>OY978009.1:22500-622500 GCA_963854515.1 Pandemis heparana | reverse complement strand
TTCACAGTTGCGCGACATAGTTCGCCCGAAGGTTTTATCGCGATAATTTGGTCTAAGTGTGGCCACGTAGTTCGTGTTTACACGAACTCGAACTTTTATCGCGACAACGCGACACGAACCTTCACCCGCTAATGTGGCCAAGGAGGGCTAGTGCATAGAATAAGTAAGAACATAGTAGAACGGAATCTCCCGCTCCGGCCGGACACAAGGTCACGATACTACAGTACTCGCTAAGCGAGCGACTCAGTCAGGCTGCCACGGCCGGCGTCGCCGCACGCGCGTTTGGCACTTAAACTACTACTAGTTTTACGTGAGCCTGTATGTATTTTATTTTATTTTTGTCGGTAAGTAATACTTACTTAAATCATCTTAAATGGCTTCATTTGGTATGGCACTCGTAATGACTTCTTACTTAGAAGTACCTATCTATAATATGTAGGTACGTACCTAATGATTTATAAATTTCATATTTTGTAAAACTAGAATAAAATAATGATTTTAAAGTAAATAAAAACTTATATTTTAGCGATATTATCTATAGACGTAAGTACAATATTTAACGGTAAGCAACCCTAGCAATACGCCTGGACGAGACGACAGAGGGGTGTAACGACGTCCCGTAGGTATATAAATGGCGGCGTTTTGGACGCGGTCAAAAGAGATTCCGTTCTACCCTGTTATTATCTATTCTATGGTTAGTGTTGTAGCGTGTGTGTGTCGGCAGCTACGCGGCGCTGGAGACGGAGCAGTGGGCGGTGTCGGCGCGCGCCTACCGCCGCTACACGTGCCTGCAGCCCAACACGTTCGAGGCGTGGAACAACCTCGCCAAGGTGTACGTGCAGCAGGCCGACAAGCCGCGCGCCTACCGCGCGCTCATGGAGGCGCTCCGGTTCAACTACGACAACTGGAAGGTACTGCACTGAATCATTATCATCATATAGGACGTGGCATTTGCGGGTGGTAGGGCCTTGTGCAAGGTCCGTCCGGATCGCTACCACCATCTTACTCGCTAATCCTGCCGCAAAGCAGCAGTGCTTGCACTGCTGTGTTCCGGTGTGGAGAGTAAGACAGCCGGGGAAATTATGGGCACAAGAGGCATTTCATCTAAGTCCTCTAGGTTGGCAACGCATCTGCTATCCCTCCAGGGTTGCGGGTGTCTATGGGCAGTGGTGATCGCTTACCATCAGGTGACCCACTTGCTCGTTTGCCTTCCTATTCACATTAAAAAAATATATATGTCGGGTCTCCCTGTGAGGTATCACCATCTTCTTGGCCGGACATGGTAGGAATCCCGAAATAAGACTCAGTAATTGGCATTGTTCATTTTTTTTAAGCGGTGGTTTTAACACCTTTATTTGATAGAATGGACTATTTCAAGGAACTAATTTGAATATTATGCTTCTACGTAGCTTTGTTTATTAATAATAAATATTTTTTCGCTGTTTGATAATTTGTTAATTTCGGTAGGATCCCAATCGCCTTCATACAAAAATATAAAAAAAAACGGTTTTGTCTATGGTTTTGTCTATATGTCAACGTCATAGATCTGTGAATGTGTGTGTGAATTTAACGTCAAACTCACGTTTAATGTCAACAAATGTTCGCGTGTTCGAAATCTTTCCGTTAGTTGGTGTTGTTATTGTTTCCTGTGCTGTTTTTGCTTTTTCGTTTCACTTCTGCACATCTTTCCTGACTCCTACTTACATGAAAATGGTCTTCGCAACAATACATCGTGTAAACTTTAAAATATTCCACATTAGCTTGCGTACACTATTCGTTCCGCAAACCTTCTCTGATTTTCACAATAATTTTGTTGGGGCTATTCGGGGGCTAGTTAGAGGCATTGTTGCATCCCGGCAGAAATCATTTTTTTATAAATATCCATTGTTTGTAACTGTTTTATACTTTGAATTTGCTTTTATTTCTAATGTTTGTAGGTTAAGTCAGAATGTAATGTTATGATGTAGATGTGACAGTGACAGCATGACAGATACCGTAGCTAAACTTTTTTTTTTCATTTTTGTGGCAAACATTTAATGCCCGATTCTTACGCAAAACCCGGTTGTTAGATCAAACAAAGGTCAAAAGTACTTTTACAAAAATATTTGCAATCGTAAAGTATTTTTGAAATCGGACAAGATAAATCGGTTATTTGATGGTTTTCCTCCAAATGGTTTTCGAATTGGAGCATACTAAAAAAAATGAACAATGCCAATTAGAGCACACGTGCGTATAATCTGATTCGAATCACAAAATCACTAAAACCTTAAACTACTACACGGATGTAACCAGATTCAATATTGGAAACGCGGTGTGTTCGCCGCAGAACTAGCAAGACGTGCGAACAGTCCAACGACTCGATCCAGAATGCCCGTTGGCATTTGTTTTTCTACCCGTCTCGATTACCCGTAAACGCCCCACCACGGGTCAGGTTAGCCAACCTTACGATCGCTAGTTCTGCGTCGACCGCACCCAAGCTTTACTGCTTGGCGTTTCCGAACGTCGCCGGTAGATGGCGATGAAGTACGCGTGGCGCCACTGTGCTATGAAGGCTCTTCGACATATATATATATAGGACGTTCACGGACATAGGCCTCCCCCATAGACTTCCAGTTGCCTCGGTTGGAAGCGGCTTGCTCCTCGTTGGACCTACTACGCTGCGCTTTAAGCGCGGTCGCCACTCGGGAACCTGTCGGCCCCGACGACCATCTGTTCTCCGTGCAGTGGCGTGGCGTCCATAGAACTCGATTCCCACCGGCTTGCCTATTTTAAGGCAGTTGGGCAATTTATTGTGCAGAATTAGAGGAAAAGGCTAGTAGTAAGTTCCCTTCGGCTTGCCTTCTGATATACTTGACGCCACGTCACTGTCTCCGTGTTATCTGGCCGGCCCATTGCCACTTCAACGAGCTAATTTGCTTGGCTATGTCGGTGACCCTTGTTCTTCTACGTATCTTCTCATTTTTATTCGATCTCGTAGAGCGTAGAGAACCAAGCAAGAGCTCTCTCCATAGCTCGCTGAGCAAATCTGAGCCTAAACATAATTGGGATTGTTCATTTTTTTACAACATACCCTGATTTGAAAACCATTTCGAAGTATGGGGCTTGCGAACTGTTTTATCTTACTGGCGTTCAAAAATACTCAAGGATTACGGATATTTTGCAAAAAAAATATTTGACCTTTATTCGATCTTACCGAGCGGCTGTTGGTAATTCCAAAAAATAAATCGGCAAATATCTAGTTTGTCTATTAAATTTATATGTCAACTAGTTATCAGTGTCACCCAATGTCAGTAAAGTAAATATTGTTTTGTTGAAAACTTAAAATTGTCGGTCGATTTAAAACGAAATAATGGAAATTACAGAAAATGCTTCATTCCAACCTGAAATAATGACTCTAAAAACAGCTCCAAAACAATAGTTCGCAAGGATCCGAGAAGATTTAAGAGAAAAGTGGTGTCGCGAAGTAAATGTTGAATACTTCAAAGTTTAAGCCGGCCGTATATAATTTACGAAAAGTCGTATCTGATTTTTTTAAGCAATTATATTAATTAAATTAAGCCATGAAATGACGAAATATTCAAATTAGTTTCTTAAAATGCTCCATGTTTTCTAAAAAAAATATAAAAAGGGGGGTTAAAAAAAATGAACAATCCCAATTACGAAAACGGATAACACGCGTATAAAAGTCGAATAATGCTCGACATATGTTTTGGACCAATCCATAGTCTAGTAGAATTATGATTGAATCTCACGGTAGTTTCATGTTGAACTCTGAGCCTATTTATAAGACATGTAGTGAAGCAACACGTCTCGGATCCGTATTCGTCGATATTATCGCGTGATCCATATCACCGCTGCGAATTCGGTTGTTTTGAAAACCACTGTCCTATATTGACATACCAGCATCACGATAATATTGACCGTCTATTTAATCTGGAAGGTACTGCCGTTGGAAGATATTTTTCAAGGGTAACTAACGTTTTTCGAGCCGCGTACCGAGCCGAGCGAGTTATACCGTTTATTTTTAATTTAATGTAGTGTTGTCTCTGTCACGATGCTTTGTCGCCAGCTGTGGGAGAACGTGATATTAGTGTCGATGGACACCGGGCACTTTGAGGACGCCATCCGCGGCGCGCACCGCATGCTGGACATCCGGCACAAGTTTGATGACGCGGAGGTGCTGGCGCTGCTGGTGCGCGCCGTGCTGCAGGACAAGGAGGATGCTGACGGGAACAGCAGCGCCAGGTCAGTGGACGATGGAACTTCTAGTTCAAGGGCGTGACCGAGGGTAGAAGTATAGCGTCTTAACGGTAGGTCAAACAGTATGGCAGCGCTTGAATGTCAAAGGCAATATTTTTAGGGTTCCGTAGGTAGGTACCTCAAAAGAAAAAAACGAAACCCTTATAGGATCACTTTGTTGTCCATCCAAAATATTATAAACGGGATGTGAACCGCGATTACCTTTATTGAGCTCCCGATATTCCGATATTTCGAAGCGGTTGAATTCCATAAACATAAATTTTTTTATCGTGAGGATGGGTTTAAATTGTCGAATATCTGGAATCCGGTTATTTCCTTATATAATTCTCGTCCAAAATCAATTTTGGGTGGGCGAAGTGACACTGTGAGTGTAGTGTGTTTGAATTGAGTTTCGAGTGAGAACGGTTCCAGTGGTAACGAGAGTGCACGCAGTCGACGCGCAAGAATGAGGGTAGACAGAGCTCGGTCTACCCAACAATAACATCCACCCGCAATTTCTTCAGTCTACCCGTGATCATGATGCATGCAACTGTATCGAAATATCGGGAGCTCAATAAAGGTAATCGCGGTTCACATCCCGTTTATAATATTTCGAATGAACTTAACCGTGAATCATTAAAAACTCTCACTTTGTTGTCCGTCCGTCCGTCCGTCTGTCAAGACCCTTTTTCTCAGGAACGTGTGGAGGTATCACGGCTTGATACCTCCACTTGATAATCAAGCTGAAATTTATATGAAATACTCAGGTCTGCTGTCCCTTGGAGCTGTGAAAAAATCAAACTTCTAAGCCAACTCAATCAAAACTCGCAAGGGAATCCTTCGTGCGCGAGTCCGACTCGTACTTGGTCGGTTTTTCGATTTTCTAGGGGGAGGGGCGGCGTGCCCCCCCCCGTTACCTCTTTAAAACGAACTAACTTTTACATTGTTGACATTTAGTAAGGTTATGAAGTTGTTCCTTAGATTGCAAAAGCGCGTGTTGGAGCTGTTCGGGCGGATAACCTCAGTACACCAGAACGTGCCGGAGATCTGGCAGCTGTACTCGGACCTCAGCCCCTCGCACCTGCTGAGGGCGCAGCGGCTGCTGAAGGCCTATCGGGGGTACACGCAGGTATTAATTATTCTGCTCTCGTTCTCAGAGGCCTGTGCCCTGCAGCGGGACGTAGGGCTGGATATGATGATGATCCTGCTCTTGTAAAAATTATGGCGAGTACACAATGATATTAGAAACCCTAGATTCACCACGAGCGTTCAAAACTCGTCCCGAGCAGAGAGTGCTTAGAATCTGTCATTAAGCACTCTCTGGCCCTATGGAGCTGTCATTATGATTTACGACGTGCTGTCAGTTTAAATTTTAATAATGTATATTCCGGACACGTGCATTTGAAATAAAACTGTAATGTTTGTGTTATACAGTCGTATTTCGAATATTTTTAAATGTGGTTGAAATATCATTTGGCATTTGCGTCTTTCATATTTTTTCATAAGTTTTGGCAGTGCCGATTGATCGGACTAGTCAATCGGACTATGCGACCTAAGGGGATTTTATACGTGGCGATTCATCTAGGGTTTATAATATCATTGCGAGTAAAAGAAAAAAAAAAACTTTGGACCATTGACACCAATTGACCTAGTTCCAAACTAAGCAAACCTTATGGGTACTACCAGTGCCGTAAATAGGGCGGTGCCACCGGTGCCCAGGCACAGGGCGTAGACTCTGGGGTGCGCAAGAATGGCCAGAACAGGCAGGACTATATTTTCTCGGTTTTCTCCTGATAAGTTCTACTGCGCAGTTATAGAAGCTCGCACAGGGCGCAGAAAAGGCTATTTACGGCACTGGGTACTACACATTTATTTAACATCCAAGACTCTAAAACAAACATTTGTATTTTTCATACAAATATTTGCCCTGATGTTGAGCTCGGGACCTCAAACTTCATAGTCAGGTTTTCTAACCACTAGGTTAGCCAGTCATCGGTAGTGAGCTTTGTTTGTGGTGAACACGTATCTGCGTACGGGTCAAAGTGTATTATTTCATTGTCATTTTGGCAATGCAATTGGGAACATTCAGACAGACACACACACACAACACAAGCCAAACAGTAACTTTTACCAAACTGTAACTAACACTTGGTCTTTTCAGAGTGGAAGCTGGCCGAACAGCCCAGAAACCTGTCAAAAGGTCATTGACCTTGCCCAGAATCTTCTAGAATACAGCCTCCAAGCGCGGCAGGAGGCCGAAGACAAAGACAAAGCCCAGGCCGACCAGCAGCTGTCTTCTGCGCGGCTGACGGGCCAGGCGGTCGTGCGGGCCGCGGAGAAGCAGGCCTGGCCGGAGACCAACGACGCTCTGGAGCGGCTAAAAGAAATGTTTAGTAAAGTTACCGAATATATGAAATCCGTTATGTGAAAAATGTGTTTTATTTTTAACCGACTTCAAAAAAAAAGGAGGTTCTCAATTCGGTTGTATTTTTTTTAATTAATTTATTGGTAAAGTTTGTGTAAATGGCATTTTGTAAAGATGAATGAGGTCGTCGGTGTTCACAAAGATTATGAATGAAATGTTATTGCAGTCACAAAAATCCCTCAAACAAAATACTAAAATAAAATAAAGTATCTGCCATACGGTATCATCTACAGTAGAGTTCACTGTAAAAGTGTGGCAGACGCTTTAGTTTCCGTTCAGAAATCGTCGAAAATCGAAGCTTTGTTTACAAAATTCAACCGTTAAAACTGTATCTTAAATAGTGTCAGTGACGTAAAAAGCGTTTAGATGTTGCATTGCATTGAAAGGATCGATTTTATTAATAGTTCAAAAATGTTTGATTTTAACACAGGATTTTAATTACTACATACATGCACAAAATGCTTTTTACGCTCATTCGTCTTAAAATAAATGCTTTACCTATGTTTTTACTCCTTATAAGGATCTCAGATGTCCTGTCATCTTATTACGTTATTTCAATAAAATTGATGTGACAATCAAATACGAGCAGTACTCAATCGAACTAAACGCTAATTAGTCAGCATTGGATTAGAGAATGGAAGGATTTCTTTTTCACATTAGAAATTCACTTTGAATGTTTATTTACTATGTCCGTGTAGGAATCAGTGCATAACGATGGCTACAGCTAACGATGAAGAGATTCTCGAGGGTTTCCTTTGTCCGATTTGCAAGGCGGACTTGAAAACCGCTTCTCAACTTACACACCACTTCGAAAGTTTGCACCAAGAGGAACAGGCTGTTTTAAGATCTCTGAAAGAGATATTCGGGAAAGCGAAGAAGATAATACTCAATAATGAAGACGTGGATATTCAGGCAACGTTTGATCGTGCGTTAAAGTTAAATTATCAGGACTATTATGACTCTAATGAAGTGCAATCGGTAGGTGTGTCGCGTAGTTCGACGGAGTATTTCAAAGGTGTGCGGTCGGCTAGACTCGAGCGGTACGCGACCGAGACCAACAAGCTGCTAATTAGGCTGGATAAGCTGGTGTGCAACATGCCCAGCGAGCCAAACCAGAGGAGGCAACATGAGCAGGAGGTGAGCTGCTATTGAAAATACTTAATCTCGTGGGAAACTGAAATTTGATTTTTGAAGTTGGTATCATACCGTCTCACTCAAGGTAATGACAGGGACTTACTTGTGGTCCACCTAATTTGTCCACCTGAAAAATAAGCTGCTATTATTTTTAATCACTATAATATTTCAATACAAAAATAGGTAGGTTAGGTTAGTTTGGAATCTTCATTTTCGTGACTTACAGTAAAATAATATAACCTTTATTCAGACATAAAATAATATGATACAAAAAAAATTAATTAAACTGTGTAGTGGTCTGTTTATAGGCAAAGGTCTCCCTCAACTCCTTCCACAACTCTCTATTGTATGCCTTTGTTGTCCATAGTGAACCAGCTAAACTCTATTTCGTCACACCATCTATGTAAGTGGTCTGTCTCGGTTTCTTGACTTACAGTAAAACTTATTAATCTCTCTGATAAACTATCTAGTTTTAATAACAGCTCAAACCCATCTTTCCAGGTGGTCCCATGGCTGGATGGGTCCTCGGTAAAGCTGTGTCCCAACTGCGCAAAGGCGTTCAACCTGACACGGCGGAAGCACCACTGCCGGCTCTGTGGATCCATACTGTGTCACGACTGTTCCCTGTTCTTAGATATTAATGTAGCTAGTGAGTACAATTATTCAACATGTTATTTGAACTTCATATTCATACAGTCTTAGGGTGCGACCACACCGCTGTTTAAAAATGGTGATGTTACGGAATTGCAACAAAATGTATGAAGAAACGGTGAGAAAACGAGACGTATATGACACGTCACTGCGTTTACACGGCGGTTTGGTCGCACCCTTATGCCATTGTAACTGTCATGTTCGTCTGGGAGCTAATAACCTAACCTATACGCCCACACACAAACTTTCGCATTTATAATATTAACAGGATAAGGATTGACTTGACTGTAAATAATAAAGTGTCAAATTTAAGAGTGGTTTCCAAAGTCCCCATAATAGGATGACTAGAAACTTGTTTTTGCTGCCTTTTTGCCACAAAAAAAAACTTTACAATGTATGACAGCATGAATCTTTTCGTGTATGATTGATCACATTTTCAACTGTTAATTTAATATAACAGTTAATCTTCCTTCCAGAATCAATAATAGACCCATCCGCCCCCCAGCCTCCGTCCTCCGACCACGAGGTGACTGAGAAGAACGGCCTGCGTTTGTGCGAGCACTGCTACAAGCTTATCGAGCTGCGGAAGCAGGTGCAGGACAGCCGGAACGCCAAAACACCGCTCGTTGCTGCTTACGAGCAGATGAGAGGGCTCATGGACCAGGCTAAACCCGCCGTTGTCATGTATGAAAAGGTACAATACAATACAAAATACTCTTTATTGATGTAATGATGTACAACATGGATACTAATGCCCTGCGTTTCCATAGATGTGTCAGAGCCTGTTCGACGGGGAGACGACATACAACTTGTCGGACGTGAACGCGATGCGCGGGCGCATCGGCAAGCTGGCCGAGGGCATAGAGCTGGTGAGCAAGCAGCTGGCGGCCGCGCCCGCGGAGCCCGGCTCCCGCCCCGCCAAGCTGCACGCCGCCGTCAGGCAGGCCGCCTCGCACTTCATTAAGGTCGGTTGCTGGATCATTATTAAGGTCAGTGTATGATTCATTATTAAGGTCAGTGGCTGGTTAATTATTAAGGCCAGTGTCTGGATAATTAATAAGGTCAGTGTCTGGCTAATTATTAAGGTCAGTGTCTGGATAATTATTAAGGTCAATGTCTGGATAATTATTAAGGCCAATGTCTGGATAATTATTAAGGCCAATGTCTGGATAATTATTAAGGTCAATGTCTGGATAATTATTAAGGTCAACGTCTGGATTGACGACCGAATGGCCTAGTGCAGTGTTTCCCAACCTTTTTCAGCCACGGACCCCTAGGAAATCAAGCACAGTTTTCACGGATTGCCCTAATGAAATAAACAGCAAAAAAAAATCGGATCAGGTATTTACTTTACTTATTACAGATACAAAATTACTAGACTTAGTAGCATTTATGTATGGTCCAGAGATGATACCGCGGACCCCCATACATATACTCGCGGACCCCCAGGGGTCCGCGGACGCCAGGTTGGGAAACACTGGCCTAGTGGTAAGAGAACCTGACTATGAAGCTCAAGGTCCTGGGTTCGATCCCCGGTCGGGGCAGATATTTGTATGAAAAATACGAATGTTTGTTCTCGAGTCTTGGATGTTTAATATGTATTTAAGTATGTATATATCTATATAAGTATGTTTATCCGTTGTCTAGTGCCCATATTACAAGCTTTGCTTAGTTTGGGGCTAGGTCAATTGGTGTCAATTGTCCTAAGATATTTATTTATTTATTTACTTATTATTTATTATAATTCAATGGCATGCATTAAACTTCCATGCTGGTAGGGAACAAAGTAAATACATAGAATGTACCAGTTGCTTCTCTTCCCGCGGAGATGGTAAAAGCCCATCGAGAGAATGGGCGAAAATCCTAGATTCGAGTTAAAAAAAAGCAGAAATATGTCTCACATGTCATGCCAAAATGAAATGTCTATAGTGGACTCATTTGTATGCACAATTCACTGTAATTTCAACTGTTTGTTACAAACTTTAGGTATATTTTCCACGAATGTTCAGATCTTTATGATCAGCCTGACTGACCGTTGACGATCTGTGCTTCCTTATATTTTTACTTCATTGAACGTCCCGAATTTATTGAAAAGTCGCTGCTCTTATATTTATGACGGATTGCGTGTTCTGATGTTATTTACCTTATCTAGTGCAACTAATGTATTGAATTTATTGGAACCAACTTCCTGCTGCAACATTCCCCGAGCGGTACAACTTAGGGATCTTTAAAAAGCGAGCCTACCTGTTCCTGAAAGGGCCGGCAACGCACCTGTGTTTCCCCACGTCTTGCAGGTGTCCCTGGGCGATCATGATCACTTTCCATCAGGTGACCCGTCTGCTCGTTTGCCAAAAAAATGCTGCTCCAATAATATATTTGGATATCGCCCGCTACGATACATTTGGGCCCTATTTCATAAAGCTACGAGTTGCAATTTACAAGCGGAAGTTTCTTTCTGACCCTTCTGTTATATAGAAACTACCGCTTGTAAATTGCAACTTCTAGCTTTATAAAATAGGGCCCTGATGGTGATTGTAAGAAAGGTTACAGGTGTAGTGCAATAGTAGATTGTACAACAAGAGCATAAAACAAGCCATTGTACCCGAGACGTTCATATAGCCACCCGAGCCGGTACGGCGAGGGTCGATAGACACGTCGAGGGGAAAATGGGTTTTATGAACGAGTTATACACTGCTTTTCACTTAGATTGCGAAGAAACGAAACAAAAACATTGCAAAAAAAGTTAATTAAAATTGAATGTGACATTGGAACAATTCGATATATTTAATGGTTTTTCCTGGCAAATTGACTGTGTTAGGAGTCAGTGTTAGTTCCTCTTCACTTGACGAAATTATTGAATATTAATCGTAAAACAGTAACAAATTGCAACATAAATCCTACTAAGAGAAAATAGGACGTTCCCGTCTGAGTTCCCGCCAATTAACTTTTTTTTCTTTTTTTTTAAACGTGATACTGCGGTAAGGTTCGAGTAGACCGGTGTTGATTTATATTTTAAAAAGTTTTACTTTTCATGTACTTATTTGTTTCAATAATAACTTGTCAAATTATTGTTACCTAGTTTTAGGTACTAATTAAACAGTTTAATAGACCGCAGATTATAATAAAATAAAAAATAAACAAAATATGCCGTCGTAAAGTTTTAGTGATTGTTTGTGGCTGTTGGCCCCCGATTGTCTTGGTCTTAGACGAAGATTTTACTTTATGCACAAGAGCATAAAATGCAATTTTATGCAGCCTACATCCAGCATAAAGTCGAACTTTTTGAGCATGAGACGTGAAAAATGATTTTCCATGACATTTCGTTAAATTTTATCCGGTTTTCAACTTTAGTGACGTGTTATTAAAGTCGTGTATACAATGCAGCTGTCAGATAAAATTGTTTTAAAAATAAGAACCTTATTACAATGTCGTTAAAGTTGAAAATCGCATGGGATTCAACGAAATGTCATGGAAAATCATTTCGCACCGCATCAGTACGTGACTGTATAAACATAATTCCATTGTAGGAGGAACTGCTCTCCCTGAGCAAGCTCCCGACGGAGGCCCAGATCACGGAGGTGCGCCGGCAGCGCTACGAGCGCGCCGAGCGGCAGGTGCAGCGCGAGCGCGCGCGCGCAGAGCCCGTCGCCGCGCCCGCCGAGCCCCAGGCCTCCCCCGCCAACCCCCCGCGCAGGCACGACGAGGACAACCCGCTCCTGGAGCAGATGAACATCATACGGGGATACATCAAGGAGGCGAGGAAGGAGCTCAAGTTTGAAGAGGTAAATCCGTAAACTATGTCACTATGTAGGTATACGGGAATGAGTGAAAATCGGAAGAATCATGTTCTAGGCGATGCGGCTAGCAATCCATCACTATTTTGAATCCCCTTTCCATCTATACTCCCACAGTCTAAATCTTCTTCTTAAACTTAAGAGCTAGGCTCTTGTCGGTGGAGCGATTTCCATGTGGTCCTTTATAGAGCCTTTTCTTTGACTTCCTGATACGACACGACTTCTGTTCATAAATACATTCCCATTTTGGAGCAATTTATGAAGATGCACAATAATGAAACGATGGTCCTTGACAACGGGCTTCCACGATGTAACACAATCTAAATAAATTAAATAAATCCAATATAAATTCTTTGACATTTAATTTTAAGTGGTGATGTAATTTTATATTGAACTAGCTTCTGCCCGCGACTTTGTCTGCGTAGAATTATACATAAACCTTCCTTTTCAATCACTCTATTAAAAAAAAACACATCAAACTCCGTTGCGTAGTTTTAAAGAATTTAGCATACATAGAGACAGACAGCGGAGAGCGACTTTGTTTTATACTATGCAGTGATAACGATGAACGTGGCTTTTAGGTCTTGTTATCGTACCGCGAAGGGATAGAGACGTGATTTATGTATGTACTAGCTGTTGCCCGCGACTTCTGCAAAGAATTCGTTTATCGCTATCCCGCGGGAAAAAAGTAGCTTATGTGCTATTCCAAACTTTTCTCTATCTATGTGCCGAATTTCATCCAGATTCGTTGGGCCGTTCTGGCGTGATTGAGTAACAAACTAACATCCATTCATACTTTCGCATTTATTATATTAGTTAGATGGATGTCACTACATAAACCCACTAGCTTGCTAACCTTAGTTTGCTGCGACTCGGTCTGCGCAAAATTCGCTTATCGCTATCACAAACTAAGCGATTGACCGGGTAGCTTATTGTCTAACTCGCTCGCAATCGCCATCGTGTTCATTTTGACAGTTCATGTATGGGCTGACAATTGGCATCGGAATCGGCTAGCTGTCACATTCATACAAGAACTGTCAAAATGAACACGATGGCGATCGCGAGCGAGTTAGACAATAAGCCTACGTTAGTAACTATCCTATGTCCCTCCCACACTAGACTATCTCTACCAAATTGCATTAAAATCGGTTCAGTGGTTTAGGCGTGAGAACGTAACAGACAGAGTTAGTTACCATGACATTTATAATATTAGTAGTAATTAGCTAAAAAAAGGGGTACCCATAACTTCATGCCACGAAGAATTGCAGCCGTTATTTCAGCCAGAGGAATGTTGAAGCCTAGATATTAAACGTTGCAGTCAATGGGTGTTGTCTCTTTACAGGTGGCCATGTTGGAAGCGAACCTGAAGGAACTGAAGAAAGAATATCAATTGCAAATGCTCTCTGACAATCCTAGTCATTCGGCTTAAGCTAGCTAATAGTAACAAGCGTTATCTTTACATTATATATTATTTATTTACGTTATTATATATTTTATATTACACGTTGTTAATATTTAATTTTATACCTATTACGTATCTCTTAGGTAAGTTCAAAGAAATAAATCTAATATTATCAAAGACTAAGTATGTTTCATTAACATGATTCATAAAACTAAGCAACAATATCAAATTTACACATAGCTAAAAAAAGTGGCAGCCGACCCTGATCCTGATACCCTGAACAAGAATGTAAAAAAGTAAATAAAGTCATACGAAATCAGTGTTAAGTTTCATTTCAATTCTTATTCCGCAACTTGGTGAGCTTGTCGAGCTGTTTGAGCAGCTGCGGGCGCGTGCAGAGCGCCTTCTTGATGGCCTCGTCCAGCATCTTGCGCTGGTAGAAGGGCGGCAGCGGCGTGTCCTCCAGGTGGAACGTGTGCACGCGGCCCAGGCTGTCCCCCACGAACACGTTGTCCCCGTTGCGCGAGAACTGGATGTAGCTCAGGATCACCGGCCCCGGGAACGTGTACTCCGCGCACGGGATGTGCGTCTTGCGGCGCAGGTCCCAGATGGAGAGCACGTTGCCGCTCACCGACAGCAGGATGGTCGCGTTGATCGGGCAGAAGGCCACGCCGTACACCGCGGCGGCGCAGCTCAGCGTCATGATCACGTCGTCCATGCCCTCCATCCACAGCCGGATGGCGCCGTCCGCGCCGCAGGAGACCATCAGCGTGTTCATGAAGGGTGAGAAGTCGAGCGCGTAGACGGGACCGGCGTGCGCGCGCGACACGTCCATGTGCTGGTTCAGGTAGTGCCGCGAGCAGCGGTGCACGCAGCCCTCGGCCGTGCCCACCAGGTACACGTGCCGCACCGTGGGGTGCCAGCGCAGGCACAGCGCCGCCGGGTAGCGCGTCACGGGCACGTCGCTCTTCACGCACGTCTTGGTCGTCTCCAGGCCCTTGAGCTTGCCCTCCACGGTGGACAGCCGCATCATGGGCGTGCCGATGAAGTCGTGCGTCTTGGTGCTGGTGAACCGCGTGATGCGGCCGTCCTGGCACGCCGTCATCACGTACTCGCTGGTCGCGTCGATCGGCTGCCAGCTGATCGACCAGATCGGCTCGAAGCACGGGTTCGTGTCGCGCGTGCTCTTCGCGATGATCTTCTTCGGGTAGGAGGTCACGTCGAGGATGAGCACGTCCCCGTTCGCGAACCCGCAGGCGAGCCAGTTGGGGTTCTTGTTGGAGAAGGCGACGGAGGTGAGCGGGTCGGCGAACCGGTAGATCCTCTCCGGCTTGCAGGGGTTCTTGGTGCACCACACGCAGACGAGCCCGATGTGGCTCTCCGCGTAGCCGAACTTGCCGTGCGCCACGGCCAGGATGTTCTCGTTCTTGGGGTTGAAGCTGATGCCGACGATGGGCCGGCCCGTCGTATCCGCGCACTCCAGCGTCCACAGCGGCTTCATCGTGTACACGTAGACCAGGTCGAGCGCCAGCGGGTCCATGCGGACGAGCCCCCGGAACTTCTTTTGTGCGTCGGAATAACTCTTGGCAGCCAGGACCCGCTCCGTCAGCATTACGGCGTCGCAGAACTCGGGAGTCGCGCCTATCTCCTCGAACGTTTTCCCTCTCCTTCCGTCGTCCTCGACGACCACTTTCTTCTTCTTCCGCAGCAGGTAGGAGGCGGCGGACTGATACAGCACCATCTCGTCGGCCTCCTCGACCTTCTTGACGCGCGCGAGCCTGGCGTACGTGTCGTGCATGTCCCACATGGACGCGAAGGCGGCGGCGTTCTTCTTGTCGGGCCGCTCGGCCAGCGTGTGCCGCGACTGGCTCACCACGGGCTCCGTCTGGGTCTCCTCGACGACCATCTTGCGATTCCTTCCCTTCCCGACGGTGATGTACTGGTAAAACTCATTATTTTCCTCGACTACGTTCCCCGCATCTGTTCCCTTATCATACGAGTATGAAGGTAGTTCCAATAGATACTCTGTTGGAGTTTCTTTGAAGATTAGGAAAATTTTCGGGGGATAAGACATGATGGGTTTCGTTTTGGGCAGATAGAATGCGGAGGGTGCGCGCTCGAGGTCGATATCGTCGGGAATGAACCCCTCCTCGGTGTTGAGTGTGTGATCGATATGTATGTCGTCAAGGTTGATGGTGGTGGCAAACACTTTGACGCCTGCGTCCTTGGATTTGGAGGCTGCGATCTTGAGGCTGGAGGCCGGCTCGGCGCTGCGCACGCGGCTCTCGAAGGCCGCGTGGGAGAAGGCTTCGGTCATGGTGGCGTAGTCGGGGTCCACCACATCAACCGGGGTGAGGTCCACGCCGCCGTCCATCACGCGGAACGTGCGCCGCTTGTCCATGAACGAGGCCCCGATCTTGCTCGTTCGCGACGGCGAATCATCATCTATGCTCTGCTGGGATTGGGATTGCGCGAAAGTTATGGTGCTTGTCATTTTGCCGTTCTTTTGTATTAGTAAGCAAACTCTTATTTACAAATTCTCCAAGTGTCAGGCAGAGTAATAGGGATGTTGTGACATATATTTGACATGTGTCGGCCGGTGCTGTCCATATTTAGATAGATGAATAAAAAGGTTGTTGTAACGAGTGTGTGTCGACCCGAGCGGCCGCGGCCGGCAGGCGAGCATATCGCACGGCGCGCTCCGCCGAGCACGCTTCCGCTCGCATGCTTGGCTTCTCCTGTTTTTCCCCGTAATTGTCTCTAAACAATTTTTTGTTCGACTCGGTTGACTTTCTCGATTACATGTGTTTATCCTCCACCTTGTAGGTACAATTTGTAGTTAACTCAACAAGTAGGTACAATTTGTAGCAATGCTGATAGCTACGTCAAAACATTGTAGGCACATCCAATCACCATCATCATCAGCCTATGTTCGTCCACTGCTGGACATAGGCCTCTCTCATGGCACGCCACTGAGCACATTCCCCGGCCACTCATCCAGCTCTTGCCACGTACATCCTATTTAGTTATTAAGTACGTATGCACCCATAAATATACAGTGTGCTTAGATAAAAATTACCTATTACGTTCCGTAGGGATATGGAGGGATAGGCAGTAACGCATGTGCGAGCTTTTAAAACTGAGGGCATAATTATGGCTGAACCCCGTCAAGGCGAATAAAACAGGCACGGCCGTACAGTCAAAGTCAAGGGCATAAATAAGTATTTGTCCGTTACCAAGACGTCAAAAACATCTACATCTTTATGCCATAAGCAATAAGGTCGGCAACACATATAGGTATATTTTATATGATGGCTGTATGGGTATTAATGTACCTACCTACAGGTACATCCTTTTCTTGAAGCCATTCAGACGAACGCTCCTACCTAAAAGGCCGGCAACGCACTTCTGACTCTTCTGGTGTCGCAGATGTCTAAGGGCGACGGAAATCGTATACCATCAGGCGATCCGTTTGTTCGTTTGCCCCCTATACCATAAAAAAAGACAATATTCAATGAACATTTCAGAAACTGTTCGTTGAGTTAAAAGTTAAAATGTTTATAAACTTGACAAATTATAGATGATGTACAGGTAGTACTTTTTCAACCAAAGACTATAATTAGAAGAAGTAGAAGACGCGGTAAAACTTGTAATTGCCTTCAGTGCAAATGCCGCACGCGATCTTGAAGAAACAACCGTAACCTAAAGTGCATGTTAAATGTGTAATAGCTTCATAAAAACAGAAGCCTGTCTGATTGTTATAATTGTTACTTCATTGCGTTGCGCGTTGTTCGATAACAGGGCATTCCTAATAAAGTACTCATTGGACAGCTCGCAAGTGAAACCGGTCTACACACTGTTCGCTGATGGTCTGTTTCGATCTGTTCCTAGACTAGTCCCACTTGCATGAAAACAGTTCAAATTCTAGAATCAATAACGTAATTGGCAGGCACAGAACTTTAGTTGGCGTATGACCAACGACAGTTGGCTTAAATGTTCTTAAATTTGATTTCACCAATTCGTATAATTTACCTAACCTAGAACTAACTCCTTATCAAACAAATTACTGCATTATATAAACCAAATTCCCTGAAGTCCAAATTGGGCTGGCCATCCCATCCTAATCCTGACTAATATGTGACTTTATTTGTCACGCTTTCACGCCTAAACTACTCTACCGATCGCGTGGGAAAATATGCTATGGAAATAGAGACCATGGAAAGGACATGGACAGTGTTTATCTCAGAAAATTGTAGTTGCCGCGGGCGTGCGATAAACGAAATCTCCGCAGATGAAATCGCGAGAGTCATTTCTCACGCAAGATTGACTTACCCGTCTCTGTTCGTTCTAGAAAAAGACGGGTCTACATATCTCGTGCTAGCCCTGCTGTCACAGCTATCGCACAAATCATATAGCCTCTTAAGCCATGCTAACGAAGCAAAACACTCGCTTTACTGAGATCTCATAGCCCTTAAGATTTCGCTAATGGCCGAGTTTATCCACCCCGTGACGGGCGGCAGAGCGTGACGCGGGTTCGAGCCGCTGCATTTGTGCCGCGCGTGCCGAGCCAGCTGGCTGCCATGAAGAGGATCCTCAGGAACTTGAGACGAAGTAAGTGAATTAAATCTGGCTTGGAGCAACTAATCATCGGGTTAGTCATCTGGCCCCTATTTCTAGCTCGACACTTGCCTATGACCATTGACAATACGAAATGCAACGCGTATTCAATATGAAGCCAACCGGCGTGATTCTCGACGATTTTGTAATGTAAGAGAATTGTCACTTGTCATTGTCACCGACAATTGTCACGTTAGTAATGTCAACCAAATGGAGCCCAAGCTTGTTGTCAGAGTCAAAGCACTGACGTATTGTGAAAAGGATCTACAGTGGAGGGTTCCAATTGGGCTGACTATCGCTACCAGTGGCGTGGCGTCCATAGAACTCGATTCCCACTGGCTTGTCTATTTTAAGGCAGAGTGCAGAATTAGGGGAAAAGGCTAGTTAAATTCTCTACTTCATTACTTATTTCTCTGTCTTAAAGGTTGTCTGGTAGAGATCGCTATTAAGCGATAAGACCGCCTATTGTATTGTATTCTCTTCGGCTTGCCTTCTGATATATTTGACGCCACGCCACTGATCGCTACTGTCTGGGTGCACAAAATTATCTGAAGACGTACGGCCGTGTTAAGATGTTTTGAGGATCTAGATCGCTCTGGCTTATAGGTAGGTACTCCAAAATTCGATTTTCACTAATAAGTTTATAGATGGAAAGGGGAATCATAATAATGTAGGTTGCTAGCCGCATCGCCTGCAACATCATTGCTTAGAATCCTAAGAATTTCGCCCAATTTCCTCGATGGGCTTTTACCATATGCGCGGGCAGCGAAGCAACTGCAACAAATATTCTATGCTATTTTTTTGCTCCCAGATGGTAACACTTTTGTGAAAGTAAGTTCGGAAAAACACTTTAAATACCTAAATAATGTAGAATAACAACAGTTTAAGTGCTTGAGTACTGATATTGTTTTTCAGGCATATTAATTTTTCTACATGAACAGTTAATAGAAACTGCTTTACCGCGACACGCAAAGATCAGCGGCAGCAGATTTCTTGGTTCTCATTTTGTTTTTCTGCAAATTAGGCAATTCTGAGCAGGTCGTACTGAGAGCAAAACGTCCTGTACCTAGTTACCTTGCAATTTTACGTGCAGCTTTAGCGTGTCAGGTAATCTATACCGGAGGAAGGATAAGCATTTTTATACAGCTGCGCAACAAAAAAAAAGCCACTGGTCGCACGGTTTTAAAAACTACGTATTAGGTTATTTTCGGCATTCGAATCCTTTGAACGTATGAGTCAGTGCCTAACTTTTTGTGGATTACTAATTATTTAGGGACGCATGCACCGACCTCGGTCTGTGTCATGGCTTGTTGTTCCTAATTTGGTACTTTAAACTTGTTGATTGCTTATTATGTAGGTATTATATGGCTTATCGAACAATGCAATACAATACAATACAAATACTCTATTGAACACCACAAATCAGTAAAAAAACAATACAAAAATAAAGAACAAAGTATACAATAGGCGGTCTTATCGCTTAATAGCGATCTCTACCAGACAACCAATGATTACTAGTTTCCATAGAAGTTGGTCTCGTTACGCTCTGTCTACCCCTGTAAGGGATAAATACGTGATATATGTATGTACGTATGTCTACAGGGTTTAACCGGATTTTGCCTCAGTTAGTGCGGAGTAATTCCTTAGGAGTGTTGGCAAATGCCCCAAAAAATCCAAAAATGTGCTCTACATTCTGTTCTAGGGAGAACTACTTTCCGGAATCCAGACTTAACCGTGAGCAGTATGAGAATTAATAGGTAGGTTTATCTCTTACCGGGTTTCGGCTCCATTGGAGTGAGTGTGTATGTTTGTTCCTTCTTCACGCTGAAACGACTGGACGGTTTTGGATAAAATTTGGAACGGAGATCTATAGCTGGTTTTAAAACATAGGCTACTTTTTATCTCGGAAAATTGCAAAGTTCCCGCGGGATAGCGACAAACATGTCAAAGGCTCAAAGGTCGTAGCTAATCACAAATTGGTGAAAAACGCCATTGCCGCCCGAGCGCACGAAAGTTCAGGCGGTTGCTACTTCAAAATTCGACTTTCGAAGTTCGTAGTTCGTATCACCCGTCCCTCTCGCTCAAATTAAGTCTCTTAGTCGCTCTTAGTGCGAGCGGAACAGCGCGAATCGAACTTCGAAAATCTTCGGATAAGACGGTCACTCGCGTCACTCAAAACTGCAACATATTATTAACAATTCGACGTACCGATATTATCGGTACTTCCGCGTGGAATGCGAGCTACAGAAAATCGATAAAAATAACAAAAAACCGTAATTTGAGGTCAAGAGGGAGCGCGATCCCGGCGAGGAGGATAAAAATTATTTATTTGCGTGAAGCAGCAATTAGGGGGGCGGGGCGCTGACCCCGCGACCCGCGCGCCTGTCAGGGTGACGACGGACTTTAGAAATTGCATCTCCTTTAATTCTTCGAGCACGACTTTGGCTTTCGCAAACACATCAAGGCTTGTGGGTTTGCGCATGCGCTGTGAACATGTCGCTATGCCGGCTTTTATGGCTTAGCTCCTCTACGACACAGAGTCAGATTTAATGGACTACGTGAATGCAATGACCCGAAGTGCCCATATTTTGCCGCTCCTCCATTACTCCAAGTTCCAAGTTCACACAAGTTGATACTTGTCAAAAAATTACGCTTGGTAGGTGGGAGGAGGGGGTGAGATGAGGGTAACGGGGAAGAATTTTTGACACTTGAAACTTGTAGTAGGTACCTACTACCTACCTAGAGAAGGAGCGGCATTTAAGCATGATATAAAATCGTACTTAGGTTATTCGTACTGGAAACACTAATACCTTAGAACTCTTAGGGCCTGTCTCAACATTCCTTGACTATCAGTTATCTATGATTCCGTCTTTATCTATTACTACGAAACAGACAGAGACGTCATCATAGATAACTGATAGCCAAGGAGTGGTGAGACAGGCCTTTAGAAGTGTTTGGAAAAGACAGGTTGGAAACTTTCGTCAAGGGAAATTAAATTCTGGTGAAACTTTCTGGAAGCTTCTGAGAATATTCTTGCACTTTGAGAATTTTCTGCCACTTGCACATTGTTTTAGGATTGGGTGTTTCTACAATAGCGCACCCCGCACCGCACACCACGCACCACGCACCACGCACCACGCACCACGCACCACGCACCGGTCAACGGTCACACGCTTTATTTTACGTTGTAACGTTGTAAGATGCAATTATGATACCCAGCGACGCACGCGCACGCCGCGCCGACAGGGGGCGGGGGCGGGAGTAGGGCTGCCTCTACTCTGCCATTAACATTAACTGGGTACATTTATATGTACAGTCAAGGGCATAAAGCTTAAGCATAAGGCATACGGGCATAGAGGTATGTCAGGATCGTAGCAAGTGGAACAAAGTAGTCTCTGCCTACCCCTGTGGGAATGAGGCGTGACGGTATGTATGTAAGGGCATAAATATATGCACGTTACCAAGACGCCAAAAACATCTACATATACACCATGCCGCAAACAATAAGGCCTATGATATGTATTTGACATGATGGCTGTATCGACATTTATCCTTACCTTACAAATTACTCTTAATTTTCTGCTAATCCGTAAACTTTTGTAAAAAAATATGTAATCGTCCATGAGGCTTAGGCAGCTACGTACTTATTGCTCGTATAAAAAAACCGGCCAAGTGCGAGTCGGACTCGCGCAATTAGGGTTTCGTACAAATTCGCTAAGTTACTATAAAATCCAGTGTTAGCAGAGCCCTGCTTTTATGCAAAATGTAGGCAGTGTGATGTCACTTTATATTGGTTACTTATATAGACAGACAAATATTAAATAAAAAAAAAACTGCTTACCTCTACCGCTACCTCGTTCAAACCAATTTTGGGTGGAAGTTTGTATGGTAATGTACATCATATATATTTTTTTGTTTTATTTTATCATTCTCTTATTTTAGAAGTTACAGGACACACACACACACACACACACACACACACACACACACACACACACACACACACACACACACACACACACACATTTGGAAGTGTATCTCGCGCAAACTATACAGTTTGAAAAAAAAAAATGATATTAGGAACCTCAATATCGTTTTTGAAGACCTATCTATAGATACCCCACACGTATGGGTTTGATGAAAAAAAAAAAAAACAGTTTCAGTTCTAAGTACGGGGACCCCCAAAATTAATTGTTTTATTTTTATTTTTGTGTGAAAATCTTAATGCGGTTCACAGAATACATTTACTTACCAAGTTTCAACAGTATAGCTCTTATAGTTTCGGAGAAAAGTGGCTGTGACGTACGGACGGACAGACAGACAGAGATGACGAATCTATAAGGGTTCCGTTTTTTGCCATTTGGCTACGGAACCCTAAAAAAGTATAGGCTAGTCTACATTATGTTTATGTCTGAGTTAAGCTAAGCAATTTTTTTTCTAGTGAGTTAATCTATTAAGTTGGCAACCCTGCTAGTCAAATTGACCGGCTCTAGTATCTGATAGCGCTCGCGTCCGCGTCGATCCTTTTGCGGAGATTAATTTACACAAAACATGTTAAGTTTTAATATGAACCCCGAGTGTTGAAGGAATGTTTTGTTCAAGTTTTAACCCCTCTTTTACGATAGCACGATAAGTCAAACCACTTTAAATGGACTTATAGCTGAGGCCTTACCATGACGTCTTAATGCGTTTCAGTTTAGGTTCGCTCGCTGTAAGATACATACTAAAAGTGACAGCTAAAACTTGAACTGAGTCGGAATTAGGACGTCAAGGCCCCAGTAGTCAACATGCATCAAATCAAATTCAAGAATAGAATCGCAGTAAGTAAACCTAAACATGAATTAGTAAGTACCGTAAACAATAAACACTAAAATATAGGCAAATCCTAGCTCATTCGAAATATTATAAACGGGATGTGAACCGCGATTACCTTTATTGAGCTCCCGATATTTCGATACAGTTGCATGTATCATGATCACGGGTAGACTGAAGAAATTGCGGGTGGATGTTATTGTTGGGTAGACCGAGCTCACCCCGTAGTGGGCTAGTGGGGTCAGACGGGATAGGAACATATAAAAAAAAAATTAGGATAACAAATTACCAGAAAAAAGGAGATATTACGTCTAAAAATAACTTAGTTAACTACTTTAAGAGCAAGCTGAGCTGAGCCAAGTAGCAAATGAAAACACACACAAAATATTTGTTCTAACTAACCCTCCTCCCCCCGTTTTACGGTACCCTTGGTATCCCATCATAGATCTCACTTTCGTTTCAACACGCAGAGTTTGAGTTACCTACTCGAGTAGGTACACATGTGAGCTGCTGCCAGCGCGCGCGACGAATCGTCTTGATACCCGTTATTACCTATTCGCTACACTGCGACAACCGCTCCATTGACTTGAAATTTCCCTTTCATATGATTGTAATATTCTTGCTCCAGAATTTGTATCTTATATCACATACTTTGTCCTTATTTGTCTGGGCATTGTTAGCTATGATCAAAGGGATGCTTTAGACCTGTAAGTGACCCCGCACTTTAAGGATAGGATGTTCCCCTGAAGCATCTTGTTATTATCATTCCACAACCAAATCTTGCACGAAATAAGAGGTCTCATAGGTCACAGGACATTTGAGGAATGTAATTCCTAACCCACCATGCAACCTTTTTATAGTAGGCGTCGTAACGATTTTCCTAGTTAAGTAATGCGATGTCGCTATAACGTTTTATGTGAAGAGGTACCTCGATGGGTCAGGAATGAAATTCCTTGACTGTACAGAGTGCCTACTGCATAATATGGGTTTGGCTATGATGGCTGGGCTGTTTATGAAAGTGCAGGGCCTTAAAAGACGTGGCCATTTGAAAATCATTAAGAACAACTTAACTCAAGAATATGAAATATAACAAATTGATGACAGAGACCACATGTTAGAAGAGCATAATAGATTTGGTTCAAAAAATTCTTAAGTCTTTTATCTACCGAAGTCTTTTATCTATCTCTAGCAAGCATAATAAACCATATAAACCATAAACCATAATGCATAAGTTAACCTTGAGGTCAGTGTCGATTGCTTCCACGCACGCAACGATACGGACCACCCATCACATCCCAAGTTCACAAGTTTACTACGATTAACATCAGCATCACCTTACACCATACGTAACTTAACTACACACGAGGACAAGGTTCTATCGGGGCTCAACATTTTGACACTGGCAAAATTGACAGACGGACCGAGCTAAAATTTTTTATGAAGAGAAGAAGAAACGTCTCTATCCTTCGCTTCAGTCTGACTCCATCCATGTCATCCTCTATATCAATATGTCACTGTGAGCGTCAGCGCCGTGGTTCGTGCTCGCGCGGCCCGTAATGCGCCCGCGCCGGCAATTTCGCCTTTTCGCCGATTGCTGCGTGCCGTGTTGCAGTGTCGGGGGTAGCGTCGGCAAACAAATATTAAAACTGGTCATTTTAACTGGGAAATAAGGTTTAATTTGTAGCGGTTCTCTTTATCTTTTCATGGTATAATTCCCTGTGGCTTTACCATATCCTTATGAAAGAAATGTATGTAGACTTAAAAACAGCAGTTTTACAATGATTACATAGTTTTGGTGACACACGCGCCCATTTATTATGCATGATATTGACGAACATTTCACAGAGAACCTATAACTATAATGTCAAAATCGTCGGGTGTGATTAAAGTTGTTATGTTACGGAGCCACGATTTCTTTCTGCGTCACACTCGTCTCTTGCCCATCATTATTAGTATTACAAAAAACGTGATATATACTCTTGCGATCTGCTGCCTACAATGTAGTGCAGGGGGGTTACTCCGAAATTCGATTTTCGAAGTTCGTATCACACCGTCTCTCTCACTCTCAAATTAATAACTCTTAGTGAAAACGGAACGGAACGAAACGAACTTCGAAAATCGAATTTCAGAGTATAAGGCCAGGTATCTGTATCATTCCCGACGCAATCTGCGATCTCCATGGTTTATGTGCGTGTGAAAAACGACACGGAAAGCATCACTGGCAAAACAAACGTGGTCGCGTTTCCAAATAACTTTCACCGTTTTACGTTTAGTAGCTAGGTATAGTCGACCAAATAAGTGCCTTATCATTTTTTTATGACAATTCGTAACAGTGGTGTGTCGTCAGACATAACTTTAGGCATGCCGAAGCTACGCGGCTATCTTTTACCAGTAAATGTAAAATGAGACACTAATATTGGTCTGATTCTGATACTCTGATCTAGGCAACCGGTGGGAATCGAGTTCTATGGACGCCAGCCACTGGTTCCTACATCCTACTAATATTATAAATGCGAAAGTTTGTGACGATGTGACGATGTGAGTGAGTGTGTATGTTTGTTCCTTCTTCACGCTAAAACGACTGGACGGATTTTGATAAAATTTGATACGAAAATAGCTGGTACCCTAGATTAAAACATAGGCTACTTTTTATCCCGGAAAATTGTATAGTTCCCGCGGGATAGCGATAAACATCAATTCCTAATTATACGCGAACGAAGTCGCGGGCAGAAGCTAGTCACTACATAAAACGAAGTTGTTGATAATAAAGAGCATTTAATCAATTTTATGCCATAAGTGCCTTACATCACTTTGGAAAGCTGATACTCTTACTCTCCCTCACTCTCTCTCTCTCTTACTCTTCTTTTCTTTTCTCTTTCTTTTTCTTTTACCTTTTTCATGTGTTTTATGTACAATAAAGAGTTATACATACATACATACATACTCTTCAAATCCCCGGACAGATTTTTACCAAACTAACTAAAAACAAGCAAGGAAACTGGCTTTCAAATGAAAAAAAAAATCCGTTTGTGAGCTACGATGCCACACACAGACAAACACAGACATTGACGTCAAACTTACCTATAACAATAAGAGTTTTAAATGATTCACGGTTGGTTGGTTAGTTTTGGATGATGCATGCAACTGCGTCGAAATATCGGGTGCTTTATTGATAAAGGTAATCGCGGTTCACA
This sequence comes from Pandemis heparana, assembly GCA_963854515.1. Lineage (NCBI taxonomy): Eukaryota > Metazoa > Arthropoda > Insecta > Lepidoptera > Tortricidae > Pandemis > Pandemis heparana. Next base: position 596,232 of record OY978009.1, on the reverse strand, counting down.
TCCCGTTTATAATATTTCGAATAAACTTATAACAACCCTTTCTTTGCGTCAAGGGTTAATAATGACATCATGGTGATAAGGAAGTTCTTGATCGGATACACTTTAGTTTTGGTCGAAGTCCCATGTTTTGTGCTGTCGATGCGGCGCCGCCGCTCCCACGCAATTATCGACTGAACTACCCTTAATTTCCACCGCGGCCTCGCGAGTTGCTACGTTAAGTTGTTTTTAGTTGTAAATGCTTCGCTGCCGGGCTAATCTTTGCTTCAAACGCTACAGCCGTCATAGAATTGTTGGTTATGTATGCTCTCGAACGTTCTTTTAGCACAAGTTTTGAATCTAGAGTGCGCTACTATATGACAACATAATTTGATGTAAAATTGTGCGCTCTTTCAAGCCAGACAATAAAAAGTAGCACTAAAAAAATTGAAATACTGTCAATTCAGACAGTAATTTTGTATTATTATGTTATGTACCTCGTTTATCCTTTTGTGTCTGTTTCTTTTTATTTGTACAATAAAGCGTTTACTTACCTACACTTAATTCTACCAGTACACCCAACATTAAATATACTTATCGGTGCTCAAAAATACATGCTAAATACATGCTACATGAAGTCTAATACAGTCGTGTTCAGATAGGTAGTTTGGGCACCTTGACAGCTCCGATATTTTGGTGGCGACTGTACTCTTGATGCCATCTTATTTATCACAATTTTTATCCTTTTTCACATCGCAATCGCAACAATTATGTACCCACCGTAAAACGGGGTGAGAAAGGATTGCGGGGGGAATGGATACGGGGTGAGCTGGGATTTGCCTATATTTTAGTGTTTATTGTTTAAACTATGAAAATAAACAACAGATAACCATTATAAAACTAAAGTTCATACCACCGGAACTTTCTTATCTACAGAAATCAACTTGCCACGTTTAACATTATTTTTTTATTGAGGTTTGGACTTCAATTTTGTCCCCACTCACTCCGTTTTACGGTATCAAACATTTCCACTAAAATACACACTGCCAAAATAGTGTAATCAAACTTTTAAAGATCGTTCTCGAAATCACGATAAACCTTCCCACATAAAATTAAACGCGATGTGTAAATTCCAATTGGTGAAGGCGTGGCTTTCCAATAGTAGGTGGACCCACATAATAGCTATCCGATAATCATCTCCTAATAATAAGCTTAGACTAATTGATGTCAGAGAGGCCAAAGCGGTCACGGGTGAAAACTCAAATTTGTACGATATTATACCACGCAGAGTTAAAAAGAGATACTTAGAAACGGTTCAGACACCGCATACTACATACAAGGAGCAAAATAATATCCGAACACAACCATATCGTGTTGAGACATTTTTGAAAACTTGTGTCTTCTTGCGTGTGAATATGCTGGATGAAGCGAAAAAGTGTCACGATCGCAGCAAGTGGAACAAAGTGGGAAAGAGGCTGATGGCGATTACACAATGTTCATAGTACCTAATTGAGACGTTTTCTTGCGTGAAAACCTGCACTAGAGGCTCAGTATATAGGAAACCTTTGCGTACAGATTATGTAATTCCATAATCCTCCCCGTGCTGTACAAACATTCGGGCGGCGGCGTCACGGCGCGCGCACGCACGTTTCGGCGGTCGTGCGCGCGCGGCATTCCTCCCCCTCCAGGGCTGCCAACTGGGGTGAGAGTGGTGAGACTCCCAATGCTGGCTCCTTGCGGGTGGTAGGGCCTTGTGCAAGGTCCGTCCGGATCGCTACCACCATCTTACTCGCTAATCCTGCCGCTAAGCACTACTACCACTACCTCGCTACTTGCACTGCTGTGTTCCGGTGTGGAGAGTAAGACAGCCGGGGAAATTACGGGCACAAGAGGCATTTCATCTAAGTCCTCTAAGTTGGCAACGCATCTGCAATTCCTCCGGGGTTGCGGGTGTCTATGGGCAGTGGTGATCGCTTACCATCAGGTGGTCACCTTGTTCGTTTTCCTTCCTATTCACATAAAAAAAAAACTCCACACATTCGGGAAGCGTAAACTCGCAAGACTCGATTATATAGAGTAAACTGAAGCTGTCATTATGACTGTCCTGCGGGCTCGAATTTTGGAAGCATACTTTTATCACTCGAAAGTAAAAAGAGCGTTTATGGCTACAAAACAACAACTCGAACTGCATTTTCGAATAGTTGACTAGATTAACTAAAGTCTCTCCTTCTGAGAGGAGGCCGGTAGTAACATGAAGCTTTACGACGCTACCCTGTCTTAATTCCTCGAATGATAACCCTGCCTCATCCTGTTGTGGATTGGTCACATTCCTCTCGTGGCGATATGCTCGTGCGTTCCCGTAAACGCATTGTCTTCCGTTTTCACGCCTCATAAGTCATGATACGATACGAGCACAAAAAATAAGTAAAATATGTCGGATCGGCCGGTCTGTGATTGAGCGCGTGCTGCGGACGGCATCGATACTGTGTTGACAAGAGAAGGGTAGTCTTGTACATATAACAAACATGAGACGGACAATATTTATACAGTGCATTCTAATCATTTTTAATTATTTTGTAAACAAACAAGTCCCCCCCTCCCCCAAATTCATATAAGATTAAACATAATAAATAATGATAGTAATAAATTAAATTTCTTAACGACAATGAGAATTAGAACACAAAGAAAAATTCGAAAAGTAAAGCTATGGCCGGGAATCGAACCCGGATCCTCATCATTCCGTGATGCATGCTATACTTACCCGCGTGTAAGTAGGTACTCTGTGTACCACCTACCCCTACTATACACTACATCACCCATAGCAGGTGAGTAAACCTTCTAATTTTACCAACTGTCACGTGACATTTGTTACTAAGCGAATTTTTGTCGTCAAGCAAGCGTCAAGCGTCAATTGTTAGAATGATGTGTCTGTACGACATAATTAGCCCCTGGTGAGCAGTGGATGTTCGAAGGGAGTTTGTGATTGTGTCGCCGTATATGTAAATAAATTGTTGGCGTCAAACACATTTTAAAAAGTAAAAGGGGCATAATTCCTCGCGAGACACGTCTCACTTTCCAATTTTGAGGTATGTAATGCTAGCGATCGTTGCGGCGGTCGCATTATCTTATTTTCGTGTGCGCAAGCGCCGCTAGTAGCTGAACGCGTGAAACACGACCGCAACACAACAGTCGTGCCCGTGGTCTTTCGCATCGACATTAATGTGATAATGTGCCTCAAATATTTATTTTGTGGTAAGATTACACTCATTAATGACGGCTTTTAAATTCATCCTCAAGGTTTTTCATGAAACTTAACGAGCTTAACCTGTTTAATTATCTATCTATCTATATCTAATCAGCCCACATCCACCCACTGCCGAGTAAAGGCCTCTCCATTTTCACGTCACTGCCCGGTCCTGTGCCAGTCTCATCCACAGTTTTCCAGCCGAATGTCAGAATTAGCAATAACCTAACCTAAAATTTCATTTTAGATACAAGCTTTTTTGCTGACTGTACTTGCGTTGTCATCCGTGATATCCGTCATATGTGAACCAAATATCAAGTCAATCGGACCACCCGTTTGAAGAGTGGAGAGTAGAGACCGTAACAACCGTTGAGTTCCGGGAGACGGTCCTGGCTGGACCACCAGGATTCTACTGACTGAAGACCGAATGGCCCAGTGGTTAGAGAACCTGACTATGAAGCTTGAGGTCCCGGGTTCGATCCCCGGTCGGGGCAGATATTTGTATGAAAATACGAATGTTTGTTCTCGAGTCTTGGATGTTTAATATGTATTTAAGTATGTATTTAACTATATAAGTATGTTTATCCGTTGTCTAGTGCCCATATTACAAACTTTGCTTAGTTTGGGGCTAGGTCAATTGGTGTCAATTGTCCCAAGATATTTATTATTATTTATTATTATTATACTACCAGATTATTGTATTGTCATCTGACTTACACAAGTATGCGAAATTTCAGCTCAGTCGGATGAAGATATCTGCTTCAAAATTGAGTCGCAAGATTCCACTCAGACAAACATGGTATACATGGTACATTGCAAGTAAATATAAAGCTTTTTAATAAGTTTTTGACAAAAATGTAATTTTATAATACAAGCATTGTTTGCTGACTGTATACTTGCATTGTCATCCGTCCTATCTCACGCCACGCATACAATTTTGCCTTAGTGACGACCAATTTTCTACGTGCAATAGAGGCTTCACACTTGGCCTGACCAGAGTAAACCTAATAACAAACTAACGAAAAATAAACACAGGTGCAAGCTGCAAGCCGAAGCGTGAGAGTGTTAACCACGTAAAACAGTCCGTTTAGAGCTTATTGTTCGCCTCTTAGCTAGGCATTAACACGTCGCAATCACTCTACTATCTGACTGTTAATTTCCGACGATTTCACACGATTTATCAGATGCACAATGGTTCCTAAACACGGTGATAAGGACAGGGCGAGCGCTGGCGATCGATGTCTTGATTAGATGCGAGTACCGTGAAAATTCACATAAATTCACTGTCACTTTGCTTGGTTGATTTTTGGTCCCTATTTTACCAATTGTCGCTGACATGTGACAATTCTGGGGCCTTACCATGACGTCCTAATTCCGACTCAGTTCAAGTTTTGGCTGTCACTTTTAGTATGAATCTGACAGCGAACGAACCTAAACTGAATCGCATTAAGACGTCATGGTAAGGCCCCTGTTCACAATACAAACTCGACGAGACTGGCGAGAGGCTACGCCGGTTGGCTTCATAATGAATGCGCATTGCATTTCGAATTGTCACATGTCGCCGACAATTTTCGAGTTGGTGAAATAGGGGCCTGGGGGGCTACTCCGAAACTCGATTTTCGAAGTTCGTGTTTTACCGTTTGTCTCACACTCAAATGAATGACTATCATCGAAATTCGAATTTCGCAGTATGAAGCCTGTATCTTTTTGGTCGTTTAAAACCATTATTTAGGTAACCTACTAGCTTCTGCCCACGACTTCGTCCGCGTAGAATTAGCTAGCTAGCTATTTACATTCCAAATTTTATCCAAGTCCGTCTTTCCAGTTGTTTCAGCGTGAAGAAGGAACAAACATAAACACTTGTAGGTAGTTCTTTAATCTACATTTATTCTTTGTAATGATCTTGATCACATTATTATTATTAGTGTTTATAAACGCTGTTCCTACCTTTCATTTCTGATTCTTTGCCCTCGTTTCAGCTTTGCCTTCGTCTCGTTCGTTATCGTTTTGTCCATAATCATGCTAAACCTGGCCTACAAGCAGTAGCGTGCAGTGGAGGGTCTTCAGGGTAGGCAACGGGGAGGTGAAGCAACACAATTTGTATGCACTTCCTAACTGATGACCTCCCGCTGCACGCCCTAGCCTAAAGGTCTTGTTACCTTATGTGGGTAATTTTCGCGATTTCCCGTCTCTTTTTCCATTTTGATCAGAAATAAAAGAGCGTTATTTTCAAAAAATATTCTGAAGGTTCCCTGCAATTAAATTTTAAAAATATAGCTTTCAGACTGACCTACGTAATAAACATTTCTTAGAGAATGAATTTAAGACTAAGTATTATTGATAGTCTACGCGTGGTACAAATTATGCGGCCATAATGAGTAATGAATTAATGGGTCTGCGCCTGCGCAGGCTGCGAATCGTGGCCCGGGGCCGGCCGCCGTGAGAAACCGCCGAGATTTTAAGGTTCCCCTCTGAGATTTAAAAAGGGAATTTCGAAAAGCCGAGCTTAAATTTCTCTTCAATAACGGCGTCAATAGGTACATTTGGCCAATCCGTATAAGGTAGCTCTATACTAGCTGATAGATTTTGCTCGCGACTTCGTCCGCATAGACTTAATTTATCGACAATAACTAAGCAATTTCCGAGTATAAAAGTATCCAAAATTTATAAAAAACTAGCTTCTGCCCGCGACTTCGTCCGCGTAGAATTAGCAATTGATATGTTTATCGCTATCCCGCGGGAACTATACAATTTTCCGAGATAAAAAGTAGCCTATGTTTTAATCTAGGGTACCAGCTATCTTCGTACCAAATTTTATCCAAATCCGTCCAGTCGTTTTAGCGTGAAGAAGGAACTAACATACACACTCACTCACTCACATCGTCACATCGTCACAAACTTTCGCATTCATAATATTAGTAGGATTAGCAATATATACTTCTCGACATAGGTACTTAGTAGGTAATTTAGTTTTTTTTAAAATAAAAGTTCCACTGATAGATGGAGCACCTTATACCCCATCACCTATGGACACCCGTCATACCAGAGGACTGCAGATGCAGCTACGTTGCCTAGAGGCTGGACACTGCTGCTTGGCAGCAGGATTAGCGAGTGAACTAGGTTAAATCCCAGGACCTCAATACCTCAACACTCATTTACATGACACCCCTAAAAAAACCCGACAACTTCAACTCCAAAAGCTACGCAACCCGCCCCGTGTCTATTCGTTCGCGCCGCGTCGATATATCGCCACGACTATCGCCATCGCCGCAGTCTCACTCTCGCCGAGCCTTGTCAGTGTCGTGCGCGCAGCCGCGGTGTACAGCGCCTGCGCCCGCGCAGCTCATGCGGGTGCGATCGCGCCATAGTCGAGCTCCATCGGTAAATGAACATACCCCATACGAATTGATAGAGATATAGCTAAATAAGCATTTTTTTTGTAGTCATTTTTTTTTTTCTAAAGGTTTGTGCGCCTCTGAATTTACTTTTGCTAGTAAAATACAACCTGTACCTAAATTTAGTATTTAGTGTCGATAAACTAGTCCTAAAGTAAGTACCTATTTCGTAACCTTTATGTATTCAATATCAGATTTATAAAACAAAATTTCAAGGATATTTTGGTATTCATGAAGTTTTTATTTACATTTTTTTTAGCTTCTAGATATGGTTATATACCCCAGTGAACTATCGCGCAGGGTGTTTGTGATACCCTGTATAGCATACTCGATGGTTTTATTGTTGTTTTTACTGTGTCAGATAAGGCAGTGTTGTGATTGTGACGTAAATGGAACATCAAATCCATCGAAGTTCCAATTACTATTTTAATGTATGCCGAAGCGTCCCAAAAGATCAAACAAGGAGTAGTCAAAGACAATTATGGTCGTCTAGGCTCTAGAGCCTAGGCATGTGGAAAGACTCTACGTAGAGCCCAAATTTTCACAGAGGACGAATAACGAGTAATGTAGGCGGCAAATAAGTGAAACTTGGAGGGGATAAGCGCAGTATGAAAATGATGTTGTTTTTCATACTGCGCTTATCCCCTCCAAGTTTTACTTATTTGCCGCCTACTATACTTTATGTTAAGAGTTAACTTCTTGATTTCAGAGATCCTGTTCAAAGAATTGCCGCCGCCATATCGGGAAAATGAAGAGCCTTATGAAGAACAGCATGAAATTGATAATCAAGTATGTATTTTCAGCATTCCAATTAGTAATACCCAATTAAGGCACTTGTCCCACCGCCAGCGAGTAGCGAGCGTTTTTTAGTATGGAAATTTTGTCGCTTTTGTCGCCGGGCGACAAAAGTTCCATAATAAAAAACACTCGCTTCTCAAGGCTTCTCGCTACTCGCCGGCGGTGGGCCAGTGCTTAGAATACAGAGTATAATGTAGCTTACCGCGAACTGGCGATGAATGACTGGCATTTGACAAAAACTGCAATATTCTTGGAGATACTGTATTATGAACATACAAGCACTTGTTGAACCACTAAGCATTCGGAAAAGAACAAATGAGAAAAACAAAACACTCGTATATACAACTATCATGTCCTTTTTGGAGCAGTATTTTAAAAAACTGACGCCTATGTACAAATTCGGCAAGCGAACATAAAATTCTGTGTGAGTAGAGCTCTCCTTCCTTAGCAAAATATACGTTCATTTTATGTTGGTCACTTACAATGACAAACCAAATTTCTAGGACAACTTAATTAAAAGCACTTAATACATAGGTTTTAGACAGCAATTTGTATGGAAACACCTTTTCTAATGACTCTTCATTTTCCTTTAGAGGTATGGAACCCAAAAAAATGAAGAAAAAAAAAACTTCGAATTAAAAACAATTAAACTTGTTTCAGCACTCCATCCCGCCGTGCGAGGTGTTAGACCTGCTCGCCAACTGCACCATCACCAAGACTGATGCCAGCGACTCCGACGTGGAATACGCTGAAATCCAAGAGATGGGCCTGTGGCACTCCACGCCGCTGCCTCACCGGCACAAGTCCAAAATATCCCTCACCTGGGTACTAAAAGAAAACCTGGAGAACATGAAACCAGAAAGGCTCAACGAAGTGGAAAGATACCAGAGGCAGCTCGAAGACAGAAGGAAGACTAAAGTGAAGGAAAGGGTGGTTGGACGGAACGAGTACCACCACAATCTTAGGTTTAGGAGTGCTTGTGAGGAATTTGTGAATCAGGACACGTTGTCTGATGAGACCAGTGCGACCGAGGAGTACGTGCGGCGGAAGCACAGGCACCGCCACAGGAGGAAGAAGAGGAACCAGGAGCGGTTCGGGTACGACATCAGAGACTTGGATAGCTTCTTGAGCGAGGTTAGTTTCCGAGATTTTTATTTCTAGTGCAAGAGAGAGATTGACTACCCGTCTGTTTCTCACTGTGTGTTCCAGAAAGAGACGGGTAGACTGCGACACAGCCTCTCGCTTGCTCTCGTGCTAGCCGTACCTACTCAGACGAGAATGTCAACATCAGTTCTTAATCTCATTCTACGCGGACGAAGTCGCGGGCAAAAACAAGTCAAAAATAAAAAAATCGGATATTAAAATTTTAAATGTGTTAGGTACTTATTAAATTAATGCTTTTACCACAGCCTGTTATGGGTGGTTACTTTTCACTGTTACCAATTTAAGTATTTTTTATTATATAAATGATAAGATACGGACAGTTATTTGAGTGGATATGACCATATTAAGACGGCCGAAAGTTTATGGCCTTCCGAGAGATATCGAACTCGGTTAAAAATCGATATCGGATCGGATAAAAGCTTATTCAACATTTCAACTGTCACGCAGTAAAGCGACTTTGGGTGACTCGAGTGGTATTGGTATCGAATCGACACTGATGACAATACCAAACATTAAAAAAAAGTTTCAATTGGCGAAAAAAACTCATTTATCATCCTTCGATTTCGACACACATCGCGGCCCGATCTTTACTGAGGAATTTAAAACGCACCGCGATCTCGACCATTACTCACATCTGCGTTATTACGAAGCAGGTAGATACTCGTATATAGCGCTTTTTGTGCGTTACCAAGATAAACTCGACCGGACAATGAGAGCCGCGAAATTGGCGCAAAATTGGACAAGGCATAAATTGCACGTCATTTACAACATTCGAGATACTTTCTGAACGTTTAATGAAGAGTTTCGAACCGTTTATCCCTTACAGTTTTACCCGGTATTAAATCTCTGCATAATAATCCTTATGACGGGACCGTGTATCGCATTATTTCGAGTAGAAAGGGCCATTTATCAATGCGGTTTATTTAAAGTTACAATATATCTCGGGTTAAATGTCACGGTGTTAATTGCGCCGTGAGACTGTATGTCGTGTTGAAAAATGTTTACGATACTCTTAATTTGCTTGTGACCCCGACGGTTGGTCAGGTTGAAACGGAGTCGACTAAAGTCTTGTTGGGCTTCAAATCAAAATTCTTTGCATTCGTTGTATTGAGCCGTTAATGCATAGCAGCTGGACGATGATGTGTTTATAGACGACATGATAGACGATGTTAGTATTGAGTTCCGCTCCTATAGGCCGCCGACGGGACACTGTTACATAGACTGCTATGTTTTGAATCTCAACAGGTAGACACTTGTGATTTTCACAAAGTGTGCATTATTATAACAGCTATACCGCTATAATAAAATAATGTAAAACAAAACAATAGAGCGGGTCTATACGGTGCAAATATGGTGTTACAATAGTACATTACAGACTTAGGGCGGTGAATTCGTAATTGTTCCAGATCGCAAGTGTTTAATATGCGATCTGGGGCTTTACGAATTACCGCCCGTGGTTTGTATAAAGTTTTACGTCTTGCCTTGGCCAGGAAGTGAGATTTTCTGTCCGCGAAGCGGGCGTAAAATCCCAATTACGGCCAAGGGTGACGTAAAACTCATTATGTTTATCCGTTGCCTAGTGGTACCTCTACTTTCGATTGTCTCTATTCTTGTTTAGGTAAAATATAAATATATTGAGACAAAGTGGCTGACGCCATTATCCTACCTATGTACCTACCTATTTATTACTACGAAACAGTCAGAGACGTCATCATAGCTAACTGACATCTAGATAAATTGAACTTAACAGACATTGGTGAAACAGGCCCTAACAAGGCCTTTAATCCTATTGGTGAGTTTGAGACTAGGTCCAAAGTCATGGTATGTATGTATGTATGTAAACTCTCTCGGTATGATAATCATTGCCTGGTAGAGATCGCTCTGTAGCGATAAGGCCGCCTATTGTTACCTTATTACTTCTGTATACCTTTTTAAGAAGAAGAAGAAGAAGAAAAAAGTTCACACATCAAAAAAAAAAAAAAAAACATAAAACAGCAGATAACTAAATAAATTGTCACAAAATGGACGGATGGATGGATTTTTCTGTTTTGATTGTTATATGTGGTGTTCAATAAAGTGTTATTGTATTGTATGATACGGAAGTCAACGCTCACGTCTCCTTCCAGGCATCGATAGACCGTCCAGGCAACATCCCCGTGGTGATCGCGTACCCGAGCACCCTGTACCAGACGCAGCGCGAGCTGCAGCGCGAGGTGGCACTCCCGCTGGGGACCGTGGTCAACGCGGTGTTCAAGAACCAGCAGTGGGTGTACGCGCAGACGCCCCACGGGGACGAGGGCTACGTCATGTACAGCGCGTGCCTGCCGCTCGGGATACTGCCTAACAGGCGAGTGGATAAACGAATCAAGTCTATATCACAGATAAACTATCTGTAGACAGAACCAGGGCCGTCTTTAAACTATTTGAGGCCCTGGGCACATTAGGATCATGGGGCCCCTATGACCTAAATATCGGTTATCATTTGGTAATCTGGCAGGAACTAGGGGGCCCCATTCGATCGCGGGGCCCTGGGCACGTGCCCATAGTGCCCAGTGGAGAAGAGGGGCCTGGACAGAACCTAAGGTAGTAAGGTGGGCTTTTGCCGTCTGCGCGGGAAGAAGAGCAACTGGTACATTGCTTTTTCTTTGCTCCCAGATAGGGATTGCAATCCGGATAATCCGAAATCCGAAATAACCGGATAAATCCGGATTTTTGTCGCCTTTTATAGATTCGGATTTTTAGCATAAAAATCCGGTGTTTTCGGATTTCAATTACAGTTGACAAAGTTGGCATTTAAGCAGAATTTCCTATTGAATTTAGTTTCATTTCATTCATTCATGCGTTCGTTTCGTTCCCCGCCACGTAGCATATCTATCCCTCTCCCCTCCGCGCTTTACTGGCTACCTCATACCTAGCTTTAGATCTAGCTAGTCGGCCGGTCCGGTAGTACTGTACTGCAGACACGGCAGTACTGGACTGATTAAACGCGGATTATAAAGATTTTTGCAGTTTTATTTGATATATTCTTAGGGAAATTTAAAAATAAATAAAATTGAACACCATTAGGTTTCAAAAAACATGTAATTACATGAAAATTTCAATATATTAATAAAAATCCGAAAAATCCGGATAATCCGGATTTGTACAAGTTGATAATTTGTAAATCCGGATTTGAGTAAAGATCCGGATTTTGCAATCCCTACTCCCAGACCAGCATGGAACTGAACCCGAGAACTGAACTAATTAACGATAGCTACAAATATCATAAATGCCTCTTCACAAAGGGGACCGAGAGAGGAGCGGGCGGCTAGTGCGCCTGCCGCCCGCACCTCTCTCGGCCCCCGCGGTCGTCCCACCCCACGCCCCTGCACCGCGTTCTATAGTTGAACTTATAATTATAATATCTGTTTTGTGTCAGGAGTTAAAAACGTTTTGACCACCGTATTTGTAACTATTAATTGGAAAAAGATAAACAAATGGTCACTGATATGAATGACGCCTATTTCCGGCTATGCAGGAACCGATGGAGTAAGGTACCTAACTCCATCTTCTTTTATTAAGTTTTCTTAGAATAGAATAGAATAGAATAGAATAGAATCGTTTATTTGCTTAGAACACTTTACACGGTAGTAGAAAATCGTACTAACAGTTAACTGTATCTTTTTTCAGGACATCGCCCCAAAAGAAGCAGCCATGTTGGGAGAGCAGTACAGATATATATCCCCGTCCCTGCGGCAATCTCACGGACAACGAAAAGGAACAACTCCGGACTAGAACCCGCTCAGAATCCCGCTACAAACCGAGGACCAAACGTTGCGCAGAAAAAGACTTTGACACCTTGTATTTAAAAACCAAATCAAGCTCCAACATAGACAAATTACACGAAAAAGTGCGACACAAAGTGAAAAGACAGACTCTTCTGGTAGTGAACAGTGACTATGCGGGGAGTGGGGGTAAGACGCTGACGGTGAGAGAGGGGGATGTAGTCAGTTTAGTGCAGGGGGGAGCGGGAGAGACCGATGTGGATGCGGACTGGTTCTATGTGCGGAAGAGAGATGGAAGTCAGGGTTTTATACCGGCGGCCATTGCTGGCCATGGGTATATCTGAATAAAATGTATTTATAGCTCCGTTCAGTATGACAAAGCCTATAATTCTGCTTCATGTGAGTGTTTTGTTACTTTAAACGTATTTTTTTAATCCACGATGCACTCCACGATGACCGATCTCAGATAGCGCCGAAACTGTCGGACGATTGAATAACTGAATAGATACGCGCGCGAGTAATTCGGTATCTTGCATTATAGAAATAAACGGTCATAGTGGTAAGACTGAAGGTGCTTCCTGATTGAGAGCATTTTTATCTTACTCAAGCGTTTGTAATAGTAAACGAGCAATCAATGTAAGCTTTGTAACGCTCGGCTCGACGTCCACACCACGCGAATATTCGCTTCCGAATGCTGATTACACGCGAATGCTCTCCGCGAGGACGCTCCTTAAGAACCCAGCTATTTCAAACAGCCGAAGTGTTTTTCTGTTTACAAAACGTTGAATGCTCAACATCATAGTTTTAAGTGAATCAACCAGCTAACATTGCATTTATTATGTTATTGTTAATAAAATATATTTGATGTGTTTTACAAATTTATTTTCACTGCATACCTTACAGTTTATTATTTTTGAACACACGCACTTTCAGCACTTCCTTAAGTTAATTTTATTTAAGAAACGGGCCAACTCCAAAAATACCGACACAGTAGCATACTTTATTAAAAAAACTTACCGAAAATGAAGCACTTGATCCCTATAGTTGAACGTCGTACACAAATCAATGTCAGGACTGGAGCCAGCTATCGCCAGCACTTTGGGGTTCGTCTTCATGACAGCAGAGTACACCGTAGTGGCGGTGACAGGAAGCTCCACCCGGACGTCTCCGGAGTAGCTGAGCTGGTAGAGATGCTTGGCCGCGCCCCCGGCGACCACACAGTCGTCGTGGAAGAAGGCCACGTGGATGCCGTGGTCCCCGATGTCGAATACTGTGACCGGGTCCAGGGAACGGAGGTGCCATAGGGCTAGGCGGGGGCCACCGCCGCAGACCTGAGGGGTAATGAATTAAAGTTAGTATAAAATGTCTCAAATAATTTAGTATGAAGCTTGGGATTCCGGATTTGTTTCCTGATTGAGGCAGAATAGATATTGTGTAAGAAGTAAGACAGAGTAAGAAATACAACTATATGAGCTGAGACTAGAGTAACCGATGTACTTACAAAGATAGGCTAGAAGTAGGAAATAAGAAGCTTAATTTCTAAACGACACTGAAAATTAGAACACATAGAAAAATCCGAAAAGTAAAGCTATGGCCGGGAATCGAACCCGGGTCCTCGTCATTCCGTGACGAGTGCTATACCCCTACACCACCCATAGCAGGTGAGTAAGGCTCCGAATTTTTCTATCTGTTACCAACTGTCACGTGACCTTGTTACTATGCAAATATTTGTCGCTAAGCGTCATCTGTTTGAATGATGTGTCTGTACGACACAATTACAAACTTCCGTGGAACATGTACTGCTCACCAGGGACGAGTCCTACATACACATACACACATACATACATACATACATGGGTACATGTTCCACGGGAGTTTGTAATTGTGTCGTACAGACACCTCATTCAAACAGATGACGCTTAGCGACAAATATTCGCATAGTAACAAGGTCACGTGACAGTTGGTAACAGATAGAAAAATTCGAAGGCTTACTCACCTGCTATGGGTGGTGTAGGGGTATAGCACGAGCACGCGTCACGGAATGACGAGGACCCGGGTTCGATTCCCGGCCATAGCTTTACTTTTCGGATTTTTCTATGTGTTCTAATTTTCAGTGTCGTTTAGAAATAAAATTTCTAACGGTAAAACGTAAAAAGTAAACATTAAAAATCAAGAAGTAAATTTCTTGATTAATTTTATTAAAAAGAAAAAAGAGCATTTAATTAAAAAAAAATGTACATAATATAAACTTGATTTGCTTTAAGCAGACTTACAATCCAGTCGTCCCCCAAGGTGGCGGCACCGATCCACTTGCCCACATCTGGGCGGCTGACTTTGCTGTTGGTGTGGGGCTCCAGCCTGGTGTTGGACTTGCCCGTCCTCTCGTCCCAGAGCAGAACCAATCCATCTTCACCTGCTGATATGAGCTGTTGGGACCTGCAAACAATAATGGATTAGGATATGCAAGTCTCACCACCTGCCTGACAGTTTCAATGAAGAAAGATAATGCTTATAGAAAAAAATTGAAATTCATGACAATGTCACAAGGCTAGAGTGTATTTGCTGACGTTACATACATAATTACATACATACATAAATTACATCTTTATCCCATACCTGGTTGACAGAGCCTGAGTTAACAAAACATAAAGGCCAGTAGGCTTATTGTCTAACTCGCTCGCAATCGCCATCGTGTTCATTTTGACAGTTCATGTACGGGCTGACAATTGGCATCGGAATCAGCTAGCTGTCACATTCATACAAGAACTGTCAAAATGAATACACGATGGCGATTGCGAGCGAGTTAGACAATAAGCCTACAGATTTAGCATGATTGTTTTGCTGATGTTGCTTTTTGTTTATCAGATTGCCTATAACATGATTCCTAAGATTTTCACCCATTCCATTAGGCTTTTACCACATGCGCGAAGTTTTTTCTTTGCTCCCAGACCAGTAGGCTTATTGTCTAACTCACTTGCAATTGCCATCGTGTTCATTTTGACAGTTCGTGTATGGGCTGACAATTGGCATCGGAATCAGCTAGCTGTCACATTCATACAAGAACTGTCAAAATGAACACGATGGTGATTGCGAGCGAGTTAGACAATAAGCTTACAGCATGGAAGTAAAGTAACGTAACATAGTAGGTAATATAACTGAGTATAGTATCCTTCTGTATTTTTATTAATGTCTGAAATTGGTATTATTTGAAACAAATTAGAAGAGAATGCATGTTTATCTTTTATTCTGGCTTACAAAAGGTTATTTCTACATACAAATACCAAATTTTCAGTGAATTAGACCATTAAAATAGGCAATAATTAATATACCAACCCACATGCATGTATACATAATACAAGCAAATGTTATACACCGCCTTGCAAAAAAAACGGGCACCCATAGTTTTTGTATTTTATGTGCATAAAAGCTTACTTTCTAAGGTTTCATGCCTAAAAATCTGAAAAACCATAGGTGCCCAATTTTTTTGCAAGGGGGTATATTTAAATGTAATAATGTAACAAAGCTATAAAAAACAGATTTAATCAATAAAGGCAAAAAACAAGTAGAATTCTGAAAGAAAACACTAGTACTCACTTGCCATGGATACTGTGTATATAGTCACTGTGTCCTTCGTAAGTAGTAATTAGTCTCCCATCTTCCAAGTTGAAGGCATAAATGTTGCTGTCACCGCACCCAGCAAACAACTTAGCTTCATCCTCGGACAACCACAGACTATTAACATCTGACTGTTCCATGGAGGATTTGACAGGAATTGTTATTGTCCACGCTGCTTTTGACCATTTTCCGGAAGTTACGGTCTTCCAGCCCCAACCAGTGATTTCATTAACTGTACCAATGATGAGGAAGTTCTCAGTGGTGTTCAAACTGCATATCTGTTTGCCAGATTCAATTTTATGGATTTGCTTTGGCTTGTTATAATCTGGTGTGAGAAGTTCTACAACGGGATTTATGATTCGGTCGAGGCTAAAAATATAAATAAGATTGATTATTATACAGTAATCGGTCACCGATGGTAATAATATACTTTGGAGGCTATAATGTAAAGTATGATCAGTATACTCACTCAAATACAGCTAGTTGTCCGTAAATATTGCCGGCGACTAAATATTTACCACAGGGTGAAAAGGTTTGGCATAATATAGTGTTGTACAGGATTTTGTCAAGCATCTTTTGGTTTTATCTTGTAAAAATCGTGGTAGTTAGAATAAATATTGGTACTAAAATAAGATATTCATCTATTTTATATCAAAACAAACAATATTATAACCTCACTCAGTTCCGCTCCGACTCAAACTCAAATCAAATCAAAGATAAACTCAACTCAAGTAGAAAGTAACTCAACTCAAAGCGTTATGTCAAAATTGTCAAACGTCATAAAGTCAAGTCAACGTCATTCTTGGTACATTTCTTGGTTGGATGGACGAGGACGACACCATTAAGACACGGATCGGATCACCGATTAGTCAGAGATTTTGATTTTAAAATAACTAAATGATTGCCGAGCGTTTTCTCGACTACTGAATATTTTTTTATAATTTTATATTTTTATTTAACAAGTGGACTAAGGGATTTCTGAACTTACCATCATTATAGCATAGACATAGATAAAGTTTTTTTTTTCAAAGTTGAGGAAGGTGTTACCAGGCAAATAAATATACCCAGAAATCTAGTATTATTTACCAAAATTACGATAATTTCTAAAAAGATCAGATAGTTTATAAAAAAACCTTGAAACTGTTTTTTCAAATTTCGGCACAATTTCCTGCTTTGATCGAGTTTGTGAGCAATTTTTCCGTATTTTTTTTTTTATTTAATTAAATTTGTCAGCCGTACCGAGAAAAAGTTATATGTTAATTTCCTACTGCTTTCCTTTTCCTTCTTCCATATTTCTGAAAACCCTGGTCACTCTAATATAAATATGGAGGTAATCGTCGGTTATTCATTTTCTATTCTGCAGCTTGACAGTTCCCGGAAAATATTTTGAAATAATTTAAATGTAGTATGGCAACAATATTACAGAACCACAGACAAGACAACCCTGTCCAATCCAAAATTTTAAAAAAACATTTCGGCAAGATGGACGTGTAGAAGCACTAAACGTGCTAAATAATAAAAGATTTGAGATAAGCTGATAATTTGTACAGGTAAGGACTTTAATTTAAGTTAAATCTGATCGGATGTGTTGTAAAAAAATAACTAAAAGAAAAAAGTCGTTGCCGGTGTTTTTGTCTACGTAATAAATTACGCTTCGGTGCCTGCTTGTCAGATTGTTGCTATTAATTTCGTACTTTTAATTGGTTTTTAGGCGTACAAATCAGCAAAATGTACAACGGTATCGGCTTGACGACACCTAGAGGATCTGGAACTAATGGCTACGTGCAAAGAAATTGGGCTGGCGCGCGGAAAACGAAAGATTCAGTGAACTATAGGACGGAGGAAGAGATCGCCAAATTGGATTCTGCGTCCAATAAGCAGCCTAACCGTGAAATCCTGGACCATGAGAGGAAGCGGAAGATTGAAGTGAAGTGCGCCGAACTCGAGGACAGCTTGGAGGAACAAGGGTAAGTCAAAAACTACCTGTTTTTCATTATTGTACATGTCTAACTTAAAAGTTTCGTAACATTACCCAATGATATATCGAATTTGTGCTCATTCATTAGCCTAGCCAATAGTTTTTATTATTAACCAGAAGCAATATCAATTGAGATTTCCGTTTTTTTCTGCAAGTACTAAATAGTACCTTATTAAATATCAGTATAAAAACATTGTACTCGGTGTAACACCAACTGTTAAAACAATACTTTGTAAATACGTCACAATTGACTTGTTTGAATATACATTCTTAATCTATATTAATAATTTCGTGACCGGCTACGGTAGACTCGATCGAAACGTTGCCTGAATGATAGAACGTGAAAAAATAAAGATTTCGAGTCGACAACATGTATCCGCAAAATTCGGATTGTCGAGTATTTTGTAAAATTCTAACGGTGCTGATGGACAAATCGCAGTCGCCATATTGGACACCACAGACTAGCGCGAAACTGACACCGGAGGACGACAAACGTTCCGTTTCATGCTAGCGCACATACGCCGTGCATTTTTTCTTAAACCGAAAAAATAGAATAATTGGGAATGGATGATTATTTTAAAAGTGCTTGGTAATTTTTCTTTTGATAGGAATAACCATCCTCAGCTACGGAAAAAAGTTTCCGATTTTTTCCGTCGAGCCATATATTTTATAATAAAAATAAAAACATTTTATTCAGTCACTCGGCGGTAGTGATATAATGAATGTCATATTTTCGACATTAGCGAATGCAAATGCGAATGCGAATATTCAGTTTTTGTTAAAATTTGGCAGCATTTGTCTATGGCTTGGTGACTTTGGTGGCAGTCCCGTACAAACGAAGTACGTTCCGTTTGTTTTTTGTTCCTAGAATAGCCGAGTTGAGACGAACGAACGCATCTGATTGAAATGTCATTCCACTCTATGTTGCCAGATGGGCTATTTAATTTAGCGCCAAGCCAATGGGGCTATCTCCCTTACCGGGCGTCGAAAATTATATAATTAAACAACTACTAGATACACTCAATTTTTTTTTATATTCGCATAACATTCGCAGTAATTTTGCGAATGGGAATGCGAATGCGAATATTCCAGAAATATGAGAATATTCGCGAATGCGAATATTCGTTACATCACTACTCGGCCCTTATACGGCAGTTAAGGAGTACGCCAATGCATATCAAATAAAAAAAAAACTGCTTGAATCTGTAGTAGAAATGTCATCACATTTCTAGCTAACAGAAGCAACGGCTAAGTGGCGCCGTCTGTAGATTGTTCGTGTTACTAAACCACTATGGTAATTTTTATTGAAATTGGCATTGTTCATTTTTTTTTAAGCTGTGCTTTTAACACCTTTATTTGATAGAATGGACTTTTTTAAGAAACTGACTTGAATATTATGCTTCTACGTATCTTTGTTTATTAATAATAAATATAAATATTTTTCGCTGTTTGATAATTTGTTAATTTTGACAGGATCCCAATCGCCTTCGTACAGAAATATAAAAAAAGGTTTTGTCTATATGTCAACGTCATAGATCTGTAGATGTGTGTGCATTTAACGGCAAACTCACGTTTAATGTCAACAATGTTCGCGTGTTCGAAATTATTTCCGTTCGTTGGCGTTGTTATTGTTTTCCGTGCTGTTTTTGCTTTTTCGTTTCACCCCTGCACATCTTTCCTGACTTCTACTTACATTAAAATGGTCTTCGCAACAATGCATCGTGTAAACTTTGAAATATTCCACATTAGCTTGCGTACACCATTTCTTCTGCAAATCTTCTCTGATTTTCACAATGATTTTGTTGGGGCTATAGTTCGAGTCATTGTTGCATCCCGGCAGAAAACATTTTTTTATAAATATCCATTGTTTGTTACAGTTTTATACTTTGAATTTGCTTTTATTTCTAATGTTTGTAGGTTAAGTCAGAATGTAATGTTATGATGTAGACGTGACAGTGATAGCGTGACAGATACCGTAGCTAAACTTTTTTTTTTCATTTTTGTGGCAAACATTTAATGGCCGATTCTTACATCTATATTAATAATTTCGTGACCGGTTACGGTAGACTCGATCGAAACGTTGCCTGAATGATAGAACGTGAAAAAATAAAAATTTCGAGTCGACAACATGTATCCGCAAAATTCGGATTGTCGAGTATTTGGTAAAATTCTAACGGTGCTGATGGACAAATCGCAGTCGCCATATTGGACACCACAGACTAGCGCGAAACTGACACCGGAGGACGACAAACGTTTCGTTTCATGCTAGCGCACATACGCCGTGCGATTTTTCTTAAACCTGAGATTGGCCAACATAACCATAGAAAAAATAGAATAATTGGGAATGGATGATTATTTTAAAAGTGCTTGGTGATTTTTCTTTGGATAGGAATAACCATCCTCAGCTACGGAAAAAAGTTTCCGATTTTTTCCGTCGAGCCATATATTTTATAAAAATAAAAACATTTTATTCAGTCACTCGGCGGTAGTGATGTAATGAATGTCATATTTTCGACATTAGCGAATGCGAATGCGAATATTCAGTTTTTGTTAAAATTTGGCACCATTTGTCTATGGCTTGGTGACAGTCCCGTACAAACGAAGTACGTTCCGTTTGTTTTTTGTTCCTAGAATAGCCGAGTTGAGACGAACGAACGCATCTGATTGAAATGTCATTCCACTCTATGTTGCCAGATGGGCTATTTAATTTAGCGCCAAGCCAGTGGGGCTATCTCCCTTACCGGGCGGAGAAAATTATATAATTAAACAACTACTAGATACCCTCAATTTTTTTTTTATATTCGCATAACATTCGCAGTAATTTTGCGAATGGGAATGCGAATGCGCATATTCCAGAAAAATGCGAATATTCGCGAATGCGAATGCGTATGCGAATATTCGTTACATCACTACTCGGCCCTTATACGGCAGTTAAGCAGTACCAATGCATATCAAATTAAAAAAAAAACTGCTTGAATCTGTAGTAGAAATGTCATCACATTTCTAGCTAAAAGAAGCAACGGCTAAGTGGCGCCGTCTGTAGATCGTTCGTGTTACTAAACCACTATGGTAATTTTTATTGAAATTGGCATTGTTCATTTTTTTTAAGCTGTGCTTTTAACACCTTTATTTGATAGAATGGACTTTTTTAAGAAACTAACTTGAATATTATGCTTCTACGTATCTTTGTTTATTAATATATATATATATATTATAAGCCTGTAATGTTGTCCCACTGCTGGGCAAAGGCCTCTCCCTCAGACTTCCAACGCACCCTGTCCGCACCTATTTCTCGCCAGTCGCTCAAGAACGCGTCTAGGTCATCCCTCCATCTCCGCCTCGGCCTGCTGATTTGTTTATAAATAATAAATATAAATATTTTTCGCTGTTTGATAATTTGTTAATTTTGGCAGGATCCCAATCGCCTTCGTACAGAAATATAAAAAAAGGTTTTGTCTATATGTCAACGTCATAGATCTGTAGATGTGTGTGAATTTAACGGCAAACTCACGTTTAATGTCAACAATGTTCGCGTGTTCGAAATTATTTCCGTTCATTGGTGTTATTGTTTTCCGTGCTGTTTTTGCTTTTTCGTTTCACCCCTGCACATCTTTCCTGACTTCTACTTACATTAAAATGGTCTTCGCAACAATGCATCGTGTAAACTTTGAAATATTCCACATTAGCTAGCGTACACCATTTCTTCTGCAAACCTCTGATTTTCACAATGATTTTATTGGGGCTATAGTTCGAGTCATTGTTGCATCCCGGCAGAAAACATTTTTTTATAAATATCCATTGTTTGTTACAGTTTCATACTTTGAATTTGCTTTTATTTCTAATGTTTGTATGTTAAGTCAGAATGTAATGTTATGATGTAGACGTGACAGTGATAGCGTGACAAATACCGTAGCTAAACTTTTTTTTTTCATTTTTGTGGCAAACATTTAATGGCCGATTCTTACATAAAACAAAACCCGGTCGTTAGATCAAACAAAGGTCAAAACTTACTACGTACTTTTACAAAAATATCTGCAATCGTAAAGTATTTTTGAAATCGGACAAGATAAATCGGTTATTTGATGGTTTTCCTCCAAATGGTTTTCGAATTGGAGCATACTAAAAAAAATGAACAATGTCAATTCCCCATGTATGGTAGTAACACAAACAATCTACAGGCGGCGCCACTTAGCCGTTGCTTTTTTTAGCTACAAATGTCATAGTTTACCACAGATTCAAGCAGCAATTTAAAAAAAGAATTATATGTCATTGGCGTAGTGCTTATCAGCCGTATAGAGGCCGCCGAGTGACTGAGTAAAATGTTTTTATTTTTATAAAATATATGGCTAGACGGAAAAATAAATGATAATAAACAAATAAATATCATAGGACAAATTACACCAACTGACCCAGTCCCCAACTAAGCAAAGCTTTGTGCTATGGGTACCAAGCAACGGATAAGAATACTTATATAATTTAGATAAATACATGCTTAAATACATACAACATCCATGACTCGGGCACAAACATTCGTATTCATCATACAAATGTCTGCCCCTACCGAGATTCGAACCCGGGACCTCTAGCTTCATAGTCAGGGTCACTAACCACTAGACTATCCGGTCGTCAAATCTGAAACTTTTTTCCGTAGCTAAGGATGGTTATTCGTATCAATAGAAAAATCACCAAACACACTTTTAAAATAATCATGCATTCCCAATTCAAAATAAAAACGGATTTTCAAACTTTAAAATGGCCGCCCTGTAAAATTGCCATTTTGGACTCATCAAGTTGTTCACGCCATGCACGGATATATTCTTGCAGATAATTTCAGTTATTGTGAATGCTATCACATCTACCTATTTTTGTATTAAAATAATAAACAGTGATTCGAAATAATGGCTACACATTCTACCTACATTTTGTACCTACAAGTGTATTATGATTCAAATTTCACCCGAGCGAAGCCGGGTTTTCATCTAGTAAAACATAAAACCCGGTCGTTAGATCAAACAAAGGTCAAAACTTACTACGTACTTTTACAAAAATATCTGCAATCGTAAAGTATTTTTGAAATCGGACAAGATAAATCGGTTATTTGATGGTTTTCCTCCAAATGGTTTTCGAATTGGAGCATACTAAAAAAAATGAACAATGTCAATTCCCCATATATGGTAGTAACACAAACAATCTACAGGCGGCGCCACTTAGCCGTTGCTTTTTTTTAGCTACAAATGTCATCGTTTACCACAGATTCAAGCAGCAATTTAAAAAAAAAATTATATGTCATTGGCGTAGTGCTTATCAGCCGTATAGAGGCCGCCGAGTGACTGAGTAAAATGTTTTTATTTTTATAAAATATATGGCTCGACGGAAAAATAAATAATAATAAACAAATAAATATCATGGGACAAATTCCGTAGCTAAGGATGGTTATTCGTATCAATAGAAAAATCACCAAACACACTTTTAAAATAATCATGCATTCCCAATTCAAAATAAAAACGGATTTTCAAACTTTAAAATGGCCGCCCTGTAAAATTGCCATTTTGGACTCATCAAGTTGTTCACGCCATGCACGGATATTTTCTTGCAGATAATTTCAGTTATTGTGAATGCTATCACATCTACCTATTTTTGTATTAAAATAATAAACAGTGATTCGAAATAATGGCTACACATTCTACCTACATTTTGTACCTACAAGTGTATTATGATTCAAATTTCACCCGAGCGAAGCCGGGTTTTCATCTAGTATGAATATAAAATTCTAAAGTGGGTAAGGAATGAACTGTAATAATCAGAAACATACCTGCATTAAAGATGGAAAATGCCTTATATTCTGAAATTACTAATTTGAAGTTATTATTGTGCTGTTCTGCTGACTAATAGTTATTTATAAGAGAGTGAGAGAGATGGTGTGATATATGAACATCAAATTTTGGAGTAGTGTCCTAGAGAAATTGTCTATGGTTGATACACATTATACAATTTTCAAAGTATCTATTTTCTACACATCCCTTTCTAAAGTTCAGGCCTTATACTCTGAAATTCGATTTTCGAAGTTCGTTTCGTGCCGTTCCGTTTTCACTAATAGTTATTATTTTAAGTGAGAGGGACGGCATGATACGAACTTTGAAAATCGAATTTCAGAGTAGCCCCCCAGCTGGAGCTCTCAGCTCCGTTTTTACATTTATACTTCTGTATCATCATCCAGCATCTGGCAGGCCCCTCTTCTCCACTGGGCACTATGGGCACGTGCCCAGGTCCCCGCGATCGAATGGGGCCCCCTAGTTCCTGCCAGATTACCAAATGATAACCGATATGATCCTAATGTGCCCAGGGCCTCAAATAGTTTAAAGACGGCCCTGGCATCTGGGAAGGGGTTAAAGTACCCAACACACAGATGGATAAAGCAAAATTTTTAAATAGTCTAATTATTTTTGATATGAGAAGTATTATTTGCAAATTAGACAGTTTGTTTTGTTGAGTGTGTTGATAGCTTGTTTAGTGTGATAACTTTTCTACAAGCTTCTGATCAACTTGTGATGTTTGCATGTATGTGAGTTGTGGTCTAAATTCGGAAACTTTATTTTAACCACTACTAGTCAGAATCACCTAAAACTTATTCAGGACCAATTAAGTAAAGTTCATTTGTACTACCTATATATATAAGACCTATTCAATGATGCCCCACTCAAGTATCGAAAAAAAATATTTTTTTCAGTACGCAGTTTGAAGCGCATAATTTCCGCCATCTTGAATTTGTAAAGTTGAGCTAATTACTAGTTTGGATAGGAATGAACATCCATACATACATATTTGGCAAACGCATAACCCGCATAACCCATTTTGGGCTTCGCCGCAGGCATGTAGAAGAGAGATTTAACGGAACACATTTATTTCTATTGTTGAACATTTAATCCTATTTTCGTGGTGTTGGCAATTGGCACCGAACCTTGATAAAGTCCAGTTTAACCCCTATTATGTTGACCCACATTACATAAGTCTAGGAGAAAAAAGACCTATATATTGGAACAGTCTTGTAAGGGTTCTCTTGTAAATTAAATAAAAGAACTGTTGCTACTTCAGCGTGT
Organism: Pandemis heparana; assembly: GCA_963854515.1. NCBI lineage: Eukaryota > Metazoa > Arthropoda > Insecta > Lepidoptera > Tortricidae > Pandemis > Pandemis heparana. The sequence continues at coordinate 571,201 of OY978009.1, read as the reverse complement.
AGTTCAGTTCGTAATTCCAGTGAAGCGGTTTTTAAACACCAATGCCATGATTAAGAAAAAAATCACTGCTTGTCGCGCTCTGAGGGTTCCGCGATTGCACCCGTGCGAAGCCGGGCGGGTCGCTAGTGATATCTATTTTTAAATTTGACGGTTTTGCAACTGAGTAGGTATTTATTTAAAATATAAGCAGCCAACATAATTTAGATTCTCCTCTGTGGTGCGCCGACGGCGTATTTAAATACACAATACAAATTGACATGCTCGGTTCTCATAGGTGCACTTCACTGTGTCGTCCAGTCCAATCAACGTAGGGTGACGGCATCAGTGTTGGACACTAAGCTGACAAGTACCAGTAATGGACACTTCATTCTTAATTTAAAGATAATATGGTTTTAAATGGACTTGTTAAATAAATGACTTGCCTTAGTGTCTTTTAAATAAGAGTTATTGTGCATTATTGGGTCATGTCCATTACTGGTGCTGTCACCTTAAGTGCGAGGTGTAGATGTAGAGTATGTCTCTTCGGGGGGAGTCCCACATACCCCTAGGCACCTCCGTGCCTAGGGCATCCATAAATCCACCATGCAAAAAATGTTGTATATTTGTATTGTGTAAGTGGGCCGAAGCCGAAGGCGATCTTGCGCGTTATCTCATATTTCAATTGCAGTAAATCGATTTCGTTTCCAATAAAAAAAAACTACAAACCCTACGCAGTCGTAAAATTTCTATTGGCGCGCGTCCAAATTCAATAGGACATGATATTGGACACGTTCCAAAACTAATATTTTTGCGTTTATTACAATAATTACAAGTACATACTTTAAATAGTGTATTGCGCATATGTCTTCTTTAGTCTATAAAGCTTTTGAATTTTATGCTATACGCCTACAATCATGCTAAACTTGTCTTGTTTTCTGTGTCGATTGGGATTGGGGAAAAAACGCGACTGGAGAAAAATGCGACACAGAAAAATACGCGAATGTAAAAATAAGCTTCATTAAAATAACAGACTTGGAAAACTTGTCTTTAGTCTATAAAGCTTTTGAATTTTATGCTATACGCCTACAATCATGCTAAACTTGTCTTGTTTTCTGTGTCGATTGGGATTGGGGAAAAAACGCGACTGGAGAAAAATGCGACAGTACAGAAAAATACGCGAATGTAAAAATAAGCTTCATTAAAATAACAGACTTGGAAAACTTGTCTTTAGTCTATAAAGCTTTTGAATTTTATGCTATACGCCTACAATCATGCTAAACTTGTCTTGTTTTCTGTGTCGATTGGGATTGGGGAAAAAACGCGACTGGAGAAAAATGCGACTGGAGAAAAATGCGACACAGAAAAATACGCGAATGTAAAAATAAGCTTCATTAAAATAACAGACTTGGAAAACTTGCATTCGTGAAAAAAAGCGAAAAGAAAATTTGCCACAAAGAAAAATGCTTTTGTGAAACTTGTCGAACAAATCTGCTAAAAAAATCCAAGTAACCTATAGGGACCGTGACCAAAAATGTATCGCAAGTCGAATTCACAAACGTCAAATAAACCGGGTTAAGCTTTAATATAAAACATGATTATCAACTTATCTATAATATCCGGAAAAATGTAAACAAATTCTGATCGAGTCGTTGCATTATTTTTATCGGAGCTGTAATAAAAGAGAGTAGTCTCGGGTTTATTTATGTGCAACCTGTTACGACCGCACTTGACAAGCAAAGGCACGTGCGGCCATCGATATGCTACCTTACTAATTGGTCGAAGAACATTTTTGAGGGTTCCGGAACCGAAGGGTAAAAACGGGACCCTGTCACTGATGATGATGATGATGAATCGACTGCTTCAACTCCTTCCCAGGGTCCTTCGTGTGCTCGCATATAGCTTATGTAGCCAATCTTACCCTGTTACTAAGACTCCACCGTCCGTCTGTCTGTCCGTCGCGTCGCGCCAGGCCTCGTGAACCGTGCCGTGATAGCTGGACAGTTGAAATTTTCACAAATGATGTAGGTATTTCAGTTGCCGCTATAACAAAAAATACTAAAAACGGATTATTTTTATGTCTGTCTGTCTTTGTAAGTAACATATTGCATTTTCCTTAGGAAACAGGGCTCTGCTACTGCTAACATTGGATTTTATTCAGTTCCCGAATTTGTACGGAACCCTCGGTGCGCGGGTCCGAGTCGCATTTGGCCGGTTTTTTACTTGAAAAATAGTGGCTAAGGGGTGTTCGCATCGATCGCGCAGCACCCTCTAGTTAGGGCGATGCCCCTGCGCGGGAGTGTACAGATCAATATGCGACCAGGGCGGGAGTATAAAACACCCTATTGATATATTATTCAGCGTTATATCCTCTAGCTCAGTACACGAGCGTTCGCTGAGCGCGCCTTATCGCTTTTATTGTTTTTCAAAAGTAATTCGTCTCGATTGGTACAGCGCTATGCATTGGTGGGTACAGGTGTTCGATGGAATGACGCTAGCGGCGTACCATCAAAATAATAGCGCAATACACGTTCGCACTTAGCGCACTACGGTCCACTTTGTTTAGAAAAATAAATAAATTCGCGTCTGTATTCTGGTGGTGTTATATTATAATGAGTGTGTCGATGGTGTGGTTGCGCAGGTTGCCGAAGGAGGAGATTGCGGCGCGTGTGGCCGCGTTCCGGGCGAAGATATCGGAATCGGGCGCCGGCGACAAGGATGTGCCGAGAGACGAATTCGGCAGAGTAGCGTGAGTGCTTTTGCTATTAAAAAAAAAATAACACTTCTGAATGTACCCTTTTCTTTGCAGTTGATTGTTGTCAATATATATAAATAAATAATAAAAAAAACCCCACGTAGAAACTGCTGAACCGATTTTTACGAAATATGGCTTAGAACCACAGCAAGGAAACTGGCTTCGAATGAAAAATACCGCATCGAAATCGGTCCATCCACTTGAGAGCTACGATGCCACAGACAGAGACATCGACGTCAAGCTTAATCATACAACATTCCTCTTTTTCCGTCAGGGGTTAAAAATGCACCAAAAAAAGCAAATAAAGTTGAGAGTTGTGAGTCACACTAAAGCTGCTTGGTGGCGAAAAGGTGAAGATCGTCTTTTTTTATCTATTGAGGCTTGAATTGAGTACGCTGGTTCCGATTTGTAAGGAAAAGGGTTAAAAGTTCAGGTTTCTCGCGACATTCAAGAGCTCCCTAAGGTGCCTAAAGTAAGTAAAGATTTAGTTATTTAGAAATCGAGCGACCCGAAGATAAATTCAATTACAATTTACAATGTTTACATGCTTTGAAAGAGTAATCCTATCCCGGTCGTACGCAAGGCGAGTAACAGGGACGTCGCTATGTCTTCGGGTAACGTGTCCCCGGGTTGTACGAGGGCTGAATTCCCGAATAGTAAACAGTTCGTTCCTCTCGTTACATTTACGTTTATTAACATACATACGTTTAGTGTTTAGTTGTCCGTGTTGGCAGAGGTTCAACGTGAAGTGTTGTGTTTTCATAATCTAATCTAAGATGACACGTTCGCAAGTCTGAAAGGGCATCTTGTAAGCCAGCGCGTCTAGCACAAGAGCGCACAAGAGTCGCGTCGCGCGCGATATAGATTGCCCGTCTTTTTCTTAATGTTCGTTCTAGAAAGAGACGGGTACTCTTATCTCGCGCTCTCATGCAAGCCGGGCAGTCGACTTGAGCAAGATGATTGCCATAATTAGTTTTGCAGACGTTTGTTTAAATTAAAACGCTGCGTGTGCTCAGATTTATTTTGACGGAGGTGTAGATGTAGAGTCTAAGTTAGGGCTTGTACCTATAGAGTTAGCTTGACTCTACAACGTAGCATGTAGAGTCTACTTGAAATTTTATAATTTTTTGACGGTACGAGCCGTTTCTGGTGGTCTCTTCTTGGCAATATTTTGTATGAAAATGTTTTTGATGGGATAAAGTTAGACTATGTCATCACATCACGATAGCTGATAACTTTTCTTTAAGTTGTTTCGTTTGTTTATTTCCTTCGGCCGTTGAAGTGTTTTCCCCCGCTGATACAGTAATGTTACTTTTTGTGTTAAATCGTATGATAGTGAGGATTTAGATTTGCATAATGTGACACGACGCGACGTAATTCGTCACTTATGTCGCGATTAGTCTTGTGTATTGAATAGGCACTGTTTCATGCCCGTGCAAAATTTAATTAAACATTCGAAGTGTCGGCCGGGTTTAATTAATTTACCCGCCAATTTCTACGCCATTTGCTTCGCTTGTCAACTTTAATAAGAGCCACGGTTTCTGGGTAATACTGAGGCGTGTCGGTTTATTAGGTACTGCGCAGTAGTCGCTTATCGCTACCCCACGGGAACTATGCAATTTTCCGTGATAAAAACTATCCTATGTCCTTCACAGGGACTTATATCTCTATAACAAATTTCAACTGTCGGTTACAAGTGACAATTCTTTTTTAACCGACCAAACCAACTACGCATACTTTTTTCTATCCTAGTCACTATTATCTTCTTTTACACCAGCACGTTCCCTTATAGTGAAGACATCGTTGGCGGCGTTGGCGCCTTTGTAAGTCGACGTTTAGAGTCCCACTATCAATCATACCGTTCGATTATTCGTGTCGTTTCCTGACTCTAAATAGGTAATGAAGAGCTACGAAAGCTTTTGACCTTTCTGATTTTATAAATACATGGAAACGTTTAAATGTCACGTAATCCCTTGTAATAGCGGCCGAAACTCGACCTCTGACCCGAGGTGCACTGTTACATTGATGGCTACCACAACACGGGTAGGTTTACAGTGTATACAAAAGCGGTAATGTAGACCGGATTTGTTTTGCAACGAACCGGCGAAGTGTAGGGAGGGTATCGATCGGGTTGTGACGTCAGCCCCCACTCCGCAAGGGGTGGGTTTGTGCTCGTCGAACACCCTAGCGAGTGAGCGAACTTGTGAGGGGCTTATACGTGTCTAGAATGGGGTAACAAAATGCAATGGTGGAACTGGGTCGATTATCATTTATTAATGCTACCATTTCATGTCGTAGTGACGGCTACGTTTTTTGCAATAAGGTTTTGATTGGAACTTATAGTTTTGTTTCGTATGATTAAATCCTTAAAATTAGATAAAGAAGTTGAATTGACATGAACACGTACATTATTTTGATTTGTTATGAAGTTTTTTATTACGTTTTGGAAAAAGGTCAGTAGGCTTATTGTCTAACTCGCTCGCAATCGCCATCGTGTTCATTTTGACAGTTCATGTATGGGCTGACAATTGGCATCGGGATCAGCTAGCTGTCACATTCATACAAGAACTGTCAAAATGAACACGATGTCGATTGCGAGCGAGTTAGACAATAAGCCTACCGGTCAAGAGTACCCGAAACCGACGAGCATGTATGAAGAGATTGATGTATGTGGATTGTGGATGAAGCGAAAGAGGTATGTCAGGATCGTAGCAAGTGGAACAAAGTAGTCTCTGCCTACCCCTGTGGGAAAGAGGCGTGACGATATGTATGTATGTATGTTTTTTATTAGGAATTTTAGTGGTACTGGAATAAACGTGACAATCATACTAAAAGTGGCCTTTCGGGGCGTGATTTATTTATGTATGGAATAAGCTGAGAACTAAAACGTTGGCCTATTACAATGATACCATTGTCTACTATTAGAAAAAAAAGCGAAACGCGAATAAACTCTTGTCAAAATATGAGCGCAAGAAAACATTTGAGTAGCTAGGTATCTTGTTTGCCCCTGAAACGGTTCGCGTGCGGCTTTCTATATTTATGTCACGAAATTACGTTTATTCATTAAAATCGTGGTCCACGGGGGCCATAAACATGCAAACATAAAACTGACTGCCAGCACAAATGTTAGATTTGTTTACTTATTACACGAAATGCCCGTGAAGGTAAAACAAATCTAGAGTTAACAGCGACTACATAGTAGGTACTCATATTCTTGTTGATGAACTTTGGTTTTTGGGGTTTTTCCTCAGTTATAAATATATTTTTCTGACTATTAGCTCAAAACAAAACAACCGAGTTACAAAAGATAAATTACAGGCTTATTACTTACTAGCTGTTGCCCGCGACTTCGTTTATCCCGCGGGAGCAATTTTCCGAGATAATATGATCCAGATCTGTCCAGTCGTAACAAACTTTCGCATTTATACTATTAGTAGGAAGAGCTTGCCATCGCGGCAAACTTAAACATGCCGACTGCAGACATAATAAAATAACATTTTGCACATCTGTTCGCAAAGTTTTATTGTTGCTGATAATGACGTAAACTCTACCAAAATAATAAGTCATCGCAAAATACTAATAAAGGCCCGTCATGCTAATTATAATACGTTTTAATTTTACTTACGTTTTATTTATTTTACGCCGCCCGGGCCGTAAGAAGCAATTTACCACCCGCTACGCGAGCGGAAAGTTCCACTTCCTGGCTAGGGGAAAACGTAAAATTGTGTACACACGTCGGGCGGTGATAAAGGAAGCCTCAGATCGCATGTTTATCGCCCTCGCTTTTGGCTCGTGCGACAAGTTCCTGCGATCTGAGATATTCTTTATTTCACCACCCTCGGAATGTAATGTACTATTATTTGCACTATTCCGCTGTCGTCGAAGCCATGGTTCCAAGGCCGACTATTACAAACAGACAAGTTGCTGTCCAAACTGAAACTAGTTTAGTTGTAACCCAAATATTTTAAATATTCCACTTTAAATTAGAAGTAGGTTAGGTAGGTTGTTTGAGCCGAGAATTACTAATAGTCGATGCAATATATATCTTTTCTGACAGGAGCAAACAAGCTATGTGGGTTAGGCAAACGGAAGAGGCGCTTTGTTCTGCTAATACGTTTAATAATATAGAAAAATGTGACGACATTTTGATATATCATCCTGTCTTGAGTTTTGAAAGGTTTAAGGAACATGACTTGTTTGCTTATTTCGAAACTAATACTTATGCTACTTAAAATTATGAAGCTTGCTTCCCAGACGTGTGTGAAGTTATTTCAAGTCAATTTTAATTTCCAGGAAAATTTGATTTGTGCTTTCGAATATGCGCATATGTTAAAATAAATCTGCAATGAGTCTAGAATAAGTTAGTCGTTCGCTTTGCTGTTAATCTAACTAATATTATAAATGCGAAAGTATGGATGGATGGATGGGTGGATGGATGGATGTTTGTTTGTTACTCAATCACGCCAGAACGGCCCAACAAATCTGAATGAAATTCGGCACATAGATAGAGAAAAGTCTGGAATAGCACATAGGCTACTTTTTATCCCGGAAAATTCCCGCGGGATAGCGATAAACGAATTCTTTGCAGACGAAGTCGCTGGCAACATCTAGTTTAAATTAAAATCATCTCATTGTCATTGTTAGCCACGTAATTCTATTCTATATCGCGTAAATTAGAAGGATGAAATCACGCAAAAGCATAATTAATGACCGCGGACAGCTGGAGTAAGTAATTAGCCCGGGCCTGTATTCGACACGCGCCAAGCGATATCGCTGCGTAACAGAATGCTATCTCACTCTTGCACGCACGCACTGCCTGCACGGCTGACTCGCAAGGATTACCTGTCACTTTCTAAACGAACAGTACGTAGAAGACGGGTAGTCCGTCTTGCGCGCACTCCGCACTGAGCCAAAAACTCATACGAGCCGAAAACTTGCATAAAATCACGATGTTTCACAACCGACCTATCTGAAACACTTATAGCACACGGCGGCCACGACGTACAAAATCCGCGTTCTGAAATGAACACAGGCACGACGTCGTCTGTACACGCGTCAATGTGTGCGTAAGATACACAGGGCTGTCTATCGCAAAAACCTAGTACTATAAGTACGACCAATGAAATAAATATAGGTACTTATAATGAAGATATGGCTTAGATGTGTGCAAATAAATGTACTTAATCGTTATCTATTTATTTAAACTTACTTAAAATGTGTCTGTCTGTGTATTTAAGCATTATTATTTTCAATTACAATAGATGTACGACAACAAACTTAAGCGAATGATTCTGTAGTTATTTCATGTATTAATCGCGATAATTTCAGAAAGCGTTAATTTTCTAATGTTTTATAAAATGAAGTAGGTAGGATAGGTTCCCGAACATGTGACGTGCGGCCGACATATATCGCGTTGCGAGCCCTACTAGTTGCCAGCAGCTTTCCGGCAGACTGTGCTTGAGGGGTGGGGTAACTCGAATCGGTGCGGGGCGGAGCGTGGCCATTCTGTACGTTAGTACTATTATATATTCTGTGCTTATAGGTACCGTAAGTTTTATGTTATCTGCGCGGGAAGAGAAACCACTGGTACATTCTATCTTTCTCTTTACTCCCAGACATACCTTTAAAACGTTATGAAAAAAAAACTATATAATACCGGTAATGTCGTTTGTGTTAAAAATTTCGTTCTAACAAATTTTATATTCCTTCATAACGTTATATCATATCGGGTACAGGGGCGCGGGGTAGGACGACAAAAGGGACCGGAGAGGTGCGGGCGGGTAGTGCGCCAAAAAATAGCGTTATGCAAAACGTTATTAACAAAACGCTATTCGGAAATATAACGTTATGAAAAATAACGGTTATTAAAGGTCTGCTCCTAGACCGGCATGGAAGAATCGACACTAAAGTATTTTTTGTGGAACGGATAAGAGTTAGATGGAGATAATGTCTCGCGTTGTGGCGATATCACACGAATGAGCGCCGAATAGTGTCCCGAGCGTCGCGATGGCGGCGTGTTGAGCCGCACCTACCTCCTGATTACGCCTAATTATGAGGGGAGATCGTAAAGTAGTGGCCCATTCCACCCTAGGGCTCGGCTAATGGAAAATGCTAGGGTGGACAACGGAATGAACAAACAGCTGCCATATTACTAAAGCACTGGCTACAGTATTCCACAAATTTAAAGTTCAAAGCTTCCAAGCTGCAGGCTTATACCTAACTCGCTCGCAATCGCCATCGTGTTCATTTTGACAGTTCTTGTATGAATGTGACAGCTAGCTGATTCCGATGCCAATTGTCAGCCCATACATGAACTGTCAAAATGAAGACGATGGTGATCGCGAGCGAGTTACGTAATAAGCCTGCTGGTCTGACCAAAGAAACAATGTAGAAAGTACCAGCAGCGTCTCCGGGGCTGGTGGTAAAAGCCCATAGAGTATGGGCGAAAATCATAGAAATACTGATATAGGAGATGCGACTAGCAACCCATCACTATTTTGATTCCCCTTCCACCTACACGCCCACAATCATGCTAAGGCCTTTAGGTCTTGCTACCTAAAGCTCTGTCTACTCTATAAAGGATAAAGAAAGGTTTATGTATGTATGTTAAAGTTCAGTAACATTGTCATTTTCGAACTTTCAGCGTTCTAATCTAATCACTCACATTCATCACTGTAAATAAAATATGTACGTCCACTCACTGATGAACATAGGCCTCCCCCAAAGAGCGTCATAAAGACCGATCATGCGCGGCGTCCATTGGACTCTCTCAACCTTCACCAGTAGGCTTATTGTCTAACTCTCTCGCAATCGCCATCGTCTTCATTTTGACAGTTCATGTATGGGCTGACAATTGGCATCGGAATCAGTTAGCTGTCACATTCATACAAGAACTGTCAAAAAGAACACGATGGCGATCGCGAGTGAGTTAGACAATAAGCTTAGTGGTCATCAGGTCATTGGTCTAACTCAACTCAAGGAGCATCATCCTGGTGCGTGGTGGCTCAGGCTCCATCGGCCGTCGGTCCTGCGAGCCAGCCACGTTACCGCCTGTCACTTGACTGTAGCAATTCCTCCGGCTATGTCGGCCATTTTTGTGCTTCTGCGGCTTCCATCATTTCTGTTACGGTCACGAAGCGAAACTCTTGAGCAATATAGCCCTCTTCATTATCATTGAGTGTCTTTGGACCTCCTGATAAGGCCCATAGTTCCTTGTTTTTGGAGCTGATACTGATACGTTTCGATCGAGTTAGAGCTCTGTTATTTTGCGGTTTCACCAGGTCGATGTAGACATAGGAAGTATGACCTCTCGAGTAACCCGATTACCTATCAAAATACCGGGTGTGTTATTTTCGTCTGTGGGCCAATATTCGCCAGTTTTACGGCGTTATTTTCGTCACTATCCTCTCAGCAAATAGACTTTGTATTAACTCTTTTCAATACATAGTATAAAACAAAGTCGCTTTCTCTGTCCCTATGTCCCTATGTATGCTTAAATATTTAAAACTACGCAACGGATTTTGATGTGGTTTTTTTTAATAGATAGAGTGAATCAATGAGTGGGTCACTAGTAATATATGTATATACTTATAACAGCAGTTGCGAGTGTTGCGAAGATCTCTTTCCGGTTTGCTTATAATAGTGGTAGGTTAAATGACGTTTGACCTGAACAACGATTGGAACGTTATAATAAAAACATTTATGTAATACTAGCTGCTGCCAGCGACTTCGTCTGCAAAGAATTCGTTTATCGCTATCCCGCGAGAACTACGCAATTTTCCGGGATAAAAAGTAGCCTATGTGCTATTCCAGACTTTTCTCTGTCTATGTGCCGAATTTCATCCAGATCCGTTGGCCCGTTCTGGCGTGATTGAGTAACAAACAAACATCCATCCATCCATACTTTCGAATCTAATCTAACTAATATTATAAATGCGAAAGTATGGATGGATGGAATAGCACATAGGCTACTTTTTATCCCGGAAAATTGCGTAGTTCCCGCGGGATAGCGATAAACGAATTCTTTGCAGACGATGTCGCTGGCAACAGCTAGTTTATAATATGCATTAGTCAGATAGTCGGTTAATTTTTCAGTGTTAACGGTGTATTCTATATTTGATTTAAATGTATCACGGTATTTTATTAATCGACCACGACTACAAATGAGTTCAGAAAACCAGTGAATGCGTGGCATATTGGACCACGCATAACGAAGGGATAACAAAACGAAGGACAGGATGAAAAGGGATCCGATCTTTTCCATTTTGTCTGCCGCGGAACTTTTGAAAATGTTTTCTATGAAACTCGTGGAGTTTTTTCATGTATTTCGGTAACATCAATATAAAATAATCTGTTGAGTCACTGAAAATATCGACCGGAACGCGCCGCGAGACTTTTTTAGCCATGCTTATTATCAAAAACGCGCTGTAGGTAAACAGGACTGCCTACATCCTCTTTCGGAGGCGATACAATACTGTAACCCGCACGTGCGATGCAATTTACGAGTGCCGGCATTGAATTGAATGAACAAATTTGGTGCAGAGCTAATGTAACACGATAAGATCTCAAAGAGAAAAGTTATGCAATATTTTAGTATAAATCTGTCGTATTAGTATTACCGGTGCTAAAAACGTGATGAGCGAAATAATGTTAAAACATTTTGCGAACGTCCTTCTTTAGGGGGTAATGTGGAGTTTTCGTAACCGGGACGCGAAGGGGACGCTCCCTTTGTGTAGCGCGGAGCGGAGTTCCGTTGTTTGCGCAGGCTGCGCGCGGCGCCTTCCGCCGCGCGGCAGTAGCGCCGCCGGCCCGCCGCCGGCCGCTCTCACGGAGCCCGCTCCCAGTCTTCCATTAGAATAACTTAGCGTTAAGAAACCAAGTCTTCCACTAGCTTTAAGTACGATGCAGAGGGGTAGGGTGTCGCGTCGCGAGGAGAACGACCGGGTGGTGTTCGAGCGGCTGTGGCGGGGCACGTTCCAGGCCGTGGTGGCGCCGCCGCGGGCGCGCGCGGCCTCGCACGAGCCCGCGGCGGAGCCCCCGGCCCCGCCCGCGCTGGAGCCCGCGCTGCGCGACCTGCTGGCCGGCCTCCGCCCCGCCTGCTGCTGCCGGTGTAGCTGCACCTCGCGCAATTATAACGACAATTTGCAGGTCTGTCTCTCCAATGACGAGGAGAGAAAGTCCATGCGGTCCGTCATAAGGTGTGCATACAATTTATCGATTTATTCGCCGACTCTAGGTCGCTGGTAGCTAGCCACGTCGCCTCGGCGATCGTTAATTGAAACTCGGACGCTGGGTATCGATTTGATTGGAAATTAAACGATTTCATACTCGGTTGCGCAAACAATGTGCTCGTTAGCATAGGTCATGCCTGGTTGTATTAGAAAATTACTTATCGTGCTCTAAGTATGTTAAATCATTCTCTTTCCCTATTTCTAGCGCACTTAGTTGCTGCTCAGGTAAATATGCGTCAGTTTCTTAAAGCTTTATTAGGAATCATACGAAAGCTTGGAAGAGAACTCGGGGACCATTTTGATTTAACCTTTCCTTGACGATAGTATAAGAACGGGTCGTCTTTCATCAGGCGCTGGGAAAGCAATACGACATGGATTCCAACTAAACAATAAATCTGATTGGGGAATCGTGACAGTTGCCTTTCTTATTTTGCGATTTGTTGTTCACATCACAGCGTTCTAATGAGGGACGGGCTTTGAGCGTCGCATTTGGAAAGTGCTCGTGTCGTTGGTTCGAATCTTTTGATCAATACGTCTCGTACAAATACCTGTCTAACTTTTCATTATATGTACCTACTTATACTGTAGCTGTAGCCACTGAGATGTTAAAAAGACGTGTTTCGTTTTCATGACGAAATCCCAATACCTACTTTTTAATATTCCCGACTGGTTCTATACAGGGTGTATCAGATAGCCCCTAACAATAATCAACTGGGGTATATAACCATAGCTATAGAAGCTGAAAAAATATTTAAAAAAAAATTGGAGTAAGTTTTTTTTATGTTTTCTATAGGAATGATTACAGTTAATACTACCATTCCTATAGAAAATATAAAAAAAATACCCCAGTTGATTATTGTTAGGGGCTATCTGATACACCCTGTATGGATAGCAACGAATGTTTTTAACTCCGTTTGGGAATGGCAGATGATTTTTACTTTTTACAGTAAGATTGGTTTGAATGTATCAAAACTGGGTATTTATTAAGTAGGTAAGTTAGAAGTAAGTACAAAAAATACTACGGCCCGGTGTACTTTGAATCAACCTCATCTCACATCAAAGCAAAATAGCGTGCAGTAGGGCGGGTTGCCTTGCCAGGGAAGGTGACGCAACATTATTTACGTTGCCCAGAGTCGTAAGTAGCGACGCGAGTAGAAATTTCCACTTCCTGGCCAGGGGAAAACGTAAATCGTGTAGGTACACACCTCGGGCGGTGCTAAAGGGCTGCGTCACACATGACAGCTTGTACATTTTTGTGCAAGTAGCTTGCACTCTTGTGTCATATGTGTATGAAATTAGACATACCTACGCGTGCGAGGTTCTTGCACAGAAATGTTCATGCTACTGGCATGTGTAACGCAGCCTAAAGAACGCCTCAGGTCGAATGTTTATCGCCCTCGCTGGCTCGTGGTACAAGTTCCTGCGATCTGAGACATTCTTTATTTCACCACCCTCGGGGTGTCATGTCCCTACTAATGTACACGCCGCCTGCCTTGACGTCCTGCCTCTGCACGCTCTAGCTTCAAAGCAATGATATCAAAAGTCAAGATACGCCTGTCCGAACCAATTCTCTTACTGCGCAATTGGGCATTTTCACACACACTCTGACAGCTGAACGATACGGCGTCCTGTCACAGACTAAGGCACGGTGGTCTTTTAGGACCACCGCATTGGACGAATTACTCGTGAGCGTTGGGCCTATCTTTACGAAGTAATATTATTTATTTTTTATTATTATGTTGAAAACTTGTTCGTTTGTACAGCGTCCGCGAAACGCACGCGGTGGCGGAGGCGCAGCAGGCGAAGAACGCGCGCCTGCGGGACGCGTTCGGCATATCGCCGTGCTTCGTGGAGGGCTCCAGCCTGGACGCGGAGCGGCGCGCGCGCGCTCACGCCGCCCGCTACCCGCTCGTGCGCACGCCCGAGCCGCAGCCCGCCGCGCACGCGCACCACAAGAAGAAAAAGAAGCGCAGGTATACTATACTATACTATACTAGATCAAAAACTTTATTTTGCAAATAGGCCGCCAAGGGCTCTTTTACATATATTTTTTGAAACTACCAGCGCATTCGGAAAGACCATCATTGCCAAGAATGCGCCGCAAGAAGCTTGGCAGAAAGTCATTTTTTTTTTTCAGAATAAAATAGATTTACAGCAGTACTTAAATTCTACTTAACTTACACAATTAATCTAACTAATATTATAAATGCGAAAGTATGGATGAATAGATGGATGGATAGATAGATGGATGGATGGATGGATGGATGTTTGTTTGTTACTCAATCACGCCAGAACGGCCCAACGGATCTGGATGAAATTTGGCACATAGATAGAGAAAAGTCTGGAATAGCACATAGGCTACTTTTCATCCCGGGAAATTGCGTGGTTCCCGCGGGATAGCGATAAACGAATTCTTTGCAGACGAAGTCGCTGGCAACAGCTAGTCTAGTACATGTATAAAAGGGATGTATAAGGTCCCCAAGTTAAGCGAAGAATTCGTTTATCGTGTCGGGATGATAAGTAATCGTAGCTTTTGTGTTATTCCAAGACAGTTTTCTGTGCCAAATTTCATCATGATCTGTTTAGCTGTTCTGGCGTGAAAGAGTATCAAACAGCCATTGACTGACTAATCGATGCCCAGCTCGTGGGCACTAGGCACCCTAGGACCTGGAGAGCTGAAGAAAATGACAGATGGCCGAGTAAGTTCGCGTAATTATGGCTCGACGACTTTATTGTTTATCCACCCACTTAAGAAATAAGGACGGATTTCACGAAATTCCCACGGGATAGGGAGTTCTACGAGAGCCATCTACTACTCGGGCCTACAACATGATCATCAACAAGAGTACACATCGGCTAGTGATCTGACGTCATCTTAAATCATAATAGGTAGCTCATATTTAGTATGGTGTGACGGGCCATCATAGCTACAAGTAGATAATTACTACATCATAGTGAACATAACATATTTTAGTCTACATTATCATTGTATGTTGTTGAGGTACCAATGACCCCATAATTTATAACTTGGCAATTACGTTCTTGCTATTGTTATTATGTTTTCACAGCTTTTTGTTGAACACGCGCTTTGTTTGTTTACAGCGCGTCACCAGAAACAAAGAAGTTGAAGAAGAAAAAGTCGAAGAAGAATAAAAAAGAAAAGTAGGTATTTTGTGAGATTGTCCTGTGTTTTAATGTTTGTTTGATGATTGTAATGTTGGTTGTTCTCATAGATTTTTAAACCCAGGCAGGTGATGCTACAGTTGTCGAAGAGGCAAGTATTTGAGTGTTTACTGAGTGGATATAAAGTATATTATATACCCCACCGAGTTATGTACTTAGTTATTTATTTTGCTTATTTCAGCGAAAGAAAAATGTTGTGGGATTTCATACGTAGGTATGGTTATAAATGGAACAATTTATTTTTTGAAGGAAGTTTGGTGTTGGGTAATTTTTTATTCTAAAACAAATTATTGTACCTATATTTAATTGTTCCCGTAACTATAAAAAATTGAAGTTACTTAGTTAATAATCTTTCGCTTTCTTTTCATTGCCTATTTTCCTTTTGAAGCCTGAAGGTATAGTTTTGTGTGTATTACGAACTAAACTACTTATCCCGTTACTTTATCAACCATTGACATTTTAACTTGGAAAATAAATTTCCAAACGGTAATTTAAATATATCCTGGTTCTCATGTCAAGATTTTATTTTTGTTTATAACTTACCTCAAATAAATCTATAAATAATTATTTATTATATCCCTAGATGCATAATGTGCGGCGACTTTTTGCAACAATCGTATTGTGTTATATTTATTGGTATTATACTGAACTCTTGTCGTTAAAATGACATTGATGGCGCAGTATTATTGTCATTGTTGCAAAGAGCTCCTGTACAATACTAGCATTAGATTTAACTGAACTATTGTGATATAACCAGTCAAACCAACAGATTACATACGTACTTAAATTAAGAAGAAAGAGAAGAAAAATCTCTGTCATTTCACACAGGGTCCACACATAGTGAGTGTTCCGATCATCTCAGTACCTGTGAAGGTTACAGTTAATGAATTTCGAAACATGTTGAACAATTAGACAATTTAATTACGTAAGTAAACTGTAGGCTTATTGTCTAACTCGCTCGCAATCGCCATCGTGTTCATTTTGACAGTTCATGTGTGGGCTGACATTTGACTTTTGACATCGGAAGCTAGCTGTCACATTCATACAACTACTTTACTGTCATTTCTCATCCGATGCAGAGTGTCAAAATAGTTACACAATTACCCTGCGGTTTTAGTGCAAACTGTGTCGTCCGCGCGTTCTCACAGTATGCCCTTCTGTCCAGGCAAGAGTCGAGCAAGAAGAAGAAGAAGAGGTCAAAGTCCGGGGACACTGACAGCTCCAGTGAGTCGGAAGGCACCGCCGACAGCGACGCCTCCAGTTCGGACGACGAACGACAGAAGAAGAAGAAAAAGGTAAATGTTTCCCCACACACACACACACTGCCCGGCCGAGCCCGCGGTCGAACAGTAGGCTCGAAGGTTACGTTTTGATTGCAGTTTAGTAATTGAGCTCGATCTGGAAATTGCAGTATTTTGATGACGATGCGTTTTTTGAAAATTCATTTTTATTTGCTTCGATTAAACTTTTCGACGCCAACGACACATCGACACACATTTGACGTGGCGGTGACAAAACTAACAAAATATATGGACTACGAATGTCTGTAATAAACTCAATTTAATTTAAGGTAAGGTGCGATATTCAAAGTGTGCTTTATTTTTGAGCGTGGTGTTCGAAAATAATTGTAATTCCGAGTCTTTTGTGACGGTCATTTCGAAGGGGGTTTATATTATACTAGCTACTCGCCCCGGCGTCGCACGGGTGCTATGTAGGTAAACACGGCGCTGCCAGAAATATCATCATCATATTTCAACCTAAAATAAACCTTGTCAATTTATATACCTAAACCTTTTGAGTTTATCCCGAACAGACCGACAGACACGCCGGAGGACGTTTTTTTGTTGTAATGCAATTTTCAGATCAAATTAATTTAATGCTTAGTCTTTTTATTAGATAAGTAACTCGACATCAAAATGTAATCTTCGAACATCAAATGTTCTAACAATGTTAAACTTTCATATCTTTTGGGACTTTGGAAATAATGTTTGAATTAAGTATCGTGTATACACGTGTCCTGTCTAGATTTCACTTGGGATCCCTGTCGCCTGTCCACCCACACTACACACCTCGCCCTTACCGGCTAGGGGGCACTATAGTGTAGCTGCTAGCGACCCTCTAAACTATTCTATCTGCTATTGGCTCGGTGGGACCACTCCGCACCGTTCCTGCATTCAAACATGGGCCACCTTTTTTTTTTCTTAAACTTTCCTCACACAGCCCTGTTTTCTCTTACTTTTGCAAAAGTAACGTGTAAACTAATCGTAGCTATCACCTGCCGTCGATTTGCCATTGCCATGTTGCCGGCTAGCCGCGGCGGTCGCGTCCCATCCGTACCGGGCCTATCTTGTGAATGTGGTTTTTTGTCTTCCTTCTTTTCATTTTTAGTTTATTTTTTTGTAAATACAAGAAATAGACAGTAAAAATTATCTGTT
This sequence comes from Pandemis heparana, assembly GCA_963854515.1. Taxonomy (NCBI): domain Eukaryota; kingdom Metazoa; phylum Arthropoda; class Insecta; order Lepidoptera; family Tortricidae; genus Pandemis; species Pandemis heparana. The sequence goes on along the minus strand of OY978009.1, from coordinate 553,622 downwards.
TAACTGTGCATCATTTCATAGGATAGCCATCTTTATCTGAAGAAATAACGTATACTGTAAGTATATCACAAGACAATAACACACAGTAAACACTATGTTAGGTGAATACTAAAAACGTACCTGTTCCGTGACATTCTGGTAATGCATTGAGAGCTAAAGTGACTAACGAGATTGATATGGGCGTTTGCGGGTCGTAGCGTGCACAGACAGACTTGCATGGTGTAGCGCGCGTACGACGGCGTGTTCTGCAGAAACCTGCCGAGGCGTAATTGCTAAGCGGAGGCGTACTCGCCGCGGCCTCGCCACGTTTCTGCGCGACACGGCCGCCTCAATGTCCTGTGTTTGAATGTGATAATATAACTAATCCATAACATTCTCCCTCTTCTCATTTATCCAAAACTAATTAAGGATGCTCCACATGTTTAAATGGTATACGATACCGACACCGTTTGTTGAATAAGGTACGTTTCCGAAGTGTTGTTACGATTTGATTTTTTTTTGTGTCTATGTATTTATGTATTTTTATTACCTATATTAATTTAAATGTTGACATTTGTAATTGTGTTACTAATATCGTATATATCTCACTCGCACTGGTGCCAACGATCGAACCGTTCCACTAACATTTTTTTTTTTTGATGAGAATGTTATGGATGATATGAAACGAACATTCCGCAAAACACTCTCGTTTATACTCGCTTACATGATAGCTTACATCGTGTTATTTAATTTAGTGATGAAATCATTATTTTTATGTCTGTTTTAATTTGTAAATGGTTATATAGAATGCATGCGTAAACAAGTGGTAATATTATTTCGTTCTGTGAACTCTTCGTTTAGTCGATTTCGTGATTCGCTTTTTAATTTGAGAGTCTGGATGGAGTTCTAGAGACTGTTATGATTTGCCATTACCTACCACTATAGTGTTCTTGTATTGGCACTGGTGTTCGCGGCGCGGCGGCGACGTTGCTCACGTGTGTTGTGTGTCGACAGAGGAAGGCCGGCGCCCGGCGACGCGGCAGCAGCGCCCGCTCCGAGCCTGACAGGTAACTATACCCTTACTAAACATTCTTGTTCTTCTAAGGCCCACTTGTACAGTTTAGAGTTAAAAAATTAAATCGCAAACTCGGTGTTAGGTTTGACAGTTCCATACATTTTGACACTACTTAGCCCCGGCTTAGCATCTAACACGGGGTTAAATCGCTAACCCTGGTACGTGCAAGTGGCCTTAAGCTTCAGTTTTATTTATTTTTTCATTACATAGTAATTTTGTGCAACTATTCAGTGGGAAATTTGCGATTTTCCGGGATAAAAACTCCTTCCCCGGGACTAAAACTATATTTATACCAAATCCCAACTGAACAGACGGACAACTTACAGTAATTTTACGTCATCAAATAAAAGATAATGTCAGCCATGACATCCAATAGGACAATAGACTCATTCAATATGACAATTGACAACATTTCATTTTTATAACACCTGTAAATGTATATATGGTACGAAAGCATTTTGCCTCCCGATCACTGCAATATGGTTATATAATTTTAATATCGCTTATTATAAAAAATAAAAAATAATTAAAAATACGTCCTAATTTTACCAAAATTACCACAGGATAGGTGAAACGCCTTTGCTTTTTTCACGAGATAAAATAAGCGATCATAATTTTGTATTTTTCTATTTTCGAAGTTCGTTGTATACCTTCACTCTCACTCTCAAGATAATTTGAAATTAACGTCAGGTTTTTTTCTATAGAGAAAAGACAAAGGGATAAGTGTGTATTCTGTGATAGTATCGGACTTAAGCCCTTTTAGAATAAGCACAAATTAATTAATTAATTATAAATTAAATACAAGCCCTAGCGAAAAAATTAAACTGTCAGCATGTTCATCTTTTCAAACAAAATACAGAGAACCAATAATATTATAGGCTCAGAAATATGAAATGTTGTCAATTTGTCTAAATTTAACCTTACTGTAGCTAACATTACAACTATAGGTAAATATGATAAGACGTGTGCGATATAAAAACATCTGACGTCACAGCTCTTATTACAATTCACAATAAATCAAGCCCACAATAGCACATTTTATGCCTGAATATGCGCCGGCCATGATTTATATTTTAGACTAAACAAATTGTGAATTATTATTTATTATATTACGCGCTTTATCGTAATAAAGCGTTGGGTAATAGATGGATAAATTATATGTTGCCAGCAGCATTGTTTATTTGGCAATAAATATTCTTTTGTGAACCGGCGCATGTTTACGTCCTAATTTTCCGCTTAATTCTTGACTAATACGCGCGCAAATGTTTATCACAGCTACTTTAATTTCCCTTAAACTAGAAAAGATAATATACTCTTCATCTCGATTCACAAAGTTATAGCACCGATTGCACGTGTAACACATTTGTTTCCACATGATTTCAGTTCGCCCGTGAAAAACAAGAAAGCGTCCAAAGATAAAAACCGGGAGGAGCCAAACGATCACAGGGAGAACGACAATCACAGAGATCGCGAAGATAAGAGCCGGAAGTACGACAAGAGGGAGGAATCCGCGCAGAAACGGCAGAGCGAGGCGCGGCGCCGCGACGACGAGCGCGACTCGCACGATGGAGACCCCTCCCCGCAGTACCGGCACAAGTCCTACGTCACCAAGATAGACAACAGACGAGAACCTTCCAGAGAGGACTCTGAAAAGCCGCGCGCGCCCAAACGCAACCGGAGGTCGTCATCCCGAGAATCGGAATACGAATCCAGAAGATCCGACAAAAACAAGAAACGCCGCGAACCTAGCGAATCCCCTCCCCCCGAAAAGCGAAGGAAAAAGAGCGAATCCCCTCCCCAAGAAAAGCGACGGAAGCGGAGCGAATCCCCACCCCAAGAAAGGAGACGGAAGAGGACCGAATCCCCCGACCAGACCAGAGAAGATAGCTACTACAATAGAAAGGAGAAATCTAACAGAAACCGCAGGGAGAGCTCGCGCGAAGACAGAGAGAGAGACAGAAGAACGCAACGGAGCGAGTCGCCCGACTATAGGAAGAAGAGGGACGAGTCGTATAATCGAAAAGAGAGGGATGGGTCGTATAGTCGGAAGGAGAGGGATGAGTCACGTGGTCGTAAAGAGAGAGGCGACTCTTATAATCGGAAAGATAGAGACGAGTCTTACAGTCGGAAGGACAGAGGCGAGTTGGGTGGTCGTAAAAAGAGAGGCGACTCTTATGGTCGGAAAGAGCGGGGCGATTCGTATAGTCGGAAAGAGAGAGACGAGCCGTACGATCGGAAAGTGAGGGACGAGTCACATGATCGGAAAGAGAGGGACGAATCACGTTGTCGAAAAGATAGGGATGAGTCACGTGGTCGAAGAGATAGGGACGAGTCACGCGGTCGAAGAGATAGGGACGAGTCACGCGGTCGAAGAGATAGGGACGAGTCACGTGGTCGAAGAGATAAGGAAGAGTCACGTGGTCGAAGAGATAGGGAAGAGTTACATGGTCGAAAAGACAGGGAAGAGTCACGTGGTCGAAAAGACAGGGAAGAGTCACGTGGTCAAAAAGAGAAGGATGAGTCGCGCGGTCGAAAAGATAGGGACGAGTCGCGTGGTCGAAAAGATAGAGATGAGTCAAATGATCGGAAAGAAAGGGACGAGTCACGCGGTCGAAGAGATAGGGATGAGTCGCGTGGTCGAAAAGAGAGGGCCGAGTCACACGATCGAAGAGATAGGGACGAGTCACGGGGTAGAAAAGATAGGGACGAGTCACGCGGTCGAAAAGAGAGGGGCGAGTCGCGCGGTCGAAAAGATAGGGACGAGTCTCACGGACGGAAAGACAGGGAAGACAGAATCGATAAGAGACATAGGAATAATCACGAGCGCCTCGAGGAGGAAGCGCCGCGGCGGAGGAACAGAGACGGCGCCGGCGACACGCCCGCGCGGCGCCAGCGCGAGCCCGCCGGCGCCAGGCGGGGGAACCGGCAGCCCGCCAAACACAACGACTCCAGGACGGACAGGAGGTCGTCCTCCTCGGAAGCGGACAAGAAGAAAGAGTCTATGCGGGCCAGCGCGTCCCCCCGGCGGGCGCGGCGCAGCTCGTCCAGCCTCAGCTACTCGCCGGCGCGCCGCAGCCCGGAGCGCTACCGGGACATCATCGACCGCCTGCCCGAGCGCGACCAGCGCAAGTACATCCGCCTGCCCGCAGCCGCCTGCCTGCGCAGCTCCGGCAGCGACAGCGGCTCCGGCGACGCGCTGCCGCCCGACGAACGGGCCCGGCAGAACGAGCTCGACCTGCAGGCGCTGCACGATCTGAAGAAGAGGCTGGCGCAGAAGGCGAAAGCGTCCATCGAGCGCCGGCGCGCCGGGGACGCTCGAGACGCCGAAGCGCCCGAAGCCGCTCCGCCGGTCGACGCGAAGTCGCGGTCGGCCTCGCCGAAGGTCGAGCGGAAGACTCCGGAGCCGAAGGAGACCAAAGAGAAGAGTCCGCCGAACGTCGAGAGCTCCCCGGAGAAGAAGAGGAGCAAGAGCGGGTCGCGGCGCAGCTGGTCGCGGTCCTCGGGCTGGCGCTCGCGCTCGCGCGGCAAGTCGCGCTCGCGCAGCCGCTCGCGGGGCAAGTCGTCCCGGTCCCGGTCCAGGTCGTCGCGGAGCCGCTCGAGGTCGTACTCGTCGTCCAGGTCAGTTTTACTCGCTATCGTTTAGTGAAATACTAAGAAACTTCAGTCAAAATTAACATTTTTGATACAAGCTTTTGTGTTGTACCTACTTTTGTTGTTGACTGTGTTTGCGTTGTCATCTGTTTTATTTCCAAATTTCGAGTCAATCGGATGACGATTGAAGAGTTTCCTCCTGCGGAGACGGTCCCGACCGTGCCACCAGAATTTCACAACCGCTTCTTGTATTATCATTATAATACGACAGTAGGTGTGCAAAAGTTTAAGATATGTGCTTCAAAACTGAATTGCTATATTCCACCCGAACGAACACACATACATTGCGAGTTAAATTAAAGCTTTTCCTCTAATTCTGCACAATAAATTGCCCAACTGCCTTAAAATAGGCAAGCCGGTGGGAATCGAGTTCTATGGACGCCACGCCACTGGTGTGTATGTATGTATTTGTAAAACAGCGCTGTAACATAGTTGGTGTCCCGCAGGGGTTCGCGTTCGTCCCGCTCCAGTTCGTTCAGCAGCCGGAGCTCGTCGCGCTCGTCGCGCTCGACGTCCACCCGCTCCTCCAGGTAAGCACCTACACCTGTCCCTCTCTCTCGCCTCAGGGAAGACGACGACAGTAACCAGGGCGGGTTATCATAACGTCTTTGCCATTCGGTGGGGGCTATCGCGTGTGAATTTGCCACTAGAGGCGCTAGTGTCGCGTGAGGTCCACTGGTTTTGGCGGGTTTCGTGACATGAATTATAATTTATTTCATTTACCTGTTGAGAAGTGATCTCCTTCGTGAAATTAAAGCAAATGTGGATTATTTGGCGATAAATATGCTTTGAAAGCGGAACTAAGTGAAAGTGGCGCAAAAATAAACGGCCGTTATTGCAGCTAATTCAGAGGTTTGTTTGTTTAATAAACTTAATGAGATTCAAGATTTAAAACTTGTTTCAACGCCGATCTTATAGTCTCCTTTGACAGCTACACTTCTGGAACTTAGTCAACAGTGACGCCAAACTGTGTAAGCAAAGCAACGATAGTCCCCATTCCGATTCAGTTTCGTTCGTTTGGTTGCGCCGCTGCCATTTCGATTAGATTGATTGTCTTTGATGATATGACCAACGGACGAAGACCCGCGAACTCGAAACGATTCGTCTTTCATAAGTTTTATAGGTGTAAAGGATATCTTAATGCGCCTTTACCTTCATACGTGCACCCGTATTAATGGCTCGATCACGCTGACAGCCCTCCATATTTTTTATTTGGATACTTTTCTAAAATATATTCGAAATCAAAACTTTTCGCGCTGTGATCGGTGGAGATATTAGTCGCGGTAGTAGAGGTGTGATCGGGCCATGGCCGGGTCGGTTCGGTCCGAGGCGCCGTGGCATTAACACATGATTCTGTTTGGGTGCCGTTTGCATGTTCGCGTTAACGTTCAGAACAATGACGGGCGTGTACGCCGATTACCGTAGATCGTCGCCGCGCGCGCCGCGCTCGCCGCGCTCGCCCTCCATCCCGCGCCGCGCCGGCTCGCCCAGCTTCCTGGACCGCCGACGCATCACGAGGTATATCGCCTGCCCGCCGCCCACTGCCCACTGCCCACTGCCCACTGATCACACAATACGCACACACATACCCCACGCCTCGATGTAACGTACGACTAGCGAAATGGCATGGAGGTTTTGTAAAATTTAAATTCCATTGCGCTTTCGATTCGACGTACAGTCACCAGGATAAATAAGTGATCATTTTTGTACCTTGTCGCTTTCAGTCGTTACATGATTTCGTATGGTTTTTCAAACATGACTTTAAAGTGACAAGGTACAAAAGTGATCACATATTTATGCTGGTGACTGTACCTTCCCGCAACTTTAATTTAATATGTCGCGTATTTTGAGAAATAAGTGCTTTTTTTTTAAATAAAATAATTTAGTTTTTTTTTTGTCCATTTCTAACGTCTACTTCGCTGCCGAACAAGAATAGCAGTCGCGTAGACGTTTTTCAGGGTCTTTTCTTCAACAAGCATTTCAAAATAAAAGTTTGAAGTAAAAAATCCTTTCCATGGTGTTGTTATGGATGGTGCTGCGTTAATTGGATGATCAGTACGGGCTAGTCTTATTCAGATTTTAGGCGAGAGCAGACATTTGCTGGCGCTCATGTATCTGAATAAGCCATTGGTGCTATTGATTAATTGATCGACATTTTAAGCAGTTATCGGTGTATCGATAGCACTAATGAGCACTGTTTTTGTTCTGGACTGCCGTAGGAGCACCGCGAGTGCTGTTCATTGGTTCACTTGCTACAGACGAACTGTTGAACGTCGCTCAGTTGTTTGAAGTTTTCGGTTTTTAACATTGTTCGTGTGACGCTTACTTTATGCTAATTTAATCTTGGGCTTATGTTTTTATTTTTGCCGATTGCCATGATATGGAAAAAAAAACTAGAATCATGTTGTTGATGTTGTGGTACCTACGCCTGCTCTCACTGATGTGCCAATGCGATCTGTTGGCGACATCCACTTTTCCCATACTATGGCATTGTATTATCCCTTATATATGTATTTTTTTGTTTCATCTTTTTTAGAAAAAAGTCACGAAAGCATAGCTCGAGCTCTGGCGACACGAGTAGCTCCGATTAGTGCAGTGGATGTGCTAGTGCGAAATACTTTTAGTTTAGTTTATAAGTTATGTGCATTGTAATTTACCTTACCTACCCATATAATATTATTGCAATACATTGACAAATCACACAGTGTTTTCTTTTTATTTGCTTGGGATTGTAGTTTTTTAATCTTTTTAAAACGAACAGGCTGTGAGTAGATTCCAATGGTCTATACAAGTTTACTTTTCGGGCTTTTATAAAATATTTATCTCGGTACTCAAGTCAAATCTAACATTTTAATATCTAGTCACAAAGATCAGATTGATGCTGTTTTAATACTCTCGCGGTTAGTTGGCGCTCTTTAAAAGATGAAGGCCTTATGCTTGTCAAATATCGTTATGTATAAGCCAAGTTTAATGCCTCTCTTTTAAACGGGACCACGAGAGAGCTGAGACTACCCGTAGCACAAATAGTAAGAAAAAGACGAGTGGTCTATTTCGCGCGACACTCGCGTGGTCTCGTGCTAGACCACAACTAACTTGTCAGCTTTCCAAAGTTTAATATGTTTTGCTCAGTAAACCTGTATATCCGTATGCCTGTATGGGCGCAGATTGTAAATACTCATGTTGTGTGTGTGTGAGTCTAACAAGGTTAATTGTGCCGATAAACATTAAAAGTTGGGCCACAGTTCACTGGAACCTTGATTAAATTAACGCGGAATTAGTTATTTTTAACGGGTGGCTCTTTTCATCTCGTTACTTGTTTGGTGTGCTACTAATTTAGTTTTAAAAGTTGTGAGTACACAAATAGTTGGTGAACCATTCGGTACGTCGCCTAGACTTGTTTTAGCTGTCGTGTGATTCCCTAAAAGCCTCGTCCGGAAAGTAATAGATGCGCTGGAGACAATCATAGCTTGGCCCACAGAACAAAGAGATAGATGCAAAAAGTCCCATTCGCTAGGGAAACCGGTCTCGCCAAACTCATATCGACAGTTTACTCCTACCTTGAAATCTATCTTGGCAATTATTGGTCGTAGCTTTTCTATAATAAAAAGTTTTGAATCGGTTTTTGAACTTTCCACCCACAGGATATTGCTTAAAGTCCGTTGTACAGGTATATAAACACCATCTAGCGTGAAGTAGCCAAAAGATAACAGTCTGAAAATGACAGTTGTCTAAGTAATAGTTTTGTTATCGCAAAACAGATGTTGTAAAATGAACTCTGCTGGATGGGATTTAGATTTACGTGATTGAAAATCTAACTGATGACAGCGGAGCACTAAAAAATCTTCTTTTATCAATATGGCCCCATCCGTCGATGCGATGATTTCGCCAATGTCAAAGTAATAAATATTCAAAAATCTTGTGACAAAAATGTCGGCAATGTTGTACGGTAGAACACGGTCAAGCGACCCCCCCCCCCCCCCCCGTCGGGCTCTTAGACAAAGGACAACAAAAAAATCTGAGAGAATCATTCTGCTAATCGAACCGTCAAATTCAATTTTCCGCATAAAGGACGCGTCTCGTTCACATGCCACTTCTAGGTTTCTCTTTCTTCTGTGGCCAGTGGCCTGGCCCATTCACTCGCAGGCATACGTGGAATCAGGTTGCGGAATTGCCAGATACGGAAGACACCTGGCTCCGTGTAATGTCTCCGAGCGAACGGGTCGAGTTATAATTGTCCGCCAAGTGCAGCGAGTGCTTCACGGATGTTTTTGTTAGAGAATCGCCCCTGCTCAGGATCAACGCGAGATAGACTAATGTTATTTATTTTTCCTCCGTAGCGCACCCGTTGTAGATCTAACGTCAAATAAATACAAGTATAGAAGAAGATAAAATAACTGACGAATATTTATAATGTGGAATTGCGCAGTGGTGGCCGCTCGAATAGGACGTATTTACGAAGGACATTGTATTTTGTGTGTGTTTTGTTTTAATCTTATTGTTTTATTTCATTAAAGTTTACCCTTTAATTTTTGTTGTTTTTTTATTTTCTTTATTGCTGCATGGTAGAAGCTATTTTGTTGTGTACATGAAAATTTGAATTCCCAAGTCTGCTCCGATAGAATTTCTGTACCTAATATGATTAAACAAATCGACCGTCACAATTTTTAAGCATGTGTTTTTTAATATAAGAAATTTTAAACAAATGTAAGTTCTTCTTAAAAAAATGCTGTAAGTATTAATGTTTCATTTTTTAACTAAAACCTTTTAGATTCAAACTTTTGGTTTTCAGTTATATTAAATGGTCCTGATTACCTTAGTCTTTCATTATTTAATCTGATTTACAATAGGTAACGAACTAATAAGTATTATGAAACAGTATTTGAAGAGGTAGATAGAGTAGCGTGATTTCATCCACAAATTCTATCCGAGTAGACTTTACTGTATATTTTGATAGACCACACAGTGTTCTTATGATTATACCGCTACTATGATTTGGCCAGTCTGAAAGGTAAGCTATTTGTTTTATAGCGTTCAACTTGTTACATTAGTGCATGATTTTGTCGAGATTGAAAGTAGGTAAACTTATCGAGTAAGTGCACGAACATTATGATGTAAATGTAAACCCCCCACACGCTGCTTATTAAGTCAAGATAACAAACGCTTGAAAGGTCAAAAGTTACATTTGAAGCTAATGAACTTTATTGTTTCAATGTTGCAATCTCTGTTTACAACTGGCAACTAGGCCACAGATACAAAAAATAATTACAATTAAAAAAAAGCATCATGCCAGTGTGAAATTAAAAAGTTAACCCTACTAACGTCATGGCCGGTTACTAACCCGTACTAACGTGCAGCGCGCGCAAGCGGCCGATCCCGTACCACCGGCCCACGCCGTCGTCGCAGTCCAGTGGCAGCTACCACAGCACCTCGTCTGAACGCAGTTGGTCGCGCTCCCCTAAACCTGAACGAGACTGAAACATGAACACTACGGCTACTCCGAAATTCGACCGTCTCTCTCACTCTCAAATCAATAACTTAGTGTGAGCGGAACGGCACTAAAATCGAACTTCGGAATGTAAGTCGGCTCCAAGCTAAACTCTAATGCCGCTTCGAGTCTTCACACATACTGCCGTCTCATTCCAGATGAAAAGTTTGTGGAAACTTGGATTGTGGCTCTAGCTTAGCGGTTAATTTGTTTTGGAGTATTTTTCGTTGACATACATTAGAACTGAGTTGGAAATCACATCGACAAGACGAAGAAATTACGCCAACTTTTATACTTAGCATTGAATTTAATGCAAAGGATCTATGCGTGTATACCTTAGCCTCGATGTCGTTTAGACGTTTTGCGGCGGTTTAAAAATGCAGGAAAAAGCGGGAGTCCGAAACAAAATGGCCGAGACGTATCTACCTGCCGTTTCGCCTGAAACTAGTTTCATTAATATATTTCGCGCATTCTGAAGATGTTTTTTAAAAATACTTTGTAAAGGTGAATCGATAAGTTTGTAAGATTATTTTTTATTGACGTCTAAACGATTAATCGTTAAGTACGCATTAGAGGTACCTACATGTACTTTGTTCATTTTGTCTCCATAAGAGTTAATAAGTACAAACCACACGCTTTTAAACACGTACTTACTGTTACATCGAGGAATTAATGTCTTAGTGTTAATCTTTTCTTAAATGTTAATATTCCTGCGGCAAGCCGAATAGAGCCGTGATTTTGTGAACCTACAAGCTATAATGTAGGCCAAAATATTAAGTCCGCCTGGCTGTAAGTAAACATACTTCAGTTACAAAAGGCCGATTATAACTTATACATTCCTGTTATCTAGTCAAAAGTCAGAACATTCCAGTCGAAAATGTTTTTTTTTTTGCAATTAAGGTTTTATTTTTACACGTTTACTTTTTACTTGTTGGTAATATTATTTTAAATTATTTTTAGATGTAAGCTCTATCAGTACCAAAAATACTCAAATACCTATTTATAATTTATTATTAAGTGCAATATATTTATTGAAAAAAAAGTTTGATATTTACACTATGTCGAATCTAATACGTTTTCTAGTCATTTTCAATGATTTATTTCACTCCGTAACAAAGGGAGAAGTTATAAAATAATATTTATTACAGAGCGTTTGCTATGAATTGAGAGGAATGAGGATGCTAGCGTAGCCTACTTTTAGTCATAAAATATTTAGAAACAATTTTTGATGAAACGTGAAAAAACGGTTGAAATGAAATGAGCAATAAATGAATTTGAAGGGGCATGGAAATAATACTCATTATTAACAAAATACCTTTGTATTATATACACGATTATAAATAAAACTTAAGTCTTTGATTGTAACGAATCTCGATAAATGCACTATACATACATAATTATAATAAGATTTGATTTGGCGACCGCTTGACGAAGACAGTTTCGCGTGTATGCGGCGTAGACAAATAATAAAAAATATAATGGATCCAATTGCTGTTGTCAAATAGAAAAACATACCATTGACACGTTTGTTTCATTGCCTACTTCACATATTCCCCCACTGAAAAACTGTTAGGTGTAATAATAAAAAAAAAGTTAAGAAGGCACAGTCGTAGAAACTGAGTCGCGTAGAACCTTTTCACTGCAAATATATTAAATGAATACATGAATCATGTATATCTATCTATGCTAAAGAATAACTGAAATTTTCTGTGAAAAGGTTTTACACAGTTGCGCTATTAAGAGGCGGAATCGCAATATGAAAATACCTACCTACCACTCGAAAGAAGTAAAAAATAAAAATCTGTATTGCTACAAAGCTACCGCCTTAATCTTTCGACTTGTTGACGCAACGTTTTAAAGTATTTTTTCAATACATTTGTTCGAAAAATTCACTTTCAAAGGATGTATACATGGCTCGTAAGTTAATTTTACCGCACTGGTGCGATTTTTTTACAGTGTTTTTTTAATTTTCTATTTTAAAAGTTTACAAGCAGAGTATTAAATGACAATATAAAAAATGTCGACTTATACGCAGAAAAATGTATAAATATACAAAATTAAGTAATGTATTTGCAAAATTTATTGTAATTAGTATAAACTGTAATTTAATTACCTCAGATTTTAATGATTTCCACCTTTTATTTATTCGAAAAAATCGCAGTGGCTGAACGCGTCGAACCTTTGCCTGATAATTTTAGTTAACCTAATTAAAAACAAAACTTACGCATGCGCATTACTCATTACGGTACACGGACCGCGCCATTTTTGTAAAACTGCGTTGTTTTGTGTTGTTGATTATAGTGTACAAAAACCAAACAAAATGAGTTCTTCAAGTGATGAAGTCGACAATAACATGGAGTTAACTCCGCCCGATATTTTAAGTAAGGCGCAAATGGCGCAAAATAGTCTTTTGCCATCAAAATCTCGGGAAAGGTATTTATTCTTCAATTTTGTGTTATTATTATTAATGTCCTAAGTGTATAAGTACCTATTTTCTCACAAATGTATTGAAAAACGTCGTATGATACACGGTTGGCAAGGTTTTACAAATTCGTGACGATGAAAACCCTCGCCTTGCGGCTCGGGTTTATTAACTGGTCAGCTCATTTGTAAAACCTTACTTACCAACCTTGTATCACAAATAACTATTACTTACTGTTCTACTCGTTTTTCAAATTCAAATCGAAGTTTTACTACTTTCGAATGGTATTTTAACTGACCTGATTTCAAAAATTGGCCCACAGTTCCATCTGGTTGTGTTAACGCTTATTAATCTAAACTGAATCGCGTGCCATTCTGGAACCTTGTCTTAGTAAATAATTATTTCCTGCTTGGCCCCATACATTAGTCGCATTTACATTACATTTGAAGCAGAATTAATTTACAACATTATAAAATGTAAAACCCATGTCAAGTCATCAATATAAAGAACCTAATTTTCCTAGAGAGCGAAGTTCAATATAGGCAAGTTATGTAACAGAACAGTTGGCGTCAGATATGCCTTTGGCAATCTTGATCCAGTATGTATTGGACACTTTCGCCATTGTGATATATCTTACACTGTGCCAACCATCAATGTATAAATCATCATATAAATTAATATGATTCTGCCAAATTACTCTTATCATAGGCCGACCCATTAAGTAGAGATTGTCACTAATGAACTTCACGGTATGTGTGTAGTAAAGTACCTTAAGTTCAACTGTTCAAGTTGATTTGAGAATAAGCACTTTCACCTCTTAGGATTTAACATCCAAGATTACGCAATAACAGTCCGCCATTTAAAATTTTAGAAAAAAATATACCTATTAATACATAAAATACATAATTCCAGGTCAATCCCTGTATTCTGAGCCCTTTTTAATCCTAATTAGAAAAATACACATATAACAACAGCGCTGGAATGTTTTCAAGCCAAAAATTATCTTTATTGCCTAACAAGATATGAACATTAGGATAATGATATGTACGATAAATGATAAAGGCAATAAACCCTCATTTTTGCTTGCATAACATTAATTTACAAGTAGTTGCATAATTATTAATAAAAAGTGTAAATAGTAAGTATATTAATTAATGTTCTTGCCCTAACACCTTCATGCTCCATGAATTATCGAATAAAATGAATTGTGACCCATTATGGAACTTTCATGTTCGCAGACAGCTCGAGAAATCTTACTGCACTAGATATGGATAGTACCGGTCCTTCTATTTTAAAATCAGAGGTACTACGGGCATTAAAATCGGCCAAGAAAGGGAAGTCACCTGGACCAGATAGCATCCCAATAGAAGTATTACAGCTCTTGGAGGAGGAGCAGATTGGCTTGTTGACTGACCTCTTTAACAGGATTTATATTAGTGGAGTTCTCCCAGAAGACTGGCTTAGATCTACGTTTGTCACTCTGCCTAAAAAACAAAACGCTAAGAGGTGTGAGGAGTTTCGTACGATCAGTCTCATGAGCCACGTGCTTAAAGTGTTCCTTACCATCGTGCAGAACAGAATAAGACCAAAATGTGATGAGCAGCTGGGAGATAGCCAGTTTGGCTTCCGTTCGGGAGTTGGTACTCGTGAGGCTCTCTTTGCTCTCAACGTTCTCGTACAAAAATGTCGTGATATGCAGACTAATGTTCTATTGTGCTTTGTTGATTATGAGAAGGCGTTTGACCGGGTAAGGCACGAATTGCTTATGAAGCGATTGAAGGACATTGGGCTGGATGGAAAGGACGTTTCAATTATTAAAAACTTGTATGAGAACCAAAAGGCAACAGTCAGAGTGGAAAAAGATCATACGGAGGTGGATATTTGCCGGGGTGTTCGTCAGGGCTGCATTCTGTCCCCATTACTGTTCAACGTATATTCCGAGGCGATTATGACCGAAGCCCTTGAAAATCTTGAGGTGGGGGTGAAAATGAACGGTAGGCTCATTAATAACTTACGGTATGCGGATGACACCGTTCTTATTGCGTCTACTCAGGAGGATCTACAAAGGTTGGTTGACAGAGTTCACGAATGCAGTGAAAGGGCTGGCTTGTCCATAAATCTATCGAAGACCAAAGTCATGGTGGTAACCAGGGACCCTTATTTACAACCAAGAATATCGGTAGCAGGGAAAGTTCTTGAGCAAGTTCGGCATTACAAATATCTCGGTGCATGGGTGAATGAGGCGTGGGAGTCGGACCAAGAAATTAAGACCCGCATTGAAATTGCCCGTGCCTCGTTTACCAAAATGAGGAAGGTTTTGTGCTGCCGGCAAATCAACCTAAGACTCAGAATTCGGATCCTACATTGCTACATTTGGCCTGTGGTTATGTACGGCAGTGAATCGTGGACCATAAAGGAAGACACCAGGCGGCGTTTAGAAGCGTTTGAGATGTGGTGCTACCGTCGCATGCTCCGTATAAGCTGGACTCAAAAAGTCAGCAACGAGAAGGTGCTTCAGCGTGCTAGTATGACCCGAAAATTATTGCACACCGTCAAAAAGCGCAAAATCGAATATCTGGGGCACGTGTTGCGCCATGACAGATATCAGCTGCTTCAACTTATATTGATGGGCAAAATACAGGGAAAACGGCGCTCTGGAAGGCGGAAAAAATCATGGTTGCGGAATATTAGGGAGTGGACCGGAATCAACAGTGCAGAGCAACTGTTCCGGATGGCTCAAGATAGAGAGAAGTTTTCAGAGCTAACGGCCAGCCTCCAGTAATGGAGTGGCACTTTCAGAAGAAGAAGATGGAACTTTCACAGAAAATGACATACATATTTCGGAATTAGGCTTACCAAGGAAAATCATTGATACTTATTGTGAAAATGTTCTACAATAGGTCAGGAATTCAACTACATATACACCCATAAGAGCAATAAAAATCCACATCAAAATAAATGTAGAACTATTGCATATACCCATCAGTAAGTAGAAAGTATGTATAAAATTGTTCAACAACTCGATGGCATCTCATGCCATGGTCTTCCCCCACCTTTTAAAAAAATATCAATATCAATAACCCAACTTGTTAGTCTTTCTTGTCTTCTTTCTTTTGGGTCATTTGCCGTCTTTTACTGGCCAGGAACATCGCCCAGCAGAAACCAACCAGATTCATGAAGAGCACTCTCAACTGGAAAAAAAATTAGATAAATGGGATTATACCTATTTATAGCACACTTGTTTCACTATTTCCTAGCAGTGTTACAGATTCAACTGTGTACCACAGGGTATCCTAGCACAGGGCCCTTAGTTTGTATAGTTCTGTAATTTCTTTTTGGAATAACCACATTTTCATTTTTTTCTAACTTAGATACAATACAGTATCTTATATCTTTCACAACAGTTCCAACACAATTCTGGAAAAAAGTAGGCAAAAGATAGTGTGGAAATATAACTGCATCAAGCCAAATTGATCTTAATGAGTAATTACACTCAGATTTAGATCATGCAGGAATTGCTCTGATTTCAAACTTTCAAAAGTGAAAGTGAGTTTAGTTTATACTGATTTTATGCATCAATGCATTGCACACATTCATCAGTAATGCAATTCATACACAAACAGTTTGCCTCTTTATTATAGGCTATAAAAAATTATACATTCAAGTCCTTACCATTGGTGGAACAAATGCCAGGTTGACAATTTGGAACAGGGTCATCCATTTCCAGTTAGCTTCTAGAACAGTTGAGTACAGTGCGTACAGCTGTTTTGTGGCGGCCGAGTGGTTCTTGCCCTCAAATCTGGCCAGCGTATAGAGAGAGAATGCCTGCATGAGCGGGGCAAATATAAGCCTTTCAAACAGCAGCTTTTTCACCAACGGGAACGCTACGACTTCCTCAGGAAACAGCCTCTCCACAAGATCATAGAAGAAGTGTGGAATTGTTCCACCAAACAATAACCTGATAACATAAACAGTATTTATTGCATATTCTTGAAAGACTTTACTGTCATTATAGTTTATTTTATAGCATAACAAATTTTGCATATTTAAACGAGATGTAATTTTCCAAGCAGGTCAACTTACCCATACAATCCAAAAGCTAAGACTGGGTCCAACCGCACCGAGTCACCAGCCACAACCTGTGACGCCACGCTAGCTGCAGATCCCACCACACAGCTGCAATCAACAACATCTTCAGGAATACCATAATTCCTAAATAGAACCTGTTTTTCCACAACTATAGTAACATTTTCTGGCGTTATTATCTAAGATACGGAAGTTGCGTGTCTGAAGACTTTGCACTTTGTATTTCAGGTCAAACGTACTTATTATCTTGCTTACCTTGTAATAGCTTTCGTTCTAATGGGATTCAAATACAGGTTTTGCAGATACGACGCTACCAAATTCATAATCGGCTTGGATAAAGACATTTTTGTAACTAATCACCGGTTCACAACTACTTCAATCAAGTGCAAGGCAATTACTAACTAACTAATATAAGTAAGTTGTAAATAAATGACGTGAAGTGTTATTTCTGTATTGATAACTGATTATGTTATCGGTACTTATCAACAACGTAAAGTGACAGTGAATTTACAGACAGTTCAAAGGCCGTTCTATTCCACAGATAGTATAAATAATGCCCTGTGTAACCAAAATAAATACCCGTTGACACAATGACAGGCAAACGGCAAACAAAACAAAAGGCAAAACATGCACGGAAAACAAAAACTCGATGTCAGAAATCGACTTTTAAAAGGCGTTATCGATTATGACTGTTATAGACTTGAAAAAATGATAATGACACGGAAGACCCAGCTAATACATAACACCCATCACATCAGACCAATTTATTTTTAGTAGGGCAAAAACAAGTATAAATTAATTCTCTTTATTAATAATTTATTACAATATCATCTAACCTTATTAAGGACTACTTTCGATACATACATACATAAATATGTTACTTTCGGTAATTCATTATAATAACAGATACTTTCTATAAAATCGTACTCGAAGTCTTAGCTTTCATTGTATAATTTGTTTAATTGCATTTTTAAATTTTGCGAGGTCACGACCGGCGTGTCGGGCACTGCGGGGCGCGATTTGATGACGGGAGTGTTTAGGAAATGTAACTGCTCCTTCATTTTCAAGTACATGTTTAAAGCTTTCCCACCATCTATTTTGATTGGCGTACTCATATCCGCCACATTAGGCATCGACTTGTAAAATACTTTCTTCCGTAAACACGCAGTTTTCTTTGGTATCTTATAAGAAGGAGACTTTGGACTTGCTCTGATAACAGAACAGTGTCGCCCAAGTATCGGGCTTCTTTCTGGGCTCTTGGACTCTGCTGTAGGAAGATCATTTCCAACTAGAGTGGCATCTTTATCACTGTCAGATATTTGTCTGCCACCTCTCTCTTGAATGAACAATTCTTTCTTTCTTATTATTTCATCCAATGCTTTTTGCTGTGATTCTTTAATATTACTGAGCACCTGAATGCCATCATTTATCATTTTTATGTTGTGTCTGGTCTGTTTTTCAATCTGTAATATTTCATTTAGTTCAGATGTCTGTGTCTCGGTGTTATCGACAGTAGCTTTTTTCAACATATCACAAAGTGAAACAATGACGCTTTCTTCCCTCTCATTAACCGCTTCTTTGGCAGCAGGGTTGTCAAAACACATGATTGTGTCATTGTTGGCATTTGATGTGTCAAGAATGCTGGAGTTGTTCAATGTTTCCATATCTTCCCTGTATTCCCTGAATGGTGTTGAGATCGGTGGTGAAACTTCTGCAATGTTCTCAAGTGCTGGATAGCTGTCTAAAATAGCATTTGCTTTCTCCTCTGATTCATGGATTTCTTTTTCTTTTTGTATAAAACTGGCATCGCTTCCTGATTTCCATGAATCATTGGATAGTGGTGTGTCTGGCACGGAGGGTGGAACCAGCCTTTTATGGTTAATTAGATTAGGGGCAACGGACTTTCTGATGTTAGCAGAATATGAACTGTTTTCTTTGTTAGCCGCAAGCACTCTGGGTTTAGGTTTACTTTCTTCTGGTGTTTCTGGTATGTTGCATATACCACTGATGCGCACACTGGTTTTAGCTGAAAATATAGGAAAAAATATTATATGACTCATAAGCTTCAGCAGCAAATTTTCATCCACAACTCAGCTAACCTTGAATGTACAGAGACTTCTTAGCCCTGTACTCTGGTCTAGGGAACTTAGGAGTTTCCTCAGGCATCAGAGCCCTTGGTGGTGCTGCAGAGGCCATAGTCATTCGTGTTTTGGCTGCAGGGGGCATCATGGACATTCTTGTATTCGTTGACTGAAACTAAAGAATTGCTCTTAATAATTTTAACATAAAGTGGAATTTAATACTCAAATAGGAATGTGCCAAAAGCGCAAAATTAAATTTAACAGAACTGTCAGTGTTTCGGTGTGCTAAGAGACAATAAAAATGAATAGCTGTTATATAAAAATATATAAAAAACATACTCTGATCTGAGGTGGCGGTGCAGGCCTAGGTGGTTGGAAATTGAGAACTTTTCTAACCACATTATTGTGCAACTTCCCATTTGCAGTGTGATTTATTTTCTTGTCCACTTTAATGGAGGAGTTCCAGCCTTTTTTCTTGGTTGATGTGGCAGCCTTGGGCCTTGCAGGGGTGCGACCTGTAAAAGCTGATTATCGACGCAAAATTAATATAATACTAGCTGTTGCCCGCGACTTCGTCTGCAAAGAATTCGTTTATCGCTATCCCGCGGGATTTACGCAATTTTCCGGGATAAAAAGTAGCTTATGTGTTATTCCAAATCATAAACTATGTCTGTTCCAAATTTTATCCAGATCCGTTAAGCCGTACTGGCGTGAAAGAGTAACAAACATCCATACATCCATACTTACAAACTTTCGCCCTTATAATAGTAGTAGGATTTACTAGATGTTACTCTTGCTTACTATCCAAATGGAAAAAGTAGCTTATGTTTACCAATGATACTAGATCAAGAGATTACCTTGCACCTACTACCACTATAAAATTTGCTTTTTTATTATATTGGATTGGCATGGATTTGCTATCGTCATCATCATCATCATCTACACCTTACTGTTGTATTAATATTTCTTAAAAATTACTTTATCTCACTATAGACTGCACCATAATATAATACTGAATACAGAGAGAAGCTGTACCTTCTATCTCGGCCCTCATCTCAGCCATGGTTAGAGGCTTCACAGCCCTCTCAGCAGTTCGATTGATTGCCATCGTATGACGGGGCTTTTTCTTGGCAGTAAGCGTGCGTATATCGTCGTTAGACATGATTCCTGAAAATTATAAGGATCATTAAATGAATTAAACAGCACTACAAAACGAATAGAAAAAATCTTTTGTCATATAATAAATAATTAACCTTTCAAAGCCAGATCAGGAAGGAGCTCAGCCATCGTCTTGGGCCGGTAGGATGTTTTTTGCAGAGTTGTTTCTTCCATTGTAATTCATCAATTACAAACCCAATCACAACACAATTACAACAAGCACGGCAAAAAAACAAGAAAATGTAATTCTAACTAAGCGTCACAACTCACAACATTCAAAATTTCAAACATGTAACTGTCATGGCCGACGTCTGTTTAAAAAAAACAGCTGGATTGGATTCATTCTACGCAATAATAAATGTAAGTTTTTAATCCCATTAGGTTTTAATTTAAAATGTAAAATGTATTTTTCTGGGAAACAAACTATGAAAATACTTTGATTTAGTGATATTGGCTATAGTTTTCAAGACAACGTTTACATTCTTCGTGTAATGTGTAATGGAACGTATCTACCATAGAATGGAACTAAAATGCATCAGAAATACGACGTTTTTGAACGGTTTTGACAAAGTCTCGAACAACAGGAAACTAGTGATAGAGATGCACTATGTCAGATATTACGAGTACGACGGAGATGCCAAATGTGCAAGTGACAGTTGACTTGACAGTGACAGATGGTCTCGCTCCGCTTAAGTGTCAAGCAGCGAGACGAGATTGTCATTGTCATGAATGTTTAGTTAGCTAGTTAGTTTACTGATAATTATTCGTCGTCAAAATCATTGCTTTCTGGGGCGGTGATATTAGTTAACAGTAAAAAATGGTGACTCATGTAGAAATCAAGGGATTCGATGATTTTTCTAAATATACTGGATCGATTGATGAAGCCGGCCCACCGGTATTCTTTTTCTTCAGCGGAGAAAAGTTGCCTGGCGGTAATAGTTGGTGCCCAGATTGCGTGGAAGGTAAAACTAATTTATGAATACCTATGACATAATGTTGAACTTCAATTTATGTTCTATAATCGTTAACTCGTTTATGTGTTACGTAGTATTTCAAGTAAAGTAATGCAAATAAAGTTTATTCCATGTAAACAACCGAAATCTAAACTTCGTATGAACTTGACGGAACTTATGATCGATCGGCCTTTTTTATTTCTCTAGTTTTTTGACGTTTCTGTCATTTGGATTCATGTGATGTTTACATAGTTTACTGATTAAATTAAATTGTATAACTTAAACATGGTTAAGAAACATATCAACCATAATATCAAAAAAGAAATCCTACATTTAAACAATTATGAGGAATACACACATTTTATTGAGAACTTGCCTGAAAATTGTATGGATGTTTACTTTTTTTTTCTATCAAGTAAAAAGGAGAATGGCCAAGGGTGGTGCATTTATTGCCAAATGGGTATTAATTTTGTATAGTAATCAAATTTCAATGATTTATACTAAAGTTTTACTTGTTAAAAAATTGTGTTGTTTAATTGTGTTTTTTTTTTCAGCGGAACCTATTGTAAAGGCTTATTTAAATGAGTTGAAGAAAGATATTACTTTTGCATATGTGGATGTCGGGAACAGGGAATAGTAAGTCATTGAGTTATTAACAAAAACAAGTTTTAGAAAATAATAAAATATCTAATTGTTTTAACTTCGAAAATCCTGACTCACATCTACAAATTAATATTAAAAAACCTTTTACATCAATGTAAAACTCAAGATCAAACTTACAAAACAACGAATTAAATTAATAGGGTAGAAACTAGACAACATTTTCATATATTATTACTAGATTCTGCCACGGACTTCGTCTGCGTAGAATCTAACTAATATTATAAATGCGAAAGTATGGATGGATGGATGGATGGATGGATGGATGTTTGTTTGTTTGTTACTCAATCACGCCTGAACGGCCCAACGGATAAAGATAAAGATAAAGATAAAGATATTTTATTGTTCAACATGAGTAGTGTAAACATAAAGATGTTGCAGAGAGAAAAAAATAATAGTCCTTCATGTCGTGCCTTGCGGCGTACAATATTTTGCTAAGCACACACAGTAGGTACTACAAAATGGTGAAATATTTATCTAAAATTAAACCAAATCAATCAATTAAAATACATAAATTCTTAACATTAATACATGTCATTGATGCTGAAACGCTACATTAATTACATTACTTAATTTATATTGTCAAACATTTTATTGACATTACCATTGAAATCATTATTTTTATTTACTGCTCATTAATAAAATCATTTACTGAATCTGGATGAAATTCGGCACATAGATAGAGAAAAGTCTGGAACAGCACATAGGCTACTTTTTATCCCGGAAAATTGCGTAGTTCCCGCGGGATAGCGATAAACGAATTCTTTGCAGACGAAGTCGCTGGCAACAGCTAGTTATACATAAAACCTTTAATCACTTTATTAAAAAAATCTGCATCAAAATCCATTGCATCGTTTTAAAGATATAAGCATACATAAGGACAGACGCGGAATGCGGCTTTGTTTTATACTATGTAGAGATATTTAATGATCATTGTTCTCGCTCACAGCTGGAAAGACAAAGCCTGTCCGTTCAGGACAGACATCCGCACCAGACTCATGGTGATCCCCACCCTGATCAAGTGGAAGGGGGTCCAGCGTCTCGAAGGCAGCCAGTGCAACAAGCGGGACTTGCTGCAAATGATGTTCGAAGAAGAAGAATAAAGAGATATTTGAATGGAACGTTCCTGCTCAAGATATAATCTCAAATCTGTGCTGTATTTATAACTTTATGAATGTAAATATATACTTATCAATCACGAGGTTGTTTGTTTTTTATTCTGTTGTTATTGTATTGTAGAAGTGAGTCCATAAATGTCAATATTGTTATAGCACTAAACAGTCCATTGTTTAATGTAATGATTGATTGATTGATGTGGTAAAATTACTGGCACAAGAGGTATTCTATCATAGCTCTCTTGGCTGGCAACGCATCTGCAATCTTTTAGTGTTACGGATGTCAATGGGTGGTGCTGCTTGCTTACCGTCAGGTGACCACTTGCTTGTTTGCCTCATTTGTATAAAAAAAACAACGTAAGTAGGTATGTATGTTAGAAATCATAATGTCAAACAAGAAGTTCTGAAGTTCATAAAATCACTTCTAGTAAGTTTAGTAACTAACTTTAAAAAAAACGAATTCCACCGAGGTATTTTTTATCCATTCCGTTGAAAACTTCATGCGCTGTGAACGGAATTCAATGATTACTTTATGCTGGTAAATTCTTGATTTTTTATATTACCCTTCAGACGCCTATCTTGATTTTAAGTCTCTTAGTACAAGTCCCTCAAGTCGCGGGACGACCGACTGGTCGCCGCCCGGTTGGGCGACCCAGGTATCGCTGGCGGGACAGTGTCCAGGCGGATTTGCGACGTCTTCAAGTCGACGACTGGCAAGAAGCTGCGCACGATCGGGACAGATGGCGTGCTCTCGTTTCGGAGGCCAAGACCCTATTTGGGTCCCTGAGCCAAGTTAGTTAGTACATTCCCTAAGCAAGTGCCAGTACATGAACATGCGATATTGTAAGTTACGGTGCGGCCGAAAAGTTCGACTGTTTTTTGGCAGAAGAAACCGACACTATTGTTATCAATCGGTGTTATCTTGCCGACATGGTATTTATTTGGCGCTAGGTTTATATAAAAGGTAAGTATCAATATTCGTACAGTAAAAAGTTAACTACCTATCAAAAAATTTAAACATACTTAGGCGTATGTTAAAAAAAGTAACAACGGGGTGAAAATTGTACATATATCAGTGGCGTGGCGTCCATAGAACTTGATTCCCACTGGCTTGCCTAGTTTAAGGCAGTTGGGCAATTATTGTGCAGAATTAGAGGAAAAGGCTAGTTGAGTTCCCTTCGGCTTGCCTTCTGATATACTTGACGCCACGCCACTGACATGTACGTTATATACCTGATTAAGTTGCGTCTATTTGCACACGATTATGATATCAAAAAGTGAAGTCATTTCGTTCCGTTTGCAGTATAATACATCTATAAAACTGTTATCAGTTAGATATCCGAGTGAGTTCAGTCAGGCGCTCTCGCAAAATGGTTACCAACGTGTTCGTGAAGGGCTTCGATGAGTTCGTGGAGTTTACAAACAAGATCGACCCCAACGGGCCGCCGGTGTTTTTCTACTTCGACTCTAAACTGCCTGATGGGGTCTCGAGCTGGTGCCCGGATTGCGTTATAGGTATTTATTTATTAACTCATCAATTAGCTTTTACCCGCGACTTCATCTGCGTAGAATTATACATGTTAACCTTCCTCTTGATCACTCTATCAGATCAGAATCTATCTATTAAAAAAACCGCATCAAAATCTGTTGCGTAGTTTTAAAGCTATTAGCATCGACAGACATCAGAAAGTGACTTTATACTATGTAGTGATGATAAAAAACAACATAAATGAGAATGAGGTATGAATCTTACCGTACCTACCTACCACAAAGATTTTACACTTCGGTCTTTGGAAAGAGACGTAAGTCAGAGTCACGTAAGTTAGAACGAGACAACGAAGACGAAATTGGCTGAGAAGACCCATGTGCAATTTTTTCTTTATAGCCGGGTAGTACTTACTCGCTAATCCAGCCGCATAGGAGCAGTTCTTGCGTTGCTGTGTTTCAACATGGACAGTGACTACCGGGGAAATTACTGGCACATGAGTCATAGTTACTACTTATTTTACTAGGGATTTTTTTTATGTTAGAGAAGCCAAGACAAACGAACTAGTGGGTCATCTATGATCACCACTGTCCATAGACACCCGCAGCGCTTTTTACGCGATGCCATGCCAGTGCGTTGTCGGCTCTGCAAAAAATTGTACATTCGCCTCTTGAAGGCACCTCGGTCGTAACTGGATGGATGTACCTAATTTTCAGTGGCGTGGCGTCCATAGAACTCGATTCCCACTGGCTTGTCTATTTTAAGGCAGTTGAGCAATTTATTGTGCAGAATTAGAGGAAAAGGCTAGTTAAGTTCCCTTCGGCTTGCCTTCTGATATACTTGACGCCACGCTACTGCTAATTTTAGATCTAACGTTGCAGCTGAGCCGATAGTGCGAGCCTACCTCAGCGAAGTAAAGAAGGACCTCATCTTCGTGCACGTGGACTGCGGCCCCCGAGATTTGTAAGCACCAAAATACCTATACATATTTTTAATCAAATCAGAGTGGAAAAACAGTAAGTCACCTGATGTGAAGTGATCACCACGCACACCTGCAGCACCAAAGGATTGCAGATGCGTTGGCACCAGAGGCGTCTTTATCTATGGTGGACGTCCCTGATCCACGGCACAACTACGCCGCTCAATTGGCAGAGCCGTTGATAATTTACATTCCCCACACATCTAGTTGTACCGTGGGGCAAACCTATGTTTCCATAGCACAGACGCTTTTATCTCAGGAGCTTTGAAATGGCCTTGCCATTTTTTGGTTAGTTTCTTGCGTAGAAAAAATTAGGTACGTCATACTTGCAGAGTCACTCCTACACTCACATGTGATAGCGTGAGATACAGCACGCCCGTCCTCTATACGCCTCATGTAATTTATGGTTGTCCTATATTTACACTTGCACGGTCCAGGGTTAGCGGTTTAACCCCGTGTTAGGTGCTAAGCCGGGGCTAAGTAGTGTCAAAATGTGTATGAAACTGTCAAACCTAACCCCGACTTGGCGATTTAATTTTTTAACTCTGGACTGTGCAAGTGGGCCTTAGTGGTGTGGTACGTGGCTAACGTAATGAATGATGATTTAATGTCCATTGCAGCTACAGGGACCCGCAGTGCGTGTTCAGAACCGACAGCCGCTCCAGCATCCGGCGCATCCCCACGCTGCTGCGATGGCAGGGCTCGCGGCTCGAGGAGGCCCAGTGCAACGACCGAGAGAACTTGGCCAAACTGTTTGAAGCATAAGCCTTTACGTAAAAAAAAAGCATAACGCCTTTTGCTTGTGCTTTTTTTTAATTTTTACGAGGCTAAGTGCATTGTGTGAATATGCCAGCCTCATTGGATGTATCTAGGGTCAAATTCCTCAAACAGTCCCATTGTCTACTGCTAGTGACTGGCAGTCGCCAGTGTTTACAAGCAACAATTAGTACCTATAATAAAGAATATGTATTCTGTGTAGGTAGTATGTATTTTGTTCACAAAAAATAAAGTAAGTACTTAACTAAGTAAAAGAATAAAAACTACTTCAAAAATCATTTCTTTAATTAACTACGTACAAAAAAAATTAAATGATTCAGCTATTGTCAATCTACATTTTCTCTTACACCTTTGTCGTAAAATTCAGTAGGTAATTGACGGGTGCATCTAGTCTAGTCTAAATAATATGCGTCCCGTAAACCGCGCGTGACTTTGAATTTCGGGGTAACTTTAAAACGTAGTTAAGTAAATACTTAATGACGAAATCATTATTTTTTTATTTGCGTTTACTGCTTCCAATCGATGTCTTCATCGATCTTGCGTCTACATGCCAAACATTCGCATATGGACTATATCAATTTTATAGCAATTTTAAACGATCAAAGTAGCCCCAAAATTATCAAAGTAACTCCAGTTAACGGTATTAAGTATATGTACCAAACTTAACTATAGAAAAATATACAAAAAAACAGTCCTTGTACTTATATCTATGTGTGTACCGCCATATTTAGTCTTATTAAACGTTATTTGTACAGAATAAAACATTAAAATTTATTTGCAGGTGTCACTAAGTAACTTTTTGCAATTATTCTGCGTTGTACCCATAAACAACGATGACAAGGTTCTATAGCTGCTTACATTATGACATTGCATAACATCTATCACAGTATCGCCTAAATAGGAAAGGTATAACAACAAATAGCGAGCTATTTAGTGTACTTACCTATTTATTGTAACAACGTCTAGCCGTGTTCACAAAATAACGATATTTTTTTTAAAAAGTATAAAACACAAAACCTCAACATAGGTACCTAGTTATGTAAAGTTATTCAATAACAATAAAAAAATTGGAGAAAATAGGAATCATATTGTCATACTCATAGGATAGGCGATGCGGCTAGCAACCTATCGCTATTTTGATTCCACTTTCCACAATCATACTAAACGTGGCCTTTAGGCCTTGTTACCCCAGGCTCTGTTGAACCCGTAACGGATAAATACTTGAATTATGTTTATATACAACACAACATTTTAGAAATGGGAGAGGTCAACCAGGTTATAGTTCTCTTGAACTGTAATTTAGTGGGTCGCGGCTGCAGAGAATCCGGCCCAAGCGTTAGCTACGTTCTTTTGTCAGGCGTGTTCACAAAGGCAAAATGCGGAGCGAAACGAATAGGGTTTCCGTTTTTAAGGTTTGGGAAGGTACGGCATCCTAAAAATACAATTGCATTAAAAGACCATTTTCACATCGTCCGCTCCGGTTATCGGATTCGACACAGATATTTTTGCGGCACCATGTTATAATTAACAGTACAGTATACCATTTTCATTCTTACCTGTCCTATTTGGTAAACGAAATTCTAACCTCAATGTGCAAATTTTTGTAAAGAATAAGGTGTATTATGTTATCAAATAAACCTGAGGTAATATTTTGTACATAATTTTGCTGATATTTTATCTCCAGTTCCTTTATTTATAATATAATATAATAGTCAAAAAATAACAAAAATGAGACGTTTTGAGTTTAGAATTTTGTTTACCAAATAGGACAGGTAAGAATGAAAATGGTATAGTATCGGCTATCGTCGTCCGACAGCAATATCGGATCGAAAAATGTGAACGAATATTTTTGCGACAAAAGCTAGGCAGTTTACAAATATATCACAATAAAATTAGTACAGCCAATTAGTGTTGCTTACAAGTCTTCAGGTTCGACATTTAATTTGAGGTCTCTCTCGGGGACGGTCACGATGACGTGGTAGAATATCTTCTTATTCCGAAGGAAGGCCTTGTTGTCGAATATCACTGAATCTGTTGAAAGAACAAAAAAGTTGAAAATTACCTATTTGAAAATGTAATGTCGATGATTTTGCCGAATGCCGAATACTTGCTGAATATTCAGCTAAATAACCGAATACATGGGTCCTTTTTTCAAAGTGTCCGGCGTGGAGGGCGTGGACTGACTGAATTAATTGATTGAATTTTAAATAAAAAAACATCGCGTAGCACTCCGGGATTGCCGGCAGAAGTGAAAACTACAAATACGCACCCTCGCGCAAAAAAAAAATGAAAAATCTTTTTCTGCATAAGATTTAAGGTAAGTAAAATAAAGTCTATTTCTAAATTAAAATCTAAATCAGGGGTGGCCCAAGGATTAATCATCCTACATTGGTTTTACCAGTGCCGATTATGTAACTTGGTTATCGTGCAGGAAAAAATCTTTCCCGTTACAAAACCAGTTATACCTATATATGGGAAGAACATTTCTTCCTTCTTGGCTGCTGATTAGCTAACTTGATTATCTGCGAGGATGATAAGGTTGGGATTGGGACGAGGTTACAGCGTAGTCTATTTCAGTGTTGCCAGATGGGTTTTACGGTCCGTTACGCGTAGCTCTTAAAAATAGTACGCAAATTCAAGTTTGAGTACGCAGTGCCACATTTAGTGCAAAACTGCGCTTTACGCAGCTGGCACATAAACAAAGGCTAAAAAAAAAAAAAAAAACGTCATCACGACAGCCACAGGTAATCTATATATTGTTTTTCTGTCAACTGGAATAACCTAGGCTGTCAGATGCTAAAATATAAAAATAGTACGCAAATCGACGGATGAGTACGCGAGTACGCAAGATCATAAAATAGTACGCCATGCGTACTATTGCGTATCCATCTGGCAACGCTGGTCTATTTATTCTTACTAGATACAAAATTGACAGTTGCAAATGTCAAATTGTGAAATAATGATACCAGCTTTTATTGTTTAGTGGTGTACTCGAAACCATCGACAATGTTTGTGGTCTGGATGCTAATGGTTTGGTCATGTTATATTTTAAGAAAAAAACACGATTATATCATAATCAAGAAAATTTAAAGGTTTATTAGTTTATCACATACAAAAATCTATACAAAATTTAATTTATCGTTAACTTTCGATAGTGGTGGCACATCACTATTTTTGAATTGTAAAAAACAGGCAACACAGGTAATGTCATTTTAGTACCTGGTATGAATAATAGACTAGAGAGAGTGCGTGTGTACTCACAGGTGGCGGGCCCCGTGACGGGCATGACGCCGACGTCGACGGGCCCCTCGGCCACCTTCTTGGGCCCGTGCACCACGCTCTCCTGCCCGTCCTCGTCGCGCCGCTTGATCACGAACTTTATGTCGTGGTGCTCCACGCCTATCTCCCATCTGGAATGGACCATAGACAAAAACTCAAGAACAGGGGCCTTACCATGTCTTGATGCGATTCAGTTTAGGTTCGCTCCCTGTCAGATTCATACTTAAGAGTGACAGCTGAAACTTAAACTGAGTCGGAATTAGGACGTCATGGTAAGGCCCCAGCGAACGTTAAACCGAGGCCGATTTAAACTGCGCCTTGACGCTCTAGCTCGAATTAAACGATGATTAACGAATGAGCTATATAATTAGCTAATTAAGCGATGGGTATATCTCAATCAGTTTCAGTTGACATATTTCGTGCGAAAACTTTGTCGCGCGAGATAGACTTCCCGTCTCTTTCTAGAACAAACAGTAAGAAAGAGACGGGCAGTCTCGCGATCTCGTGCTAGCCGTGCCGGGTAAAGTTTATGTACAAATCAACGCGCGTAAAAAGAGCTCCTAGCGATATACTCGCGGACCAATTTGACGGGAGCGGTGGGGGACGCTACTATACCAAATGCACAAACGTATCCCCTCCCTAGCCACCCAGAGGTCCTTTTACGCGCGTTGACTTGTAGCGGGTAAACGTCTCTCATTAATATATTAGTCCTTACTTGAGCACGCTGTCCCCGTCGGCGCAGAGCAGGTCCAGCGAGTGCTTGTCGCCGCTCTTGATGGTGACGCGCTGGTACTCCTTGGCGGAGTCCCCCGACGCGTTCCGCAGGTAGTAGCTCTTCGGCACCTTCCCGCCCGGCTTCACCTGGAATTAACACCCAAAACTGATAAAAAATCGAGTAGCTTAGCAAGTGATACCTTATCTATCGCTAAGCCTATGCAACTAGGCCTAGATGATAAGTTTTTACTAATAAAGACGAGAAAAAAATAATGAATAAGGCGGAAGCTATTGTTGTCTCGCTCTCTCTCTCTCTCAGGATTGCCGAGCTGTGCACGCAGCTCCCATTATACTCGTAATCAAATTGTTTATTGTGGTCAAAGTCAATAAAATGAGTAAAACAATATCTTGAAAATCATTTGGATAATATCGAAGTTGGTACATAGACATCCAATGCCGGATACTAGTCATTGCCTGCTGCAAGTAAACCGTACTCACAATGAGCCCACACCTGGGGTCCCCGTTGTCGTCGAGCATGGTGCCCCCGTAGTGGACCGGCAGCTGGTCCGGGGCGATCAGCTCCAGCACCTGCGCCTGCCACTTCTTGGCGTCGGAGCCGTGGATCTTGATCTTCGATAACGTGTACTCGTGCATAAACTTTTTGATCACCGAAAACGCTAACGAGAATACTTTTGGTGCTGAAATTGAGAAGGAAAATGTTAGGTATTTTTATGACAGTATACACAGCGCGGCTAGCACGACAGCCCGCGAGATAAAGCTGCCCGTCTTTTTCTTACTGCTCGTTCTAGAAAGGGACGGGTAGCTATTCTTTCTCGCGCGCACTCGTGTTAGCCTTGCTATGGCCTATGGCCAAACGCTATAATTACGTCGGAGTGGTGCTGACTTGTGATGAGTCATCACTATCATCATGTCAGCCGAAAGACATCTAGCTGGCCATAGGCCTCCCCCAAGGCTCGCCACTCTGTCTGGTCTTGTGCTTTTCGCACCACGATCCCGCGATCTTAATCAGGTTGTAACTCCATCTTGTTGGAGTCCTATCGACAGCTCGTCTCCCGATCCGCGGACACCATTTGAGAACTCTGACCCCATCGGACGTCAGTCCTGCGAGCAATATGCCCCGTAGTCCATTGCCACTTCAGTTTCGCAATTCTTCGGGCTATAATTTGACAAGTGTGGTCGCGCATTCATTACGAAAATCGGCTACGTCAGTTACCTGAGAGGCGGGCGAATATTCAGCGTTTTTTCAGCATTTTTTTTCGTCATTATCGTCTCAGCATATACCATTAAAAAGATGATGCTACAACGAAACACAGTACGGATCCTGCGTTTAGCTTATCCAAAGTTATTGCGGCTTGTCCTTCTGTTAGGATAATAATTGTGGGACGACAATGACGCATGAGCCGAGCGTTCGAAGCGCTTGAATATTGGCCCAGGCCTGAGAGCGCGCGCATCAAGGAACATGCTCTCAGCTTCAGCGTTAGGAACCAGTCGCTGTAACCGGACGCGGCTAGCAGTTAATACTGTACCATTAACAATGAAGCAGGACTTGAGTATCTCAGGATAGTTGGCCTCGTAGAGCTGCAGAAGAGTGAACACCATCTCGGCGGCCGGCTTCCACGCGTACTGGCGGATGTTGAAGCCCTCCAGGTCGAAGAGCACCGTCACCTGGGTAGCAAGAGATGATAATGCTTTAAATAAACTTTGATAGGTGAGGGGGGTTGACGTGAGGTAGGCGGGGGTTGGAGCGGGATAAGCCATCGTAGAATGTCATCACAGCAAACATATCATCTTAACTACATAGTATAAAACAAAGTCGTTTTCCGCTGTCTATTTAATAGATAAAAGTGAAGTAGAAGTGTTTATATGTATAATTCTACGCAGATGAATTCGCGGACAGAAGCTAGTAATTATATAAACAAAGCAAATAAATAGTAAGTAATTTCTATTATAAGTAACGTCACTGAGTCATTTTTTGAAAAAAAGTTCATGCTGTAGTGGCAGCACTTAAGAAGAAGAAATTTTCTTCCCAGATAACTGGTTTTTTATCGGGAAAGATTTTTTCCTGCACGATAACCAAGTTACATAACCGCCACTGGTAAAACTAAAGTAGGATGATTAAATTGGATTAATTTTGGTTTAGGTGCGGCGGGAGCGTTTATTTTAATTCAGAAATAGTCTTTATTTTACCTTAGAATTTCCTGGTTATGTAAAATAGTTATGTACGGGGAACAAATCTTTCCCGTTAAAAAACCAGTTAGGTATCTGGGAAGAAAATTTCTGCCTTCTTGGCTGCTAGTAAGCTAACTTGGTTATCTGCGAGGAACAAAGGGAAGTGTGTATGTATACCACAAGCTTTACTGTACCTACCTATTGTTAACGGGTATCTACCAATTATATCGCTCAATTAAATCAATCATCTGAAACTTCCGCATACATTGTCGTTTTACGATATTCATTAATTTTTACGATCTTACGACACCATAGTTACTTTCTAACTATAAAGACTTTACCGCCTTTTCTTGTTTTTAAATCCGTTGTTGTTATTGTGTTACGGTACCGTTGGCATCGGACACGGTGTTGCTTAATACGTACTACAAGCTGTTGGCCTAATATCTCGTCTTCGCCCTTTCTCTTATATTACCATGAGAATTTTACAAAACCCGACCTTTTCCCCCATCGTTATAAAAAAAAACACCAAAATTTCACCTTTCTAGGGCCAAGTGTTTGATCTTAGAGTTCGGTCAGGTAGGATCTGGGGGCACGGCAGTGCCCCCGCCAAGTCAAGCAAAAAAAGTTTTTCCTTTTATGTTAGATTCTATATTTATACGCATATAACATCCTATACATGCCATTATTGGTAAACTACAAGTATGTTACATCAGTCTAGAATGTGTTCTGGCATTCCTAAGGTTAAAAACGTTGGGAAGTCCTTTGCACGGTATAAAAAGTGTTGATAAGATGCGACTGTACCTATTTTGAAAGTTCGACGTTAGTGGCATTTTCATTTGATACATTTTCTACAATCACGCATCTTCACTTCCTCGTTCTTTGCATCACGAAACATGAGGCAATACAAGGGTAAATGGACAATAGATTGGCCTGCGCTGGATTTGCCTTGATCGCTCTGTAATGTTCGGTGGAAAATTTAGCGTTTATATAACTGTATTTATCGCTCAGCGCTTTTTGCCATAATAACAGTCTGTGGCTTTGACGTTCATTAGAGAGAGAAAGTATGCGTTGAGGTATGATTGCGTGATGCAGGGTTTTTTAGAAATAGTACATCATTTGGGGTTACACAATTTTCGTAGGAAGTAAAGCAAGTCACTTAAATTAATGCGTGATTATTGAAAGCAAAATTAACTTCGCTGTCATCATAATCGCCTTTGTCTCCATGAGCTCATAGGCAGTCTTTTTTATCACGTTTTATAAAAGTTATAAAACTAAGTTTTTAGCATGACAATAAAGCTAATGGTACCGGACCAAATGACATATGACGTCATGTAATGTCACAATCACAATACATAAACTCCATATTAAAATTCAAATTTTCTAAAATGAGATAGGTACTACAGACAAATCTTCGATAGGTAGCTTATATCTCGCTTTATTTTCGTAGTTATTTAAATATTATATTTTTTAAGTATATTCTTTGTTACATGTATAAGCTTTTAATGAAAGCCATGAAAAAGTCATGAATATTCCCTGTTGCCTTGAGGTTACCTTGAGTGCCTGCGGGCCGTGCTCCTGCGCCTGCTTGTGCGCGACGGCGAGGTAACCCTCCAGGTGGCGCAAGATCATGCGCAGCACGTCCGTCTTGGTCACGGAGTGCAGCAGCCCCCACACGTCCAGACCCACGAATGGGACTATGATCACTGCAGCAAAACGATAGGTTATTAACTGGGAG
Source organism: Pandemis heparana (assembly GCA_963854515.1). Taxonomy (NCBI): domain Eukaryota; kingdom Metazoa; phylum Arthropoda; class Insecta; order Lepidoptera; family Tortricidae; genus Pandemis; species Pandemis heparana. Next base: position 519,797 of record OY978009.1, on the reverse strand, counting down.
ATTTGGGGAAATGTTGGTCTAGGTTTAATGGGAAGTTTGTGCTAAGGAGTAAATAGGGTTGGGCTGAAAATCAGCGTTGTGTGAGCGCGTGCCCCCGCGGTGCGCACCCGCAGCACACGCTGAGCCCGATCCAGTTACCACGCTTAGGTCGTTTTAAGTTGATTTACATAATTATGTTACTTATATTAATGTATGTATATTCTATTTGTGGTAATAAAAGTTTATTCTATTCTATTCTAATATTGGTCATACATGCTACCAGCACCAGCGTCTTGGGGTCGACGACTCTGGCGGAAAATCTAGAAGGGGATCGAAAATGCCCTGAACTGTTTCGAGAAAAGGATGGTACGGCCGTGCCGGCTTTTTTGCTCGACTTGGCTGGGGCACTGCCGTGCCCCCAGAAATAAGAAATATAGATTTTTTTTAAAGTAAGTAACTTAGGTTAATGTTGTATATTGTATTGCATTATGTTTATATTGTTAGTATACAAATTAATTAATTGCACAAGAGTTATCTAAAGGTTGGAATTGATTCTCTGCTCTATAATCCCTTATTTTTCCAATAAAACTCCTACCTACTAATATTATAAATGCGAAAGTAACTCTGTCTGTCTGTAACCTTTTCACGCTTAAACCGCTGGACAGATTAAGTTGAAAGTTATACTTACGATAGTTTGAGTCCCGGTGAAGGACATAGGCTAGTTTTTATCCCGGAACATTGCATATCCCGCGGGATATCGATAAGCGACTTCTGTGCAGACGGAGTCGCGGGCAACCGCTAGTTGTATACAACGTGTTACCAAATACCGTAAAATATCAAAGCCAAAAATATTATCAACCCTAGTAAACCATCTCAGGAAACCATACTGGGGTTCTTAAATATTGTAAAGGTCTGTTTCACCACTCGTCAGTTATCTATGATGATGATGACGTCTCTGTCTGTTTCGTAGTAATAAATAGAGACGGAATCAAAGATAACTGACAGTTAAGATAACTGGAACTTAACAGAGAGTGTGACAGGGCTGTATATTGGTAAGAAAGAAAGGAATATAGAATAGAACTGTTACCCGGCGAGCCTTCCTTGTCGAAGCCGGTGCTGCCGCTGGGGAAGTGCGTTTCCAGCACCTCTGGCGCCTTCCACTCGTTCAGCGTAGTGTCGATGCCCCATTTCTCGCGCCATATCATCGACTGCAACCAAATTAACATAGGTACAGAGGCGTCTCTAGCCCTTGTGGCGCCCGTGTGCAACCAGTACCCTGGCGCCATAACACGGGCGCAGGGTCTTTGAGAGCGACGCATCTTTGGAGGTGTCGCATTAGACCCGGCGCCCGTGTGAGCCGCACACCCTGCACCATAGGTAAAGACGCCTCGCAAGGCTAGGTACATACATACATACCACGCCTCGTTCCCACAGGGGTAGGCAGATACTACTTTGTTTCACTTTCTACGATCTTGAACAATGCCCTTAGCCTGTAAGTTCCCTTTAAGCCCAGCACGGCTAACGCGAGAGCGCGCGAGAGCTGTGTCACAGGCTGTGTCGCGCGTTCGATAGACTACCTGTCTTTTTCTGTTCGTCGTCTCGTCACAGATTATAATAATAGTTCTGTCTCGTGTTAGCAGTGCTCTGCGGATTGGGAAATCGGGAACTTGTCACACGTCGTTAAACTCTTTCGTAGGCTTTATTGTATTTTCCTTCTAAGATCACGATAAATTTCAAATGCTAACTTTAAGGTGGTTCGTCGCCTGACACTGTTACCGTTCACTCATACATTGACAATAAGAGTTTTTAATGATTCACGACAAATTTGACAAACACAAATATACATTGACAAATTTGAACCAAAATAGTGATCTCGTCTAGGCAATAACTGTTTTTTCTATAAAAAGCAATTTCACCCAAATAAATATAAAAATAAAGGGTAAGTAATACGAGATATAACAACTTATTATCTAATGTTCATAATATATACGCGCTCACTTTATATAAACTCGTTTAGTATAGTGTTTACTGGATATAATGAACGAAAATTATAATCTTAAAATATCTAATTTTGTAAGGTATAACGTTGTTTATATATAATATCAATTGAAATAACGATCAAAGCATATAATGTTCATAACAGCTAACATCAAAAAGCATAATGCACAGTTGTTTATTGAATTTGCTATGTGGTTAGGGGGTTTTCTAGGTGGTTATAAAAAAAAATAACTAACGCTAACGTACTTACCGTCTTGCTCGCTCGCTTCGCTCGCTCGCCGAAAATTAAACAATGTCTTGCAGCTGTTTCAGTTAGGTTAAATGTTTGTTATGTTAAAAGAAATTAGGCCATATGAATCTTACACAAATTGAAGTTATATAAAAATAACGTTATATAATTTAAGCCTTATACGTTAAAAAATTATACTTTTTGCTGTTATAGCTAACGTTCATTATATCTTGTGAACGTTATTATTATGAAATTAGATATTTTGTAGTTATATCTCGTGGGACACACCCAAAAATAAATGCTAACTAAATCAGTTTCAATGTAAAACTACGCTACGTTTGCCCACAATTGAATAAATGAATTCGTATGGAAATCGAACCACCTTAAACATATAATTCCAAAATCTTATAAGCAAGCTCAGGTATAATAACCTATGGCCTTCGCTTGAAAGGCCAAACTAGTTTCTAGATACCTACTAGATTTGACACTGGATTTGACTGGATTTGAACTTACGTCTCTAAGCATCTTTTCCGCTGCGTCCGGGTCCCATTGTCTTGCTGAAAAGAAAAATTAAACTTAGGAGCCTGTACTTTTAACAAGGGTAATTTAAGGGTGCGCTTCGCTTCCATTTGTTGAAAGTGACTTCATTAATAAATAATAATAATAATAATAATAATGAATATGAATGCCTTTCAAATGAGCGGGTCCCCATGGGCCCGTGATCGGAAACCCGTACCAACAATATTATTATTACTAATAATAATAATAATAATACCAAAATAATAGTACCAAAGGCCGCTTCATTTTGGTCTCGGCCCCATGAATGCCTTTCAAATACCGGGTCCCCATGGGGCCGTGATCGGAAACCCGCACCAATAATAATAATAATAATAAATACCAATGGGCCAAATTACACCCTACCTACAAACTAGTCCCAAACTAAACAAAGCTTGTACTATGTGTACAGTCACCAGCATAAATAAGTGATCACTTTTGTACCTTGTCACTTTAAAGTCATGTTTGAAAAACTATACGAAGTCATGTAACGACTGAAAGCGACAAGATTCAAAAATGATCACTTATTTATGCTGGTGAACTGTACCAGACAACGGATAAACATAGGTACTCGTATAAATATAATAAAAAAGCCTCACCGGGGCGAAAATCTTAGGAATCATGTTATACGATGCTAGCAACCTATCACTATTTTGTTTCCCTTTCCATCTATACGCCCACAATCATGCTTAAACGTGGCTTTTAGGTCTTGCTACCTTAGGCTCTGTCTCCCATAAAGACGTGATGTATGTAGGCCTCACCTAGATACTAAGAGAGTGGCTTTGTTTAGTTTTTTGTAGCAATAGCAACGTCTCGAACGCGTTGTAGTCTCAAATAATATGAGAAGTTATTTTTGAACGGAGGGATCGTCATTATGACATAAAAAGACTTAAATAAAACCCAAGGCCTTCTCCAAAATCTGACAAATCAGGTTTTATTGTACCTCAATTACCGTACCTATAGCTAACATGTTTTAGGATTCTTGAATAATTCTTAAGCTGGAGGTCGATTTAATAGCAATATTCACTAGTATTTTATTTCTTAGGCAACGTATCCAGCCGATCCGTGCAAGTTAATTAAGCGAAGTGTGATCGTAATCCATCAAAAAGATAGTACAAGTTCTTTCAGAAAAAATCCGGAAAATTTCAGAAGGCGGTTGGGTTGGTTCGACTTAACGAACACTGAAATTTGGTCCTAAATTAATCCAAATTAATCATCCTACATGTGTTTTACCAGTGCCGGTTATGTAATTCGGTTATCGTGCAGGAAAAAATCTTTCCCGTTAAAAAACCAGTTATCTGGGAAGAAAATGTCTTCTTTCTTGGCTGCTGGATAGTTAACTTGATTATCTGCGAGAATGACAAAAAAGACGCAAGCATATTTTTTTTTTTAAATAAGTCGCTAGATTGTAGCAAATATCTTCCAAAAGTCGCTAAGTAAATGTATGGAACACCAGCTGGCAAAAAGTCGCTAAAATGTATGAAACGCTTGAAAAAAAAAACACTAACATAGTCCCAAAAGTCACTAGATCTAGGGACAAAGTCACTAAGTCTAAGTTGGCAACACTGCCCGGCTCCACTGATACCGTTGTATTTTAGTTGTATTATATATTCTGTGCCGTTGTTTACATAACAAGTATGGTTACCTCTCAGCCATCTCAGAAGGAAGTGGTCGTCGTGTTCCGGCTTCATAACATCTTTTACGCTGCGGCGAAACTGTAACAAAAGACACGATCAAAATCAAAATATACCTACATATGTACACAATAATACACATGCATAAATCACATCTTGATCCCCTGCGGGGTAAACGGAACCTAAGGAAACAGACTAAAGGCCAAGTTTAGCATGATTGTGGGCGTGTAGTTGGAATAGGGAACAATTAAAGTTGTTGACCGCACCTACTTAGTTAAATACCGACAACTGGGGTGAATTTGGTAATTTTGGGGCTATTGATCGTTTTAAAATTGCTATAAAATCGATATTTTATCCATGTCCAGTGAACGTTTGGCATGTAGACGCAAAGGCGATCGACGAAGACATTGATTGGAAGCAGTAAACGCAAATAAAAAATAATGGTTTTGTCATTAAAACTTTTTTTTAAAGTCACCCCGTTAATCAAAGTCACCCCAGTTGACTGTAGTTATAGTGACGGCTACAGAGAGTACAGAGTAAGGATCAATGAACTTCGGAACTTTTGGGCATGACTTATATGTGACTTTTACAAAATGTATTTAATTTCCTTTTTTTAGCTTCTATAGGTACTTACTTATGGTTATATTCCTCTGTGAATTATTGTACGGGGTGTCTATTACACCCTGCATGTATGGGTACCGAACTAGCTGCTGCATACGACTTTGTCTGCAAAGTTATCGTTTCCCGCTATACTGCAGAAACTATACAATTGCAACTAACTTCTCTTCTCTTCTCATCGAAATTTGTACAGCGGTTTGTCTTGATAAGGTAAACAGACAGACAGACAGAATGCTACTTCGTCTGCGGAGAATACGTATGACGCGCGCCCTCGGAAACTACTTATAATACCTACGTAAGTACTTAAAATTTTCTGAGATGAAACTATCATATATAAATTTATACTGAACTTCTAATTATTGATGTATGCGTAATTGCGTAAGCAAAATTTAATTGCAATCGATTCAGAAGTTAAGGCTTGAAAGCGGAATAAACAAACAAACTCAATTTCGCGTTTTTAATATTATTAAGGATTCATAATTTAAGAATTTGAATCTATGTTATGACAAATTAGACTTAATTGGCGCAGTAGTACGTTTAAAATCATTCAGGATGAGTTCTGGGTTACTTTTAACCGGCTCTTAACTGGTTTTAACCTGTTTATTTTAAGTAGGTAATACCTCCAATTTCGGCAAAGACGGGTTTTATTGTGAAAGGGTTGCATGGGTTGGCTGAAGATCGCAAATGAAAATGATTTGACCATTTCTCCAGTATTTAAACCACAGAGTACTTTATTTAAACTGAAACATCTCAAAAAACATCTCCCCAAGTGTCTATTTACCTGAGGCCCAAACGATAGAGCATAAAAAGTATCGTTGCTCGGCAACCACATTGACATATCGAAACTTCACTAGTCATTACCATATTTCGTTTCTTTAGATGTTCTTTTATATATTTTGCTTTTAAAACTGATAATCAGTTGATCATATTAAATCGAAATCAATTATGGCTGAGAATGACAATATTTCAACGTTCAGCGCTGAGGGGGGACAGGACACCGTGGGGCTGCCGCGGATCGTTATGGTGACTGAGGGTTCTGACACATCGGCATCCTCTCCATCTTCAACATCATCCTCCGAAGACAACTGGGCCAACCTCATCAAGTCCTCAGAAATACCGCCAGAGTACTGGCACATACAGAAGCTCGTGAAATACATGAAAGCTGGCAACCAGACTGCTACCATGGTGGCTCTATCCTGCTTGAAAGACCACGATCTGACCATAGAAGTGAACCAGAGAGCCATACAGGAGATCGGTGGATTAGAATTATTAGTTAACTTGCTGGAAACTCGAGATCTGTGCTGTGTGTTGGGGGGATTAGCTGTTTTAAAGGATATCACCCCAAACATTGAGATTAGGAAGAAGGTGACGGATTTAGGAGCGATTCCTTTGCTGGTGGGTTTGTTGTCGGACCCCGCTCGAGACGTGCAAATACTTGCTGCGGAGACGATCGCCAACTTGGGGAAAATCAGGAAGAGCAGGAAGTTTTGCAGAAAATTCGGCGGTCTACCGAAGTTGATAGATTTGCTAGATATCAAAGAAAGGTAAAAAAACACGTTCCGTGCTATGCGATGGCGATGAAAATCAAGTAATCAATTAGGATTAAAACTTCAAAATAATCAAATCTCAGCTTAAGGTTTATCACATTGATGTCACATGTTACACAATCGCTTAGATTAGAATGAAAATAAATAACGACTTGATTATCGACAGATATTTGGTGACACCGCGAGAAGAGTTGAACCAAGACGAGTTGCAGTTTCTGGACATTGCGCGGGCTGGGGCCAAGGCTCTCTGGTCCATGTCTGCATCCCAAAGGAACCGCGAGGCGATGCGGAAATACGGCATGATCCCTCTCATTGCTAGATTATTGAAGACTATCCATCTAGACGTAGCTGTGCCGGCAACAGGCCTTCTGCAAATGTGCACCAGCGAGACCTCGTTCCAGTTAGCTATACAGACTGAAAAGATGGTCGACGATTTGATCAAACATTTGGCCAACGACGATAAGGATTTGAAGGTTACTAATTTACTTAAAAGTCCTTTTACAAATAACAATTTGTGAAACAGTTCACTGTCAGAGAATTCCTCAATAGTACATAACGTAATGCCCAACTCAGTGTAACGGCTGTTAGTTCAACTTCACTGACCAGACACACAGGCAGACATTGACTCCATTGCATAATTTGCTATTTTAAGTAGCTCCGAAATCAGTAACGAGCAATTAACACAAAAATTTAACGATAAAACTGCATTCCAGACGTATTGCAGCCTCGCTATATTCAAGTGTGCGAGTGATTCCATAACGAGGGACATGATTCGTGAAGCGGGCGGCTTGGAGCTCTTAGTCGAAGCTGCTCAGGATTCTTCTAATAGACCTAATAAGCCGCTGCTGGCGGCGGTGACGGGTGCCTTGTGGAAATGCGCCAATAGCGACGCGAGTGTTAAGAGACTGGATAACCTTGGAGCTGTTCCCATCCTGGTCAGACTGCTGGACGACGAGAACGACGGGGTGCTGACCAACGTTGCTGGCGCGCTGGCCGAGTGCGCCAAGTTTCAACCCAACAGGGACAGAATCAGATCTTCTGGCGGTATTCCTATGCTGAGTATGTCCCTGATTTTCTCTTCATTCCAAAATAAATAGATCTGTTTTCATCTTCTTGATGCCAAAGGAGACTACGAAGAAAAACTGACCTAGAACAATATCTCGCGTGATTTCTACCTAAGGCATAGGTTCGTTCATGTTGACGTTGTACGTGTACGACTAAGCACTTCTTAATTAAGTAAACTACCGAATTAAGTACTATTAAAAAAATATACAGAAAGAATCATCCTACGTATGTTTAACACCGACATTGTTTACGTAGGTATGCAGCACAAAATAAACATCTCTATTTTCCTTGAAGTTGAAACTTGATGATATTTCAATGAAACTCCGTTTCACCAACTCTGACATCCTGAGATCGAGTAGGTAAGAGTACCAACCTAATTGGTCCCAATTTAATTTCAGTTCACCATCTCAACAATACTTATAAGCCGCTTCTGGAAAACGTGCCGTTGGTCATAATGGAATGCGCGAAAGAGACAAGCTGCATGTTGGAAATCGATGAACTTGATGGCGTAAGGCTCGTGTGGTCGCTCCTCAAGAACGACTCCAAGAGGGTCCAGACGAATGCCGCTCTAGCCCTCAGCCCCTGCGTCCAGAACGCGGCAGACTCTGGGGAGATGGTCCGGTCTTTTGTGGGAGCCCTGGAGCTGACGGTAGACCTGCTGGACTCGGATGACCACAACGTTCTGTCGGCCATATGCGCCGCAATCGCTACCATAGCGAAGGATCATGAGAACTTGGCTGTTATATCTGATCATGGGGTGGTGGCGAAACTATCTAAACTAGGTTAGTTACCTAGGTTAATTTAAAGACAGGACAGTTATATCACTGTATTGATATGCATTAAGGACTTGGCAAAGGGCGGGTAGGAGGAGGTTGCTGCACTTGCTGCCCCACATGGAGAATCGAAAAATGTTTAGGTGAAAAACTTAAGTGAATGACCTGTTGTATGTGTGAGTAATGTGTGCGAATAGACAGACTGACGTTCCAAATTAGAAAAATAACTTAAGTCCCATATCAGTTCTGTACACTACTGTCAGCGTCAAATAGTTCGTGACACCCAAAGTAGCAAAATAGTTTGCAACACGTCATTGTTACAGTAAAGTAATAAAGTCGTTGTATTGTTGATCTAAGCGTGTTGCTAACTTTTTGGCCACTTTGAGTGTCACGAACTATTTGGCGCTGACTGTATATACAACAGGTCATTTACTTAAAATATAAAAATTGCCGCAGTCGGGTGCTTTGTTTTTTAAATAATTTATTTTTTTATTTCCAGTGACTACGACCGATGACCACCTCAGAGCTAATCTGGGTGTGGCCATAGCGTACTGCTGCGACTGGGCGCAGAACCGGCAGGAGTTCAACAAGCGAGGAGCCATCACGCCGCTGGTCAACTGGATGACCTCGCGCGACCCCGACGTGCACAGGGCGACGGCGCTGGCACTCTACCACCTCTCGTTCTTCTCCATCAACTGCGTCACCATGCACGCTGTACGTATCGCGACAGGTTTAGCTCAGTGGAAAGCGTGAGGCTCTGGAGGAAAGTTCCTTGAATAATGAAGATATACTTATAAATAAATAAATAAATATCATGGGAAAAATTACAACAACTGACCCAGTCCCAAACTAAGCAAAACTTGTACTATTGGTGCCAGGCAACGGATAAACATACATATATAATGACGATACATAAATACATACAACATCCATGACTCGGGCACAAACATTCGTATTAAGTTCGTATTAATCTTATAAATGTCTGCCCCTACCGGGCGGGATTCGAACCCGGGACCTCTAGCTTCATTTCAAATCATAGTCAGGGTCACTAACCACTTATCACTCACTTACTGGTCACTTTTTCTTGGGTTTCTTTTCTTCTTTTTTTTACAACTTTATTCCCCTGCTTATGCTGCTTATGCTGCTTTATTTACCTGCTATGGGTGGTGTAGTGTAGGGGTATAGCACGCGTCACGGAACGACGAGGACCCGGGTTAAATTCCCGGCCATAGCTTTACTTTTCGGATTTTTCTGTTCTAATTTTCAGTGTCGTTTAGAAATTCAACTTTATTCCTTCAAAACTTGAGTGCAAAATTACGAAATTTAATAAGGATTTGACTGACTGCATCAATAATGAACTAGTTAGGTGCTGTTCTGTCCCATATAGGTACAGTCAGCGTCAAATAGTCCGTGACACCCAAAGTGGCCAAAAGGTTAGCAACACGACCTTATTGCAACTGTAACAATGACGCTGACGTGTTGCGAACTATTTGGCTACTTTGGGTGTCACGACACGAACTATTTGACGCTGACTACAGAAAACTTTTGTATTTTCATTATTGAGGGTGCTTTTACTCCGTATACGAGTATTTGTAAGAAGATTGTTAAGTAAGTTGTAAGAGCAGGAATGTAGAGCGTTTTTAGAAGTCGGCCGACACGAACCCAATAGTGAAATGTGAAAGTTTTAGATTAAGTATATGGTATGTATATTTCCTCAAATTTGCATGGCCAGGCATGACAATCATGTTAATTTATTTCGCTTTCTAATAACAATGATTTAGTCCAGGACATATAATATCTGTAATGATTTAAAAACATAGGTAACTGTATCGACTGCAAAAACATAAGTACTTAGGTAGTTTTTTTTTACATCTTTGACGACTTTTGGGATTAATGGGATCCCGAAATGACGTCACAGCTTGCTAGGTATATTGCCAAACAAAATGTATGGGCAATCTCGGTTCGACAACTCATAAAAGTATTGGCGTACACAAACTAAATATACCTAAGTATAATACTTAGCGCACATAATAAATAATAAGGAAAAACGATTCATCTTTCGACAAATTTGACAGACGATTTCCATGCCCTTGATGGTGTAACCCCTCGCGACGAGCGACGACTTCGTCGTGTGACCTACACGTTTTTAAGGTCGAATAGGTCGATTGTCTAAAAATGCATGGCAGAGTAGGTACCTATAAGTATAGCTGTCACGTCATCTTTTAAGTATGGAAAAAGTAAGTATTGTAGAATACACAACCGTTTGGCTTTGACTCAATTATTGAGACGAGATTTTAAAAAATACAGCTGTCAGCACGTATCGGCACAATTATGTTTCTCCTTTCGCTTCGTCACTTAATAGTTTCATGTTATAAAATGATCGCATCTATTAGGTAGGTATATTTAGTTTACAGCAGAAGTTCCCAATCTCTTTCTCGTAGACCACATTCAAAGTTTTACCGTTACCCTCTGCCGCTACATTTTTACTACATAGTATTTTCAAAACCAACAACCCCCCCCCCCATTTTTTTTGCGACAATATGGACCTGTCTAGTGTCTGTTTTTGCGTGGAAGTCTGGGGTCCACCTGAACCACTTTGGGAACTTTTGGTTTATAGCCTTGAATACTTAGTTTAAGTAGAATTTTGTTTATTTACAGGCGGGCGTGGTACAATTCTTACTGGAAACCATAGCAGCCAAGGATCCCATATTGCAAGAAGCCTCGGCAGGCTGCCTCTGCAACATCCGGAAACTGGCGCTGGCCACAGAGAAGATTAAGTTGAAGCAATGATCGGGTTGTGAACGAATGATAGGGTGTAGATTAAATTGGACGATTGTACTGTAAAATATACCTATATAATTTAGTTTGATTAATTATTTAGATAGAATAAACGTTTTTTAATCATTTAAGTGCAATGCTTTTTTCATGTTTTTTACAAAGTCTCGTAATTTTTCGCCACAGAATTTTGACATTCCCTAAACAGATATCTCGGCAACTATTTACAACGTCAAAAATCCACCCATAATTTACTTAAGGGTAGATTCTGTCGTTTATTTTATTTGAGTACACATTAAAGGTGTTCTTTTAACAATAATGCACTGCTCTGAATAAGGAGCATGTCAACAGGAAACTTGTCTTGAACTTAGTATTTACTCTTCGAGAGATAGACATAAAAGGGTGTGTAGAATGGACGTAAGTATATGTGTATAATGACTGATCTATGACGTGTAATTCCGCATCTTAGACCTTGTTCGGCGAGTTTTTGCTGTGTGGCCGTGATCTGACAATAAAAACTAAGAAAGAATAAACCCTATTATTTAATTACAACTTACAACATTAGGTACATTACACTATATGTATAGCTAATTTTTAAACAAAAATCAAAAAAGGAATAAAATATTTAAAAATAGGTCAAGTGAGTGTCGGGCCATGCACTGTATAGGACCCGTAGACGTAGATGCCCGACACAATTTATATATCCTACTAAATATTATAAATGCGAAAGTTTGTGAGTGACGATGTGACGATGTGACGATGCTAAAACGACGACGGATTTGGATAAAATTTGGAACGAAGATAGCTGGTACCCTAGATTAAAACATAGGCTACTTTTTATCCCGGAAAATTGCATAGGTAGTTCCCGCGGGATAGCGATAAACGTATCAATTGCTAATTCTACGCGAATTCGCGGGCAGAAGCTAGTTTACCTATAATTACAATACAATACAAATAGTTACTCTTTATTGAACACCACAAATCAGTACATGCAAAACAATACAGAAACAAAGAATAAAGTATACAATTTTTTAAAGGTTTTAGACTGTTTTTTCTAATTCAAACTTTGACCCTTTTTTAAGTAGGTAGTAGTCACATTTTTATACCACGTCGGTGCCCTGCCCGGCACTCCAGTGGTAAACAATCGTATGGCCTACCTGGGCCCCGTTTCTCGAAGCTTATTAGACTAATAAAAAAAGAAAGAAAGAAAGAAAGAAAACATTTTATTCGTGATTACAACAAAAGAAAAAAAAAGAAGTAAAAAACATAATAACATGCATCACGAAATCTCATCTCAGCATAATGCTGACCAGGAATAATATTAGTATTTTGTCTCATAAATTAAACGAAAGAATGAAACAAAACACTAATATTGTTAGTCTAATAAGCTTCGAGAAACGGGGCCCTGATGGTAACGGCTACCGTAGCCTATCCAAGTCCAAGGAACCAGCATGCGTGTTGCCGTTCCTTTAACCTTTTCGACGCCAACAACACACATATCAGCACCGCAAGTTCAACGCCAACCATATTATACCTCCATTACTTCAATGCAAAAGCAGCCTTAGTTCAATTGGGTTTAGATTCAAATTAAGGCATCGCAATAAAGAAGTCTGGCGTATGTGTGACGTCCTGACGTCTCTTGTATTTGACGTGGCGTCGAAAAGGTTAAAATTGATCAAGATCATTCAATATCATAAACTAGCTGTTGCCAGCGACTTCGTCTGCAAAGAATTCGTTTATCGCTATCCCGCGGGAACTACGCAATTTTCAGGGATAAAAAGTAGCCTATGTGCTATTCCAGACTTTTCTCTATCTATGTGCCGAATTTCATCCAGATCCGTTGGGCCGTTCTGGCGTGATTGAGTAACAAACAAACATCCATCCATCCATCCATCCATCTATCCATACTTTCGCATTTATAATATTAGTAAGATTGTAATAGCCGAAATCATCATAAATTTATTGCTCGGGTACTAGAGCGCTACCAACGATTAGGTTTGTATGATTACGCGCATCAACATCATTATCATTATCTGCACGATCATTGTTTACGTATGCATAATAGCCGATATAGGTATGTAGATAATGGGCATATTTGAGCTGATAAATTACGCATTATTTATGTACCTACATTTGAGTAAAAATATTGGTCTAACGAATAACGTGCCTCCATGCTAGTCTGGGTCTGGGAGCAAAGAAAAAACATAGAATGTACCAGTTGCTTATCTTCCCGCGCAGATGGTAAAATCCCATCGAGGGAATGGCTTCGCTAACATTTAGCATAGGTAATTGTGGGCATACAAATGGAAAGGGGAAACATAATAGTGATGGGTTGCTAGCCGCATCGCCAATAACATGATTACGATTTTCGCCCATTCCCTCTGCGGGCTTTTACCATCTGCGAGGGCAGAGAAGCAACTGGTACATTATATGTTATTAACTTCGTCCGCGTAAAATTAGCAATTGATATGTTTATCGCTATCCCGCGGGAACCATGCAATTTTCCGGGATAAAAAGTAGCCTATGTTTCAATCTAGGGTACCAGCTATCTCCGTTCCAAATTTTATCCAAATCCGTTCAGTCGTTTCAGCGTGAAGAAGGAACAAACATACACACTCACTCACATCGTCACTCATAAACTTTCGCATTTATAATATTACTTAGTAGGATTTCTTTCCTCTCAGACCAGTATGAAAGTGACCCATTTCATAATGGCGGGTATATTCCAGTAGCCCTTTTCCTATAACGGTGCACGCGGCGCCTGCGCAAGTGCGCAAAGTTAGAGTGCGCGACCTTCCCTGCCGTTTTGCAACAGCAATGTCATTGAAAAAAACTCATAAATGAAACGACGCGTCGACTGTGGAGTGCAGGTTTCGTAACGCCGACACCTGCTGACTAAATTAGATCCAACGACGGTGATAGATAGGTACAGAACCTATCAATTTAAATAAATGAATAAAATAAAATAAAAGAGATTTATTCAATAGTCTTTTTACATTCGTTACAGTTTCGGAAGCACAATAAATATAAACACAGTTAAAAATGCAAGAAACTATCAAAATGTTAAAAAGGTATTTGTGAGTGTCTGTCTGTTTCCATATTTCTCTACTTAGCTGCTGCCCGCGGCTCCGTCTGCGCAGAATTCGCTTATCACTATCCCGCGGGAACTATATTAATTACCTGGATAAAAGCTAGATATTTCCTTTCCTGGGCTGAAACTAAATCTACCCTGGAACCAAATTTAACTAAAATCGGTTCAGTGGTTTATTCGTGAAAGCGTAACAGACAGAGAGAGTTACAGATAACACGATAAACGTTTACTTACCTAAGTAAATAGGGTTTGGAGAATCAGTCCTAGTAAAGCTGGTTGTCGTTTTATTGTAGGTATAATCGGTTCAGATTGGCGAAAATCTTAGGAATCATGTTATAGGCGATGCGGCTAGCAACGCGTCACTATGTTGGTTCCCTTTTCCACCTATGCGCCTATTCCAAACGTGGCCTTTAGGTCTTGTTGTCTTAGGCTCTGCCTACCCCGTAAGGGATAAAGACGTGACTTATGTACGTATGCATAATGTATGTATATATGGATATATTTCTCGCGAAACACTTATTGTGAATGCGAGACTTATATTTAAAAGTTAAATTCCTGTCTGCCTACATAAGTAATTTTATCTTGTTTGTTCTTCTTACGTTAGGTACTTCAGCGGAAAATTTATTTTTACACTTTGTATTATTCATGTTTTAAAAAAAATATTTCATTGAAAAAAAAACGATTGACGCAGTAACATTGGCTTACTACCGGAAAGGCATTTCTAATTCAAGTTACAAAATAACAACTACTAATTCTTGTTTTTATTGAGGCTTTTCTTTCATGTATATTATATCCTTTCTTAGATTCCTTTTATTCATAGCTGAAAAATTATAATCATCTCCTTATATACAAACAGCCAGAAGCGTAGCCAGCCATGGGCTTAGGGTGGGGCAGCAGTTTATAATAATATGTAACTAACAAACTATACCCGCCGTCTTACCCCGGTTAATTTTTTCATACAAGAAGGTTACAGAGCCAGGATGGGGCAAGCGCCCCACCCTGCCCCACCGTGGCTACGCCCATGCAAACAGCAAGGGTCCAAACAAATAAAAATCAATTACAAAATAGCATCTTCAGTGTGCTTGCACCTACTGTAATTATGTAGACCACTATATTGTACAAAATGTATCTAAAATTTTCCAATGGGATAGTCAAACTAAGGCACAATCATCAAAATATGTTGCTGTTGTTAATAAAGCTATGAAATTAGAATAGAACCGACTTGAATGTGAGTTTGTTTATTATTAAAAGTTCCGTATCCGTCATACCATTTCGTGGAACATAAATGGAACTTTACGTAACTGGAAAAAACGATTTCAACACGATTCACTGTCAGTCGATACGTAAAGTGACTGAGAAATTAATTGGAAAGTCGGGTAATGCCTGTAACGTTTATTAACTTCGATGCGGTAACTCGTTACAATTAATAACAGAC
The DNA here is from genome assembly GCA_963854515.1 of Pandemis heparana. NCBI lineage: Eukaryota > Metazoa > Arthropoda > Insecta > Lepidoptera > Tortricidae > Pandemis > Pandemis heparana. The sequence goes on along the minus strand of OY978009.1, from coordinate 504,098 downwards.
AGACGTGATAAGTATGTAGGTACATATTATTAACATTTTAAATAAATATCATGGGACAAATTACATCAATTGTCCCAATCCCAAACTAAGCAAAGCTTGTACTATGGGTACCAGGCAACGGATAAACATACTTATATACCCCTTGCAAAAAAATCGGGCACCTATGTTTTTCAGATTTTTAGGCATTAAACCTTAGAAAGTAAGCTTTTATGCACATAAAATACATAAACCATGCGTGCCCGTTTTTTTTGCAAGGAGGTGTAGTTAAATACAGAGACAACATCCATGACTCAGGCACAAACAGTATTCATCATACAATTGTCTGCCCCTACCGGGATTCAAACCCGGGACCTCTAGCTTCATAGTCAGGGTCACTAACCACTAGGCTATCCAGTCGTCAATTTACAAGTAAGAGTGCATCAATAATGTGATAAGTGCACATCGCACTGACCACTTAGTCCTAAAACAAATCCGATTGTTTATTTAGATTGCTTAACGTTGCAACAGTAGCTAAATCAAGATGGTAGCACTAGCAGCAACTGTTGAGAGTTGATGCAACGGCATCCTTGGCCATGCCAAGCGCGGACTCGGTCACTCACAACCGGCGGTAGACCGTCAACAAGTGGGTGAAAGTAGTGGTCAAGCGTGTCAGGCCCTCAGGCCACGTGCATTGCGTTCCGTATATATGAAAAAATATTCAAGGCTTCTTTTTTTTTAATTTTATTGTATAGGTAACTGTGTAAAATACAAAGTTGGAACTTAATAATTAGTACATGTTTCAACAGTTACCCTTTTCGGGCGTACAATAGATACCTTAAAACTACAGGTCTATATATAAAAACACCATCATGCATTGAAAATTATTGACATGCAAACTTTGCTTCCTGAGAAAATTTGTCTTAACAGACGGACAACAACGTGATCCTAAGGAGTGTTTGGCGAATGAGGCACGGATCCCTAAAACAAGAGTACCTACGCCTTAACCTTTTCGCCGTGACGTCTATACAAGAGAAGTCACCAATACGCCAGACTTCTTTGTTACAATGCCTTAAATTGAACCTAAAGCCCGATTAAACGAAGGTTGCTTTTGCATTGTAGTAAAGGTCCTATAATTAATTAATTATAGGTCGTTGGCGTTGTACCTGCGGTGCTGATACATGTGTCGTTGGCGTCGAAAAGGTTAAACAACACGTCAATCAACATTGAAAATTTGCATGGCAGTGGGTCGTCCTGGGTTAAATAAACAAGGTTAAACTGTCACGCTAAGAAACCACGCACGAAAACGTGGTTTTAACTACGGAACCCTATAGTTGTGGTGAAGGCAGTGGTTTGTGTTTGTTGTAGATGGATTTTGGCTGATACCTAAAGTCTATTGGCCGTGTCTTATCCAACCTCGACATGGGCAGAATCATCAAAAATTTGATGGAGCCATATTTCCAAAAAATTAATTGAATTGAACTACGGAACCCTAAATACTGTGCTTTAATTGATCTGATGTTATTTTTAACGTAACTTGTTGTGCAGGTAACCGAATTATGGAATGCCGCTTTGGCGTGTTGCGACGAAAACCAATTTTGAACTCCAGACTTATTATGGAGAAAATATCATTTGAACATATAGGTACCTACATACAGCATTACGTCTTCATTCCTTCCGGGTAGACAGAGTAGGTACTACAGGGTAACAAGGAGTTAAAGGCCACGTTAGCGTGATTGCGGGCATACCTATAGGCGAGGGGAATCAAAATAGTCAGAGGCGTCTCTAGCCCTTGTGGCGCCCGTGTGCAACCAATACCCTGGCGCCATAACACGGGCGCAGGGTCTTTGGAGGTGTCGCATTAGAGGGCGCTCGGCGCCCCCTTAGACCCGGCGCCCGTGTGCGCCGCACACCCTGCACCATAGGTAAAGACGCCTCTGAAAATAGTGATAGTCGCTAGCCGCATCGCCTCTAACATAGTTTCTGATTTTCATTTGAATATGTTATGATTCTAATTAAATACTTTTTAGTCATAGTTTTGACGACCGGATGGCCTAGTGGTTAGAGAACCTGACTATGAAGCTTGAGGTCCCGGGTTCGATCCCCGGTCGGGGCAGATATTTGTACTTATGAAAAATACGAATGTTTGTTCTCGAGTCTTGGATGTTTAATATGTATTTAAGTATGTATTTATCTATATAAGTATGGTTATCCGTTGTCTAGTGCCCATATCACAAGCTTTGCTTAGTTTGGGACTAGGTCAATTGGTGTCAATTGTCCCAAGATATTTATTTATTATTTATTATTATTTATAGTCAGCTAAGTGCGAATTAAAGGGCAAAATTCGGTAATTTACTAATTTTAATATCGTTCGTAAAACGAGTCAAAGTAAGTGCGTTAGAGAGGTATCTAGTATTAGTAGTTAGGTACTTACCTATTAGAAGGCCGAAGCAAGTAAATACTGAGCCAAGCCATAAACGATCCATTTGCCTTTCAACAAAATCAAATGCATGGTAAACGCATAAGTAATGTAGCATACTTAAGTGCTAATTTTGCGTCTGCGAGGTGTTCCGTAATTACGTGGGTAAGACCGCTGAGAAGTTCTAGAAACGTAGGATTTCCAAGTTTGTAATGTTTAGGTAAATATACTTAAGTACTCAATTGTTCTAAGATTGTGTGCTATGACAAGACAAGACTGCACAACTCGAAACTTTAGTTATTCAATACCGCTAACCGCGTAAGATTGAGACAGACCGACATGATAGACCAAAGGTAGGTGCTATGTCAATTTAAAGACAAACCTTAACAATTGCCAAACGCTATATAATTTTAACTCGTATATTTATTAAATAGATAGTTAGGTACTTTGTTTTTGTGGTTGTTTGTATGAATAGGTGAATAGGGCGAAAATCTTAGGAATCATGATCATGTTATAGGCGATGCGGCTAGCAACGCATCACTATTTTGATTCCCCTTTCCACCTATACGCCAACAATCATGCTAAACGTGGCCTTTAGGTCTTGTTACCTTGGGCTCTGTCTACCCCTTAAGGGATAAAGACGTAATTTATGTGGTTCGATATAAGTAGGTACACCACTTAAATCCCGAAAAATACACACAATACATAGTCAAAGTTGCAGTTACAAAATTGTCGCACTGAGCTATCACTGTGATTCTTACAGTGAAAAATTGCATGGATGAACTAAAAAAAACTAAAGAAAAATCGCAAAAACCGCTCTACAAGCATAAGCAAATTTTAAATCAGCTTGCGAAAGATAATATTCCCGCACGCATACGCCGCAATGGAAGCATCATTTCATAATTGTTGTTATCCAAACTAAATAAACTGGCAAAGGAAACGGCGAATTATAAAATTATTATAAAAGTTGATAAGATATTAATAAAATCGTAAGTACCTTAATCAAAGCGAAGCGTTGATCATCGTCGATCCCCGTTATGGGAGAAACGGGCGCCATGTTTAGCAACTTTAAAAAACTACGTAAACTTGTTCGTTTTAGAACGCGCTATAATCCAGCGCACGCGCGGTACCGGCGAGCGTTGTTGGCAGACTGCAATGCAATCGTTGCGTTGCGATTGCGGCGTTCTGAATTATGATTTGACGAATAACAAGTGACACGCGGATAACGAAAAGTTAAGTTAGTGACGGTAAGCGTGTGCGCTTGTCAATTTCGAATAGTAAGAAAATTAGCAGCGTAATATTTGAACGCGCGACTGTTTTTTTTAAACGGCTATGATTTAACTCTTTCAGCTGTAAGCTAAACACCACCACAGAATATATAATAGTACTAACGTACAGAATGGCCACGCTCCGCCCCGCACCTATTCGAGTTACCCCACCCCTCAAGCGCAGTCTGCCGGAAAGCTGCTGGCAACTAGTAGGGCTCGCGACGCGATGTATGTCGGCCGCACGTCACAAGTTCGGGAACCTATCCTACCTACTTCATTTTATAAAACATTAGAAAATTAATGCTTTCTGAAATTATCGCGATTAATACATGAAATAACTACAGAATCATTCGCTTAAGTTTGTTGTCGTACATCTATTGTAATTGAAAATGCTTAAATACACAGACAGACACATTTTAAGTAAGTTTAAATAAATAGATAACGGTTAAGTACATTTATTTGCACACATCTAAGCCATATCTTTAGTATATTTGTCATTGGTAGTACTTATAGTACTAGGTTTTTGCGATAGACAGCCCTGTGTATCTTACGCACACATTGACGCGTGTACAGACGAGGTCGTGTCTGTGTTCATTTCAGAACGCGGATTTTGTACGTCGTGGCCGCCGTGTGACACCACTGTGTAAAAGTGTGTTGCAATATTATGTTACGTGAAATAAGATGAGTAATATTTTTAGAAGGCACATTTTATTAAATTCATAATCCTTATTTCTGATTCTGAAAACAACATTTTCAATGCTTTCAATAAAAAGTTCAAACGTTAATTAATGATATTAATTACAAATCTTTGTTATGATCTATTAGCTATAAAATTTGTGAAAAAGGAAAAACTTATTAATTATTATGCCATGATCTAGTTTAAATTGATGATCTACTTTAGGGTAAAAGTTCATCTAATACTGCAGTTATATCCACAGTTACAGTCCATAATTAATCTTCAATAACAGTAAAAACAACGCCACCTTTTTCTGGCTCCTCATCAATCACTTCTTTGTCGCTTCCCTCCATGTCCGAATCGGAATCTTTAACATCCCTGTATTGCCCAAATGAGGTCACGTCACTGGGCAGCTCAGGCATCTTGATACCAGTTCTCGCCATCAATTTTTCGGCTGCATGTTGAGCTTCAATCAACTTCAGATGGGTGTTGTAATCCGTTTGTAATTTCAAAGACTCGTCTAAACTCAATAGTTTAGCTGGACCATGCACAGTAGGAGGGGGTGTTGCTGCTGTGACTTCCCAAAATTTATTTTTCTTCCTAAGCACTTCTTTCTCGGGGTTGTGTACATCAGATTTTGTTGTTCGGTAAGGTTTGAAACTTCCCGTTGTTTTTGGTTTCGCATTGTTTTCGGTTTTCTCAACTAAATACTTTATGTGAGGTTGTTCCTCTATTTTGACGAGGTCTTCTATTGTTACTAGGGGTTTCTCAGGGGGTAAGGTTTTCATAGTTTTCTCTTGGGCTGTGGTGTGACTCAATATGTGTAATACATCTTCTGGTTCACTGTCGTCATCGGAATCTAGGTATGTGTCACTTTTGTCAGGTTTCCCTCTCCATTCCAGGTTTTGCACGGATTGTTTGTCAACCGAGGCGAGCGTCAGATTATCCATTAAACGGCACGCTTGCTCTTCATCCTGTTTCACTTTCAATTCCTGAACAATCTTGTCATGCAAGGCTTGTATTTTTGCACCTTTGTCAGCTAATTTATTTACGAAAGGTTTGTTATTTAACAGTTTCAACTGCCTGTCACGCAACTCAAGAAGTTCAGCAACCGTTTTAGAAGACAAATCGGTTATTTTGCCATCGATTTCAGTCTTCGGTGGAGGCGGTAAGATTCCAGGTATCCTCTTGTTTATTTTCCTCATTGTTTGAGCAACAGTCATTATTTAATATAAATTAAAGACTCAAATAAATATGTTTCGCACTTTAATTAAAAGTGATAGAATAATTAAACAATGAACACCTATAAAATTCACAATAAAATTGTTTACTTTCCTTTCCAAATCCAAAACATGTCCAACCATGAAAATGACGAGAATTGAATTGTCAATGTCAAATGAAATGGGATGTGTTGCTATAAGAAAATAATGTCACAGATAAATTATTTAAAACACCGAGCAATGAAGTACACAAATAATCGATATCAAATCGATTAATCGGTAGGAAACTCCCGATTTAAAAAAACAATTACTGAAAAAGTGCTGAAAACAGCATATTTAGATAAATCCACATCCATTCGAGCAGCCGTCTTACGAACAGAAAGAGAACCTACGTTCTTTTAGAAGTCGGCTAAAAAGACAAGAATCCGTTTCTGGTATGCATTAAATTTAAAAAAGTAAAGCTTGTCAGTGTCACGTAATTCACGTCACGGTCTGTCATTGTCATGTCATTACTGTCAAATTATTAGCACGGAGTGGTGCTCATTAGTGTAGCGTGCCAATAAAAATCAATATTTTGAAGTTTTCTGTATGTAGGATGGTGAAATTATAGCAGCAATATTATAATAGTCTAAGTAACATTATTACATCATGGACGACGCAACTGTAAGTGTCATTATCAAACAATACCAAAGTCGAAGACAAACAGCTTTTTAGAATAATAATCTTCCATTGGTATGGAAGATCCAGCCCTATGTCTCGTTACTGTAGATGATATTTATTTACTGCCTACTTAACGTCCAGTTTTATCTATGTCTATTGATTTTCCAACCAAGAATCCTCAGCAACTATTAAGAATGTTCTGGAAAGTGATCATATCAGTTATAAGCATTCAATATATTCTTTCAAGCCTTATGATCTATTGTTTCAAACATACAACACATGAGACCATGACAATCATGTGGGAAAGTATAATGTTGCCAAAGAATATTTACTTACTTACTTACTGGCTGGGCGCAGTGACCCAGTGACATCCCCATGCCTTGCGATCCTGGGCCAGCTCTCGCCAGCCGTCGGCCCCAAGATCCGAGAGATCCCTTTGGACCAAGTCGCCCCAACGGCCAAAGAATGGTGTTTTTAATTGTTGTATGATTTTTCCAGGTGCCTTTGCATTTGGAGCCGATGCAACCAAAAGACTTGTGCGACAGGAGGCTGTGGATCGGAAACCTGGACACCAGGGTTAATGAGTATGTTATATTATTTTGCCTAATTATTACTGAACTCCTTTGATTAGTTATGTATGTTTTTACTTTAGAACTAATAATTGGGAGTTCTAAAATAAACTCAATATGAAGTCAATACACCATACATGCAGTGTAAAATGGGGCGCGGATCACAATAATATAAAGTTTAAAATGTATAACGGGTTAAAATGCATAATGGTTCAAAATGTATAATGCTATTTTCTGTGAAACTATTTGCTAGATGATTTTTTTGATAGTGTTTAGATCTATAGATTGGTTTAGGTTAGGTTAGGTTTAGTTTATAACAATTCTGCTAATTGGTAATTTTCTGAGAAAATCGCATTATACATTTGAACCATTATGTATTTTAACCCATTATATGTTTTAAATTTTATGTATTTTAATATGTACCTGTAAAATGTGTTGCGAGTGAAACTTGGACATGCTTGGCAGCAAAAACAGTTAACTAATATTACATTATGCTAGTGCTGGAGTTGGGACCATTTTATGTAAATTGTAGCTTTTAATATGTTTTTGTTTTTTAATTACTGTGATTGTCATAAATGTGGGACAAAATTACTAAGAAATAAGCTTTATTTAGTCACCGAAATATATTTTATATATTTTATTAATGTTCTTTACATATTTACATATCGTACCGCAGACTGACTGCTCTACATCTTTCATATGTCACCTTATTCTTCAAATCAAATATTCACTCTCTCGCTCTTATGTCATCCGTCTCATTCACATCCTCTTACGTTCCATTCCACATAAATAAACTTTTTCTTTCTTTCTTTCTTCATTATGCATATTTCGGGGTGGTTTCAAACCGTAAAGCCTGGCTACACTTGTGGCTAAACCGCTCCATTTCCTAATTACCGGTATCAACTACTGAAAATGGTCCGCGTGTACGGCAACATCGAGAAGTTCGACATGCTGTTCCACCGCAGCGGGCCGAGCGCGGGACAGTCGCGGGGCTTCGCGTTCGTGTCGTACCGGCAGCGGCAGGACGCCGTGCGCGCCATGGCCTCGCTGAACGGGCAGCTGCTTGGCTCAAAGAAGATCTGCGTTAAGTTTGCTAAGAATTCCTCTGTGAGTATTTTGAATGATGGTTTTTGATTGCGTGTGTAAACCTTACACCGGAATTAAAGGTTGTTGACTTTCTTTCTGTATTTCATCAAACACATCACTTGTTTATGACACCTATCACAATAAATGTTTTCGGTAATTCTTGTGGTTACAATGAATAATTATCGTATCTTACAAGACTAAGCTGTAACTCAGGGAGAGTTACAGCTTAGTCTCGTAGCAATTAGCATCAACTAGTTATTTGAAAAATATTTTTTTTATGTTGTTTATTCCTTACTAGCTGTTGCCAGCGACTATGTCTTCATAGAATTCATTTATCGCTGTACCGCGGGAACTACGCAATTTTCCGGAATAAAAAGTAGCCTATGTGCTATTCCAGACTTTTCTCTATCTATGTGCCGAATTTCATCCAGATCCGTTGGGCCGTTCTGGCGTGATTGAGTAACAAACAAACATCCATCCATCCATACTTTCGCATTTATAATATTAGTTAGATTACATAAATGAGCTTTTCATGACAGCCATCAGAAAAATCATGTATATTTCCTATTATCTACTAAGATACAATTCTAAGATTATTCAATGGTATGTGTGACGAAGTAACTAATAGTCATCTTTCCCTTTTTCAGGAAGACCAGGATAAACCCAAGCCGGAGTTGGGCATCCCGGCACTGGCTGGAGCCAAGCCCGAGTTGAAACTCAGCAAGAAGACCGCCATCCAATCCATAGAGGCCAAGCTCAAGATGATGGAGAACATGCAAGCGGGAGACGACTTCGTGATCAACAAGCTAGCGGCCAACGAGGCTCCCATCATCAAGCAGTATCAGACCAAGCAGCACCAACCACAGAACAAGACACACACTTCCTTCAGAAGACGGCACCCTTATCATAAGAAGAGATAATTATCTTAAGCATATTATTTGCGCTTTCACAATCGTGTTCATATCAAAAAAGCAATAATCATACTTATCAAATGCCTTATGCACTTCCAGCTTATTTGAGTCTGATTAATGTTCTTTGTCGTTCGGTGTTAAAGTGATGTTGGGCTGATATTATTAGCTTCATTTTGTTGTGATGGTTTCAATACAATGCCATTTATTTATCTTCATAATCACTTAGAACTATGTACTAATCTCGTAATAGTCTTATTTAATTTTAACAATGAGATCTTTTAGTGTTTAAGTTTTAACAGTATTAATGTATAGCGATTTAGACATGACAACTGCTTAACGTGATTAAAATATTAACTGAATGTGTTGCCACCGTAAAACTCGATAATGGGTGGAGAAATGTATTTTTTTTTATTTCTCCATAAAACGTAAAATAGCTTTGAGCTGCAGCAAATAATAATTGTGATACACAAATAACGTATTTATCATTTTTTTTTGTCACTATTGTATAGTAGCAATGGCAACCATTGTAAGCAAGCGTTAGGCTGAATGGCTGTGCATCCACAGCCACAAAAAAAAAAAAAAAACCATTGAGAATCAGACCTTGTTTTCATGGACCGCGCCTGCAATAAATGAACTTGCTGCTGTTATAATAAATATTGGCCATTTCATATTATCATTCTACTCTGTCAAGCTATTTATGGCTTATCAGACTCGTAAAAAACCATGAACCAGTTGAAAATTGAATATAACCCTACGATAAGTTAACATGTAAAATAGCTAAGCAGTGTTAAATAAGTCGCAAGTTTAGCTTCCGAATATTTCAATAAAAAATCATTCGTTCTGTGCTAGTCGAGTTTGTAGATTCCTTTCATGTTATGGTACTGTCAGCGTGTTCATTGTAATGTAATCTAGATTGTTTTTGTTGACGTTTTTTAGTATTAGTGACGAGTAGGCAGGTGCGGACGTTAACTTTGGAAATGAGTGGCTAAATGAGACAGTCGTACCTTCTCCAAAAATGTTAAGTGAAATTATGCAGTTTTCCCACTGAAGTAAGAGCATAATTTCACTTCCGCATTCGCTGCCAGCTGCCAAACCCGAGACTTGAGGTGCCTCAGACGCTCATGTGCGTTCAAATGTCAGTAAAATGAGTGTTTCCCGTTCGTCCGATCACGATCGAACGGTTCAACGGGATTTATTTTTCCCTTTTGACCGACGCTGTTTTTATTATGATCGGACAAATGGGACAACGATTTTCCACAGGTTCCATTAGTATTAGCATCGGAACAAAATAATCCCGTTGGAAAGATTCGTCCGTCAACCGATCGGATGAACGGGAAACACTGTAAAATTGACAGCGGCACGAGACAGTCACGAGAACGCACATATGCGTCGGTGGCAGTGGATGCGTTAACCTCTGGACCACCCTGGTCATCCAGTCGCGACAACCAACGTTATCCATACACGACCAACATTCAACTCGAAAATCCTGTAACTTGGTTATCGTGCAGGAAAAAATCTTTCCCATTAAAAAAACAGTTATCTGGGAAGAAAATTTCTTCCTTCTTGGCTGCTGGTTAGCTAACAAAGCGGATTCAAAATGAAATTAGTTTTGTTTTTTGCGTGGCGTACAGAGGCCGTCAATGACAATATTAAAAAAAAAATCCAAGAATCACAAATATAAAACAATAATATAGTCGATTCATTTGGAGTGTGGCGGTAGAGGTTAATAAAAATTGAAATTATGCCCTCGTTACCACAAGCGGAGGTGCGGTGTGGACTCCCGCGCCTGCAAGTTGGTTGCGAATAGACAAGTGGCATGGCATGCAAGTCTGATACCCACAGATATTTTTATATTAAGTTTAGTATGTTTGCTAGTGTTCCTACGTGTTGGATATTAGTTTCGTGTACGTGCAATAAACTATATCCCTAATAAGGCTTTCATTGAAACACCCAATGCGATTTATACATTTATTGATCCGTTTTTAAAACTAAACAACTTAAATGAGTAAATTCTCAAAAGACATTTCAAAAGACATCATTGAAATGATCACATGTTCTTAGTAAATGGGAATTTTCCAAAAAAAAGGTGCCCCACTTTGCTGTATGCCTCAAACGCACATGCGAGTTCAGCCGACTATTATCCAGTGCCTCCAGTACGCATATGAGTAAAATATTAGACATGAGTAGAACACTTGAACTCGTATATGCGTTGAAGGCACTGGGTGAAAGTCACTAAATATTATGAACGCGTCTGTGCGTTCAAGGCACTGGGTGAAAATAACGAAAACGCGTATACGCGTTGGTGGCAGTGAATGCGTTAGCGAACCACATTTTCTGTTAATTAACTAATCAAAGGGCAAACAGTTAAAGTAAATATTACAATATTGTAAAGTGTAGTAAACAACTACAAACACTGGTTAAAATATGTATGTTAGACTTTAAAATAATATTAAATAATATGACTTTGTATCTATTAAAATAATACAATTAGTTACTAAATGCAAATTCACAGACAAGCTTAGTCTATAATTATGCAACTGAACGCCTGAACAGTTCCCATCAGATGCATCGAACCTATGTGCTATTTGGTAGGTGCGGATTTATTTTCAGAAAAATTACAATACAATACAATAACTCCTTATTGAACACCATATATAACAATCAAAACAGAGAAAAGGTATACAGAAGAATTGCCAAATTGAATTGATTGATTGATTGATTGAATTGGATTGAATGGCAGAATTACCAATTTTAAACACATTTTTTATGTCATCCCATTGACGTATAATAAACAACTAGACTCCCAATCACGCTCAAAAACTGTCGGAAGCAAAAGTCTGCACGACGCGTCTATTGTGCAGAGTTTTGGTTGTCGTGTTTCGACCGCGCTTTGATAACAATGTATATGTCTCTTTCGCACCGTAATCTCAAACGCTTGAGAACAAGAGACAGACAGGTTTCCAGCGCGTGGCGTCGTGTCGTTACTTCGCACGATCGTATGCAATTGACATTAAACATTACTGCCACGAAATAAGGTGTTAATTTGAACGAATATGTTAATGTTATCTGTGTAAGTTGATGTGTTGACACACACAACACATAGACAACGCCGCTCGGACGTTTCTTGGGTAACTTGTTTGCGATTGGGAGTCTAGTTGTTTATTTTAAGTCAATGTGTTATCCCCATCAAAGGATGCGGGTCACCAAAGCAAACAAATCCGATACGCTATGGGAGGGTTCGTACATTGACCTTATCCACGATTCCAATGTATCTGATGGTAACTATGCGTTCAAGGGCGTCAGATAGATAAAGATAATATATCTATCGGTAAGTCAAACAGTATGGCGGCACGAATGTGTTGACAAAAATAAAGGCTACATTTTGTCGAAATTAGTTCTCGTGGTCTCACTGTTATAAAAATCCAGATAACAAAATTTACGTTAGGTTCGTCAGGTATCTTCAAATGCCCGAAAGGCTAATCGAATAGTAATAGGAACCCTACGATAATGATGGGCGACTTTGAATAATACTAATTCGATTAGTCGATTATTGTAATCATTCGACTTAGTCGACTAATTCGAAAATCATTCGAATATGAGTAGTACTCAAAATCCCCGTCCATCCAGTCCAGTCGAGTTGACGTTGATATAACTAACAAGCCAACAACTAACGCGAGCTCCGCGCCGATTCGACACGATGATTCCCGATTCGGCCTGAGCAGTCATCCAGCCGCCGATTAGTTACTAATATTAGTAGGTAGTCGTTATTCGATTATCGGCATTAGTATATTACTAATTAAAAATTCGAATTATGATATTAGTAACGAATAATCATTCGAATCAGTAAATTAGTCGAAGTCGCCCATCACTACCTACGACAGCGGGGTTCCGACGATTTTATAATTACACTCCAGTGTAATTCGATTTTATAACAGTGGGACCACGAGCCCATAACCGAGTATCGAAAAATGGTACTCTACTCAGCCGCCTGTGCCACCTAGGCAACGCCCTTATCACGCTCAAGATAAACCTATCTACATGACGCTCTCACTAGTTCTGAAGCCAGGAGAGATGCAGTTGGATAGCGAGCTGGCTAGTTTCTGGTGAGGACTGGCGCTGAGGAAGTCGTCTTCTTCCGCTTCCAGTTTCCTCTTCATGCCGGAGTATTGGCTGTCGTCCTCGCCGTCTCTGCCCCACTCTTTGTACTCTATGCACAGCGGCCATATTGTTTTGCCGGATCTGTGTGTGACAAGTTTAATTAATGGCGGAGTCGTGTGGCAATACTGTAATAATAATAATAATAATGATGCTACTGCTGTGCTACTAAAATCTATATTTCTTTTCCGTCCAAATTAAGACAAATTAAAAAAACATTGTGTGGTTTGAAACTTTTTCAGTCATTTAACTGAAAATTTTCGGAAATTATTCGACTTAGGGTATTAAAATCGCGTTCTTAATCTTAAACTTAGCAATTGGAAAACGGGAACGATAAATAATTGAAGACAAAACACAAAATACCGCGGAGCACTTGCACGAATAAGCGAGAACGTAAATGCGGTCTGATGCGAGCTGCGGGCGCCGCTATATTGCCTGTCACTTTATCCGCACTCCGCGGTGGATGAAAGAATTTGAGGGTTTGGGCGCACCAAAATTACGTCCCATTCGCAAAACGTCTTCTCTGCAAATGGTCCCTTATGTAAAATACCCCATTCGCAAAACGTCCCTTTCTCAAAAGGTGCCACCCATTTCGCAAAACGTCCCTTCTGAGAAAGCCTCTTTCGCTGAAAGTCCCTACTGCATAACGCCCCTTTCGCAAAACGTCCCGTCTGCGAAATGACCCATTCGCAAAATTTCCCGTATTGAAAAAGCTTGTTTTAGTAGAGACTAGGAGTCTTCTCATGGGGTAAGAGATGACCATTTTGCGAAAGGGTCGTTTTGCGAACGGGTCATTTTGCGAAAGGGACTTTATTTATGTGAAGGGACGTTTTGGGAACGGGCCCTTTTGCAGAAGGGTCGTTTTACGAAAAAGACAAAGGGAGATTATGCGACTGGGAAGTTAGGCGCGTAAACTAATTTGAGGCGATGAAAAAAAGTATCACTTTAAGTCTGCTATACCGCCAAGGGCGTATATTCATACTCACACGGGCAGCGTGTAGGGGTCGTAGGGGAACCAGTGCACGTGCTGGCGCGAGTGCAGGTCGTGGCGCGCGTTCCGCTCCACGATGGCCTGGCAGTACGCCACCTGGTGCGCGCGCGTGGCCGCCGCGAACGCGCGCGTCACCTGCGCCGGCGCAGTGCGCAGCGGGTTCAGCGGGCACGTCACCAGACGCGCCAGGTTCAACGACTCCACGAAGTTCACGTCTAAGAAATAAATACTGTTTTAAGTATTTATACTTAAGGTGGAAACACATTATTAACACGCGACGCGACCCGACGCAACGAATGTATGCGCATGGCGTCGCGTCGGATGTTCATAGTGTGGTTCTGGTCATAGAAAATAATACAATTTGATTCGACTCAACACGCGTCGCGTCGCATCGGGTCGCGTCGCGTGTTAATGTGTGGGTACCTTTATACTTTTTTTTCTTTTTTTTTCTTTTATGTGAATAGAAAGGCAAACAAGCAAGTGGGTCACCTAATGGTAAGCGATCACCACTGCCCATAGACACCCGCAACCCCGGAGGGATTGCAAATGCGTTGCCAACCTAGACGACTTAGATGAAATGCCTCCTGAGCCCGTAATTTCCCCGGCTGTCTTACTCTCCACACTGGAACTCAGCAGTGTTGCACTGCTTGCTTAGCGGCAGGATTAGCGAGTAAGTTGGTGGTAGCGATCCGGACGGACCTTGCACAAGGCCCTACCACCCGCATAATATACATAAACATTTCAGCTCATTTTGGTACAAATGTCTAAATATACAATGATTTCAAATGCCTCGTTATCAAAATGAACTGTCCTATTTGGTGAGCAAAATTCTAACCTCAAAACGTAAACGTTTATTTTTTGTAAATGATTTAGAAATGTGAAATAGTTATAGATGTAGGTATTTATTTTCGAGTGTCACTGTGCCCTATCAGGGTTTATGTTTTGGACTTTTATACATTAAGATCTTGTAAAACAACATAATTTGCAATAAACCATATGAATATGAATGTCTCATTTTTGATATTTTTAACGATTTCATCGTAAATAAAGGAACTGGTAATAAAATATCAGCAAAATTGTGTACAAAATATTGCGTCAGGTTTATTTGATAACATAATACACCTTATTCTTTACAAAAATTTGTACATTGAGGTTAGAATTTTGTTTATCAAATTAGACAGCAAAGAATGAAAATACCTTACATGTTGGCCATACATACATATATTGCGTCTCTAAAATATTCAGACAAATCGACCTGAGCCCCGTTTCTCGAAGCTTATTAGATCAATAATATTAGTGTTTTGTCTCGTAAATTAAACGAAAAAATGAGAAAAAACACTAACAGCCTTATTCATAAAAAATCCTTAATTGAGGTTTGATCAGTCTATTAGTTAACAGACTGATTAAGCTTATTTGACAGTTGTTAAAAAGTATGATTCATAAACGCTTGCTAGCAGTCTGTTAGCAAATGAGCTATTGATGGATGGATTAGACGCGTTATGTTGTCACCTTGACAAATCATAGACCAAAAATGGCCTTTTAGGGAATTAAAAAAAAAATTGACAGCAGTGGCAGCGAATTAGCAGGAAACCGAAAACACGCCTAACACGGCAGACGAGGCAGTGTGGATCTAGTTTCCCTAACCTTTCCCGGAGGGGATAAACTTAAAACAAAAAAAACTGTTTTGCATATGGTTTTGCTCTTGCCAAAATCAGCTGTTCACATTTGTGGCGGCCATTTTGTGAGTTAGCAGAGAGATAGAGGAGGGTCTACGGTCCGCTAACTTTCGGAAGACTTAACAGACCCTTGATGGACTGATTAGCGCTAATTGACGTTTATGAATCATGTTTTTTTGCATCGGTCCTATAGCGAGCTTATAGCGAGCCTCTAACTTTTTATGAATAAGGCTGTAAGAAACGGGGCCCTGTTGGCACAAATTATTAAATGAAAACACTCACTCTCTTTGCTAGAAAACAGATGATGATGTTTAAACGCCACCAGATAGAATATGGCGTGGCAGATCGCATGGAATGCCCCGTGCACCTTCGTGTTGTCACTCGAGGTGGACTCCTGGGTCGCAGTTATGTACGAGTGGCACCAATCCGACATGATCCTGAGATAATGTATCAGCCTGGTGTTGGGTACCCGCACGCAGCGCGCCAGGAGCCCCGCCAGGTGGGAGGCGGCCGTGCGGCGAGTCGCCAGGGCTCCGGAGCCCAGGCCGTGGAGCCCCGCCGCCACGATCCAGAGGTTGGTCAGGACCCGGTCGGCGCACTGTTGGCTGATCGATATTGCGTAGAGGAGGAGGAATTGGACGTGTCTGAAATAGAAGTACATTTAGGTTATAATTATATATTTTTTAATGTTTGTATACTCATTTTTCCCCGTTTGTTTAAGTCTGAAACACAGGATGTCCTAGTTCAGGCACATGAACTGTTAACTTATCTAAGTAGTATAAATAATATAATATAATAAAATAATGATAAAAATGACAATAATTATTACGAATAAATGAGTATGCGTATGAGTATGAGTAGTAAGATAAAGATAAATTCATAAATGTTTTACAAATAAATCTAAAAAAGAATCTTTATCTTCATAATTTTATTTTCGTTGCTTAGTCGTGTACCTCGAAATCATTTTCTTGTAGCTTTTCACCTATTCGCGTTTTGTAGTGAGCTCAAAATTTCTGAATAGTTTTTTTTGTATTATTATTTGTAGTCACCAATCACAACCGTATATTCATACTATTATAATATTAGTTAGATTATATTATTTTTCATATAGTTTTAGTCGCTTTTCACCGCGATACACAGGATGTTTGATAGCTAGCTCTAAGGGGTGATAGAAAACGTAGTAAAAGAGCCCTTGGCGGCCTATTTGCAAAATAAACTTTTCAATATTGTTAATTTTCTAATTGCTAATTTTCTTTTTTGTTGTTTCTTTTCTATAAAATTGTGTGTATTGTCTTATATTTGTGTGTCTTGTAAAATGAATAAATCTCTTCTTTCTTTCTTTCTTTCTTTACATATGTACTGTGTACTGACTTGATCCCATGCGTGGGCAGCACGACGCGCTCGAAGACCGAGCAGACGGTGAGCAGCGCGGGGTCCCGCTCGTCCCCCAGCCAGCGCAGCACCTCCACCATGCAGTAGTCCAGGGTCTGCGCCAGCTCGTCCTGCGCCTCCGTCTCCATCTCGAACATCAGCTCGCTCTGCATCTTGCTCTTGTCACGGTCTACTAAATTAGAATCCATTTCGACCATCCTGAAACCGAAATTTTATGATACAAGGTCATATTTTGCGGGTGGTAGGGCCTTGTGCAAGGTCCGTCCGGATCGCTACCACCATCTTACTCGCTAATCCTGCCGCTAAGCAGCATGCTTGCACTGCTGTGTTCCGGTGTGGAGAGTAAGACAGCCGGGGAAATTACGGGCACAAGAGGCATTTCATCTAAGTCCTCTAGGTTGGCAACGCATCTGCAATCCCTCCAGGGTTGCGGGTGTCTATGAGCAGTGGTGATCGCTTACCATCAGGTGACCCACTTGCTCGTGTGCCTTCCTATTCACATAAAAAAAAAATTGAAATGATTTGGGCGCATAACGTAACGTACCACTCGCAAAACGTCTCTCTCCAAAAGGTCCCTTATGTAAAATACCCCATTCGCAAAACGTCTCTTTCTCAAAAAAAAAGTCCCTCCTGAGAAAACCCCTTTCGCTGAAAGTCCCTATTGCATAACGCCCCTTTCGCAAAACGTCCCGTCTGCGAAATGACCCATTCGCAAAATGTCCCGTCTGGAAAAAGCTCGTTTCAGTAGGAACATTATGCGAGTGGGACGTTATGCGCCTAAAGTGGTGGGCAAACTTTTTTAATGGGGGGCCACAAAGCTTAAAAAATTCTAGAGGAGGGCCAGAATTATAGAAAGAAAGTTCACTCGTTCCCGGGGGGCCACAAAGTTTAAGAAATTCTAGAGGAGTTGCGCCCCGTATTACGCAACACATGAACTACGCGGCTAGTTTAGCTTCACCTATAGATTATGCATCTATTATTCTACTAAGTAGAATCTACTTTATACTTCTCGACCGTCAAAACGTAATTATAGCGGACCATATACTATCCATGTCGATGGACCCTCGGCGGGCCGGATTAAGTACTTTCGCGGGCCGGAGTTGGCCCGCGGGCCGTACTTTGCCCACCACTGGCCTAAACCTTTGAAGTGATGCTGAAGACCGACCGCTTAAATGAGTCTCCGCGGGCGCGGTTGCGGGGCGCGGGGTGGGACGACCGCGGGGAGCTCTCGGCGCGGGCGGGGAGTGCGTCTGCCCCCCCCCCGCACAGAGAGCACCCCGCGCGTCTGCAAGGGCGAGGACTCAGTCAAGCGGTCGGTCTAATACAGTGCTTCCCAACCTGTGGCCGCGGACCCCTGGAGGTCCGCGAGTATATGTATGGGGTCCGCGGTGTCATCCTGGACCATACATAAATGCTAATTAATTTAATTTTACTAAGGGGGTCCGTGAAAACTGTGCTTGATTTCCTAGGGGTCAGTGGCTGAAAAAGGTTGGGAAACGCTGGTCTAGTAGAGCACATGGAAAAATCCGAAACGTCCGGGAATCAAAGCCGCATCCTCATCAATTTGTGATGCGTGCTTTTACACCACGAATAGCAAGTCTTCGAATTTTTCCATCTGTACAATCAAGGCACAGTATATATATAAGCTAAAGCAGTAGGGAAGATACGCTTACTTTATAAAATAAGTACCTACGCTGCAATAAAGCGTTAGGGTTGTCGATTAAATTTTTGTTAAATTGAAAAGTTTTTGTCTAGTTAGCGCTATATAATATCATCTGGTAAGGCCTGTTCTAGAGTAACTAGCTACACTTAATTAAGATTATTAGGGTTGGCACCCATAATTTGTGTAAAAGAGAAACAAACGTTTATATGGATTCTATATTAATTAAATAATAATCGAATGAATTAACTATTTTTTAAATATAATAGGGTATTTATAAAAGACTTCAACAGTTTAAGATTTTTTATTTGTCGGTAGGTAAGTATTATATATTACTTACTGAAAAATACTTTCGCCTACTACGACACGTTCGGAAAGCTCTGTTATTAAATTTTATTGTATAAAAAAATCTCATCCGCATGAATAGCTTTCTTAAACAGGTACTTAAACTATTGGGAATCATGGACACGGCACTATAAAACTGTTTTTTTTTCTAGTTCTTTGTAAATTAATAAAGCTAATTTGCAATTTATATTTATTTCGGTTTTGAAGAAGCCGAGTTCAAGCAGCCGTACACAGCGCAATACGCTCTTGGCATGTTTAAAACGAACACGGCCGCTCATCTCAATGCGTCAATGTTTTTGACGTCTCGGTAACGTGCATATATTTATGCCCTTGACTATCACTTTCACTTCATAGTATAAAACAAAGTCGCTTTTTCTGTCCCTATGTCCCTTTGCATGCTTAACTCTTTAAAACTACGCAACGGATTTTGATGCGGTTTTTTTTAATAGATAGAGTGAATCAAGAGGAAGGTTTATATGTATAATACATGCATAATATACCGTGCGAAGCCGGGGCGGGTCGCTAGTACTTACATAAAAGCATTTCAACACAACAAACAAACACACACTAACATTTAGGAGTACCCGAAACTGACGAGCATGTATGAAGATTGATGAATGTGGATGAAGCGAAAGAAGTATGTCAGGATCGTAGCAAGTAGGACAAAGTAGTCTCTGCCTACCCCTGTGGGAAAGCGGCGTGACGGCATGTATGTATTTATGTATGTAAAAAAAATTCTTCATTTTACTCACCTACTAACAACAGCTGTCATGATTTGTTCTCTGAGTGAGGGTATGTACTTGGTCATCCATATTAAGTTGTGTATGTACGCCCTATTGCAGTAGCAGCCGGCCTTGTAGTAAGGGAACTGATCTACCACTGTCTGCATAAGAAGGCCACTCGTCCTGAAATATAATACAGAACATCTTTTGTTACTACCAAAAGAACAGAGCCGATAAAGAAGATCACAAGTGTTTTATGTCGACTTTATGTTGAGTCTTTTTTTAAACCCCCAACGCAAAGGAGGGTTCAAGTATTACGTAACGCAATTTGGGGGGGGGGCGGAGGGGCCTCGTAAAACGTTACGATGCGTTACAGGGGCGGGAGGGGGTCTTTCTTACAACACGTTACGTAACATTATTTCTTTTTTTATATATTCTCTTAACATGAATAAGTGAAAATTCACTTATTGCAAGTGAAAACCGAACCAAACGGTTATTAAAAATGATCACTTGAGAGTTACGTAACGCTTAGAGAGGGGGGGGGGGGTACAGAAAAACGTTACGGAGCGTTACAGTGGGGGGAGGGGGGGTAAAAAATCTTCAAAAATTGTGTTCGTGACTGTAGCACTGAACAGGAATCAGATTAAAATTTCACTCAGATGTTTGCTATCCATTTATCACAAACAAAGAGATAACGGAACCTTTAATGGAACCCAAAACTATTTCCAAACTAATTATTTACCTACAAATTATTATTTATTTATTTATTTTCGGAGAACCAACAGCTATAAATTGCAAAATAGATTACTTCTATAGTATCAATAAAGCCAATTACAGGATCTCACAACTAGACACAAATTGTATACAATTAAGAAAAACAAAGTACGCGCATAGTCGCAAAGATGCACTACGCAAACACACAAAAACACCACAGCAAAACTCACTTAGTATTATACATAGTAAAGAGAGAGAAAACAAAAAAGAAGAATTACCCAATGAAACCGCAGTGACCACATGAGACACATACAGTACGCTCAATTAAACCACCTCCCCGCCAGACGCCGTCTCACCGCAGAGAGGTTACAGTTAAAAACATTGATATCTAGCTCCTCTGCCACTTCATTCAGACTACGACAAGCCCGCCTCAAAAAGCTGTTTTTCCTGTATTTAGTTTTGCCAAATTTAAGTGAAATTGGTTGGTGGTATCTTATAGACCTATTAGGAGTGTTGAACTATTTGTTGAATTATTTGTATTTGATTGTCAGATACTTTTGATCTGTGTATTTTAATCCATTAAAATGTAGACTAATATTTTATGACAATACTTTAATACATGTAGATTTTGATGGGCAATGAGTCTCAGATCTCAGATCTCAACTTGTCCTGGCAGGTTAAATCACGACTTGCCATCTACTTGCTCCAATCATCATCAATGTGCAGCATTTCCAGAATATAACCCAAGTTCTCAGCATTGTTTTTGATTTAATGCTAATAGTCTAACTTCAAGGTTTACAAATTAATAGATGCAGTTGTGCTATTGTTAAATTTATTATTGTGGCTTTGTCATTGTTGCCATACAAAAGTTACGCAATATTTATTCAATACTCACATGGGCATGGTTGCAACAATTTGTGCAATAATTGTGTGGATGTTGGACCAAACAGCCACAGTCTCTGCAGGAGGATGATCATCCCAATTGTCACCTTCAGCTGCAAACAAAAACCAGCGTTACATAAAACTTCCAGTTTCTCATAATCACTAAGCAAGCCTAGTAGTCTTTCACCCACTTCTAGGGATTGGATTGATTTGAAATTTGGTACACATAATGTTGCATGGGGTACAGTCAGTAAAAAAAGGTTCAACAGGAACTTATTGTGTTTACTAAGTGTTTTGGTTCAAGATCATTGTGAAAGTAAACACAACCAGCCATCCAATTTGCCTGTTTTGAAATACTATTTATATAATGAAAAATTCACTAACAAGTGAACAAAACTACCTCTAAATAGTTTAACTAGATTGGTTAGCACCCGAGGGCAGTGGTACGTGTGCGCGGTGAGCAGACTCAGCAGGAACCGACTGTACAACTCCACCAGCTCCTCGCTCCGACTTGCCCACTTCACGTTGCACAGTACGTCCACAAACTGTTTCAGATCCCGTCCCAGTAACACTACACACGACGAACAATCCTCTATTAAGATTTCGTAGTTCTCATCCGTCAAAGGATATTCTTGTAGCACTTTTATTAATTCCTCGTAAGGCTTAAAGTTCTTGTCTTTGACGTAGTTCACTATTATGTTCTCTACTTGACGCTGCTTAAATCTGAACTTGACCCGGGCCACAGCTGCCTGCCGATCTAAGGTCTTGCGCATCAAAGATGCAACACTCTTCTGTGCTGTCACTGCCATCTTTTATTTTTTTAAATCAGACGACACAGACTTTAAAAAAGCTACTACTTCCGGCTGCCGCAGCAGCTCCGCTTTTTTGTGGTTCAGAACGTCTCTCAAAATGTTACTCGAGTCGTCGGCGAAAGGCTGCGTTTGTGGATTGTGTTCGTAACTGGTGCTAGGATGACCGTAGCTTATTCCCGCGTCTACGACGTCCGAACTCTTCTTATCCTTCAGATAACTTTGTAGTTTTTCTAGAAGTAAGACTTTATTTTCACCTTCTTTTTTTTCGGAACTATAACCTTCTTTGGACATTTCTTAGTGCGACTATTACATTTTACTATGGTAACTTTTAACTGCGAACACGAAATATCAAGATTTTTCCGTACTGTAAAGATCGATTTCGAGGTTTTATGTAGAGCACAAATCACAGTTTAATACACTAAAAATAAATTGAAGACAACACGTGTGAATTCTACGTTGCAGGACTTTAGTTGACTTGACGTGACCACTACTTGTACTATATCTTTCTAATCTGTGGACGTGACGTGACAATGACAGACATGACACGAGACACAGACAAAGTTGACGTTGACGTTAATAAATATTTTTGTAAGTTTTCTTTTGATAAAAAAATTTTTGGCCATAGCATAAATAAAACCGATAGGCACTTCAGGGCATGGCGTTTTTAGGAATGTCTTAAATATCATGCACAGATAAAAAAATAATAGAAGTGACAGATCCGAGCCAGTTTGAGTTGTACACTTTTTTTTGCACAAATTTGTCTTTGGTTAGGTTTGCGCAACTTACGTGTTTTAAATTATTACTAACGAAATGGTGTTTATTACTAATAACCCATGTTTTAGAATAAAAATTAACGCTATGAGTAGCAAAGTTAATGGAATGATAACAATATTAAAGAAATCGTAGTTCGCCTTTGTGATTATCTTCTGTTTGTGGCCTTCTTAAACTTTCCCTCAAACTTGTCTATGATGCAACTCAAGTAAGTTTTCTCTTGAGTTTGGGAGGGGTGATTACTGGAATGCGTGTATATTTCCGAATTGAGCTTTAAAAAATATTTATCAGTGCATACGTAGTGCTATTGCGAAAATATGTGTACAATGGACGGTTTAAGTAGTATGTAACATCACGTGCTCAATTTAACTTTCTATGGGCGTAGATAATCATGCAAAATGGCCAACGATTTGTGGTCATGTACCTGTTGTACGGAGGCGCTGACTTGTTGGCTGCGGCTGAAGCTGTCTCCGGAAGAGATCGAGCAGCGGTACCGCAGCAAGGAGATCGACCGCATCCTGGAGAAAGACAAGCAGACGCTGCGGCGGCAGGTGAAGCTGCTCCTGCTAGGCGCGGGTGAAAGCGGCAAGTCCACGTTCCTGAAGCAGATGAGGATCATACACAAAGTGAAGTTCGAGCCGGAGCTCGTGCGGGAGTACCAGCATGTGATATACCAGAACATAGTGAAGGGGATTCAGGTGTTGGTGGACGCGCGGGACAAGCTCGCGATCCCGTGGGAGAACCCGCGGAACCTAGACGTGGGCCAGCAAGCCCTGCACTTTAACAGCACGGCGTCGCTGGACAACCGGCTCTTCATGCACTACGCGCCCCACATACACTCGCTGTGGCTGGACCGCGCCATAAAGAGGGCCTACGACCGACGGAGAGAGTTCCAACTGGTGAGTAAACAATACGCGTCTTTGTTTATATTTTAGTTTTTGAGTGTGATCTAGGATAAACTGAATAAATTACTGCTTAAAACTAAATTGAAATAAACACAAAGGGTTAAAGATACAATTTTTATTAATTACTCATGAACAAAGGCAAGGTGTGAATAATAATAAGAAGCCCACTGAGAATAGTAATGTGACCACATAACTAATAAATTCCATTGTTTGTATTCCTTTTAGAATCAATCAGTCAGTAGTTTTTATTTCTCCTGCTATTAATATGGTTTTTTTGCAATTTCGCAAGTATTATTTTTATTTGTGTTTCAATCATTGGCTGGACCACAGTCAAGCGTGATACTAGAGTTGTGCAAGCATATATTAGTATCAATATTCTTATTAAAGATTTTCATTGGGATGCTTATCCCCTAATGGATAAAGGCCTGAAAAAGCCAAAATTAACAAAATCTAAAATGTACTTTACATCTGTAGTTTACAAACATGAAAGTTGGAACTCTCCTTTAAGTGTGTAGAATGCTTGTATCGGAAAGTTCTGCATATTTTTAAAAACCGACAATTGTACTTAATTCTCAAAAGGGAGGTCATGTTTTACTAGCACCCATTACCATATCCCCCCAAAGTCATACTCACCAATGTGACAGACATAAAAATACAGAATTTATTAAAGTTTCTGTCTGTGAACCCCTCTCCAAATCTTGAGCTGCAAATTGTGTCCAGAAAATCTAAATCGAAATCAAAATCAAAATAATCTTTATTCAATTTAGGCTTTATGAAACTTACGATTTTGTCCGGTTTTGAGTTAAAGGAAAAATATTTTTAATTCAATTCTATTATTTTAACAATTAAAGTACCTAACTTTTTTAATAATTAAGTCAACTTGAAGGTAAATGCACTGCATTGTTATTAGCAAAATTCATAACAGGACAAAGTTCCATATACTTATATTTCAGATAGTATTAATTGGCATGCTCCTTAATTTTACAGTACCTGATTGTTTTTTTTTTCAGTATTTTTTTTAAAAATGAAACCTAGGTAGACTTACTAGATAGATATTTAAAAAAAAAACCCCTCTGCGTACTAAATTTCGTGAAATCGTTGGAGCCATTTACGAAATTCAGTTTATATAACAATTTAAAGGTAATAAGGTATTTAAAGGTATTAAATATATACAAAGTAATTGTATTATTAATTTTTGGTATTATTGGGTACTATTTTAAACAGACCCCGGGACCACCACCTTTCATGGGTGTTAATACAAAATTTTGTTCTTGTCTGATGCATAATTCAGAGACATGCATACTCTGTGCCTCCTTTTCAATGTTCTCTTTAATCCTACTTCTCCTTCTTACTTGTGTGAAAGATTTAGCTACTTGGCCACTGGAAGCGGGGACCGTTTGCGGTCGAGCTCCAACCTCACACTTGCCTTTCTGCCTAACAAGGCACAATCATATGCCAAAACTTTCACGATCCGCTCCGTCAAGCTGTGGAACGAGTTGCCCCTGACGTTGAGGGAATCTCAGTCTGTGGCGGTGTTCAGGGGTGGGCTGAGGAAGTTGTGGCTAAGCACCGGCACTTGAGGCGGTATAGTTGCCTTTCATATTGTATTTTAGTTCAAGTATTTATTTATGTTATTTGATATTCGATAGTGTTTATGTAAGTTTATTGGTTAAATTTTATTCCGTTATTTAGATATTATTTTATTATGGTTTTATAATGTACTTTAGTTGTTAATTTATTAAGTATTAATACTACTTATTTGCGCATAATAATGATTGCTTGCCTTGTTTTTTTTTTGTAAATATTCCTTTTTGTATCAGGTTAGCTGGAAGAGATCCCTTCTTAGGGATAATTTCGCCGTTGTACTATTTTCTGTGTACTTCTGTATTTTTAAATTTTTATGGGCAATAAAGAGTTTACATAGTTACATACATACAATTCATCGTGATGGACTTTTATTTTCTTATTAAACGAGATATAGTATTTTATCGCTTTAATACGAAAATAAAAGTCCATCACCATTAATCATTGCATTGGACACATTAATACACTAAAAACGAAGTGCACTACAGACTGATATTTGATACTTTCATTCAATTTCTGTGAAATAATCGCAAAAAATCACCAAAAATGCGACGTTGCGAGCTCAGCACGGATGCACACTCTTAAACCATTTTGTCTTTGTTGTTATTTGAGGAGATTGAGAATGACGAGGAATATTGGATAAGGATAGTCTTAATGTTATTTATTTCATACAACACATTGAGTTAATGATAAATCAATAAATATCATGGGACAATTTGTACTCATTTTATTGTCCTAGCCTCAAACTAAGCAAAACTTCTACTATGGCCATATGGGTAGAAATAGAAAGAAGGTACAGTTTTGATGCCAGCACCATTTCACATATTGAATAATTACATAATCAGCTATATTAGTTTTGTAAACTTGTCATGGTTTGTTGTTATTCATGACTGAGGATGAATCAGGGGAAACCTGTTTTGTTTACCTGTTATTTAGACCTGAAATACAAACCACAAAGAGAATAGAAATAATTCTAATCCAGCTGAATATTGTTTAAACAGATGTGTATATTTTTAGGGTTCCGTAGCCAAATGGCAAAAACGGAACCCTTATAGATTCGTCATGTCTGTCTGTCTGTCTGTCTGTCTGTCTGTCCGTATGTCACAGCCACTTTTTTCCGAAACTATAAGAGCTATACTATTGAAACTTGGTAAGTAGATGTATTCTGTGAACCGCATTAAGATTTTCATACAAAAATAGAAAAAAGACAAATAATTTTTGGGTTCCCCATACTGTTTAGAACTGAAACTCAATTTTTTTTTTTCATCAAACCCATATGTGTGTGGTATCTATGGATAATTCTTCAAAAATGATATTAGGTTTCTAATAATTTTTTTTTCTAAACTGAATAGTTTGCGCGAGAGACACTTTCAAAGTGGTAAAATGTGTGTCGTCGTCGTCGTCCCCCCCCCCCCCGTAACTTCTGAAATAAGAGAATGATAAAACTAAAAAATATATATAGTGTACATTACCATGCAAACTTCCACCCAAAATTGGTTTGAACGAGATTAGTAAGTAGTTTTTATTTTATTTAATATTTGTTTGTCTATATAATAACCAATACAAAATGACCTCACACTGCCTACATTTTGCTTAAGAGCAGGGCTCTGCTAAGACTGGATTTTATAATAACTTAGCGAATTTGTACGGAACCCTCAGTGCGCGAGTCGGATTCGCACTTTGCCGGTTTTTTAAGGTTAAGGTCCACACCGAAAATACGTTACATTTTATTTTCAGTGGATACTGTAGATATTGTGGGTGATTAGGTAGGAGTTTGAAGTATTAATTTGTAAAGTTATATTTTTGTTTTTTTGATATTTACTCTTCTCAATTGTTCCCTCGTTGCCGAAGACTGTGACTACGTTTCAGCCTGTCAACTGTCACTCCATTTGTTATGATCAGTCCAACGCCTTGGGCTTCTGCCTCTAGGTCTTTTACCCTCAACTTTCTCTGTTATCATCAGGGGTTCTTGCTTAGGCGATTTGATATCTTGACATGTCTTTTTACAGAAAAACACTGTTTAAAAATCGGTATCTGAAACATACAAAATCATAATAAAACAAATCACGACATTTCAGTAGTTTAAAATTATAACTTGCTGTGATTTTAAAAGTGTTTTTCAATAAAAATACATGTCAATATTGTTTACCTTATTCAAATGTAAAAAAAAATGAATTAGTATAGTCTCGGTTATATAAATTTTTGGGGCCGCATGACTTTTGAGCTATCATTAGACAAAAATTTCGCGGTCCACTGTGAAGTGTGAACTAACAGTTATAAAATCACATCCTTAAATAATGTCTATGGGATCAAAGACATTCCCGTTCATGGTCCAACCTCCAATAAGCAGGCTAAAACTACTGACTGAGACTCCTAAGACTGTTTGCGATCAGCCAGTATCTCATTAAAATGAAACTGCACCGACTCATAGGCGGTGAAATAATGTAGATCAGTATGTAATTTTCCGTTTAACTTGTTTCCTCTTTTTAAATAAAGCTAAAGCAGTCTACTTAAATTCACTACCATCATCTATTTACGCGACTCTCATGAAAAGGCTGGCTGCGACTCCAAATTATTCCTTTTAAGTGCACTTGTATTCGTAGGCATGAATAAAATAATTGTAATTACATACCTTATCTCGTTGATTAGTCACTGGCCTGTTGCGTCATGCACATGCGGCAAGAAACTGCCAAGGCTTCGATGTTACATCTTTAGAATACTCTTTACTTAATCCTGGTAATACCAATCATCTTCATTCGTTTTTCTTGCCAGTCTTGAGAGGGGTGACTCCCATCCCATGGCAGCCTTGAATCCAGGACCTAACAATGTACTCGTTATATTTTATTCAGTACAAGAATTATCAAGCCGTGCATGGCTGGGTCGCACATTCTAAGCCGTACGTTCCGGGACGTAACTACATTGGTGACCCTAGACTGATCGCTATTTTGATCTGTTTCCCGTTCTGCGTTTCGTGTTTATTATTCAACGCTCTCGGTGACCCTTGATATTGTAGGACGGCGCTGAGATTGAGGCGTAGTTTTGAGACCATGTTGTCTAACCATGTCATTCTCCTTCTTCATTTACCCTCATCCTAGACCCTAGACCCTTTAACAGAAAGAAATATGCGATAGTGATTCGAACTCAGGCCGAACAGCCTCTACTTAAAGCAAACTGTAGCTGCTTTGCTTACTCTTGAGGTATAGGCTCGAGGCAAGGTGCGGATCAAGGACAAAATATGGCTTGGCCCGCGGCAAGTAATTTGCCTCATGTCGTGACGTAGGGGCGAGGCAGCTGTGCGACCCGAGGCTGCCGCTAGTGGATTATAGTCTCAGGACAGGAATCCCTCATGACTTAGTTACGGTGGTTCACGTTTGATATTCCTAACAATCTCGTCATAGATATTGTTACTCTCGATGACAGAGAAACCGCCTTCAACATCTTCATTGTTGCCATGGCTGGCAGTTAGTTATACACATTTAGACTAGTTAAAAAAACTACAATTTTAATTTCATTGCCACGACTTGTTGGGAGCGAGTCAAAATCAAAAATCGTCGACTCAATGCAGCAATGTAATATAATGCAACTAGCAGGATATTTCTTGACTCTCTACTGGCTTTAAGGCAGTTGTAGCCAGTTTTTGGATGCGACGCGAATTCCAGCCTGTTTGCAATAAATCGGGTTTGTTTTAATGCCGTTTTGATTGTCATTAAAATGTCTGTCATCCGGTGATAAAGTCTAAAACGGGGGATTACGGGTGATGTATGATCCACTTATGGTTCGTGTATGTCTACTTCAGTGATTCATCACATCTGGGACTGTTTAAATCACTGAGCAGGCGTGCGTGTGCGCATAGAACTGTACCTTCCTGGATGATCTTATTTCACGGAAAACGTTAGTTAATGTAATGTCGTGAATGAGTTGATCTTCGAAATTTAAGTAAACCTACTTAAATGTCGATTTTGAATATGTCGTCAATATAAGTAGCGCATGTGAACTTGATACATGGATTTACCGGAATTTAATTGCTAACTTAGTTTTATTATGTAGTTTGATGACGAATTAACTAATCGCTAATGATTATTTTTCTGTTATGTCCCAAACCGGTTTTGGTTCTCAATGAAAACAAATGGTTTATGTATATTATTTTTAATATCTATCTCCCATTCAATAATTATTACACAGGTTATTAATGAAAGTACCATCGTTAGGTTATTTTTAATTTGTGATGTAGCTTTTTGTTTGCTTGTTTTTGAAGTATTTACTTAATTAAAACGATACATAAACACAAGAAGTTATACATACATACATCTAACTAATATTATAAATGCGAAAGTATGGATGGATGTTTCTTTGTTACTCAATCACGCCAGAACGGCCCAACGGATCTGAATAAAATTCGGCACATAGAGAAAAGTCTGGAATAGCACATAGGCTACTTTTTATCCCGGAAAATTGCGTAGTTCCCGCGGGATAGCGATAAACGAATTCTTTGCAGACGAAGTCGCTGGCAACAGCTAGTACATACATAAATTGAAATTTGATCTTTTGTTAGCTATTTTTGGCTGACAAGAAAACGTTTGTAAAGTTTATACTAAATGAGTCTTTTTTGTGTTTGAAATTAAGTAGGTACCTAGATGACCTAATACGATGTAATATCACTTTTCATTGGCATCAAATAATTCGCATGTCGATGCTCTGTAACGTCGAGATGTGGAGAATAGACTAATCACTAGCTTAAATGAGATCCACATCAAGCAAAATTTAGGGAAGTCGAGTCTTATGTTTCCATGCAGACAATGTGCGCGGCAGATCTAGGCTAGCCCAGTATCAGGCTGCATGTGACGCGTGACAAAAACTAGCACGCTCTACAACCACCCGGAACCGAAAACTTTGGTTCTACTTTTTGCGAATCCGTAATAAAAAACCTCCTTCCCTACAGTTACATCACAACAATTTAATGATTCACCACACCACGTAAATATACGTACAACCTACAACACGTACATATGCGTGTGTTAATATTTGCGTAACTGTTATGATTTCATTTTGATAATCTTATCTCCTTGTACCAGGTATTCTGGTAATTGCTATGATATTATCTGTATGGGTTTTTCTGCCCCTAATTGCTAGGTGCGAAGTAGAAGAACCTTAACACTGTTAGGGTCCAATTATCGTGCCAAATGAATCATTCCTACGTGTTTCTGTAAACAAACAGTGATATTAAATTTCACAAGACGGATATTACGTTACGATGTAGGGAGCCGCTTTCCATACCAAATTAATTAGGTTATCAATCCGTGCCTCGCTTTGGAGATGTAATGTAATTAGTCAGAGCAAATACCTAACAAGAAATTGTTTGTTTTCGAAGAGAGATCGTTATTTGATTGGCAATTTGTCTAATACATCGTTTTTGGAAGGTCAGGGACGTCTGACGGCCTCGTTGCTAAAATTCTGTGTGTCTCAGACAATTGTCTTCTCAGGAGCGTCTCGTGTTGTTCTACTAGTTTACTATTTTGTTCTAGAATTTCTTATAAACTGTTATACAAAATTACGTTTGTATTTTTTACTAAACATCTATATAAAGCTGAGTTATAATAACATAAGCGTCCTGATTACGGGATAATACACTTCAGACACTGTTTACATTGCTCGCGATCTAGGGCATATCTAAATGATCCAATGCTATGTTAATTTCAAACATTGATTTCTTTCAGTGCACCGTGTGCCACATTATCGTTCAAATGAACTAACACAACCTAGCGAACAACTTATCTAGAGCAAACTATAAACTGTTGAAACGTTCAAATATCTTGCACATTATCCAAGGAATAATCAAGTTGAACGACGTTTGTTCTTTCCCTATCGAGCGTAGCGTAAAAGCAATCCATTCATTCTTATCGGAAGAATTTTTCATACACCTGAACCATGGGCATGGCTATATTAATGTCGTAAGAGAGCTTGAGAGCTAATGATCCCTGTCGTATTCAGCCCGTGTTTGGTATTACGGTATTTCTCGCACACGGTAAAATGTTATTTGTATTTTACAAGGACATGTTAAACGTGCGTGTCAGTGCACCACTAATTGGCGTGTCACGTCGCTTCGGTTGCCGTGTGTTTTAGGTGCGAATGTACGCAAAATCATTTGTCAGTCACACTATGAAACGTTACGGGGGAATTACCACGGTGATCCAATTTTGTAATTGTACGCGTGGTAATGCTGTTTCGTATTTGAATCTGTGTCCCTTGTTCACGGGAAGCGATTTGTTCCGTGATATTGGATACGTTGAATTTACCTCACAGATTTAAGTTGGATATCTGATACCGTCGCCAGTTCGGAACGCGGTGCACTTTCATAGTGCCACGCGTTTCCCAATCTAGGTTGAAACATACCATACCAATGTTTAGTCTATGTATAATTTCGCTTCGAGTAAGTGGTACCTGTCGTCGACTTGGTATAGTAGATAATCCAATTTTTATCTTATGTCACCGTGGACAAGGCTCTAATTGAGCTCGCCCATCAATCTTACTTGCAGCTGGTAATAGACCTTTCTAAACCAAAGAGCTGTTTGAGTGAGTAAACAGTGGGCTGTTAGGTCCTTTCGCGGCGCTCGGGAATGGGCTACGTTTACGGACGGCGGTCAAGCAGGTTCCGAGTCACGCCTCTGGCCCTATAAATTAATGGTGCGACATAAAGACGTCTCTCTGTCGTCAATATTAAATGATGTTGGGGATTATTAATTAACTAATGCGCTAGCGGTGCCCTCGTGCTGGCGGGTACAGATGAATGGTGGTCCGGTCCGCGTTCCATTGTCGATTAAGTGTAGATATTGACATCGATCGAAGATGCGGGCTAGCTCGGTGTGGGAAACGACCGCTGACGTGGAAGGAGGCTTACATTTTTCATGAGCGATCGACTAGTTCATGTACTATTGTTAGTTATTTAAGGCGATATCACGGTGCACCCTCTAGATCTAAATAAAAACCTTTCCTATACCAAGTTTAAGGGTACTATCGCCAAATTTTGATCGGTCATCAAATGGATTACCTATATTTCGTAAACGGATCCTTACGATAAATAATTTCATTGAGCCATCCGGCAGCTTTATTAATCATTACCTTCCGTTTACGATGTCTAGAGAGTTATGACTTTGATATCAATCTATAAGGGCACGGTCGTAAATTTCCTTGAACGGAATCTTTTTCGGTTGATAGGTTAGGTGATATAGGTATATTACGGCAATTTGCATAGAGTTTCTTTTATTTTGCTACATCTGATTCTATTAGTTTTATTTATTTATTTATTTATAAGCCTTTTTATTCCGAATTCGCTACAATTTCGGTAAGTACATGTTGTTGTTGTTATTGTCGTTTTTTTTTTTTTTTTATTATTTTTTTTATTTATTAAATTGTCGCGAAATTCGGCGTGCCTCATGGCATAGGCCTCCTCCGTGTATTGGAGAGTTTGGGCTATATAGTTCCCACGCGCGCCCAGTGCGGATTGGGAACTTAACACACACCATTGAATTTCTTCGCAGATGTGTGCAGGTTTCCTCACGATGTTTTCCTTCACCGAAAAGCTCATGGCAAATTACAAATGTAATTTTCGCACATAAATTCCGAAAACTCAGAGGTGCGAGCCCGGGATTTGAACCCACGACGCTCTGCTTGAGAGGCCACAGGTCAAACCACTAGGCTACCACGGCTTTTTTCTATTAGTAAGAATATTCAAATAAGTGTATATTAAATCGTAGAATGACGCCCGTTTTGTGGACGATCAACGTCAAAGAAGCGTTTTATATGCCCTCTTTGTTCCACTACAATAATTTGAATTGTGTAAGTGCTACATCTACAGTAAACGGTACAGTCCGTCGTCGTTCGGACTGTGAGATCAGTGTAATCGGATGTGGGATGATATTGATACACTATTAGTGTTTCCGAACAGTCTGAACGACGTATCGTAACGAAACGACGGATCGTACCGTATAGTTATGGGGGCCCTCAAGAACAATATCTTAGCAATTAGCTACATAATTATCTAATTTATTGGTAACTAGCTGACGCGGCACACTTGGTTTCGTCTTAGAATTAGTTTTTGTCATGCCATCAGAGATGGCATTGCGTATGGAATATTAAATTTTTTCGTCAATTTTTCATATTTTTATTAGTTATAAATGGTTTAAATAAAATAACCCGTCTTCAGGGCCGTCTTTAAACTATTTGAGGCCCTGGGCACATTAGGATCATGGGGCCCCTATGACCTAAATATCGGTTATCATTTGATAATCTGGCAGGAACTAGGGGGCCCCATTCGATCGCGGGGCCCTGGGCACGTGCCCATAGTGCCCAGTGGAGAAGAGGGGCCTGCCCGTCTTTGTTTTATATTTATCATCACAAACCGCCGTAGCCAGGCTTGTCCGACCGTAACTTGATTAATAATAAATACTTAATTAGTTAATAGAGGTATTAATAATGTATAAGCATTTGTGCTCCGATGCATATTTGCAAAGATTTCCAACTTCTAAGTGCTAAGTAGACGGTGTGGCGACGGCGTTGCGAAACTTGTATCAAATATTCTAAGAAACTTGCGTACCTACTAACCTAACGAGACTTGCTGGTCTGTGTGGGTGTGATTGGAACAGAATACTAAATAAAGCTTGTGGTTGGAATTTACCATTCAACGATTAGTATTTAGCTTAATGTAAGTACCTGCTTAAATATTACACATGGTTTACAGGATAAGCCTTTATTTTATAACGTCTATTTAATCCAAAAGTAACCCAAGTTTTCGTATCCACCAGGAAAATAATAAGATGACTATAACCTTAAACATTTGTAACACCCACCTTAAGTATTCATTAAACATTCAAGCATATGTCGGAAAACCATGTTGTGCTGTAAATTGTAATTAAAATCCTAACAAGGACCAGCCAGTGCCTATTTTGTTACTACTTCCACTCAACTCTCACTACTGTTTATCCGAACATCTATGCGATATCAATGCGAACGATAACTTATTTATTGCTAAAGAAATATATGCCCAAAAGATGCCCCATGTCAACTGCCAGTTTCGTTACGAATTGCTTTACTTACGGTACGGGAGTTATGTTGGAGTCTCCTTCCCCACTGCCCCCTTCCCTACAGAAGGAGGGGGAGGCATACTCCACTAAAAACCCACCGGTATTCCCTCACCGCAATTGGAAGGCGCCACGGGAGCATGGGGGTTACACCGTGAGACGGCCCCTAACCATCCTCTAACGCAGAGGTTCCCAAACTCTTTTGTTCCATAGACCACTTTCAAAATTTTGCTGGATCCGGTGGACCTCCTGCAGCTGCTACATTACCACTAATTTCTAAACTAAATCTCGAAAAAACAAATTAAGATTTGCTCTATCTATGGAAACTTGCGTTGTTGCTGAGTTTCAACGATAAATTAACAGTTTTCGAAAAAAATGGCTAGAATTGATTGCTTGATAGGGTTAATTATTTGAAAATAAAGTCGACTAAACAAATTTGCAATTAAATTTAATTTTTGTGCTGCGAGCGACTCCATCCTGCTTTAATTTCTTTCTTGAAATCTACAATGACTCACAGCACAAGAACCAATCAATTCTCACAAATTTTATTCAGAAAATGTCCCATTCGGAGTGGTAGAAATAAATATAGTATATTTCCGTGTGTCTCGACGCGTTGTACTGAATATGGAAAATGCAAGTTTTACAAGTAACAGTCGCTGAGCTTCTTAAAATATTATCTGCCTATGGCCTATAAAGCATATTGATAGAAGTCAAGCAAACATTTTAGTTCTTCACTATCGACCAAATAAATTTTCATGCACCCCCGCTTGCGATTGTGGACCCCCATTTTTGGTCACGCCCAACGTAGACCCCCGTCGAGTCTTCCGTGGACCCCTGGGGGTCCACCTGGACCACTTTGGGAACTACTGCTCTAACGTTTGTCTTCTGTCAAATATCCTGCCCTGATACCACCGCATCCCAAATCGAACCCAACCAAGACTGATTATCTTTTTCTCAATTCCAGAGTGATTCCGTGAGTTATTTCTTCGACGAGCTGGAGAGGATCGCGCGGCCGGACTACATGCCGTCGCATCAGGACATCCTGCACTGCCGGAAGGCCACCAAAGGCATCTCTGAGTGCACCATTAACATAAATAACGTGCCGTTTGTGTTCGTGGACGTCGGCGGTCAGCGGACGCAGCGGCAGAAGTGGACGCAGTGCTTTGATTCAGTCACGTCAATATTGTTCCTAGTTTCGTCTTCGGAGTTTGACCAGGTCTTATCTGAAGATAGGTGAGTTTGTGCGACTTTAATGAAGGCCTTGGCGCCTTGTTATTGCCCGAATCGTCACTGATCAGGGGTCTTATTGTCTACCGCCGCAGCACTCGGAATGACAATCGTATTCTCCATTCCTTTCTGTCAACCGGTAAAGGATGATGGTAGAAAGAGACACTGAATGTGATCACAAGCGCTCGTCTTAGATAATAAGGCCTCAGGTTTAGTACTTTATAGTTCATTGGGTTTTTCTAAAGTGAGTTCATCTACTTGCTTGCGATTAGGAATGTTAATCTCAATAAGCCGATGATGCCATTCGTTTGTGTTTATGTGTAGTGTACCTTATAAAGTGACTGGCGATTTCTAATCATATATTGATAAAACATGAAATTCGAGGAAACAGATGCTTACGTGATGTTTTGTACCAAACTAGCGAAGAAATATGTCTTTTGGTTGGTACTGGTGTGTTTTTTGGTGCATCATGTATTATTACGTTATTTGCGGTGTGAGCTGATGAATGTTTGAGGTCTTTAGAGCTCCGAGTCTGAGAATGACAGATAACAATTCTATTGAATTGACTCATCACTTCTCCCGTCGTCACCTTTTAAGGCCTACATTGAGAAATTGTGGTCAATGGGGTATTTTTAAACCGCACCGTTACAGTCGTATGTATTTTAACCGAAAGTGAAACTTTTATGGTTCAAATCGACATCGATATTTACATAGTTGTTTTCATTTAGTTTTTATAAAGGCAAACAGCATCGTAAAACTTTAATCGCTGATGTAATTTCGCTAATTATAAATAGTTATAAAATTGATACGGTACGCGCGTCCACCGCAAGATGTCTTTCTTCCCTTTGAATATTCATAGATCAAAATGAACGTAAAACTCGGTGATAAAATAGGGCACATTGAAACCAGTTTAAGCGAAATGTAAATACTCGGAATGACTCACGACCGTATAACTATAATTTGCAGTTTGCATAATTAATCTGTTTTACGCAATGCTGGCTTATTCATTAGGATGCGGTGACACACGCCGTAGATTCTACAACTTCGTTTTATTAATCGTGTTTTAATGGATTAGTGTTATTTATTACTTTGTTCTTGTCAAAACAAGTCCGATGGGGTATAAAGTCCACCAAGCAATTGCTTCACCATCATGAAGTTAAATGCTTTTTGTATGGTTGTCAACAAGTTGTCAATGTGACAATCAGCCTTATGATTTTTTTTCTGAAGTAGAAACTGTCTTAAAATTAAAATGGTAAAGCACTTATTTGGTAGACCATACAGGGCTGAGAAACCATATCATTATGATTTTGCCAGCAAAATGTAATAGAGATAGTGGGTGAGAAAGCGGAACTAACACTTGTGTTTACTTAGTGACCACGGGCTTTAAAAAATAATTTCCGTATAATCGTTTAGTTTACTTAGGCATATGTTATTTTATTCTCATGAAATACTAAAAAGCGGTTGGATAATCAGTTGGGAGCGATACAACCTGAAACAAAGTCACTAAGTTATTAACTTACTTGCTAAGTTAATTTATTGGTGTTTTTTAGAACTAGACCTGATTGCATGTGGTCAAATATATGCCTAATAGGTATGCATATTTTAAAGAATCTGATACAGTTTCTATCAAATACATCGGAGCTAAATAGCCCCCCTAAAATATCGAATAACTGTGTGTTCAGATATTTTCGATCATCTAGATATTTCCAATCAGAAGAGAGAGTACGAGTTCCTTTCCAACCTCTTTCTAGTGACCCATACTTTATCTTAACATTCAACCGCAACAATTCACATTCCAGAAAAACGAATCGTCTCGAAGAGTCGCTCAACATATTCGACACGATCGTGAACAACGTGAACTTCAAAGGCATATCCATAATATTGTTCCTGAATAAGTCGGACTTATTGGCTCGCAAGGTGAGTCGCGCGGATACCGACATTCGCTGGTACTACCCGCAGTTTGCGGGGGACCCTCACAGCCTACCCGACGTGCAGTTGTTTCTGCTGGAGATGTTTGCGGG
This sequence comes from Pandemis heparana, assembly GCA_963854515.1. Lineage (NCBI taxonomy): Eukaryota > Metazoa > Arthropoda > Insecta > Lepidoptera > Tortricidae > Pandemis > Pandemis heparana. The sequence continues at coordinate 466,382 of OY978009.1, read as the reverse complement.
CGCGCGGCGAGAGCCAAAGACCACGCTCTACCACCATTTTACCACCGCCATCGACACGCACAACATAGAGGTCGTCTTCAATTCTGTTAAGGACACTATCCTTAATCGCAACCTCGAGTCCCTCATGCTACAGTGAGGGGACACTCAATGTGATATGCGTGCGGTACGGACGATATAATCTCATGCGTCGGCCTAGTTATTGTTGTAAAATATGTATAATGACACCGTATTTATTTACCTATTACGTAATAGGTGAAAACTTTGTATAGTTTTATCGTAACGATATTTGTATATCAGTATATTTATGACCAAAAAATGTAGATTTTGCACTTGAAAAATGTATTATTATGATCACGTTTTTGATGGTGTTTACGTTTGTTTCTACGAGTACGAGTATACGCGTAGTTGCGAGGGAGGAACCGTTTGCGGTCAGGTTTGTTTTTGTCGTAGACAAAATTGTTGTACGAAGCAATATTGTTTTGAGATGACCCCGTTAGGTTACTCCGGAGAGTCACGCGATTTGAAATCGATATTGATACTCAGAACTTTCAATGTTAAGTAGTTGGAAATTGAATGCCGCAATCCGCATGGTGTATTTTCGCGAAGAGTATAGTATCTGTGTCTTTGTCTAGCGGTTTCATTTTTGCTCAAACTTATGCCAACTGAATACGGGTTCTAATATCGGTTACAGGAAAATATGTTGAAGGGAATTCTAACCACTGGACGTGTGGTGTTAACAGTGCCAAGTCGAGACCTGGTGCGTTGCGTTGCGGTCTCATGTTTAAATGCGTGCGGCTTGGCAGCTGGAGTTGTGGTATCTCTTGATTGGTTAGACGATCGTAGGCTTCTGTCGTCCGACCAATTGGGAATCGGATGTCTGGTGTTGCTTATCCACACGCAGTTACAAATGACGTCATAACGCTACATCGGTTGCAATAGGAACCCTTAACGCCCTTCAAGGGACGAACGAAACAATGTTTCTTCTCAAAATTAGATTTGCTGTGATTTTAAAAATGAAATTAAACATAGTTGCAGCAACGAAAACGTTTTACAAGCTCAGTGTTTGGAATATTTTATCTATCTTTTGACAAATTTTGGTAGTAACGCTCAATTGCATAATTTGGAACGTCGCTGCATACTCGCGTGTTCCCGCGACCTTACTCTCACGATGATTCCGTCCCTCGGCACAATCTAATGCAAAGACATGTAATCTCATTAGCTGTTCTAGTGTATATTATTTTAACTATGCGTCTTTTCTACTATTTACAATTTTTATAATTAAAAAAAGGCACAAATATACGTCCTGTAAAAGTCCTGCCATGCGGTGGGGTAATGCCGAACAGCTGAAGGGTCCTTAAAGTGTACAGAAAGAAAAAAGTCCTTGTACATGTATAAAAAGACTTAGAGCAGTTTTTTTTCTCTCTGGCTCCCAGCCCGTGGTAGGTCCTTTATGTTTGTCTGTTGGATGATAAATTTAATCTGATCAATTCAAAGTACATATTCGGGTAAGTTCGATCTGATGTCGTACTAATATTAATGCATAATTTTGATCATAATAATTATACTCATTTAGTTGTGTAAGTTTCATAAGCTTTAGTGTATTTATTTGGAATCGGAGTAGAAAGTACATATATTTACGTTACAAATAGAAGGTCTATTTATTCTGTAATTTTTTGATGGTTTATTTAGAGGCTATAATGTAAATACCTCTTTAATTTTTACATGTACATCATTTGGTATTGCTAGGTTAGGTTATTAGTTCCGGTTTTGTTGCTCTCGGTAGGGGGTTGTATGGGTTTGTGTTTTCCATATTAGTGATACGTTGCATTTAAGAGTGCCATCGCGTGGTACAAACTGTGTTGCCACAGGAACGAACGGATTGTCAACACTGTCGGCTGGCGGGGCAACGGTGCATTATCATGTGACGGTGCGGCTTTGACGCTCAGTGCACCCCTTTTTAACCACCCTGGTAAGAAAGGGATGCACTCAGCTAAAATCGAGAACAGATTGGAAAGCTTTTTGGGCAAAAATACCTTAGCACGGGTTCAGAGAAAACTTAAATATCGTTTCCGTTTCATAATTTGATAGAAATCAAAGTAAAGAACGCGATGTGTTTGCTATTTTGATGTTTATAGAAAAATGTAGTTTTATTACAACTTCTTTTTAATGGTCTATCTGAGTCGGTGCTCTGGCGTAAGAACATACTAAAGTTATTGAAATGTATAAACTATACTGTCATAGTTTCGTCATTTATAATTTGAACCTTAACAATTGTAAGCATGTGATAATGTTGTGCTGTCCTAGTCAACCTTCGTTGTTAAAACCGCCTTTAGATTAATCGATCCACAACAGTTAATATGGGAATGTTTGAAATTTAAAATAAATTGACTGTTAAAAACGCGGAGTGATGATTATAGAATTTTAATGATTTGGTCAAACTTGCCAAAATGTCCTTTTAATTCGATCGTTAATACTAAATCATGTTCATAAACTAACAATGATGTATTTGATACCAAAGGTCGAAATTACTAATTATTTCACACATTTTTTTTTTCAAAATAGAGGTTTACATCGCCAGGATTAAAAAAGACTTTAAAAATCAATTTTTGGTTCGTCAAGGCTCAGTATTGGTTTTTAAATTAAATTAATCATAATATCTATTGTAATATGGCAAAGTTCAATAACTAATAAATCAATTTCGATTGTCTGAGACTGATAAATTGATATGTTACGCGTTTATAATATTTACGCTGCGTCTGACCAATCCATTTATGAAATATTTTCGCATTAATTGTATCTACCTACCATTGAATAAAATTGTCACAAAGTGAATTATACTTTAAGGAGACTGCATGAGGTCCTGAATTAAGGCTACCTTTCTTATTAATATTTAACAATAAAGTTAAATATTATTTTCATCGCCATGATTGGCTTCTCAGCATGTAGGTATGTAATGTGCGTTTAAAAATATACCTTGTCAATATGTATTATGGCTCAATTCGACAATGCTACAGCCAGCCTTGGTGGCGAAAAGAATCGATTATAAAATATAATTTAAATTCTACAGTGAAATGATTTGAAACTTATAAATGTTGTAATAACATAAAGTTTGTATTGTGTTTAATTCTAAATCCCAACTATGTATAAAACATCGATTATTTTATCAGTCATGAGACACGTTTGTTTTTATACAGTTTAGCACTGCAAACATTAATTACCTAACAATTTACCTGTCACCAAGATATAATGTGCTTTTAATAGTTCTGTGATTATTTTCGACTAATTAATGGCTTTATTATACCGAGGGCCTTTTACATCATTCTCTGATAAATTTATCCAATTAACAGATATCTGAAGAGACGGTATTCTTTATTGTAGTGAACTTACGGTATACGGTATGTCAGTTATTTGTTAGATATGTTTATCACAGAGTGGATACAGGCTCTAAGAGTTTCAAAGTATAGTATGACTGTCTGTTTCACCTGCAAGTCCATTTATAATTTTCAGCGACTCTTATGAAATATGACTGCGGCAAAGGAGCCCTTTGTTGGTCGAACATATATTATAGCTGAAATTCTAGTATGTTATTTAACAAGGGATGATTGTGTATAAAGTAAAGAATTGGCAGAGTATATACAATATGTTTTCAATCAATGCAGATACATAGGGTGGTAAATCAATAGTTTGTAGTGCTAATTGTTATCCAGAGTCCGTTTCTGCGTCAGGGACTACTGTTTCATTTAAAAACAGATTACACGAGCTTGACCAATAAAGTGACAAATTAAGGCAGTTTTCTGATCCTCAACGGACTGTGGATCTTTATAAACGGTTTTGTAATGTAACAATGTTTTGTAAACCAAGTAACAGAGGCCCTACACTCTAGGGTTTGTCGCGAAAGTCAACGCATCCCTGTATTTTGCATGTGAAAAGAGATGGATGCTTTATAATGCGATGAACGTTAGTAGTGTAACAGCCCTAGCCAAGCCATGAACGAGCAAAGTTGCTGCACGAGACTAGCGAGGTTATATCCTTTTAAAGCCAGTGAAGACTCGTAGCGCCAACGACCCCTGCCCTTGCCTTGTGCGGTGGTGATATCCCTTGATCACAAATACCGAATACTACTGTGGGGAGAGAGCAAATTGTTCCTCGGCCGAGGGTACGGTGGGTGATCAGCAACAAAATAAGGCTGCAAACCAAAATAACGAAACAAAGTATTTAGGGTAGGGTCAAAAATCAATCCGTTTAGTTGTGGACGCTTTAGGGAAAGGCAGATTGGGATCGTTAGGTGTTTAGTAGTGCAATAAAATTGTACATATTTTTACTCGTAATGCTGGCGTGAGGAGCTTCGATAACATCGTGCAGCAATGACGTATACGGTTGATGGATAATGATTTGCCATGGGGTAAATTCGGAAAGTTCGACTGCTCACGAAGTTTGAATCAATTATCGTAAAATTTTTGACGTATTGTATTCGTCATTACGTAATAATGTAATGAATATACACACGTCAATCAATTATTATTATAATTTATTGATACTTTCCGATTTTACCCCATTATTCACTATATCTGTAATTTTAATTCGTGTCTTGAATAGGAAGCTCATTTTGAACTTTTACTGAAGTCTGATGGACCTTAATGGTGTAATGTTTTCTAATTCGTTTGATATGAAGCGGCATGGTGGGTAGGATAGTGAGGTTGGAACACGGGTCTCAAATTAGCTCGACCAAGTCGGGGCTTTGTGATTGTTATGATGCTGTTATCGAAGGTGGGGGAGCGTTCACTGTTACACTGTAGTCAATTGATTGTGCTTCAAATTCATTAAGTACACTCATTAAAAATGTCGTGATATTTTTTATCCGTAGACAGTTTTGAACATTTCAATATAGGCAAATTACTACAGAGTCAAAACGTCAAATTTGTCTAGGGGCACTGATTATCCCAAGGCTTTTTTGATGTGTGTATATATACTAAATTTCAAGTCAATCCGACCACAGGAACTGGTAGAAAAGTGGTTGCAAATTATGAAGGATAAAGAGTTGCAATTAGTAAGTTATAAACAAAGTGTCGTAAATTTGTTCAAGAGTGTTTCAGCGGGCTGGATTCGTTTGACAGAACACCCCTGTACCTGGATGATCGTGCTCGGTAGTTTTTTTTTTTTTGGTAAGTTTTCTAATAATGAAACCTAGCCACCCCGGCTAGGTTTCCAGCCCGGCTGCACGTCTAGCACGGGAGCGCACGAGAGTCGCGTCGCGCGCGAGTTAGACTCCCGTCTCTTTCTAGAACGAATAGTAAGTAAAAGACGGGCAATCTATCTCGCGCGCGACGCGACGCGACTCTTGTGCGCTGTCGTGCTAGACGTGCGGCTCGAATTATCGCCCCCGAAACGCCCCACATACTAAATAGAAGAAAGAAGAATTGCTCGTTTAAAGGTATTAGATTAGATTTGTTTCAAAATTAAGTCACCGCTATACTTCATTTAATTTAGGATGAGAAACCACAAGAACATTATATTGCGGTTCGTGAACTGTAATCTCTTTACGATTTGTACTAGAGTAACAATTGACGCCACGCAAATAAAGTGGCATTAAAACAATTTTATTTTGCGGCTGCCAAACTATTGCACTGTACTGTTTGCTAGATAAGAAATAGTTGACCAGCCGCAATATAGCGTTATTGTGGTTTCTCATTCTAAATTAAATGAAGTATATGACGCTGTTATCCTGCCGCTAAGCAGCAGTGCTTGCACTGCTGTGTTCCGGTGTGGAGAGTAAGACAGCCGGGGAAATTACAGGCACAAGAGGCATTTCATCTTAGCCCTCTAGGTTGGCAACGCATCTGCAATCCCTCCGGGGTTGCGGGTGTCCATGGGCAGTGGTGATCGCCTACCATCAGGTGACCCACTTGCTCGTTTGCCTTCCTATTCACATAAAAAAAAAACTGAACATAGACCAGTGTGTGAAAATATGTCAACAAACAAAAAAAAACAAAAACATTACAGGGGTCTTCAGTCAAACCATCTGCTGACGGATTCTGGTTTAATTTTAAGGCAGTAGTAAACAGCAAGGCTAGCACGAGAGCGCGCTAGAGCTGTGTCTCGCGCGAGATAGACTACCCGTACTGGGGCCTTACCATGACGTGCTAATTCCGACGCAGTTTAAGTTTTAGCTGTCACTTTTAGTATGAATCTGACAGCGAGCGGACCTAAACTGAAACGCATTAAGACGTCATGGTACGGCCCCTGTTCGTTCTAGAAAGAGACGGGGTAGATTACATCGCGCGCGGCTCGGCTCTCGCGTGCTCTCTTGCCGCCTTGCTGGGACAGTCCAGTCACTAAAGTGGCAAATGCTGTAATTTTTTTTCTACAGTGTGAAAGTGAATGTCTTCCGTCACCCGAATAGATTAAAGGAAGCTGAGGGTGTCAATTCTCGGTGAAACGAACCTTAGATAAAATGATATTAATTGGCTTATCCATTTTGTTTGGCTGAATTAGGAGCACACCCGAGGCTAGAGGATAAGCGGTTATAGCGTTTTCGAAACCAAATGTGTAAATTTTAAAATGCCGCCATTCGTGAAAGAAGTACGTTCGTTTAACTTTTCCGCCGCCACGTCAAATACAAGTGACGTCATCCATACGCCAGAGTTTATAGCGATGCCTTAAGTTGAACCTTAAACTTCAATTGAACGAAGGTTGCTTTTGCATTGAAGTAATGGACGTATATAGGTCGTTGGCGTTGAACCGGAGGTGCTGATATTAGTGATGGGACTCGAGTGACATTATTTCACTCGAGTCACTCGCTCGAAAAGTCGCCTCACTCGAGTACCACTCGAGTGAAGACACGACTCGAGTGTGAAGTTTTTCACTCGAGTGATGATATTATGCCCAAAGTCACTAGAGTGAATTTGTGATACGAGTCACGATTTTTTCAGTCAGCTGGTCGTCCTCTTGTAAAATATCACGTCATCATAGCGTCAGTAGCACGAAGTTACTTTAACAATAACTTTAACCATAACCAACAATTTTTGACAGAACACCTATGAATAATTATGCCCAAATCGTCTTAACTTGACTTTCTCACTCGAGTCAGTACAGGCAACTCGAGTGGCCCGAGTCGATTTGAGTGGTCCGAGTCACTCGCCGGTCGAGTGAATTTTTAGGCGACTCAAGTTGGCTCGAGTCACTCGACAGTCGAGTCAACTTATTTTTCACTAGTCCGAGTGACAGTAAAACTACTCGAGTGACTCGAGTGAAACGTGATTCGAGTCTCATCACTAGCTGATAAGCTGATATGTGTCGTTGACGTCGAAAAGGTTAATATAGGACCTATTTAGAAAAAAACCTTTAAATTATTATGCAAGATGACAGTTTTCCAGAAAGCGGGGTACTCTGCGAGCTGTAACGTTGCATGTGACGGTACGTTTCCACCTAACCCGTTGTAGGCCGAAGTATGTTCGGGCGTCGTCCGACCTCGGCCGATCGAATCAAACGTATGTAAATTAACGAGAGCGCCTTAACTGCTATTCGGGAGTCAAAGCAAGATGGCGTTTGTAGCAGTGAAGGCGCACTCGTTCCTTTACATACGTTTGATTCGATCGGCCGAGTTTGGACGACGACGCCCGAACATAACGGCCGACAACTGATTAGGTGGAAACGTACGGTAACCAAAAACACTAGTGTGGACGTGGTGCTCCGCCCGCGGCAGGCTCGCGGGTCATGCTATACTAGGGTGTTTGGTTACAGTGACGTGCAAATGTTACGAATACAGATCGCAGATGAGTAGTTAAAATATGTCATTTATGGTAACCTTTTCGACGCCATCGACACATCAGCACCGAAGGTTCAACGCCTACGACCTATTTTATATGTCCAATACTTCAATAGGTGTCGCAATAAAGTTAGTTTTAGGCACGACAAACGTCTCGAACACGTTTGCGTTTACGTTTCAATTACTATGGGAAAATGAACAGCGCCACAAGCGGACCGAAACGACAACAAAAATTTATCTTCTTCTTTTATTTGTGGCGTTACAAGTCGTTATAGCGACGACAACTTCGCCAATGTCAGGGTAAAAAATGTATCATAAAATCTTGTGACAAAATGTCGGCAACGTTGTACGGTAATATGGTCAAAGAACTGTCGGGCTCTTAGCCAACGGTCAATGATATCCCTCAGATACTGCCAGGAAATTATTAGCCGTTGCCCAGGGTGCACCGGACCAAGCACTGCTCTTCCCCCCGGACGGATCCAGAAACGAAAAAAATTCTCATAGTATTAGACATTTTAACGCAAACGCAGTCGAGACGAATTTTGGGACCGACAACTTACACTGTATGCTTAGTGTAAGTTTTCGGTCACAAAATACGTCTCGAATGCGTTTGCGTTAAAATGTCAAATACTATGGGAACAGTTTGTTGCCGTTTCGATCCGCAAGTGGCGCTGCCAATTATTCCATAGTAATTGAGACGTTTACGTGAACGCGTTCGAGACGTTTTTCGTGTGAAAACTTACACTAGAGGCTCTGGCGTATGTGTGACGTCTCTCGTATTTGACGTGGCGACGAAAAGGTTTCAAGTGGTACAGCTGTAAGTTCACTGCAATGGCTTCTGCAAATTGTTGTTAGTGCTTTTTATAGTTTACACATGGGTTTTGGGAGAATGGTTTAGATAGTTATACGTTACGAATTTTAAACATATTGTTAGGAGTCATTTTTACACTCGTGTTATTGTATGCTAGAGTGTTGACAATATCTTTTGGAATTCCTCTATATTTTGTATACAGCCCAATATTTATTGTACAGTGTAATAAAATACAATGCATGTATGATTTCTTATTTTTATTTAACCTTTTGTCTGAAGATGACTATTGATCACTTTGATCGGAACGAAATCTCAAGAGGCATAATAGAGCATTTTCGAAAAAAGTGCATTATGAACATTTTTTTCCAGAGTTTTAATTATTTTGGGTTTTTCTTACTTAGAATCGTTTACACTATATCCTTATACAAGAAAAAATGTGTACCAAAATTTCCTATGTGTATGGAACGTGACGAACAAGAAAAAAAATCATAGTAAAATCTGGGACACGTTTTTTTTTGTATGAAAATCGATAAGGTAAACGATTCTGAGTAAGATAACTCCAAAATATATCTGAACTTTAAAAAAAAAAAAACGCTCAACCAATGATGAGATTTAACAGACTACCTATGTGACGTGTGAAAGGGGCGGGGTATGGGAAAAAAAACACGAAATAACACGCAGGGGAGGTAGATAATGTTTAAACAGCCTGTCTGTCTGTCACTCCAAAGGGCTGTATGTATTGTGTATGATACGGAAGGCAAACGAGCAAGAAGGCCACCTGAAGGTAAGTGAGCACAACCACCCATGGACACCCGTAGCACCAGAGGAATGTCCGACTAGAGGGGGAAGATAAGATAGAATGTGCCAGTAATTTCTAGTGGTGGTCGTTATTACAACAGCAGATAACGTAATGCATTATTTGCACGCAACGAACAACACATTATTGAATCCTCAACTATCCTGTTATCATTATTCGTTGTCTGTTGCAGCACTTTGCATTGAAGCGCAATCGAGTGCGCAACAAATCAAGTAGGTGTGTGCGAGAGATAGCGCTATACGCGCGAGCTCGCATCGCAATCGCAATTCAAATAACTGACTTTTGGTTTGGTATCATTATTAGATGTTGCTGTTTGTTGTCAGTTAGTACAATAACAAACAAGGTAACAGAGCGTTGTTTTGCTTTTGTTCCCGTACGTTTTTATTACGCTGCGATCGCGACGAAATAAGTATAACAATTATTTAATAATAAGTTCAGTATCGTTTTGTAAAACAGCAATATAACAGGATAACAGACAACAGTTTACAATAACAGCTATTTAAGAATAACACAACACTGTTATTCATTATTGCAAAACAGCCGTTATTGCCACCACTAGTAATTTCACCGACTGTCTTACTCTTCACGACGGAACAATAGCTGCGTAATGTAATGACTGCTGCGTGGCGGCAGGATCAGCATTATACTTGACAGCGTTTTGAGGTGGAATTAAAACCCTCACGGGGTAGACAGAGCCTAAGGTCACAAGACCTGTAGGTACTAGCTAGTAGTGGCTAGTTCTTATAGTACAACTAGCTGTTGCCAGCGACTTCGTCTGCAAAGAATTCGTTTATCGCTATCCCGCGGGAACTACGCAATTTTCCGGGGTAAAATGTAGCCTATGTGCTATTCCAGACTTTACTGTATCTATGTGCCAAATTTCATCCAGATCCGTTGGGCTGTTCTGGTGTGATTGGGTAACAAACAAACATCCATCCATCCATCCATCCGTCCATCCATACTTTCGCATTTATAATATTAGTTAGATTAGATAATGAAATGACGGAATAAGTCTAAAAATGTAAATATATTAAGTATGTCGGTCTGGCTATGTTAGTATTTTAGCAACCAATATCAAATGACCCCACACTGCCTACATTTTGATTAAAAGCAGAGCTCTGCTACCACTGGATTTTATACTTGCCGAATTTGTACGGAACCCTCAAGTAAGCTTTGGGCTTAAAACCACTAAATTTCCTAATACCGGTTCACTAATCCCCAAATTTTCAAATTAGGTACCATAGGCTCATACCTAAAAATACCTAAAATTACAAATTATTACAAGAGACAATTTGTCATTTTAGGTATTTGAAGGTATTATGAGCCCATTTTAATTTGAAAATTAGGGGTATTAGTGAATAAGGTATTATAAAATTGAATGGTTTTAAGCCCAAAGCTCAAGTAATGTAGGAGCGGCATCAAAACGAGAGGTTTATTTTTTCTAGCTTTAAAGACAGTGTCTGAGGCGTACAATCTGCGCTACTAGCTACTATAGACCGTCCGCTTAAAGGTGCGACCACACCGCCGCTTAAAAAACGGTGACGTTACGGAATCCCAACAAAATGTATGTAGAAACGGTGGGAAAACGTGACGCATACGACACGTCACTGCGTATACGCGGCGGTGTGGTCGCACCATAAATGAGTCCTCGCCCGTGCGACACGGGTGCGGGGTAGCACGACAAAGGGGACAGAGAGGTGCGGGCGGGTGGTGCGCCTGCCGCCCGCACCCCAGCCCCCGCGGTCGTCCCACCCCGCGCCCTTGCACCGTGCGGGCAAAGACTCATTTAAAGCGGTAGGTCTATACCTACTTGTAATCGTCTCCGACAAGAAGAGTGTAATTCTACCCGACGACACACGGCGGCCACGACGTACAAAATCCGCGTTCTGAAATGAACACAGGCACGACGTCGTCTGTACACGCGTCAATGTGTGCGTAAGATACACAGGGCTGTCTATCGCAAAAACCTAGTACTATCAGTACTACCAATGACATAAATATAGGTACTTATAATGAAGATATGGCTTAGATGTGTGCAAATAAATGTACTTTATCGTTATCTATTTATTTAAACTTAGTTAAAATGTGTCTGTCTGTGTATTTAAGCATTATTATTTTCAATTACAATAGATGTACGACAACAAACTTAAGCGAATGATTCTGTAGTTATTTCATGTATTAATCGCGATAATTTCAGAAAGCATTAATTTTCTAATGTTTTATAAAATGAAGTAGGTATGGTAGGTTCCCGAACTTGTGCCGTGCGGCCGACATACATCGCGTTGCGAGCCCTACTAGTTGCCAGCAGCTTTCCGGCAGACTGCGCTTGAGGGGTGGGGTAAAGCGAAACGGTGCGGGGCGGAGCGTGGCCATTCTGTACGTTAGTACTATTATATATTCTGTGCCGACGATGTGAGCTGCCGATGCCAAAAGAACTTGTAATTGCCTATCACTGACTGCCCCGTAAGCGGAATACACGTTCAAGCTGAAATTCCGGACGTTTGGATGAATAATTCATGGCCTGCCCCGGACCTGATGACGTGTTAATGTCGAGATTCTAATCTGCGCCCGAGTCAGCATCCCTCCGCTTGCAGCATTTAAAGTGTTAAATATTTTCATAAATATGTATAGGGAGCGGGCTAACCCTATGATGGTTGAAATGTGCGGTTTGGGTGCTTAAACGTTTTGGATAGTGACTGAAAGAGGTTTTTTCTTGGGTCGTAAGACACCTTATATAATAGATAGGTACAGTCGAGGCCGTAAATATCGAAACAGCCATTATGTCAAATATAATTATGTGTTACCGACCTTATTGCTTATGGCATAAAGGTGTTTTTGACGTCTTGGTAAAATACATTATATTTTACTAGTTGTTGCCTGCGACTTCGTCTGCAAACAATTCGTTAATCGCTATCCCGCGGGAATTTTCCGGGATAAAAAGTAGCCTATCCATCCATACTTTCGCATTTATAATATTTTATTATTATTGTTATTATTGGCCTTGCCTGTACATCGATCGATCAATGTAAGTGTGGAAGCTTTTGTCAATCATGATTCAAAATCCGGAAAAACATTTACTTACAGAGTGCAGGGTTTTAGTCAAACTACCCAAACTGTTGAAATGTTACGGAACAATTTAAGAGATCGTGTATTTTACATAGACGACACGTTTGGATTAAAGTCCCCTTTTACGAGTACATTCCTAGTCCAAAGAACTTGCAGGAAGGGCCTAAGCAGTATTTAAGTAACTCGTTTAATCCCTTCGCTTGCTTACAGACTTATTCTCAGAATCTAGTTAAACATATGTTACATAATCCTTACGCGTCATGTCCCGCCCAAAACAATATCATCTGACGAGCTAACAACATAAACTACCCGCTCGACTTCCCGACGAAAATATCAAATGTAACGTTTCCACTGCTGCTTAAACTCAGCTCGATCCCCCAATCTGTATTCCCAACACGCATTGTACGACTAACGTGTGCTATGGTCGTGTTATGTGTATTTATTAGTGACGAGGCAAAATTTTGTTATACGGGTCACGTTGATGCTCATTCCCGTGAAACGAGATGGCTCGTAGTACGGCACCCGAATAGAAGCTCTGCTGACGAATAACATCAGCCAATTAGGCTCGTGACACACGCAGCATGCTTTAGCGTAGCGTTCAAAAGGCTTAAACAGTGCTTAAACTGGATACCTACTTATCTGCGAGCAACCGTAACTTATACACGTAACCAAGAATCGTTCCGCTCGCGGCTGGCTCGGCACGTCTGGTAACTGCAACTTGCAAGTCTTTGGAGTACTTACGTAAGTTGAGATAAGTGATACGACGAGGTACTTCAATAGAGAGAGAGAGATGTTTATTCGACCACGGTTTGTATAGGAAAGAGGGTGAGGCAGCGCCGGTGAGCGGGATCTAGTCAAGAAATCATTCCCCATTCGTTCAGAGCGAATGGGGATGTTTTGCGTCTGCCTCGACCAATCAGTGGCCCGATCTTCATTAGAAGACCGGGCCAGTGTTGCTAATACAATAATTTAAATATCCCTTGGGAATAGGTGTTCATGACGCCACAAGTCTTGCAATTAGTGTTACAGCAAAATAAGTGGATCCACTACCTTAAAGGTCTATTTCTTCTCAAATTTAAGAGCCCACTCTTGCCGGTGGAGGCCGAGACGTGCATTTATGGACCAAGCAATGAAGAAGGTTAATGTAGTGTCGTATCAGGAGCTCAAAGCAATGGCAGAGAGAAGAAGTCAATGGCGACTACCTTTAAAGGTACCCGTATTAATATACTTACATACATACCGTCACGCCTCTTTCCCTCAGGGGTAGGCAGAGACTACTTTACTAATATGATTACTAATATGGGTTGGGTATTATACGAAATTAGTTTGTTGACGTAACGTGCCGCTAATGGCGCTGTGAATTTTTAGACAGAAATTGAAACGTTGACTCTAACAAAGACTTGTGACAAAAACTTGCTTTGCAGATCCTTATTTAGTTACAAATTCAAAAGTCGTTTCGTGCCGTTCCTTCCACACATGCTGTCACCAAAGAGAATATAATCCTTTATAATCACTACCGTGGCTGTCACTTTGACTGCAACCAAACGCATAAGGTAGGTATTAAGCACTAAGCAAACCTAAATTACCTTAGTCAAGACTTAGTTTGCCTCGCTATCGCCTCGCTGGTGTGTCGCGTTCCTAACTCGCAATTCGGTCTCCCAGCTTGACTCGTTGACAACATGACAATCGGCTAGGCAGGTAGGCTGTGCTCGCCATTGCAAGTAGGCTAATATCCATCCAATTTTAGATTCAAGTCTGTACGTGGCTTTAGTTTTGAGGTGTCCTTACGTTGCGTATTTTGGGATACACTTACAGTCGTTAGGAACATCACATTTTTCACAGGTATGGATTAGACGGGCATTATTGCCGTCTTCCATGCTGGACTGAGAGCAAACAAAAAAAAAAAAAACACCGGGTAGCACTCCGGGAGTGCCGGCAGAAGTGAAAACTACACACATGCACACTCGCGCAAAAAAAAGAAAAAGAAAAAAAAAAATTCTACACGAGATTCAAACTGCGGTCACTTGAGAGAACGAACTGTTATTCCAGTTTCCACACCTTATACCACTAGGCCAAACGCACGTATCTACGTTAAGGCGACGAAATTAATGTAAACTTCAAAAATCGAACGCGACTCTAGCTTCATTCGTACCTATTTCAAAATAAGCTCTTAGAAGATCCTGATATCCTGGTACTTAAACTCTCCCTCCGTCTTACGCAACGCGAGTTTAATATTTTTTACCCATCCCAAAAAGTGCCCAACGCCGCTAAAGAAGATTTTATTCACTTCAAAAACATGGAATGCACAAGTGCTTCTCTTCCCGCGCATTCTTCTCGGCAATGATAGTCTTTCCGAATGCGCCGATAGTGTCAAAAAAAGACATGCAAAAGAGCCCATGGCACAATCTGCAAAATAAAGTTTTTGAATTTATGAATTAAAATTGTATATCGACAAGGCATACGAGTCCAAGTAGGAGGGTGGGCAATCCTAACAGCCGTTTCTCGCTATCTCTTGTCTTTCGTAAAATACACGGAATTTTCCGCGTTTCCGGCGTCTCATAACACGCGTTTATCTGCAACAGCGCTACAATACAGCGGAGACACTGTGCGATAACCGCCGACAAAGAAACTCGATGCCCCCTCCAAGTTAGGTACTTTAGCTATAACGTTAATTAACTAAAAACCGGCCAAGTGCGAGTCTGACCCGTGCACCGAAGGTCCCATATAAATTCAGCAAGTGAATATGTTAGCAGAGGCCTTATGACGGAACTTTCAGACGGAAAGTAGAGTCGTAACTACCTATTAATAGGTTGGTTATGGTTAAAGTTATCGAGCAAAACTAAAATAAACTTTCCCACAGACTTATTCCTACGTGGTTAATACCATCATAACATGACTCGTTCGCAGGCAAGCATTATACGGAGGCAGGGTGTCTTATGTTCTTGGGCGTTATCAACAGTTGACTAGACCCATGATCGCATCGGGGATCTTCTCTTCCTCTGTTGAGGGGGAGGATGCTGCTCGGGGCGTTTGCCCAATTCAGCGGATTCAAACGCCGACCACAAATATGGCCGGGTCACTGGGATGAGACCCATGACTCCGTGACCGCTTAAATGAGTCGTACGGTGCAGGGGAGCGGGGTAGGAGTAAGATGGCCGCGTGGAGCTCTCTCGGCCCCCTTTGTCGTCCCACCCCGCGCCCCTGTGCCGCCCGGGCGAGGACTCATTTAAGCCGTCGGTCTATATAAAGTCACACTCCAGTGTCCCCAGTGTTGTTGGCACGTGACCTGTGACATGTATTCACTATTTAGGGAGACATTATGTTATTGTTCACTACTTGGACACAGTTATCTCGTAATGTAAAGCTTAGGGGCTTTCATAGGCAGGGACATAGTTACGCCCTAATAGAGTGGACCTCGTACAATATATTCAACTTAGGTACATTTTACAAATATTACAAAGGCGAAAGTTTGTAAGTTTGGATGTTTGGATGTTTATTGCTCTTATGCCAAATAAACCGATTTAATTGAAATTTTGTACAAATATAGTTACAGCCCCGGGGAAGGAGATAGGATAGTTTTTATCCCGGAATATCGCATAGTTCCCGTGGGACAGCGATAAGCGAATCCATCGCAGACGACGTCAATCGTGAAAAAATTGCGTTAGTATGTAAGTCGAAAAATACTTCCGTGTTGTCACTGCCACAATTGAGTATTACCACTCCAATTGGTTATTTTCTCTATGGTTACGTCACTGTACTGACGGTAAATATGCTACAAGTTCAAAGATCGCCTTTAATCAATTTCGAATGGCGGCGCGAAAAACGCGCGTTTTGCTCAAGTGACGGCGCTTCTGTAATCTGCTTCAGTATCTAGGTCACACGTCACCTCGGAAGGAAAATAAAGACACTTCCCTTTATCTCGTCACTGAACGGGACCCTCCCTAGCGAAAGAAAACACGAGTCGAGTGTTATCAAGCGTTTTAGGACGAGTGCGGGTAAAAATTGACTTTAAATCGAAGACAAACAAGAGATCGAGACAACCATTGAACGTAACGAATTAACAGCGCCTTCTCTCGTCCTTGGTGAGCAGATGTTCCACGGGAGTTTGTAATTGTGTACAGACGCATCATTCAAACAGATGACGCTTGGCGACAATTCGCATACCTAAGTAACAAGGTCACGTGGCAGCTGGTACAGTATGCTTAGTGTAGGTTTTCAGTCACAAAATAAGTCTCGACCGCGTTTGCGTTAAAATGTCAAATACTATGGGAACAGTTTGTTGCCGTTTCGATCCGCAAGTGGCGCTACCAATTTTTCCATAGTAATTGAGACGTTTACGTGAACGCGTTCGAGACGTTTTTATATGCGTAAACTTACACTAGAGGCTCAGATTCGAAGGCTTACTCGCTATGGATGGTGTAGCGGTGTAGCATGTATAACGGCTCACTTCAGGTTTCAGACACGTTTTACTAAAAATACCTTCATATTTACTTAGTCATGAATATTTAATAGCCGCTTAGATTTCGGCCTCCTCAATTAGAGCCACGTTAGGTATATTCGAGCCCATTAAAAGGATGCTTTGACGCTTGAAGCGGGGCTCGTTACAGCCGAAATCGCGTTCGCCAAAAGAGTCGCATTGCGCCAACGACATTTTGTTTTTTATTCATTTTTTTAGTTAAATTATGCTTCTCGTGAACGTGTGCGCGGCGTCCGTTACTCGGATTTTAAAATAAAAAAACGCTGTTTAAAAATTGTTGGCGCGTTTCGGCGCTGATCTAACAGCCGGTTTATGATGGTACGGTCGACCAAAGAAGTGGTCTACCACTTTTCGTCCAACTTCTTATCAAACAACATAGTCGCTAAAGTTGAACTTTCAAGTTGACAGCCACGTCTTATCGACATTATAATATTGTGATGTGCAAAGGATTTTGAACCTTAGGGTGGTAGACCACATATTTGGCTGATAGATGAGATGGTACGCGTTGTTGGTGATAGTTAGTTAATAATGTAGCGACGTAGCACGTGCGTGCGGAGCAAGGCGCCTGTTTCTTATTAAGGCCCTGTCAACAGCAAATGACCTTGAGCAGCGCCACTCTTCACACATACGGTTCGCGTGCCTGTTAGTGAAAGAGAAGAAATTATTCCAGCAGCTTGGCGCGCGTCTAAAAACTTGCAAATAAGACACAAATAAGAAGAAATAAAAAAGAAATGGATTATTTGTGAAATATGACTCGTTAGCCGTGTAGGTATGAATATGTTGACTTCATGTTTTTAATTGCAGACCCATACGTCGAAAAAATAAAGACATAGAACCGTTTAATGATGATTTTAAGACCAATTTTTGCAATTATTTTCTATCGAGCCGATTTTGTTCAATTATGTATCGAGTCCGTCCAGCGTGTTTGAAATATGATGAAAATTAACATTATATATTTTTTGTATTTTTTTTGTGTGTAGTTTTTCTTAAAAAAGTGCTTAAATAACATCAATTTCAACTAAATTAGGTGTTGTCAGCCTCTTAATTAACTCTGTTGTCATGAACATTTTTAGGGTTCCATACCTAAATGGTAAAATCAGGACCCTATTACTAAGACTCCGCGGTCCGTCTGTCTGTTTTTCTGACACCAGGATCTATCTCATAAATCGTGACAGCTAGACAGTAGAAATTTTCACAGATATGTATTTCTGTTACCGCTATAGCAAACAAATGGGTCTCTATCGTTTGCCCGAATTTCATATGCCATAAATGTATTGTTTGCCATAATGATCATTTGCCATAACTCTATTTTCTCTTTATTTGTTAATTATTCAGGATTGTTATGAAACAAACCTAACCTAACCTATAGAGTTCTACAGGATTGCCATTACAATGCTCCTGAAAAAATTACAGTTTCAGAGAAAAAAAGGGTTATGGCAAATGATCATTATGGCAAACATTACATTATGGCATTTGAAATTCGGGCAAAAGAGGGGCTCCGCAAACAAATACCTCCTAAAAGTATAAATTGACCTCACATTGCCTTCAATAGGGCTCTGTTAACACTGAATTTTAATTCACTTGCCGAATTTGTAGGAACCCTCGGTGCGCGAGTCCGAGCCGCACTTGGCCGTGTTTTTAATGAATACGTAAAGCAATTAACGATTCATTCGTTTCAAATGAATGTTAAACTCAATTAAAATGGAATTGATAGTGTATTCTGGGTCCGGATGATGGCGAATAATTGGAGCAATTCGTGGAATCGTTTTCTGGTAAACATTGCTTTTTATTTTCACGTTGTGAATTATAATGAAGTCCCATCACGACGTGTTGATGACCATTCGCGTGTCTGAGATATAAAAGCGAATAATTACTACATAAATATTATCATAAAACAAAGTCCTCTACCGTGTCTGTCTATTTGTTTTCAATAATTTTCGAACGGACTTTCGTGCGGATTTTTTGTAAATTGGTTGAAATATAGAGTCGCGTGAAAAAGTACTTTGGGCAACGCGACTCGAACTAAAAAAAATGAAATATAGGTAGAAAATGGCGGCCGCACGGCGCAAAAACCAGGCAGACTTTAACCTCACTTTATGAGTCGTTACAAAATGGAGTTATAAATTTAGTAAGTCGGAAATTCCGCAAAAAATATGTCCCGTACGTAATTAATAACGCGTATGAAGCCTAAAAGTAATTAAATTTTACGTTTGCGGCTGCCGACGTAAATCAACGCAGTGGGCGCAGAATTAATTGCGGTTTGCCATCGACCGTCTATGGCTTGATTAATCGATTAAATTTCTAAACGACACTGAAAATTAGAACAGAAAAATCCGAAAAGTAAAGCTATATGGCGGGAATCGAACCCGGATCCTCATTCATTCAGTAATACGTGCTATACCGCTACACCACCCATAGCAAGCGGTGAGTAAGCCTTCGAATTTTTCTACCTGTACCGTAGGCTTTATTGTCTAACTCGCTCGCAATCGCCATCGTGTTCATTTTGACAGTTCTTGTATGAATATGACAGCTAGCTAATTCCGAAGCCAATTGTCAGCCCATACAATGAACTGTCAAAATGAAGACGATGGCGATTGCGAGCGAGTTACACAATAAACCTAGAGCTCTCACTATGCGATTTTTGTCGCCAAGCGAATGATGTGTCTGTACGACACAATTACAAACTCCCGTGGAACATCTACTGCTCACCAGGGACGAGAGAAGGCGCTGTTTTCAAATGATAGGTACTATCAAATGAATAAAAAAATAAAAAAATGCATTCAATCGGTCCATCCTCTTGAGAGCTATGATGCCACAGGCAGGCATACCATACACACACACACACACACACACACACACAGAGACATTGACGTCAAATCGTCAAATACATAACACTCTTTTTGCGTCGGGGTTAAAAATTACAATTCTGAACTGTAGCTATTTGCACTTAACCATTCCACTAGAGCAATAACAGTCCAATAATTACCAAGATATTAAACGGCACCGGATTAATCGAGCAAAAAGCAATTGTTCGCGTTAAATTCGTGCGGTGATTTATTCCACTAATCAAAGTGTCAAACGTGCGGGTATCGCGAGCGTCAGGGCGCTCGCGATTTTTACCGACGCCCGAACAGAGTTGGAAATGTAGAGCGGACAGGGGGGAAAATGAAAATCATACGTGTGTGAAAACCGCGAGCTAAAATCTTTTCATTTCATAAACTTGACGGCGCGTTGATTAGCTAATCATTTATTAGAGGGGATACGACAGCAAGATGTGACATTTGTCGGGCTTCCTCTGACGTAATGAAGAACACTGATACTTTTGGGAGGTAGTTGTACTCACAAGTTGGGGTGCGAGTCAGGTTACCTCCACGTGTGAACAAGAGCTGCGGTTCGTTTTCGGATCCGTCCGGGGGGAAGCGCAGTGCTTGGTCCGGTGCACCCTGGGCAACGGCTAATGATTTCCTGGCAGTATCTGAGGGATATCATTGACCGTTGGTCTTTGACCGTGTCACCGTACAACGTTGCTGACATTTTGTCACAAGATTTTATAATTAAATTTTTTAACCCTGACATTGGCGAAGTTGTCGTCGCTATAACGACTTGTAACGCCAGAAATAAAAGAAGAAGAAGAAGACTCACAAGTAATACATATACTTAATATTAAATTAAATTGTTTAGTGCGAGTAGTATACACCTGCGCAAACACCCCCATCACTTTTGCCGAACGCTCATATATAAACCGTTGCAACTCTTGTAGAGAGACGATTATAAATAAATGGGAAGGTGAATTATAAGATTCATTCGATTATTATATGGAATATCGAGCTCTAGTATCACGTGTTCTGCAGAACGTCTGATTATATCTGAAAGGCGACAAATAATTCAAAAGTGTTACAGTTAATTATATTCGTGTGTTTACCGTGTTCGAATTAAAGTTTGGTAAGTATATTGTAAATCCACGCTGGACTGATATAAAATATCCCTAAACAATACAATACAATACAATACAATAACTCTTTATTGAACACCACATTACACATTTTTGATGTGTGTATATGTATATGATAACCATCTTACGCTAATCCTGTCGCTAAGCAGCAGTGCTGGTACTGCTGTGTTCCGGTGTGGAGAGTAAGACAGCCGGGAAAATTACGAGCACAAGAGGCATTTTATCTTAGCCCTCTAGGTTGGTAACGCATCTGCAATCCCTCCGGGGTTGTGGGTGTCTATAGGCAGCGGTGATCACTTACCATCAGGTGACCTACTTGGTCGTTTGCCTTCCTATTCATATAAAAAAAAAAAATAAGCAGATTATAAAGGTTTGTCAAATGAAGAGTTTCTGAAATGATCCATTTTTTGGCCAGTAATGAAAAACCAAAAGTAAATAATAATAAAATAATAAATATCTTGGGACAAATTACACCAATTGACCCTGTCCCAAACTAAGCAGAGCTTGTGCTATGGGTACCAGGCAACGGATAAACATACTTATATAATGTAGTAGGTAAATACATACTTAAATACATACAACATCCATGACTCGAGCACAAACATTCGTGTTCATCATACAAATGTCTGCCTCTACCGGGATTCGAACCCGGGACCTCTAGCTTCATAGTCAGGGGCACTAACCACTGGGCTATCCGGTCGTCAAACATGTCAACGGCATAGGGCATGCTAGTGGACATAATGTTTTCACGACACAACCGTCTAAGTGGTCTATCAGACATCAACGCGAAGACAATTGCTCTAAGTCCCTTTTATTTCAAAGGGTTGGCCAGACAGGCCTTCACGAGATGCGGCCACTCGACTGTCTCTACCAGATAGTGCGTTAATTGGCCTTTAGAGCCAACCACGGTCATTCCGCCCTCATTAACCCTGTGGCGGGAGATCATACTTGAACACTAATGAGCCTTCAAATTATGGAATCAGACAGCCTCTTATCATGGTTATAGGAGAAGATGGTGTTTGTATTGAGTACTAGCGTAGCTTAGTATTAGAGAAAATCTTTGACGCAATTTGTTTTGGTAAGGTTGCATTTATCTGCACGCTTTCACGGCAGAGTATTGCGGTGAAAATGTAAGAAATTTCGCATTTTTGTTTGTCCAGGAGCCATTTTGAATTTACATTCTTCTATATTTTATTATTTTTTCTGTGTGAATGCATCAGAGCGATGCGGCGGTTCAACAGGAAATGATTTAGCGTTGACGCGGAAAGCTATTTATGAGGCGTTGTAAATGATTTCCCCTTGTTTTTCACAGTTTTATTAAAACTGGGTGAGTGATGGTTATATTTGTAGACGTAGTGTATTTTGTCAATAAGTTTTTGTGTGAAAAAACAAGCAGCCCGAGAGGTCATTCTATTACAAGCCATCTCATGTTATTCCGATTTTTTTTTCATGATAACCTTTATGAGACTCTTATTAGATCTCTTCTTTTAATAGTTTGAAAAAGCTGTGCACTCACCTTAGGTTGACATACCTGTTAGGTAAATATTCAAAACTTAAAATCTAGAAAACTAGAGTGGCTCGCTAATTAGTTCAGGCCCACTCGCTCGTGCCGCAAACACTTCAATATTGCAATTTGAATAGCTACGTTAATTTTCGTAATTAAAGCTGGCGTTTCGGTTGAACTGTTAAACTGTTATTCACAATATCGATACACGTTCTGGTCGCCCCGACGCGGATCAAAAGGGTTGTCAAAGCTTATAACTCTTATAAGCTTTGGTGAAATCGCATTTTTTAACTCATGGTGCATTCATATACCTACGTACATAAATCACGTCTTTACTACCCCTTACATCAGCCTGGCAAAAAAGAGTAGAAATTAAAAACTGGCAATACAGATAAGATAAAAGATAAAAGATGATTTATTGCCACAAACAACAATTACAAAAAACAATTAACTATATTATTTAAGTACAACTTTAATCTTATTTTAACTACATAATAATATTAATTTAATGTTTCTTTCAACATAAAACAAATGTGGCAAAGGGGATGCACTCAGCATTTGCTGTGGGTTAGAGCTCGCACAGGAGCCTCCAACTGACACAGCGCTGATTTTCAGTACACCCCCATACATACAGTAGTGTCGTCCCGTTTTCTTATACATAATAGATTAGAAAGGATTTTGCCAGGCTGTACGGGGTAGCCCCGACCTTTATTATAGATTGATATATGTAATTTAAGGTACCTGCTTAACTTGGTTACCTTATTACATCCCTTTTATAAATGTGTTATAAGTTAAGTAGAATTTATATATTGTTGTAAAAAAAAAATATTTTGATAAAATGACATCCGCCAAGTTTCTTGCGGTGCATTCTTCTTGGCAATGATGGGGTTTCCGAATGCACTGGTAGTTTAAAAAAAGGCACGTAAAAGAGCCCTTGGCGGCCTATTTGTAAAATAATAGTACATTACTGCAGAGGCCGTGAAGTAAAAGATTGCAGGACGAGATTGGGGTACACGGCCGAGTCGTAGACGAGGCCGGATAAAGCGAGTCCTGCAATCCCTGTTTCCGGCCGAGGATTGTATAGTGCTTTTCTCAAGAAATGCGAGGAAATCAAGTAAAAATTGTTTAATTAGCCGCATTTTTAATTTTTGAAACATGCCATTTGAACAAACTATTGCTCGCGCCATGTTTAACCGCACACCCGCCCCGCGCCGCCGCACCGCGCCGACCGCAACGCCGACCGCGCCACATTACTTCTTGGCCTAGGCCGTAAATGTGAAACTTCTTGGCTTCATTTCGCGACATTAACGCGTACATTTCCGAGCATGCTTGAGAAAAGTTTTTTTTTTAAACAGCGGTGGGGGTGGGGGGTGAGGCGGGGGGGCTTGTGTGCGCCGCGCCCGTACGCCACTTCTACCCTGCGAGGCTGGGCGTTTTTAAAAACAAATTACTGATTTTACGAGTTCGGTCTAAGCAATAGAACTAATAGAGGCACAAGTCGACTGCACTGCAGACGGGGTCCGGTCGATTACGGGGTAACACCGACCGCATAGGTCCCGTATATACCCACAAATTCTTTCCCAAACCTGCAATGCACTGGTGCCGTCAAGAGGGAAGCCCATACCGTGGTCCTGGGGGTCGCGGTGACACCGAGTGCTGCCAGCGGTGCCAGCTCCCGTAACGCCTTACGTTCGACCGAATTTATTATTGGTAACTTTTACTAAGTAAATAAAGGAGAAAGTCAATGGAAGTTGCATTTTTTTTTGTCAAAATGAGTAATCTAACTAATATTATAAATGCGAAAGTATGGATGGATGGATGGATGGATGGATGTTTGTTTGTTACTCAATCACGCCAGAACGGCCCAACGGATGTGGATGAAATTTGGCACATAGATAGAGAAAACTCTGGAATAGCACATAGGCTACTTTTTATCCCGGAAAATTGCGTAGTTCCCGCGGGATAGCGATAAACGAATTTTTCGCAGACGAAGACGCTGGCAACAACTAGTTTCTTTATAATCAAAAGAAAACGAGTGCCCAGTTTTTTACAAAGCGGTTTATTATATCACTATGTCTCTTTCATTACCGATCTATGTTTCCATCGGTTTATGTCCGGCGTGCGGTTGGTGATGCCCCGTGTAATAAATAGCAGGATTGCCGCAAATTGACCGCTATTCAGAGGCGAAGGCGGACGGCGCTCAAAATGGAGCGTCGTTACCATTGAATTCGTTTACCACCTCCGCGTTCCGGTGTACTGAGCAATACACGCCAATGCATATTGTATTGTACCACAGAATAAGTAATAGTTGGTGTAGCGAGCACACATCACGGAATGATGAAGATCCGGGTTCGATTATACGGATGGCTAATTCCGATGCGATTTTTTTTTCATTCGAAAACCGGTTAGTTACCTTGCTTAGTTCTTAGCCATATTTGAAAGAATGAAAAAGTTTATTCATGACAATCACAAAAGTAGTTAAAAACAAAAAATAAAAATAATAAAAAAAGGTTTGGTTTGGTAAAAATAGATCCAGCAGTTCAAAGAGTATCCGCTTTTTTTCAAAATGATGCAAGGCATTTTTGCAATTTTAATCACGTATGCTTACGTTGCCCTATAGCTGGGGGTTTTGTAAATGTTTAATTTAATAGTTACAGACTCGTTAGACCGTCTTCGTTGGGAGTTCTTTAAATTAATTAAGGCGACCTCTGCTCGCCCCTTGTTTAATATGGCGGCTGTAACGCATGATGGCGGACAAGCACCAACTGGCATGCACACAGAGTTACCAGATACTATTCCGCAAAACTCGCAGATTAATCACAATCCATGTCTAAATTACAAGTAAAAATTACGGATGACAGCACCTCGTGAGCTCCGTTCGGATCGCTACCATCATCTCCACAAACGATGTTTTCCTTCACCAAAAAGCTCTCGGTAAATCTCAAATGTAATTTCGCACATAAATTCTTAAAAACTTAGAGGTGCGAGCCCGGGATTCAAACCCACAGGTCAAACAGCTAGGCTACCACGGCTTTTACCTCAGGCTACCACGGCTTATCTGCCTGCTTGAAATATAAGGATTTTTTATCAGTTTATTTTATTTATTTATAACTAGCTTCTGCCCGCAACTTCGTCTGCATAGAATTAGCAATTGACATGTTTATGGCTATCCCGCGGGAACTATACAATTATCTGGGATAAAAAGTACCCTATGTTTCAATCTAGGGTACCAGCTATCTTCGTTCCGAATTTTATCCAAATCCGTCCAGTCGTTTTAGCGTGAAGAAGGAACAAACATACACACTCACTCACTCACATCATCACAAACTTTCGCATTTATAATATTAGTAGGATAACGTCGGTTACGTGAGCGTGGTCTGGACTCTTGTTCCGGATCATTCCTGGCGCAGATTGTCCATCGCCGTTCAACGCGGCAACGCGGCGAGCGTGATGGCCATTGGCCACCTTTGAACTCTAAATGATGAGGGGCGGGTTGTTTCATTAGTTAGGTATGAGAAGGTAATGTAAGATTGTTGATAGGTAATTTCAAATTTTGGTCTCTGAAAAAAGAGACCCTGTATTATCAATATCCGTAGATTGTCGGTTTCCCTGCTGGCCTGGCAACACCGTCCACCTTCTTAATGAAAGTCTGTAAATCGCTGGCAAAGAATGCTGTCCGTATTGACCGTGCTTAGATCTAATGGAGTCCGGAGTAATAGAATCTAATGCGACGCTTAGCGTCGGACTTGGCATCTCGTGAAAGCTGAGTGCTTTAGGGCGCAACCGAATCTCGCCTCATTTCGCTTCCCCTTTAAAATGTTCTGCTAAAAGATACATAGGTATATTGTAGTTACACAAACGGATAATTCACGTATAAAAGTCGAGTGATGCTCGACATGTTTCAGAGTAGTTCGCGGTCTTTCCTCTCGGAGCGCTCGCGCCGGTGGCAGCGCAATCAACACTGCGCGCCAGCGCTCTGCTCGCGCGGCTACTCGATGCAACTGACAGCAGCGCACAACTACCCTCGTTTTCATCGTCATTTTTATTATTGTCAAAAGTAGGGCAGCACACAACACTGATCACGTCACTTCGTAAAGGTTCGCTCACACTCACCGTTTGGTCAATATTTAAAACAGTTTTCCAACTCGGGAGCACCGAACATTAAAATTGGGAAAGGTACCGACTTATTTCGATGGCTTCACGTACTTTCCGCGGAATGAAAAACTTTTCTCTCGCCAGTAAGTAAGATCGTCTTATCAATAGACATTTCACTCTGACTATACTGATTTAAAAAAATAAGTTAATAAGTACGTCATCAATTGCTACAGCGTACATAAATATTTATTGTTCGAAGTTATTTTCTTTATTCAATAGCTGTCGCCCACAACTTTGTGTGCAAACACACATACACACATACATACGTAGACATATACACACTTCATGGTAGGACATGACTTAGATAAATTTCTGACATTCTAGTATGTTATGTAGCTATATCATGCACCTAAAACAATTAAATTCCGCTGTTTATCTTATCGAGTAGTAATAGTAAAAAAGTTACTTTGTTAACCGCTCTAAATAAACATATGTCAGTCAGTTTCGAATAGCCTACAAATAAACAATTCTTTTAACAGGTAACTTGCTTATTTTCAATAAGAGTTTTTAATGATTCATTTCTAAACTGTATTTGTAGTATTGGGTGTTTTAAGGGGGGGGGGGGCAGGTTAGTTTGATTATTTAGTTTTAAATATTTATCAGGATTTTACAATCATAGTTCAAAAATGTTTCCATACATTGATCGATGTTCAAATTGATCCGCGTCAGAGGCGGGACAATTTAAGTTTTAAATTTGGGTAAAAATCTTTTTAGGGGGTGTTCAATGAAACTCATCCAGCCACCTTCTGGAATATTCTGAGATACCTCGTATATCTTCTTAAGTATCATGCATGCAGTTTTTTTATTTAGTTTAACAAAAAAAGTAACTATTCTCATATAAGAAATCCTCGCAATATATTTTTCCTTACGATTTGTACAGTAATTTTGAATATTTTGTTTGATACGATACATCTTCAAAAATTTCGGTTTCGGTTTCGGCTAAAAATCGTGTTTCGGTCGGTCACTATTAAATACCCTGAACTAGGAATAGTAGATTGGATACGTAAATAATTGAATGTAGAGTGGTTTGAGTTGCAATTTCAATCGTTCCTCAGGTTTGTATATCGGAGATACAATGGCAGACAAAGTGAAAGTCCAAGAACTGGACGCCGAGTCACAGGAACTGATCACCAGTTTATTTAAAGGTAAGACTTGTGAAAGGCATGGTTCTTGTAATTCATATTCTTCTCAATACTAACCGTCCATCAACATCAACATTACCTCATGATCCAATTGAATAAATACTGAAATACTGAACAGGGGCCTTACCATGACGTCCTAATTCCAACTCAGTTCAAGCTTTAGCTGTCACTTTTAGTATGAATCTGACAGCGAGCGAACCTAAACTGAATCGCGTTAATACTGTCTATGCGTCTTATATCGCATTTATCGTGGAAGTGCTCCGAAGAATTGTTCGGTTTATTGCCTGCTGCTAAGTTTTTGTATCGTACCACTCGTAACCGACTTTCATTCCATCCTCACCACCTCAACTGTTGGCAGTCCAAGACCGTTCGCTTTTCGCGGAACTTCTTACCACTTATATTGTACATCCAAGAATCTTATTGTTTTTTTCGAGTTTTACGGAACTTGTTCCCAACTGGAAAAGCCACAAAAGAGAGATCTTTCTCCAGGCAGATCCGAAGAAAGAAGCAGGATATATTTATGCATCCGCGTTAAGAAACGTCGTGGGCGCGATGTGGAACATTGCGAAGTCACTGGCGCTAGGTGGCGCTAGGGTTGCTATGTATTTCAAAAGAATTATGTTAACTTCATGGTCTTAGGGAACCCCGAGGGAGCCGCGCGCTTCGGCGAGGGGGGCTACACTATACCTAAAGTCTACAAAAAGTACGTGGACGACATCAAAAACATGCCTGTTCGACCCGACGACACGTGGGTGGTCACCTTCCCTCGCTCAGGTATGTTTTTAGGGTTCCGTACCTCAAAAGCAAAAAAACGGAACCCTTATAGGATCACTTTGTTGTCCGTCCCTCCGTCCCTCTGTCAAGGCCCTTTTTCTCAGGAACGCGTGGAGGTATCAAGCTGAAATCTATATCAAATATTCAAGTTGAAGCTGAGAAAAAATCAAACTTTAAGCCAACGCAATCAAAAGATACAGCCGTTTATGCCGCAAATTTCCGCAAATTTAGGACTCTCAAGGGAATCAAAACCTACAGTGTGAACCCTTCCCGTGAACGTAGAATCTTGAAATTTGGTATGAAGGTAGGTCTTATAGGTCAGATTAAGGAATAATTGCGAGAACCGTAAATATGTATGTACGTCTGTATATATCAGTGACCCTACACTGCGTACATTTTGCTTTGGAGCAGAGCTCTGATCACACTGGTTTATAGATATTTCTAGATAATGGTACGGAACCCTCGGTGCGCGAGTCCGACTCGCACTTGGCCGGTTTTTTTAGCCCGTAAATAGTTTACCACTGCTGAGCAAAGGCAAAGGCCTATTTTCTACGGGATATGGCAATGTTAACCCTTTACCTACGGGTGCCAACCAGAGTTGCCAGTAAGGCAGTACCGCTCCAGTACGAGTGGCATCTATAGGTTGTCCGGAGAGTTTTTTTTTCTGACAAAAATAGACCATATGTCTATGTAATAGGAAATATAGTACGTAAGTAAGCCAAAACATGCCCGTATTGAGGAGTGACTTGGCTTACAGGTCCCCGTAGGCAAAGGGTTAATATAACAACGTTCATAATGGCGCAGCAAATAAATAATGCCGGCCGGCGATGGTGCAATACCGTAATTCTTTGATTGTAATTTATAAAGAAAGAAAGAAAAAGTTTATTAATGACAATTACAACACAATAAATAAATAATTTGTCACAAAATGGTCCCAACTCAGCATTTGCTGGCTTTACAGACAGAAGACCTTACAAGACATTGTAGCTAACTTGTTCATAAAACAGTTTTTGCTTTTTATGATCTTTTTTGCTTCATTATTATTGTGTTTCGTGCTGTCGTGCTCATAAAAATATTATCACTAACGTTCACTGTAATTAATTCGGTTTTACAGTAAAGTTTTATTACCAGTCGGTAAAAGTAATAATAGACACACACACACACACACAGACACACACATAAATCGCGTCTTTATTCCGTACGGGGTAGACAGAGCCTTTTTTTTATTATTTCGGAGGGAAAATGCATTACGCACTAACCACCGCGCAGTTGGGACAACTCGGCGGGGTGTATGGGGCTCTCCTCCTCCATTCCTTCCCTCCTATTTCGGAGCGAAGGAATGTAGAAGGCATAGAGTAGGCAGAGCCTAGGGTAACAAGACCTAAAGGCCACGTTTAGCATGATTGTGGGCTTATAGGTGGAAAGGGGAATCAGAATAGTGATGGGTTGCTAGCCGCATCGCCTATAACATGATTCATATTATTATGCCCAGCATTCCCTCGATGGGCTTTTACCAACTGCGCGGGAAGAGAAGCAACTGGTACATTCTATGTTTTTTCTTTACTCTCAGACCAGCAAAAGTAATAATAACATACAACATCTAACTAAAATTATAAATGCGAAAGTATGGATGGATGGATAGATGGATGGATGGATGGATGGATGGATGTTTGTTTGTTTGTTACTCAATCACGCCAGAACGGCCCAACGGATCTGGATGAAATTCGGCACATAGATAGAGAAAAGTCTGGAATAGATAAGATAAGATAAGATAAGATAAGATAACGTTTATTGCCATTAAAAATATAAAATAGAAATACAGACTTAACTTAAGAATTAACATCACATTGTTATGTAAACAAAAAAAAACTTAAGTACATAATGGCAAAAGGAGCAGGCTCAGCTTATGCTGCGCTTACGCAGAAGCTGCCAGCGCTGGTTTTCAGCCTGCCCCGTGGCTCATGCTGGGGTGCCGAGTATAGCGGGTTAATTGGCGTGCAAGAGAGAAGAAAAAAAAAAAAATAACCCATATAATAGCACATAGGCTACTTTTTATCCGATAAACGAATTCTTTGCAGACGAAGTCGCTGGCAACAGCTAGTAGGCTATATTTTTCAATTCTGCGCGGACGAAGTCGCGGGCAACAGCTAGTATTATTATAATTACAAATTGGCGGAAAGATGATTCAGCGTTAAGTACAAATAATGCACGTACAAGTACAACCATGACGATGATATAATGATGACAGCGAAAATTTTCCTTTATGCTTCGTGACGATGATTACAACAAAATCGCTGATGTTTTTTTACTAGTTCACCACTCTGTAATTAAATTTATAAATGACATTGAATATTAGAACACAGAAAAATCCGAAAAGCAAAGCTATGGCATTCTAAGAACTCACGGAGTACCTACTATGGTTGTAGTACTGGAATAAACAGCTTATTGCAGGGACGACCTGGACGCAAGACCTGGTGTGGCTGCTGATGAACAACTTCGACTACGAGACTGCTCTGAAAACACCCCTGATCGTCAGATACTCCTTCATCGAGTATGTACTTCTTATGGAGTACGTAAGCTTTCCTAACTTTTTTATCATAAGCCCGAGTCAGTCCAGCTGGACATGGGCTTCTCCCATCATTTACCATAATATTTCGCAAATAAAAGTCTAAAACGGCTAAACCGCTTTCAAATAAAAACCGCATCCAAATCTGAGACCATATTTTGTAACGCTCGGGCGTTGCCGAGTGCTTCCAGTTTTTTTTCGTACTTTGACAGGATCCTGTCAGTCCACTGCTGGACATAGGTCACTCCCATGGCACGCCACTGAGCTCGATCTTCAGCTCTCCTCCATCCCTGCCCAGGGCTCGGGATCATCCCTACGTACGCTCTATCCTACCGACGCGTAATGACACCCCATAATGGATTCTCGTACTCATTTGATCCCTACCCTATATAGTACCGTCCAAAAATATATCACCTCTGTGTTTTCAGGACAAGGTCTCGAGCTTAATCTGTCCCGGTTACTATAAATTGTTCACATAACAAAAACTCAAATGATATATTTTTTACCGGCACTGTATTTTTGAGCAATATATTATTTCAGTGCTTCCAGTGAATAGGGGAATAAGACGAGTTATGCCCTTATGTTTTTATTACACCATTGGATTCTGCTAGTTCGGTTATGTATGGTGACAAAAGGATTTATCCCACAGCTATCCCCTAACTTAGATTTTTCGATAACGCTTCGGGCATAACTAGTCGTTTCTAAGGGCATATTTCTACTTATCTGCAATTTTTTATCTGTCTAAAGATACACGTGTTTTTAACTCGCTAGAAGCTATAAGCAATACCAAAAGCCGGAAACCATAAAAAATATAATATTAAACGCTAAAGACGAAAACGACGAAAGAAAATGTTTTTGGCCTCTTTTTTGGCCTCTACTGAAAAGTAACGATTTTGTGTTATTCCTTTTTTCACTGGAGGTACTGATTTCACTGTACTGATTTCAGAGCTTATCCCTCCAAACCGCTCGACAGATTTAAACCGGGAGAGCTAGATCCGGTGACGATTCAAAATCTTTTGAAAATGTTCCCACCATTGCAATCAATACTGGATGCCCCGTCACCCCGCTTTATCAAGACCCACATTCCGTTCTCCCTGCTGCCGGATAACATCCTGGACGTGTCAAAAGTGGTGTACGTGGCTCGGGACCCTAGGGACGTCGCTGTGTCCTTCTACCATCATAGCAGGCTCCTGAAGGAGGCTGACTACGTCGGAGATTTTAAAACTTATTGGGGCTTGTTTATGAAAAATTTGGGTGAGTTTAGCGAACTTCTCATTAAATATTTATATTTTATTTTTATTTTATTTTATAAGCCTTTTTTATTCCGAATTCGCTACAATTTCAGTAAGTTCATGTTGTTGTTGTTTTTATTGTCGTTTTTTTTTAATTTACTTATTAAATTGTCGCGTAATTCGGCGTGCCTCATGGCATAGGCCTCCTCCGTGTATTGGAGGGTTTCGGCTTAGTTCCCACGCGCGCCCAGTGCGGATTGGGAACTTAACACACATCATTGAATTTCTTCACAGATGTGTGCAGGTTTCCTCACGATGTTTTTCCTTCACCGAAAAGCTCATGGCAAATTACAAATGTAATTTTCGCACATAAATTCCGAAAAACTTAGAGGTGCAAGCCCGGGATTTGAACCCACGTCGCTCTGTTTGAGAGGCCACAGGTCAAACCGCTAGGCTACCACGGCGTTTTTTTGATCCCTGATCAGGAACATATAGCTCAGTACCTATATTATTCCACTTGAACGATCTCGCGTCGCGATATCCAGCTTTTGCAAGGTCATGCTCAATAAATAAGTTTTCATTAAATAACTGGTGTAAGAATAAGACAGTCAATGATTTCACAAATATTACTACCTGAACGTATTGTGTAGGTATCCAACATTTTATATCGATTATTATTTAAGGCTCCTTACAAGCTCAAAGAGCGAATTTAGCTAAATTCTTAATTTTTCTTCAAAGACTATGGCGTATGTGTTCATAATGTCAGTAATATTATTAATGTACAAGATAGTTCACTTCTTAAACTACGATACTGCTGTAATCGGCGCTGAATGAGGGTGCGGCGTCAGTCCGCCGTGATATATAGGTGATATTTAAAAATTTATACTGAATTTAATTCAAGACCGATACTAATGTTTTTTTTTTCTGAGTCAAAATAGAGTTGAGCATTGCTAAATAATTATTTTTAGAGCAGAATATCAACACTGTTTTCGAGAATCAAATAAAATGTAACCCTCTTTTTCATCAAAAAACTAGCTAACATTGAGTAGCTATTCTATCTATTAATTAAGATGAATCTTCAAGTTTTTCACGATGACTTTTTAGTTCAAGATATACTGAATTGAATTGAGTTCACTTTAGGCGAGAATGAGATTCCGTTTCACTTCGAAATTGAGAATGAAACTTTACCTTTTAGAGCAAAATTTTAAAAGCCCTCCCAAGGAAACACCTTTTTTTAGATTTCACGCCAAAAAATCAATAATTTAGCACAGCAGTATCTTAGTTTAAGAAGTGAACTATCTTGTACATTAATAATATTACTGAAATTATGAACACATACGCCATAGTCTTTGAAGAAAAATTAAGAATTTAGCGAAATACGCGCGTTGAGCTTGTAAGGACCCTTAATGAAATATTTGTGTAAATCTTGACTCCATCGAATTCGGTCGATTATTCTCCAGATTTGTGCATTAACGCGTCACAATACGTTCCACTTGAGTTCCAATCGCTAATTTTGACTTTATTAGACAGACTGCACAAATTTGGACCATCATCGCGACGATTTTTTATATTTGGTGACACCATTTTGATAAATGCGTCGCACAAGTTTAGTTAAAAAAAAATGGAACGCGTTAATTAAACGTAGTGCACACAAATTTAATGACAGCTAATTTTATAATTATTAGCAAAAAGTTTGTGATTTCAAAAACAATTTTTCTGATAGAAATTGAGTAAAAGCAAGCTTTGCGATAAAGAAATCATATATTTTTTGATAAAGAGCAAGTGACACATTGTCAGTAACAGAAAAAGAATATACAGGTTTATAACTAGGTTACAATATAAAAAGTTCCAACACTGGCCCTTAAACTAGTTATAAAACTACTATAAACTAAGAATTTCACACATAAAGACAAGTACATCAATTGCTCAATGATAGCTAAACACTTCTCATACTGCTATCAACTAAACAAACTCTAATCAACTAATTAATAAACAATTGAGATGTAAACCTGTCGTGTTTATCTTTTGTCAGTGGTTTAGTTAACACGTCAGCCACCATCTGATCAGTGGACAGATAGGTTATGACTACTGTACCCTTATTTACAATTTCTCGTATAAAATGATGTCGCACATCGATGTGTTTAGTTCTGCTGTGAAACATAGCATTTGAACACAACTTCTGTGCAGACTGACTATCGTTATAAATAACAATCTTGTGAAGCTTACCGAAAACTTCAAATAAGAATTGTCGCAAAAACAGGGCCTCCTTACACGTGTCTGACAGCGCCATATATTCCGCCTCAGTACTGGATAGAGCGACGGTCTTTTGTTTCCTGCTCTCCCAAGAAACGGTAGAGTTGCCGATCTTGAAGACAAAACCCGTGTAAGAACGACGATCCGTCTCGTTTGCCGCCCAATCTGCATCCGCATACGCACTTATAGTCAACCCCGTCTTCCGAAAAGTCAAACAAAAATCAATTGTACCTTTAAGGTAACGAAGAATCCTTTTTGCTGCTTTCCAGTGTGAGTCGTCGTAAGCCTCGTTGAACTGGCTCAATGAGCTTACAGCGTGAGCAATGTCAGGCCGCGTGTACACCGCAATGTCCATCAGACAACCTATCAGGCCACGATAGTCATTAGCAGAATTGCCTTGCGTTGACCTTACAAGTTTAACACCAGTTTCCATCGGTGTTCGAGCAGGTTTACAATTTGACATGTTAAACCTGTCAAGTACCTTTTTAATGTAATTTGATTGGTCCAAGGTAATTCTTTCATGATCCTTTCTAAGTCTCATACCAAGGATATGACTGGCTGGCCCTAAATCTTTTATCTCAAATTCTTTATTGAGTTTTTCTTCAATTTCAGTCTTTTCTTGACAACCAGCTGATGAAAACAAAATAACATCATCAACATATAAAGCAATGATCATCATTGAATTGTCACTTGACTTTACATAAACACAAGGCTCTGAAGATAAATGCTTAAACTGTAGAACATTGGTCAGTACACCATTTATTTTCTCGTACCAAGATTTTGAAGCCTGTTTAAGTCCGTATATTGCTTTGTTTAATTTATAGACTTTATCTTCTTTACCTTTTATCTTAAAGCCTTCTGGCTGTTCCATGTAAACGGTTTCTCGAAGATCCCCATTTAAGAAGGCTGTTTTGACATCTAAATGCTCGATATCCATATCAAATTCTGCTGCCAGCGCTAACAACGTGCGTATAGTTGAATACCTAACTACAGGTGAGAAAGTGTCTTGATAATCTACACCGTACTTTTGCGTGTAACCTTTTGCGACTAACGGAGCTTTGTACCTGAGTACTTCTCCATCAAGACCTAGTTTTTTCTTAAATATCCATTTACACTTTACCGGTCTTTGCTCCTTTTTTCTGTCGGTCAAGGTCCAGCATTTGTTAACAAGGAAAGATTTGTATTCGTCCATCATAGCAGCTTTCCAATTCTCAGCTTCAGCGCCTGTCAATGCCTCCTTCACAGTTTCAGGATCTCTTTCCTCACTACTTGAATTCTGAGCTAGACAGGACTCTTCTGCAGCTTCTTCATAGACATCCGTCTCGATCCCTGAGTAGTCTTCTAGCGTGGAATCACCTGGGGAATAAGTAACGTCCGCAGGATCATCTGGAGTATCGCTACTCTCACTGACAGAATCGTCTATTATGTTTGTAATGACTCTCTGATCACTTGTAGGGAATTCAGTTACTTCAAACGAATCAGAGTTTACATTACTCATTTCCGTCTGCAAAGGCAAAGTATCAGGCTGCGACTGTAACGTGCTCCCGTCAGTAAAACATTCTACATTGTCACTCGTCAATTCATGTGTACAATTTATATCAAAAGTTTCGTCACTCCAAAACTTATTTTCTAGGAACGTTACATTTCTCGCCTTAATACAGATAGTTGGACATTCCGGATCCATCAACCTGTAACCTTTTGTTAGCTCACAGTATCCTACGAATATGTACTTCTTAGCTTTTGGATCCAATTTATCTCTTTTCTGCTGAAGAGCATAAGCTTGACAACCAAATGTGCGTAAATAAGAAAGATTTTCTCGTGTACCTGACCAACGTTCTTCAGGAGTACATCCCATCACGGCTTTAGTGGGAGAACGGTTCTTGAGGTAGACGGCTGTGTTCACACCCTCTGCCCAAAACTCCTTCTTCAGACCTGCGTCTCGGAGCAGGCACCGAGCTTTCTCCATGACCGTGCGATTTGCCCTTTCTGCAACGCCATTCTGCTGTGCAGAATATGGAACTGTCGTCTGGTGTTGAATCCCATGTGTCTTCAGAAGTTTCTGAAATTTTAAATTCACATATTCACCACCGTTGTCGCTACGAAGTACTTTGATATTCCTATCAGTTTGGTTTTCGACTAGAGCTTTAAACTCTTTGAAATACTCAAAGACTTCATCTTTAGAACGAAGAAAATATACAAAAGTCTTCCGGGAAAAGTCATCTATAAAAGTCAAAAAATACTTTGACCCACCAACCGACGCACACGGCATCGGCCCACATAGATCACTATGCACCAATCCTAACAATTCAGTAGCCCTACTTACAGATTTCTTTGGGAAAGGCAATCTGCTTTGCTTTCCCTCAATGCAAGAAATACAGGCCTGAAAGTCACTAATATCATAAGATATGCCAGTAGCCATACCTTTTCTCAACAGCTCCATGCTCCTGCTGTTCAGATGGCCAAGGCGACGGTGCCAAAGTTCCTGACTCTCCGCAGACTTGCTTTGCGAAGCAGTTGACGGCGCATCAATGGCATGGCCCACAACAGCCACATCCTCCTCCACTCGTAGTGCCTCGCTGTCACCTGCATCTAAACACAAAGACACGGAAGCGACCTTCGAGGTTGCCATACTACACGAAGCAGACCCTGCTTCTACGGCGTCGAGTTGATAAACACCGCCTTTCAGTGTAGCGGAGGCTAGGATTTCCTCACCATCACTGACGATGCACCCATCAGAACTAAACACAACATCGTAACCTTTATTTACCATAGCACTGACAGACAACAGGTTTACAGATAATTTAGGAACTAAAAACACATTGTTTATCGTCCTTACACAATTATCTTTCAAAGTTACTAGCACCGATCCACGACCAGCTGTCATCATGACATCTCCGTTGGCTATGTTTACTTCTTTAGGCTTCTCACTCTTTGTAACCGCCTTACCCGGGGCTTATTAGAATTAAATAAAAGCACCAACGTAAGTCGTGTCCATATTAAAACTAAGAATATTTGGCCAATTAATAGATGTGATCGTCTAGTTAATAAAATAATAAGGTAGGACCCTCTTTAACGTTGTGTTAATTTTTATGCCGCACGAATTTATCGGTTGTGGAATGTCAAAGAATCAGTAATACAAGGTTAAACAATTCGCGAAAGAAATGGTATCCGTTTAATAACCTAACGAAAGTTAATGACGAGTTGTGTATAGTTAAAGTATAGGTGCGGTTAATAGCTCGAAGTTTGTAGAGACGACCGTCGCTCTGCTTCCTGTCGTAAGACAACGATGAACCTAGGAAAAACCCGAACACAAAGAGACCCTTAGATAAGACCTTTTAAGTCAAATGGGAAATTCCTAACCAATTGGAAAATATCTAGGCCTCCCAGCTCACCTTAATAGCCTAGCCCGCACATAGATCGTTAGAAGGCTACCCCGTACGCCCCGATCTCATGTGCCCGACAAAACCGTTGAACAAACCTACTGCCTTGAAATTCTAATCTCAATCAAACCGTCACGCAATGTTCACAAAGTCACAACGCTCATTCACGAGATAGAATATCGTGCAAGTTACGCTAAACGTTTCATGCTGGAATTTACGCTCACATACATGCTTGAACTTATGCGGAATTTACGCTTCCCTAACTCCGAAAGCTGCCGCGGGTGTGTCCGATTCAAGAGCTAGAGGGTGTTGACGAGTTGTGCAAGGGATCTGAATACCACTTGAATGCGTATAAGAATCACTGTATCTGTGACCCCTCCAAGGATACAATAGCTCTAACCAGTCTCTACACACGACGCGATACGGTCAGGGATCAAAAGGCCGAGACGCTGCACCCTCTAGGGCCACTAGCAAAAATTATAAACACTCAAATGACTCAGGCTTGTATGAGTACCTAATGCATGTGAAAGATCCAAGTTAGGCGGCAGACGACGTGTGCAACCTAGAAATGGACCCTAGTCCTTGACGTACTGCTTTCCGGTCACCCAGGAGATAATCTCAGCCAAGCACCTTCCGGCAGGTGTGTCAGCTAGTGAGTGTGTTGACAAACAATAAGGAACCGCGTGGTGTGTACCTAGGGCATGCTGTGACAGGGAACGTCTAAGATCGTCCGCTTGGGAGCGGATTACCTAGGCCAATGACACGTGTGCTGTTGTACAGTGTAAGGTAGTTGTGCCTGTGTAGTGTAAAAGACAGACCTACTTTGTTCTCTAGATTGGCACGGACTAGAAACAAGGAAGCGGTACTACGTGTGACACTGTATTCCAATGAAACTCAGGGTTGAGTGTGGCGTAGTTGGTAGATATGTGAGTTAGATGACTCTCTCCATCATTTCATTGAAATCCACAGTGACACTTATAAACTAATCAAAATACTTAAGGTAGAATTGCAAGTGCATCATCAAGTTATAAGTTCACTCTCATGCGGTCAACCTTCCACTCTTCAAAATAATTTTATAATTGTAGCGCTGCCTCACGAAGACTATCGTAACACGCCGAAACAAATGATTATCAAACAATACAAAATGAAACAATTTCCGAACCCTTATAAGGATCAAGATGTCGCCTTACGCCCCGACGCTGCTAGAAGGGAAAGTATTTCAGTGACGTTGGGTTGTTTAATGGTTAATTCGTTCAAACGGGAATAGTGAATTCCATGAGTAACAAGATTAAATATCCGATCCCTACTTACACTCTAACGGAGAGGAAACATCTGCGTACGTGGTAAATAAAGAGGATACGAAAGTACGTGCATAAAGAATCAGATAAACCAATGATAATGTAAACAACAAAAGACACCGATACGCGTTGGCGTAGCCAATCTAGCTTAGACTTAGCTGCCACTACTCGTCCTTAGTAGTATTAATCTTCGACCGCTCTACTCCAAAATGCTCCTAGTGATGTCTCCGCTGGCTGCTATCGCGCCCCGATGATCGTAGTCCCGCCTGAAGGTCGAGCCGCGCTCGATCGTGAATCGTACTCGCGATACGCAACTCAATGTTTTCTCACTCTCACGATATCTACACTCAAAGTCCGTATGTTCACATTCACACTCGCACTAAAGAACTCAAAGTTAAACTCTCAAAGTCTCAAGGGAAAGGTACCGACCGCGTCCCGAGGAAAAGCAAAATCGAAAAAGCCCTGTCTTGCGGTTGACCCAGGGGCGTAGCGTGCCTTGGTGGGGCCCCGTATAAAAAATTATTTGGGGGCCCTTATGAAGGGTAAAGATTTCTCACATTTATTTTTGCTTACGCACGTCGGGGGCCCCCGTGGCCCGGGGGCCTCGTATAATTGATACGGCAGATACGGCGGTAGCTACGCCCCTGGGTTGACCCCGCAGTTTTGTTAACACTCCGTTACCCCCTCTACTCACCTAGAAAGCTGCCCGGAAGGGATGTTAATTTTTTGTGACTGTACTTTTCTAATTTCTAAGAAAAGCCTCAGTAATAACTATTTCGGTGGAAACAATAAACCATGCCCCTAGGATCCGCTGCCTTCGACTGCAATAAAAAAAATTGACCGGCGCACGCACATCTGGTGTCTAGACAAAGAAGGTTCAGGCCTATTCCAAAATTTCCGTGTAACGTTATGAATTTATGACGGTGTTTCTATTGTCTTGTTAAAATAACAAATCTTACGAACAAGTCAAATGAGGGTCCTTTGCAATACTTAAATTGAAAGTAATGGCTCAATTTCTAAGACTTCGTTTTTACGAAGACACGAAACGTGAGAACCCTACACATCTGTTATTGGTGAAATTCTCTTAACTGACAAAATTACTTTATTGGTCCGCTTTGAGATTCCCGACAGCGGTAGTAATAAAGTACGCGGCAATCATCTTAACATATTTAAGAAAAAAAAAAAAAACCCCCACGTAACATAATATATAACTCGATTTACTGTCACGGAGGCACTGCCGTTACATCTTAAAATCAAACATCTCGCAGCGATCATTGCACATATGACTTGTTGCTCCGCTATCTATGTACCACACGTCACGCTTGATTCCCACAGACAGAGCTGTTATCAACGCCTTCGACGGGGACTTCACACCACTAGAACTCGGACCCGGACTCCTTTGCTTATCGCCTTGTGTTTTAGTGCCGGACTTATCTGGACAATCCTTGAAATAATGTCCCGTTTTCTTGCACTTAAAACATTTCGGCTTAAATGGCTTTCGCACAGCAAGCGCGGTCCCGCCGTCACATTTATTCCGTCGTTGGTCTTCCTGAAGAAGTTTTCCTTTTACGGTTTCAGTTGACAGCGTCATATTTGAGTTTTCTAATGCCATAATCAGCGGCTCGTACTCACTTGTCAATCCACTCAACATAATGACAGCGACAAAGTCATCATCCAATGCCGATCCAATGTCACTCAATAATTACGATGTTTCCATGATTTTGTTAATGTACGAATCCATGCTGCCACATTCGCATAATTTTGTAGCGAATAGTGTTCGAAGTAACGCTAATCTTCGACATAGACCCTTGTCCTCGTATGCCTTTTCCAGGTTTTGCCATGCTTGTCTCGCCGTCGTAGCATTTCTTATATGTGGTAACGCTACCGGTTGAATAGACAAAGCAATCTTGGCAAGCGCCTTTTGAACCTTCTTATGATCTTCACCTTCCGTTTTATTTTCTCCAACATAGTCCCACAATTCCTCATGAATCAATATCATCTTCATCATGTATTTCCAGGTATTATAATTATTTGCGCCGGATAATTTTTCAATGGAAAAAGTGTTCGACGACGCCATTTTTACGTCGTAACTCGGACGATTGGAAAAAATATATTTATCACGAAATTATTTAAAACTTGCTTATAAAATGTGCCTGGGCTCCATAACCTGATAGAAATTGAGTAAAAGCAAGCTTTGCGATAAAGAAATCATTTATTTTTTGATAAAGAGCAAGTGACACATTGTCAGTAACATAAAAAGAATATACAGGTTTATAACTAGGTTACAATATAAAAAGTTCCAACATTTTCTCGACCAAGCATTACAATAGGACACCCAAACGACTACTCAAAATTCTTCTTGTTTGACGTGTGTTTTTCTGTTTGGCAGTTATGTTCTGCCCATTTTTCTCTCACCTGAAAGAAGCGTGGGCGCAGCGGCATCATCCCAACCTGCTGTTCATCTTCTACGAAGATTTGAGTAAGGTGATTACGAACCCTAGGTTGTCACTTTACTAGCTTGCACCTGTTTTAAACCCCTTCGCAAAACTCCTTTATCCGTAATAATCATAATAACCAGCTTTTAAGGTCCCAGGGTCTCATGAGCCGGTCAGTCTTTTTCTTTTTATTTATTTTCGCTTTGACAAAATATATTACATACCCCTCTCTCTTCTTTAGTTTCTATTATCCTTAGCTGAGGAGTAGGGCTCAATATCAGTTCTCTCCATCGATGTCAATCTTGGGCAGTTCGATTCACCTCCTCCTATCCCCGGCATACTTATCTCTTGCTTCACGTGACGATGCTAATTTAGGGCGACCTTTTGCTAGGTACATCACCATTATTGTCTTATCCAATGATCCCTGATCAGGAACAATATCATCATCGTCCTAGCGTTTTCCCGGCATTTGCCACGGCTCAGTGAGCCTAGGGATGCCTGGGGTCCGCTTTGACAACCTAATAATCCGAAGATTTGGCGCCGGCATTAGTTTTACAGAAGCGACTGCCATCTGACCTTCCAACCCAGAAGGGTAACTTAGCCTTATTCGGATTGGTCCGGTTTCCTCACGATGTTTTCCTTCACCGAAAAGCTCATGGTAAATTTCAAATGTAATTTTGCACATAAATTCCGGAAAACTCAGAGGTGCGAGCCCACGATTCGAACCCGCGAACCTCTGCTTGAGAGGCCACAGGTCGAACCACTAGGCTACCACGGCTTTTTTTTTGATCCTTGATCAGGAACATAGCTCAGTATATTATTCCACATGAACGATCTCGCGTCGTGATATCCAGCTCTTGCAAGGTCAAGCCCTCTACTACATCTATGAACCCAAAATATTGATTTATTTACTGTGTCTGTTTGTTTTCCAGGACCTGCCTGGATCAATCAGGCGTATAGCAAAATTCTTAGAAAAGGAAGTCTCAAGCGAGCAAACCCAAAAGCTGTGCGAGCATTTGGACATAAAGAACTTCAGGAACAATGAGTCCGTTAATCCTAAGTGGTTGACAGAGACCGGTAACGCTGGCGAGGAGGGTTTCATCCGACAAGGTAGCCTATCTGATGTTACTACTGCTTTAATAACGGTTCCATTGCAGATATACGACCAACATAAATACAGGTTAGATTTGTAGCGTGGTATTGATGATGTATCCTATGGCCTCAGGGACAGAGGGCTCGAAGTAGGGACCGTGTATCCCAAAAATTTAAAATTTCCGACGTATTTAGACGTCTTAAAGAGTCTGCTGCTGCTGTAATGGTTGAAGAATACGGCGACGTCAGTAGTGTATAATTGGGGGACCTGGATCAAACGAGATCCAGGATCCCCCAATCATACGTTATATTGATTACTGATCATGAATCAATACATTAATATATGTCAATCGAATTATCTGTTGAGCATATAATTACAGTACAATCCGATAATCAAATACTAGTTCAATCAAAAACTACTTCAATTAAATTCTATTTCTAATAGGTACACTCTGATATCGTTGGTTATGGAGCAAACATATATATTAAGTCACCATTTTTATACAATCATATTATCATTCAAATACTTACGATATTAAATTCTTTGTTAGCAATAGAGAAAATGCAAGCTAGTGCATTCGTGATAATGGCGTGTTGTTTGACGAATCATTGAGACGTAGTATAAACAACGGTTCAGGTGAGACCGAGTTTTTAAGCTGTCATCTTTCACTAGCGATGCTATAATATGAAACAGGGATTCAATTTTGTTATTTTTTATTTAATCAATAATTCTTTGTTTATAAATTTATTGTAAGAAGAGAATACTTAATGTGAGGTTTCGATATGTTTCACTATAAATTGGTTAATATAATTCAATAATCTGATTTTGACGTACGAAACGGGTAAGATATTAAATAGGTAATATGTTATCATTATTGTGTAACATCAGTGATGCATATTTCATGAGAAACCGTGGTCCATTCTACTAGGTATTCAATTTGGATTGAAAGCTCAATCAGAAAAGTATCCAGCCTACCCTAGAGCAGAATCCGCTGCACACCACTGTGCAACAGACCTACCTCGCTCACCAGTTACTATGCTGACTATGTTATATTACGTGTCTTACGCAGAAACTTATTTATTTTATTTGATTCTTGAA
The DNA here is from genome assembly GCA_963854515.1 of Pandemis heparana. Classification (NCBI taxonomy): domain Eukaryota; kingdom Metazoa; phylum Arthropoda; class Insecta; order Lepidoptera; family Tortricidae; genus Pandemis; species Pandemis heparana. The sequence continues at coordinate 422,564 of OY978009.1, read as the reverse complement.
TAGTAATTTAATTACGTAATTCTAAATTGAAGTCTAAATTTATTTATTCAGCGTTCAGACTCGTAATTATATAAGATTATTAACGCTATAGTTAAGTATCTGAATTATTATAAATAAAACATATCATATTACATTAACTCCTTTATTTTTAATAAGTAGACAATATAGTAGTACATTATTATACTTAACTAACACATTTTAGTTATTCTCAAATCCATATCATCCTGAATTTTACTTATGATATCTTTAGTTGCGCTATATACGTCATCAAATAATATACCCTTCACAACATATTGGGCGCAGATTTCTGCTTCACAAGTACACATTGAATGTTCAGATTTCGGTGCGTTCTCGGCGTCATAAATTTCTATTTTAATTATTTTTGTCGCACGTTTTACAGTTCTTTTTATGTATGAAGAATATGGTAGTTCGGTTCTGGTTCTCTTGCGAGAAGCGCCATCATGAGTGGTAGATCTTTGTTCTGCTCCATGCGTAGCACGCTGATCCGCTGGTACAAAATTAAAGAGATCTTCTGTATCCTGTAAAGAAAAGACATTCAAAATTTTTGAATCAAATAATTGTCAGTAACATTGGCGTTTGATAACAATTAATCGTAATTTATCGATAATTAACAAAAGAATTCTTATCATGACTAAACGACATTAAAATTTATAAATCGAGTATTACAATAAAGCTTGCATTGGATTACTATATAAATAAATATCAGAGACAATTGATGTCGATTAACCTGAGTCTAAAGTAAGGTAAGCTTACGTTATAGGTGCTGGCCAACGAATAAACATACTTATATAGATAGATATATACTTAAATACTAAACACTTTACTTATATATTAAACATTCGAAGCTCAAGAACAAACTTTCATATTTTTCATACATAATATCTGTCTCAAGCTTTGTCGCCTGATTCTCTAACCACTCAGCTATCCAGTCGTCGGTATGGATATTGATTATTATTAAATAATAACAAGTATAATAAAATAGGTACACACTCACCGACATTACTGAACTGCTCACCAGTGTATTGCAAAAATACTAATCGTTAAAATGTTCTAATTTCTTGTTATTTATATTATTTTTTAAGTATAAAAAAGAAACCATAAGGTTTAATATCGCATAGTAAAATCGTTTTATCGTTAATATGAGACCTAACCATATATGAAAGATGTCTATGCTAAATGAGTCTCAATGATTTGCAATGTCGACATTTGCATCCACATACACTGAATTTGGAGGTAAGTATGTCTGTTTGTTGATCTCGTATATGAAAACTAACAAACGTTTTTTTATTTTATTTCGCACAATAGGTTATATAAACTAAAACCAATTGTGAAGTTAGTGAATCAGTTAGTAAATCCGTATCGGCCAAGCAAAACCACAGTATTAAACTATACAAAATCATCGCTTCCCATTTAAGACTAAGCGTTAACGCAGAAGTTTAAGATTACACCGCTTAAAAGGGTTACTGCTGATACATGATGAGACCTATTTTAAAGTCACGCGGATACTTTCCGTATAAGGAAGATATTCACGTGGATTAGAGAGTACTTAAGCGGTTGATACCGAATCTAGTGCATCATTCATCTCCTCTGCAAAGTAAAGAACCAGCCATCACCTCATCTCCTAAGCTGAAGGATCATCATCAAAAAAAATGTAAGTGTCTATCTTATTAACTAAACGTATTTATTAAATTATGCAACCATCATTACGATTGAATAGTCGAGTCGTTTGTAACATAACACCGACTATAAAGCGAGGTTGCGGATTTCTGGACTGATGGATATTTATTTATTATTTATCTATTCGAATAGATACCTAGAAAAGTTAATTACTTTTCTAGCTTCAATTATGCTGTCTAATAATTTAAATGTTGATGTTTTTATACATTGGAGTCATTAATATTATCAATAAAATTATTCGTCATTCGAATAGTAGTGTAAATATTGGAATTTGATAGAGTTATGCTAACTAATTCTGGCTTCAATATAAATGATGCTGTTTATTGAATAGAGTAATTTAACTTAATATCATCAATAAAATTATGAGTCATTCGAATAGCGGTAAAGAATAATAGTTTAATGATGCTATGTTATTATGCGTCATTCTTATAGTAGTGCAAAATTTTATAATTTCGGGGAGGGCTGCGCTAGTAAATTGTATGAAACAAGACGAATGACGATACTTTTTAAATATACCTCTATCTTATTTAAATACTTACTATAAAACGAAAAGTAGGGTCAAATATTATAGATAACTTAAATACTGTAGTTAAAATGTTTTAATATTTATTTCAGGTCGAAGATTTATAGCTCTAACAATGCTGAAACACTATTTCCGTCGGAAGACGAGTCAGCGATGCAGGCCGAATCGAGTGAGATAAGAAAGAGGAAGCATAGCAAAACGTAAGTATTCAATTTATCTTTTGATTCGACTCGATACTAAAGATTATTCTGTGTTATTGAATGATGTTGTTTAAGTTTAATCAGACCCAATCAATATTTTAATTACTTTCATTGAATATCCTCTAATGTAGTCAAGTCTCTGCAAAAATTTTATTAGCTCGATTTAATTTAACGATCGTTTTTATTTTTTCAGATTGAAACATTCATCTAAAGCTGTAGTTTCTTCGTCAAGCTCTGAAGATGAAGCTGCGAGACCGGCTGAATCGAGTGAAAACTTTGACTTTGGCCGTGTCCAGCAGATAGTTCGGTGGCAGGGACCATGGAAGGTGGCTCTTGATGAAACGGGGTGGCAAAGCATCCACGTACAGAAGTGTGGTTACTAAGTAACATAAAATTGTTTTAGACATAATTGTCTACGGGATATAGACTACGATTATCTTTGAAAGCCTTGAAATTTCGACACAGCTTTAGGTATGCATCATGCACCATTTCTGTTCTAAAGTTCTAATCCTCTTCTGTTTTTATTTTCTTGATATGTTACGAATAAACTTTTCGTTTACATAAAAAAGCAAGTCTGACTAATGATGGGCGACTTCGACTAATTTGCTGATTCGAATGATTACCGATTACTAATATCATATTTCGAATTTGAAATTAGAAACTAATGCCGATAATCGAATAACGACTACTAATATTAGTAACTAATCGGCGGCTGGGCGACTGCTTGGACCGAATCGGAAATCATCGTGTCGACTCGGCGCGGTGCTTGCGTTCGTTAGTTGTTGGCTTGTTAGTTATATCAACGTCAACTCGACTTGACTGGATTGAGTGGATTTTGAGTACTACTAATATTCGAATGATTTTCGAAATAGTCGACTAAGTCGAATGATTACAATAATCGACTAATCGAATTAGTATTATTCAAAGTCGCCCATCATTAAGTCTGACGGATCCCAAACTGGGCCGTGAAAGATCACGGGTCTTATCTACGTCGTTTTTGAAATATCGGGAGCATATATCCCGTAGAAAATATGTATAATATTGTTTCCCTTTGAAGGTAAATGTGGTGGCTGGCGCGAGTACTTCGACGAGGGTATGGCGGCGCAGGCGCAGGCGTGGATCCGCGTGAACCTCGCAGACACAGACCTGCGGTTCCCCGATGCTACCTCTTAAGTTACCACCCTCGTAACGGCCTACAAATAAAAAAATAAACTACTTATACCATTATTCTGTGTTTTAATAATAAATTATATATATTTTTTTTCATTCTTAAACTTTTTCATTTTGATTTTGATTTTCAATAATAATAATTCTTTATACAGACAACAATATGGTCCATTTTGATGTTCATTAAGAAACCTAGACTACGTTAGTACTTAATGCTAAACAATGTTTTAAGAAAATCATCACTCACCAGCACTCTCTCTCTCTCTCTCTCTCATGTTACTCTCTACCTGCTCTACTGCCTGTTTTTCTACTCTGTTCCTACGCAATGAAGAACATTTGAAAATCGTCAAGCGATAGCCGTCTACCTAAGACTGATCTACATATAAAAATGAATCTGAATGAATGAATGAATCTGTTCGTTCCTTTCGACGCACGTTGCCAGATACGCATTTTACCAAACAATTATAACCAAACTGATACGTCGAAAGGGTTCACTCAGACTGACCCGACCATCTGCTGAAATTTTCCGGGACAATTTGAGACCTTTAACCTATATTATAGCCTCAGAAAGTTAGTCGGTAAAAGGTGTTTAAACAGATTTAATGAATACCAGAATACCACTTAATAAACGATACAGATGAGAGATGAGAGATGTAAGAAATTTAAAAAAGCCGTGGTAGCCTAGCGGTTTGACCTGTGGCCTCTTAAGCAGAGGGTTGTGGATTCGAATCCCGGGCTCGCACCTCTGAGTTTTTCGGTATTTATGTGCGATATCTCATTTGAAATTTACCATGAGCTTTTCGGTGAAGGAAAACATCGCGAGGAAACCTGCACACAACTGCGAAGCAATTCAATGGTGTGTGTGTGAAGTTCCCAATCCGCACTGGGCCCGCGTGGGAATTATAGCCCAAGCCTTTTCATGGGATCCCTCCATTTCCCATAATTTCATTTGTACTAATTTCATTTGCCATAATGGTCACTGGCTATAACCTTCATTTGCCCTAATATCACATGCCATAATTTTTGAATGCCATAATACTCAAACGTCATAATGTTCAACATCCCTAATATTAGATACCATAATATCACTTTCCATAATTTTTACTTTCCATAACTTTCAAAATCACTAATATTTCATGCCATAACAATCATTTGCCATAATTAAGGAAAAAACAGATCCAGACTGTTGAAATTTACTGCTACCGAAACACGGTAGGTTCGTTAGGTTTCTTGCGACCCTCAGAGCTGAAATAGAAGCATCTCTAAGGACTCAGGGGGCTCGGGGGGCAAAGCCCTCCTCAATAGCCACATGCCTGGTCAATTAATTAGGTTAGGTTAGGTTAGAATGGCGTCAAGGCGCGAAGCGCCAAAACTAGGCGGAATAGGAGCTCCGCGAAGCGGAGCTCCGTCGGCTTCGCCTCAGGGTCATTCAGTTCATATTTTTGTTTGTTTTCTACACATGTCATCACATCTGTTAAACGTAGATAATTAACACAACCCGTAGTAAAAAAATTACATTTTTAATTAATTATTATTATAATTACAAGAATCAAAATTCTGGGTTTTTTATGGCAAATAATTATTATGGCATTTGAATTTTATGGCAAATGATATTAGGACAATTGATAATAGGAAAAACGAAATTTATGGCAAACGTATCGTTATGGCACCTGAAAATTATGGCAAATGAAAATATGGCTAATGATCATTATGGCATATATATCGTTATGGAATATAAAATTATGGCAAATTAAATTCGGGCATGTGAAATTAGTTTATATGAAATTCGGGCAAACAATAGAGAACCCTTTTCATTCTGAGAGGAGGCCTGTGCCCAGCAGTGGGACGTATATAGGCTGGAGATAGAAACGATACAGAAAACATGTGCTCAACGTAATATATTCGTACCAACGTTGCCACTAAATTTACGGAATGTAAAGTTGCTATAGCTGTTAAAAAGATGACTAAAGGCAAGTCCCCGGGACATGATGGCCTCAGCATTGAGCACTTACAGAATGCTGGGCCTGAGCTGCCAAGGGTCTTGGCTCGGTTTTACACGCTGTGTATGTCTCACTCTCATTTGCCTCGTGATGTGCTAAAGACAGTGGTGGTACCTATAGTTAAAAACAAAACAGGGGATATCGCCGAGAAGAGTCATCATAGACCAATTTCACTAGCAACTATTGTAGCCAAGGTGTTTGACAGTTTGCTTAACACACATCTTGATAAACACTTAATCCTACATGACAATCAATTCGGGTTTCGACCAGGATTATCTACTGAGTCAGCAATTTTGTGCCTTAAGCATACTGTCAAATATTACACCAATCGAAAAACACCTATATACGCTTGTTTCTTTCTTGGATTTGTCGAAGGCGTTTGATTTGGTGAATTATGATATACCTACTGTGGGAAAAGTTGCAGGTCATGAATCTGCCTCCTGCCTGATGTCATAGCCATCTTTAGGTATTGGTACGCAAAACAGGAAAATTATGTAAGGTGGGCAGGCGCTTTTTCGAACTCTTACGGGTTGGAGTGCGGGATGAGGCAGGGGGGGGCTAACCTCTCCCTCGCTCTTCAACCTGTATTTGAACGCGCTTATCGTGGAGCTCAGTAGCCGGCATGTCGGCTGCCATGTAGATGATGTGTGCGTTAATAACATCAGTTATGCGGACGACATGGTGCTGCTGAGCGCCTCGATGTGCGGGATGAGGTCACTTATCGAAATTTGTGAAAGATACGCCTCTAAACACGGCCTTATATATAATGTATCTAAAAGTGAAGTGATGGCTTTTAAAGCTGGCAATGTATGTCCTCAGTTTGTGCCATCTCTTTACCTGAATGGTGCCGCTCTTAACAGGGTAAAGCAGTTCAAATATCTCGGTCACATGTTAACGGAAGACCTTAAGGACGATTTGGACATGGAAAGGGAGTGTAGGGCGTTGGCGGCGAGGGTAAACATGATTGCTCACAGGTTTGCAGGGTGCTCAAAATCAGTGAAAATTACCCTTTTCAAAGCATTCTGTACATCATTCTATACCTGTTCCCTGTGGGCCGACTGTACGCGCAAGTCGTTCAACGCTCTACGCATCCAATATAATAATGCGATCAGGGTGCTGTTACGGCTGCCACGCTTCTGCAGTGCTTTTACGCTACTCTGCGCAAGCGGTGCGCATCCCTGCTCAGCAGAGTGCGTGCTAGCGGCCACAGCATCCTGGCCATGATCGCAGGCCGGCTCGATTGTCCCTACGTGAACCATTGTGTGAGCATTCACGTGCGGAATCAAGTAGGTATCAGGATAATGGTTGACATTGAATTTGAATTATTATAGTTATTATTATTATTGTATTATTTAATTTATTCAATGTGTTTGCGACTGACATTAACCTTCAATTTAATTCTTCATTTAAATGTAGTACTAACATAGACTTAAGGGACATATATTTAGTCCTCGTCATCGGTTTCGACGATGAGGACTATATACATACTATGTAACTAACAAAATGAATCTCTGTTGTTCGAAATAAATGCATTTATTATTATTATTATTATTATATTATTAAATTAAGAAACGGTCTTGTAATTTATTTTGTTTTATGACATCATTCATTACGCAAGAAATATCAAGCAGTTTCTGCCAGTGACCGCTATCAAGGCTATTTTCATATCTAATATAGATAACAATGTAATAGTAAATAATGTATGGTGGCCTACTTTATAATAGGAGGGGCGTGTGAAGGGTACAGCACTGCCATCCTAATTTAGTTCTTTTTAAATTTTTGGGCAGATTAGACATCAATCTACAGCCCCCGGCCATAAAGATTCCACATCGGTCTTCTCGGCTTATTTCGGCTTCGTAGTGTTGTGTCACTCTGACTTACGTGACGCCAATTGTTTCTTTCCAAAGACCGAAGTGCTATGTTCATGACTGGGTGTATCATACGTGATCACGGGTAGACTGATTTTTTTTGATACTCTATTAGTACCTACATACTTGAAATGGAACACAAATTTTCATCATTTTTTAATGACAGAAACTGCCCCCAGGCCACATAATGACGGTGACTTGAAGAGAGATTATCAGCATCTATTATATATGTATACATATATTATATCTTATCGGCCGGTAATCTTTAGCGGTAGATAACATCCAGATACGTATCCTTAACGACAGTAATTATCAGTCCGTCTCGGATAGCCTACAAATAAACAGGTAAATACATACATACTTAATACAACAAATTACCATCAACATCACTGAATACTTTCTAATTTTTAATTTCTTATTAATCATACGCTCGTGGGATAATGATAATAATAATAAATCGTTTATTTAAAAGGAATCATAGTACACAGTAAATTAAATTATATGTGTGTATTTATTTTATAATGTTTCACTAAAACAATAAAATTGAAAATTCTCGTTTCGGTCTTTTCGGAAAACCTTCTTCTAGTGATAATTACCATGTTAGAAAAAATTGAAAATGTTTCAATCCTTTTCCTGCGATAGCATATTTTTTTTTCACAATTTTTTAGGTATGAAAGAAAATTGATGAAGCCAAAGAGGTGTCAGGATCGTAGCAAGTGAAAAAAAGTAGTCTCTGCCTACCCCTGTGGGAAAGAGGCGGGACGGTTTGTATGTATGAAAGAAAATTGTCTTCAAAATCTGCAAACTAAAATTTCGTCCGTGCATGATGGATGAAATTGCAAATACAGATAGCAAAATAGTACGGCTCCCTGTCCTAACAAAAATCAGTTTTATGGTCCCATCCTGAAGAAAGCATGAAACTTGGCATGAATGTAGCTATCACATATGTGCTTCAATGTCGATATGGAAGCACGTCGAGAAATTATTTTTTCCCCCCATCCCCCCCCTTTTTATGTGCCAAATCGTGGTTTTTATTATTTTTTATGAAAACGGATACAGCTATCAGAAAACTGTCAAAGATCAATATGTTCCTTATTAAATTAGCTACAATATTGTCCTTAGACGTACGTTGATACAACTTATAGTTTATAAAATATGTACATGTTACTTAAAAGTTTTATTAAAAATGCAATCTTTTAATAAGTGCCGGCACGTAAGTCTAATCTGACCTTGTATGTGCACCAAATTTTTATATGTTACTAGGCATATCACCTGGACCCTAAAACTGCCAGGAGACAGTTTCTGAGGTGTCAAGGTCACCAGTTATGACATCATCAAAGTGGCCGCCGCCGCGTTTTGGAAAATTAAAATTACACGCACGCAACTTATGCAACGCACGAATACATGTGGGGTATCAAATGAAAGCTAGTTAAATATACTGTATTTGTGCTCTGAACCGTAATTGCATTAATGCTAACGTTTAAGAGCTATTAATATAAAAATAATAATCTTGGAAAAATATTACGGACTTTTATTTCTTGCACCAAAACTAAAGACTCCAGACTAAAATAATGTACTACGATAATGAAAATAAATTATTAAGCTTTGCATTACAATTCAAAGTTTGAAATTCGGATATAAAATGACGAAGTTATGGTCAAAACTTGACGACGCTGTAGCGCCTGGAATTACGAAAAAAAATTTTTTTTCTTCCGGAAACCAGCACCAATTTTTTTATGTTACTAGGCATATCATCTGGACCCCAAAACCACTCGGTGCTCTTGAACAGCATACAGAAAGATGGTATTGTAAAAAGTTAAAAAAAGAGTGCTTGAGTCAGACTCGGTGAGCTGTAACTGTAACTCTAGAAGTAATGCCTCTACGACTATAAAATAAGTGTCATTTTGTAGTTAATTTAATAAGGAACATATTGATCCTTGACAGTTTTCGGATAGCTGTACCCGTTTTCATAAAAAATAATAAAAAACACGATTTGGCACATAAAAAGGGGGGGGATGGGGGGAAAAAATAATTTCTCGACGTGCTTCCATATCGACATTGGAGCACATAATGTGACAGCTACATTCATGCCAAGTTTCATGCTTTCTTCAGGATGGGACCGTATTTTACGTTAAGGACCTGTACTAAAAGGCTTGACTTCATTTTGTTTTTATCAAAAACTTATCTATCGCAGCATGAGTGAAATGCAGGCGTCTTGCTAACTAGTGGAAACTTTTTATTAAGTACCTACTGGACTTATCAAACACAGAGCCATATTATACTAAATAATCACGTGGATATAATCGGTGTTCAAGGCGGTTGTTGACAAAGTGCGAATTGCTGTGATGATAGCAAACTTCCGGTAGAAGATGCCATCGAAAAAAGAAGTGGGATACTTAAAATAATACATGCAGTGTCTTGAAGTGCAATTTTAATCGTTCATCAGGTTAAACATCGGAGACACAATGGCAGACAAAGTGAGAGTCCAAGAACTGGACGCCGAGTCGCAGGAGCTGGTCGTCAGTTTATTTACAGGTAAGAATATAAACTGATATTATTATTAAGGGCTTCCATATTTTTGTGCTCATTAGTTGGCGATGGCGACACTGCACTGTCAAGTAGGTTGTCTTGTAGTTGTTTCTAGTATTGCTATCGCGGATGAATCTGTCCACTATGCTCTACTATTTGTATCTACTTATAGAGCAAATTGGACATTTTCGTCCAGTTTACTCTACGAGTTTTACCGATGGAGCAAATTGAACACTTTTTTTTTCAATTTGCTATACTAGTTCTTCCTACGATCCATGCAAAGAGGCTTTGCCATTAAAATAATACGAGGCTTTCGCACCATTTCAACCTCTGCAGCTATATCACTGCTGGACTTCTCCCTTTGGACATCAAAGTTAACGAAATATCAGATACAATCATCTTCACAAATCATTAACAATCCTCATGTAACTCATAAACATTACATAACATTACCGACCTTAAGTCATATTCATATTAGTTTATCTTAATTACAGCACTAACATCCTTGTCTATTAGTTCATGGAATCGCAGCCGCCCGTACCTCTCGCGAGGACTGCGATTTGTTCATCATCGTACAGTCGCCATCAGATATATCGTAGCGGGCGAGGTCCTCAAATATTTCGGAGCAGCATTAAATTTCAATAAATTCGTTACACTAAATATGGTTAATAACATCGGAACACGCAATCCGTCATAAATATAAGAGCAGCGACTTTTCAATAAATTCGGGACGTTCAATGAGCTAAAAATATCAGGAAGCACATATCGTCAAAGGTATCGACGCAGTCAATGTGATCATAAATATCGGAACATAAGTGGAAAATAAACCTTACGTATTATGATGATAGATTCGAATTCCCAACAAAATACAAATAAGGCTCAAACGTCATGCCAAAATGAAAGATATGTCACCTATATAGTGTACGCGTTTGCATGCATGATTCACTGTGTTAGTAACAAAAAACCTTTTTTGTTGTATAAAGTGTAAATTGTTACTGGCCACTAAATTGTACTTTTTTTAAGAATAAAATTTTTCTTTTTCTGCTGTTATAAGTCAAAACATGTAGTTCTATTTTATAAAACTAGTTTTATTATAAACGCACTGTAATTTAAACTGTTTGTCACAAAGTTAAGGTATATTTTCCAAAAATGTTCCGATCTTTATGGTCAGTCTGTCTGCATCGATATCTTTGACGATCTGTGGTGTCTCGATTTTATTGAAAAGTCGATGCTATTATATTTATGACTAATTGCGTGTTCTGATGTTATTAACCTTACAGTTGTAATGAATTTATTGAAATTTAAGGCTGCTCCGAAGTATTTGAGGACCTCGCCCGCTACGATATATCTGATGGCGACTGTACAATAAAAAAAAAGTTCTCCTAGTTATCGGAAAAACTCATAGAGCAAACTGGACGAAAATGTCCAATTTGATCTATTAGTAGATACAAATACTAGAGCATAGTGGACAGATTCTCGCGGATTCACATTATTCGGGATTTGTTTTTGACTAATCTTTAAAATCCTATTGTTCATGACCATTCTCCGAATTACAAACATTTGCGTACACGGGCTATTAAGTACATCCTAATATGATCAAAAACGAGGGTAATATTTTTTTTAAGAGGGTGCATTCCTACTGAGCTGGCAATGTCGCATTTTCGGTGTTTTTTTACGATTATTTCACAGAAATTGAATGTAAGTTTCAAATGTGCGCCTGTAGTGCACTTTGTATTTAGTGTATTAATGTGTCCAATGCAATGATTAATCGTGATATTTATTTTTGTAGTAAAGGTAAAAGTCCATCACGATCAATTATTGCATTAGACACATTAATAGGTAAACTAAAAACGAAGTGGACTACAGACGCACATTTGAATCTTTTATTAAATTTTCGTGAAATAATCGTAAAAAAACATCAAAAATGCGACGTTGCCAGCTCAGTAGGGATAAACGCTCTTAAACAGTGTAAGTATAAAGGTTTTAGAAGTAGAAGGATTTAGCTTTATATTGTTAATTTGTCATACTTATTTTATTTTTCAAAACCTTGTTCTTCGATTACCGTAGCCTGTCCGCACGCCACGGTGTCTTAAAACTTGTTTCTCATTTGAGTTATGTTATACTAAAATATATATTTAGAAGGCTTATTTTAAGTTCATGGTTTCAGGGAACCCCGAGGGAGTCGCGCGCTTCGGCGAGGGGGGCTACATCATGCCCAAAATCTACAAAAACAACGTGGACACCCTCAAGAACATGGCCGTCCGACCCGACGACACTTGGGTGGTCACCTACCCTCGCTCAGGTATGACTACAATAAACAGAGGAATACAAAAGCTCACCGAGGGAACGGGGGAAATTATAGGAATCATGCTGTAGGCGACCCACGTACGCTGCACTGCACGTACGTTGGCAGCACGATCCTCTCCCATTCGGAGTAGGTGGCCGAACCAGCGAAGTCTGTGTGATTTTGTTACGCCGATGATGTTGGGTTCAGCCACCAGCTCCTGGAGAGCGTACGTGGGGTTGGGCGACCCAGGTATCGCTGGGGGGACAGTGTCCAGGCGGATTTTGCGACGTCTTCAAGTCGACGACTGGCAAGAAGCTGCGCACGATCGGGACAGATGGCGTGCTCTTGTTTCGGAGGCCATGGCCCTATTTAGGTCCCTGAGCCAAATTAGTTAGTTAGTTAGATATGCAGTAGGCAATGCGGCTAGCAATAGCAACCCATCACTACTTTGATTCTCCTTTCCACCTATACGATACGACCGCAAACATGCAAAACGTGTTTTTTTTGGAAAGTTAATAGCTGTAGCCATAAACGTTTTCCCTCATGTCCCGAACCGAATATGATAATAGACATTTCCTCTTCTTGCATGTTATGACTCCCAGGGTGGAAATTTCTAAATATTTACGACTTACGACATTCAGAAACATCGGTGGGAGACCACCCAGGGACGTAATATTGTGTAATCAAAGTGTTTGTTTTACGGCACACAATAATGTCACATAATGTCGTAATCCTTATCATTTAGATATATAATCTATACATAAAAGAATCGAAAGTGAATTCGACTGATAAGTGATAACGCAACGAGTATAAGAATTAAAATACACACCTTAAGATAAGTAACATTGTATGATAGTGCATTGCATTAAAATTATTAAGAAATAAGTTTCTGTCAAAAATTTCATTTTCAATAAAGCTTTTTTTGCTGACTATACTTGCGTTGTGACCCGTTCTACCTACATAAAGTGTACCAAATTTCAAGTCCATCGGAGAGACCGTTCAAGAGTTCTTTTCTGCAGAGACGATCCTGGCTGAGTCACCAGAATGTAACAGTATCATCACTAATAATAGTTTAAGGGTAGTTTAAGGATAGTTCCCGTTGGTGGGGGAACCGTATAAAACGGCCGGCATCCGCCTCTAAACGACATTCCATCACTGACACTAGAGTTAGGGGAACCTATGCCCAAATACTGTGAGATCTTCATAATAATAACTAATTGTATTGTTACCAATGCAATAGACAATATTTCAATTTTTTAAGAGCTACTTTTTATTGTCTGGCTGGAAAGAGCGCACAAATTTAAGACACCCATATTTTTTTATATTCGTGAAAATCTTGTATTTTCGTGGAAAAATCCATTTAAATCGTTGCTCAAGCAGAAAGGACGTAAGTAACAAACGTCAAGTATTAGCGAAATGACGTCACTGCTTTGTTTTGTACACTTAAAAAAACGTTGAAATAATTACATTAATTGACCGCCAAAACCTGTGCTTAAATACTTTGACAGTGAATGCAGTTGTCACTGTCGATGAACGTCAAAACGAGCTGACAAACTCAAACAGAATACTTTACAAAAAATATGATTTTAAATGAAAACTTGCAAAAATATTATCATTATTGCCCGGCAAACAGTTATCTAGTGTTCCCGATGGCAACAAAGCCATGCGGTGTGCGAATGAATTAACCGTCAGCTGTCAGTAGTGTTAGTGTTGTGAAAGTTGTAAATATCAAAGGGAAACCTGTAAGACAAGGTTTTTTATAATGGCAGTATTGGACCGGCCGCTGGACGTCATTTCTTGTTTTACATATTATGCTCATTTTTCCAAAAAATACTGTACGAAAAAATCCAAAAATATTTTTTTTTGTGTTCTACAAGTGTTTCGCTCGAAATGGTTTTTGATTTATGAATATAAAGAAATTTGAAATATTGTCAATTCTCACTGATTATAATTCCAAGTTTATTTAACTTGTTGTTTCATTTTAAAATCATAAGAGTCTATGGAGGACTGCCCTTACAAGAACTTCACTACCAGATTATTGTATTGTCATCCAATTGACTCAAGTATGAAAAATTTCAGCTCAATCGGTTGAAGATACCTGCTTCGAAATTGAGTCCCAAGATTCCACCCGGACAAACATACCTACTTACATACGTATATCTACATACATACTCGTACATTGCACATTAATAAGAAGCACTCTAAACGTGGCATGTATGCCTTGTTACCCTTGGCAGTTGTTGTCTATCCCGTAAGCCATTATGTGTCTGTATGTAAAATATGAAGAAAATTTTAATATTTCTAGAATAAATATGCCGGGTGTTTGCCGGAGATTCTTTACCACCCATTGCCCTGCTGTTACCGCGACCGCTACCGTAACCGGTACTAGCAGGGCGGCTGGGGACTAGAGGCTTGTCACTACTCGCCACGCTTGGCAAGCGTGTTGGGGAGCGCAGTATAGGATGTTAAAGTTTAGTACCCAAGAAGACGCTGCTGCCCACCTTTTTTTTTTTTTTTTTTTTATTTGAATAGGAAGGAAAACGAGCAAGTGGGTCACCTGATGGTAAGCGATCACCACTGCCCATAGACACCCGCAACCCCGGAGGGATTGCAGATGCGTTGCCAACCTAGAGGACTTTGATGAAATGCCTCTTGTGCCCGTAATTTCCCCGGCTGTCTTACTCTCCACACCGGAACATAGCAGTGCAAGCACTGCTGCTTAGCGGCAGGATTAGCGAGTAAGATGGTGGTAGCTATCCGGACGGACCTTGCACAAGGCCCTACCACCTCCTAGTATTATCTCTCAGCCGGTTTCTACAGCATCCACGGGAAGAGAGGAGGGGACAACATTCTTACGCCGGCGACCCACGGTAAACGGGGGGAGGCCTATGTCCAGCAGTGGGCGTTGTATGGCTGATAATGATGATGATGAAGATGATTAAATACGTGCCTATTTACAGGAACAACCTGGACGCAAGACCTGGTGTGGTTGCTGATGAATAATTTGGACTACGAGACTGCTCTGAAAATACCTCTGATGGGCAGATACTTCTTCATCGAGTAAGTGCTTCTAAAAGAACGCAAACAAGTTTCATTGTTTACAAATAATACATTATAGACAGACTGCATTCCGACTGCAATGTAACTGCCAGCGGACTGTAACACAACTGCCAACCGACTGCCCATACCTTTTTTATTTTTATTACAGCTAGCTTGCCTTGTAGTCGTTTAATAAACCAGAGTTACCAACTATCGAGCAGTTCGAAGCAGTGCATCATGATCACGGGAAGATTGAAGAAATTAAGGGTTGTCATTACTCTTTGCAGATTAACTTCATTAACGCCAATGGACAAAATTGACCTAGAACAGTTAGACCCGGTTATGCTCCAAGAATTTGCGAAAATGGAGCAATCATTCCAAGCGATATGGGATGCTCCGTCTCCTCGCTTCATCAAGAGCCACCTTCCCTTATCCCTGCTGCCCGACAATCTCCTGGACACGACCAAAGTGGTGTACGTGGCTCGGGACCCTAGGGACGTCGCTGTGTCCTTCTACCACCACAGCAGGCTCTTCAAGACGTCCAACTACGTAGGAGATTTCAAATCGTTTTGGGATTTATTCTTAAAAGACTTGGGTGAGTTGCAAGTTATTAGGTACTTCGAGAATCCTTAGCCTAGTGATTTGATCTGACGCTTAGCAGATAGTACCTAATTGGTTCAAGTTGGACACCTCAGAACTTTTTGAAAGTAATATAATGTGTGATGTTATATTTGCAATTAATTGATCACGAAGACCTGTGCATACTTGCAGTCTGGGTCAGCATGGGAAGTACAGCATAAGCCTTCTAATTCTAATTTCAATCGCTAACTACCAAAGTTTCTGAGTCAGGATGTCACCCAAACGCCTTTTAGAATATGATTTAATAATAAGACTATTTTTTTTCTGTTTATCAGTCACCTACACTCCATTTTTCCCTCATCTGAAAGAAGCGTGGGCGCAGCGGCATCACCCCAACATGCTTTTTATTTTCTACGAAGATTTGAAACAGGTAAAAAAAAAACAAAAAACATTTATTGGTGACAAAGCCTTACATACAAAAGAAAAAGGTAAAAAGGGAAAAAACAGGAAAAATAAAAAAGAAGAAAAAAGAAGAAGAAGAAGAGGAAGGGGAAGGTAAAAGGGGTAAAGGCAAAGGTAAATATGAATCAGAATTATCGCTTCGGTATACACACTAATATTACTGATGCGAAAGCGTGTCTGTTACGTCTTCACGCTTACGTCAGTGAACCGATATAGTTAGAATTTGGTAAGGAGATGGTGTCAGTTTCAGGGAAGGACATAGGATACTTTTTTATTCCGGAAAATCGCAAAGTTCCCACGAGATAGCGGTTAGAGAATTCTGCGCAGACGGAATCGCAAGCAACAGCTACTATTGCTTGCGTGGGGATTTCGCAAAATTCGTCCTTATTCTATATTTCTTTAATTTTCAGGACCTGCCTGGACATATTAAGCGTATAGCAGAATTTTTAGGAAAGGAAGTCACAAGCGAGCAAATACAAAAGCTGTGCGAGCATTTGGACATAAAGAACTTTAGGAACAACGAGTCTGTTAACCCCACGTGGATGAATCATTCCGGCAACGCTGGCGAGGAAGGCTTCATCCGACAAGGTAACGCATTTAATAGTCCCTTTAACCAATCAATTGAAGTTAGTGATGAAATCAAAATGAACATCATGGGACCCAATGGTCAATACACCAATTGACTTGGTCCCAAACCAAGCAAAGTTTGTACTATGGGTATGAGTTATGAGTGAAGTTGTGGGTATGAATTTAATTCAGGTAAATAAATAAAACCCTATCGACGAGCTTGTATAAAGAGATTATTGGAAGCGAGGAAAAACAAAGAAGAAAGGATTGCAGATGCTTTGTCAGCATTGAGGGCTCAGGTAGCTTATTACGTAACTCGCTCGCGATCACCATCGTGTACATTTTGACAGTTCGTGTATGGGCTGACAATTGGAATCGGAATCAGCTAGCTGTCACATTCATACAAGAACTGTCAAAATAAACACGATGGCGATTGCGAGCGAGTTACGTAATAAGCATGCTGGTAGATTACATGTGATGTGCCAGTAATTTCAGACATGACAGACAGACATAAATCACGTCTTTATCCCCTACGGGGTAGAGAGCCCAAGGTAACAAGACCTAAAGGCCACGTTTAGCATAATTGTGGGTGTGGTTCTCTATTGATTTGCCGAAAATTTTACTGCCGAATTTGACTTCCCAACCAACGTTTGGTCGAATTTCATTTTGCCGAATCATCATATGGCAACTTGTTAAAATGATTAGTTTCTTTTCCCAACCTCACGATTGCCAACTCCACGTTTGTTTTTTTTACATGGACACTTATTAAAATGTCCTTTTTTATATAGCCAAATGGTACTACATAAACATGAATAAAAAGTAGTTAAGTAAAATAAAGACTGTTCATAAACTAAAACAAACATGTTCGCGGCTAAGGGGTGGCCCAAGGGCAATCCGCCGCACCTAAACCTAAATTGATCCAAATTAATAATAAGAGTTTTCGGGTTTGTGTAACATTTGCCATGTGAAAGATATTCCAAAAGTTTAAAATCAAAATGATATACGTCTTCATAAAAATTCGGCCAAATGAGAGGTTGGCATACAAAAATTTGCCAATAAACAGTTGTCAAAGTGAACATTCGGCGAAATGTTGGTTGCGAAATGAAATTCGATCAAAAAAAATTCGGCGAAAAGGCAAAACACCTGTGGGTGTACATATATTTAGGTAGAAAGGGGAATCAAAATAGTGGTGGGTAGCCGCATCGCCTATAATCATGACTCCTAAGATTTTCGCCCATTCCCTCTGCCCTTTACCATCTGCGCGGGAAGAGAAGAAACTGGTACATTCTATGTTTTTCCTTTGCTCCTAGACCAGCATGGAGTGAGTTTGAAGTAATATCACTGGATGTCTTACGTCCTTATTCATAAACGCTTAGCAATCGTTTGTCCTTATCTGTGAAAGGTAAATGTCAAAGTGACAGATAAGGACAAAAGGTTATTAATTTAGTAGAAGCCGATAGAGCGTTTATGAATAAGGGGGTTACTCTCCAAGCCGGAACAGTAGCGTGGTAGCGATCCGGACAAACTTTGCATGAGGTCCTACCATCCGCAAAATTTTCAGTTTGCGACTTTATTTGAAGGTAAAACTGGTGGCTGGTACGATTACTTCGACGAGGCGATGGCGGCGCAGGCGCAGGCGTGGATCCGCGCCAACCTGGCGGGCACCGACCTGCGCTTCCCCGGCGCCAGCTCCAAGGTGGCCACGCTTGTCTCCAAGTACAACAAAGGATAACCTTAAGTTAATCGTGTATTTTAAATAAAAAAAGCAAAATGAAGTACTGTTTTTGTTGTTCCTATATTTACACACGTTTTTTTCTCGCGGGCAAAAACATCAACAAGTCAAATTTTTTGTGCAATTTTATTTTTACCCACGCCACGACGGAACGGAGACGGTTAATGCGTTTAGGGTGTGTGTGTTTGTCCGCAAACGCATGTTCCCATTTATCTTGAGAACGGTTGGACCGATTTAGATGCGGTTTTCTGTATTAGGTTTGTAATTATTTAGCGGTGGTTCTTAGATAGGTGTTATAGTGTTTGTCCGTTAGGGGGCGCTGCAATATTCGTATATGTAAAACACGAATGTTCCCATTTATCTCCAGAACGATTGGACCGATTTAGAAGCAATTTTCTTTAAAAGGTGGGGAATTTATTGGGGATGGTTCTTAAATAGGTGATATGACGTTAACTTGACAGAGGGTGCTGCAATCATAAAATTCCTAATTAAATTCAAACTTTTTGTGTTTCGGAGACAATTTGGTAAAATTTGGATTCCTGATAGTTTCATTCTGTCCGTCTGACTGTCTATGCATCTATCTGTCCGTTTGTCAAAGGCGTTTTACTCGGAACCTACAATGGTTAGGTACATAATTTCATTTTGAACATAGGTTTCTTCGTAAGCCGCTACATATCACAAGATTCTATTTAGTTTCACCTGTCCCGTTGTCTGTCTGTCTGTCCTTAATCAAATATTGCACTCCCAGTAATTGGATTGACGTGACATTTAGCATAGTTGTATAAGTCTGGTGACAAAACAATGATCGGGTAGAGAAATTCTGATGATCCGGCCAGGACAGTGTCCGCAGAAGGGAACTCTTCAACGGTTGGTCGGATTGACTTTATTTATTTATTTATTTATTTATTTATTGAGGTGTTCTACAGCGGTACAATCATACTTATTCTAGTTTACAATGCGAGTCTTAAGGCCAATAACAGAACTCCCTAAGTAGTACAATCATATGCCTGGGTGGGAAAATCTAATTTAATTTGAAACAACAAACATATTTAGAAAGTTTAAACAAAATAATAATAATAAAAAAAAAACAAAACATGCAAACGCGTGTGTTTCATGTCTCCTGTGTGTGTGTGTGTGTGTGTGTGTGTGTGTGTGTGTGTGTGTGTGTGTGTGTGTGTGTGTGTGTGTGTGTGTGTGTGTGTGTGTGTGTGTGTGTGTGTGTGTGTGTGTGTGTGTGTGTGTATGTGTGTGTGTGTGTGTGTGTGTCACCAGGAAATATTATTCTCAACCAGGAGCTTGAACTTATTTCTTGAACAAGCAAATGGGTCCACAGCCTGAAAGGATTTGTTGTATGTGCGTACAGCCCTAATTAGTATTGAGTTCTGGGCATAATTCGTACGTTGGAAGGGAACTTTGAAGAGAGGAATATGGCGGGTTCGACGAGTGGGCGCACAAAACCCGATTTGCGCGAGCAGCGTGGGACAGTCCAGACTTGCTTACGTATAAAAAATAAACGAAAACTTCATTAAACCAACTAATTATTCAGGTTAGAGTATGCGCTATTGAAGAAGAGGAGACTAGGCACCGCGAAGAAAGCTATGCAAATCTTTCCGAATTAAAAATACACCTTAGCTTTCACTACTCACATTAGAAATGAAGTTATAATTCATCTCCAGCCTATATACGTCCCACAGCTGGGTATAGGCCTCCTCTCAGAATGAGAGCACTTGGGCTATAGTTCCCACGCCACGCGAGCCCATTGCGGGTCGGGACTTAACACATGCCATTGAATTGCTTCGCAGATGTGCGCAGTTTTCCTCACGATGTTTTTCTTCACCGAAAAGCTCATGGCAAATTTCAAATGTAATTTCGCACATGAATTCCGAAAACTCAGAGGTGTGAGTTTGGGATTCGCCACCAACGACCCACTGCTTGAGAGGCCACTGCACTGGTCAAACCAATAGGGCTGCCACGGCACAATTGGGTCTTTGAATTTAAAAAAAGATATCGATTATTTTTATGTTCTTTAAAACTTTATGACATAATTATATCATATCTAATTGACAACATTTCATTTTTATAACACCTGAAAATGTATATATAGTTCGAAAGCATTTTGCCTCCTGATCACTGCAATATGTTTATATAATTTTAATATCGCTTATTATAAAAATAAAAATTACTTAATTAAAAATATGTCCTAATTTTACCAATACTACCACAGGATAGGTGAAACGCCTTTGCCTTTTTCACGAGAAAAAATAATCGATCATAATTTCGTATTTTTGACAACTTCAAAGTACAAGGGGGGCAACTCTGAAATTCTATTTTCGAAGTTCGTTGCATACCTTCTCTCTCACTCTCAAGATAATGACTATTAGTATGAGCGGAACAGCACGAAGCGAACCTCGAAAATAGAATATTGGAGAATAGGACCTGACATTGACAGTTTGAAATTAACGTCAGGGTTTTTTCTATAGAGAAAAGACAAAGGGATAAGTGTTTATTCTGTGATAGAACCGGAGTTACGCCCTTTTAGAATAAGCACAAATTAATAAATTAATTATAATTTAAATACAAGCCCTAGCGAAAAAATTAAACTGTCAGCATGTTCATCTTTTCGAACAAAATACAGAGAACCAATAAAATTATAGGCTTAGAAATATGAAATGTTGTCAATTATAATTATTACACGCTATCTATATGACAGCAGGTGGGAGCTACGAACGCAAAGGGGCATACGAGTGCATAGCATTCCGCCTTAAAAATAGGTCTGAAACTTCTCGATCAGACTAAAAGTTAATTCACTGTATGAGCTATGGGAAAAATGACCATAGAGAAGTAATAGGAAGTACGCCCGTCCCGTCCCCCCGAATGATTTAGACAACCTAAACACAATACACACAGTATGGTGCGTGTTTTTGCGAATGAAAAATACTTACACGTATACCAAACACTCCAACAAGATGGAGTGACGACCTGATCAGGATCGCGGGATCGCGGTGGATGCGGAAGGCACAGGACCGGTCCGAGTGGAGAGCCTTGGGGGAGGCCTATGTCCAGCAGTGGACGTCTTTCGGCTGATATGATGATACCAAACACTACTATTCTACTATCTCATGAGAGTTCTGTTATGCTAACAAAGTAAACAGATGAAAATTGTGAATGTAGAAATTCTCTAAAAAGACTAAAATAAAAAGCAAAATTAAATTTTTTGTAAAAACCCACGACGGATGCATACCTACATTTAAAAAGTATAAAATAATTTCTAAAAGAACCCACTGACCTTTGTTCACAAGGAACATTAAAAATTTGCTTTAGGTTTTAGACACATTTATTTTCCTTGACAAGCTTCGATAGCAAGACATTGATTGACGTATTTAAAAAATATAATTATTAAAAAGGTGCGCGTTGCAAGGAGGCGCCAACATGCCGGCCCCCTTGAAGTGCTCTTCAATGATCTTGAAAATTCAGTGGACAGACTTTTGCAACCGGCCTTCTGCAAGTGCCAGTGCCTGTCCACACATCGACGACTCTTGTGACACCGTCGCGCCCAGAGTGCGTGGTTGTCACTCTGCCCATTTTCCACTTGAGTGGTGGCATGAAATCCTGCTTCAGAACCACCAAGTCTCCAACGGCGATTGCTGGAGGTGAGCTCGTCCATTTAGAGCGCTTCTGTAGTTCAGACAAGTACTCCTTGCTCCATCTTTGCCAAAATTGCTGCCGAAGTTGCTCCATTCTCTCGTACCTCTGCCTCGCGCTACCCGCTGAATAAGTAGATTCTGGCAGTGCGGTCAATGGCCGGCCAATCAAAAAGTGACCAGGTGTTAGAGGTGATAAATCAATGGGTGAGGATTGAGGATGACAATGGAGTTAATGGACGCGAATTTAGAATCGCTTCAATTTGAACAAGAGTCGTTGTCAACTCTTCATATGTGAGATGGGCTGACCCTAGGACCCTTTTAAGGTGGTGCTTCGTCGATTCAACGCCAGCCCCCAAATGTGGCGCATGAGGTGGAATGAAATGAAATTGAATACCTTCATTTGCAAAGACAAAGTGACGAAGACAATTTTCACAAAGTTTCAACTTAGTAACAATTTCCTTTCGTTTGCCAATAGATTCCTTCAGAAACTCGACGCAATGGTAGATTGTGTGGTCACCCTTGTAAACCACACACACCTACGCAGACAAAGGATCTTTGTTGGTGACGAATAGGCCTCGATTAATTTGTGGTTTCGGTAGAGTCGATGGCTTGAGACAGCTGTGACGTTCCAAACTCTCGAGAAGATCTGCTCTGTTTTTCATAAACGTGTTGAGAGCGTTGAAGTCAACTGTACCAACAGAGCTTCGATATGCCTCCCATTCTTTTAGGCTGCATGGATCCAGTTTCGTAGTCAGAATATGGATTAGTAGCGTGTCCCAACCTTCCGTTGCTTCTCAAAGTGCTTTTAGCGACCGAAGGTTCTTGCTGAACGTATCCATCAAGTACCGCACGTCTTTTGATGTCTTGCGCGGTTGCTTTAAATCAAAAAGAGCTTTAACATAGTTATCAACAAGCAATCTATTGTTATCAAAGCGATCAACTAAAGTATCCCATGCAATAGCATAGTTACTAATAGTTAGCTCAAGTGAGCTGATCAATCTGGTCGCGCTTCCTCCTAAACTGGCTCATAAATAATGAAATTTACTAATCGAATCCAAAGCGTCGTTGTTGTGCACCAATGACTGATAGGTATCTCTAAACTCGAGCCAATTTAGTAGGTCACCGTCAAATCTTGGCAGACTGATCGTAGGCAGTTTTATTTGAAAAGGTCTACCTCCCTTTTATATAGCATAATCACCCTCTTGCTTGTCGGTGATGCCACTCTTTTGTTTGACAGAACCACCCTCTTGCTCAGTGGATTCACCCTCTTGCTTGCCGGTGAAACCACTCTCTTGTCTGGCGGAACTGCCCCTTGGTGTGTCAGAATCACGTTTGTTATTAATAACAGATCTAGCCTTTTCATAACCACTCTCTTGCGTGGCAGAGTCAGCTTTACTGCCATTACCGTTGATGGACCCTAACTTCATTCGTTTTGTACTAGCGACAAGTGCCCTCGCTTGTGCCATAGCATTGAAAAACTTGTCTTCAAACATTTCGCGATCTAAATATTGCTCATCGGGATCATCAGACAAAATTCAATTTGTAATTGAATATCATCATACTCAAGTGACAATGACTCCATTTTTGCTAAACGTAACTCAATTTCATTTCTTTCCGCATCAGGCAATAACGTGTCAATCGTATACTTGGCTACACGTTTATCAAAGGTTGTTAATCGCGCCTTCAGCGAACCACGTTTTCTAATCAGAATTGACAACGAGTCATTGAGCATTTGTTTAAATTCTGTCATTTTGCCGAAAAAACCAAAATTAAATTAACTTAAATGAAAATAAAATAAAATTTTAAATTTAAATATCAGATTTCAATTTCGCACAAAATGTACACATTCAAATTATCTGATAAAAATGTATAAAATCGTTCAGAATACGGACACTGGAATTTTGGGGAAATTTTGAATAAGTAGGTATGGATGAAATATGAAATGGAATGAACTCACTTTATTCAGCCGCCACGAACCTTACTGCAGAAACCCTTACCAGCGGGCGCAACGTTTGGACACCAGCAGACAGATTGTTCCACATATACGAATTCGGGCAGAAATTGGTGCGAATAATGTTTGGCTTGTTCGGACACTTGCGTAGTCACTTCGTTCTTTTGATCCGGCTCGAAGGACCAATAAATGTTCACAACGAACATTAAAAATTTGCTTTAGGTTTTAGACATTTATTTTCCTTGAAAAGCTTCGATAGCAAGACATTGACGTTTTTAAAAAATATAATTATTAAAAAGGTGCGCGTTGCAAGGAGGCGCCAACAACCTTAGTAAAATAAGTAGCGAAAGATAAAACTAAAACGTATATTTACAAAGTGTTTACACGCACCTATTCACCTACCTATTATTATAGTGACAAATCTATGAAAATCCGTCGGGGGCTGGCATTATCATTTTTGTTAGGTACTAAATTAAAAATTAGAATTTAGTACTTAGTATAGGAAATCCAACGCAATTTCCATTAGTGACAGACTTGTGAAACTGCACAATTCACTTGAATTCAGGGCAAGTAATGGCAGCCCCCGGTGTTTAGATAAACTGTGACCGTGAATATTGCACTTAATGGCTGTTTCCACTTGCAATCTTATCACAAGGTATCATAACAGTTTGTAGCTAAATTAACCTAACAGATCGGTAAATCCAGTAAAGCGTCAGTTGTTTACGAGGTAAGAGTTGGTTTGGCGAGAAAATAGTGAGTATTTACAGTATTAAAGTTCTTTATTTTATAATTACATGCGTACATTTTAGTATTTATTTACTCAATATACATATTTACACAAACAAATTAAACTATGATTAAATTAAAAACTAAAGTTAAACTAACTATAAAAAGTTATAAGTTATAAAAAGGACACCCCGTCTAGCCCTGCTGGCTACATATATTTTACATATATTTTATTATATCTTACATTACATTTCCATCGCTGTTGAACAAAGTAGTCTCTGCTTGCCTCTATAAGAAAAATATTGTCCACCGGGTCTTTTTCTTACTGTTCGTTCTAGAAACAGACGGGTGTATAATTTTAATTATTCCACTTACGTAGATTTTTTTTCATATATCAAAATTTATAAATTTATTGGGGACGTTTTGGAAAAAGGCCAGATCAAGACTACCCGAAACCGACGAGCATGTATGAAGAGATTGATGAATGTGGATGAAGCGAAAGAGGTATGTCAGGATCGTAGCAACTGGAACAAAGTAGTCGGAAAGAGGCGTGACGATTATGTAAGTATGTATGTATGTAAAATTTATGAAATTCGGTATAGTTCAGAAAATCAAAACGGCTGACGGAAGTGTAATGTTTTAATGCCAATTTGGTCTGGTCCTACTCACCAGGAGCTATGGGCCGTGTCGTGGTCCACTTAATTTGGTCCACCCGAAAAAATGCTGCCATTATTTCGAATCACTGATTATTATTTTAATAGATACAAAAATTTGTTAGGTCAGGTTAGGTATCTTCATTTACCCGAAGGGAAAAATACTCAGAAAAAGGGGCTCCGCCCTAGGGCAGAGCTCCGTCGAAAACCAGGTGGAAAAACTGTAGGTGGCCACGACCCATAGCCGCCTACAAGTTTATTTCTGGTCAATAAGGAGCTCAAGAGATATTAATGGTTCTATGTTCACATGGTTTTATGTTAGCTCCCTTTCAGCCAGTAAATTCTGTGAATTGTGATAGTTTGATGTTGGTTAGGTCAGAATGCTGTCAATATTGGTGTCCAGTCAAGTCAGCATGTTGTCATTTATGGAGTCCAGTTAGGTCAGCAATGCTGTAATACTTCCAGGTAGGTCAGTTTTGTCGATATTGGAATCCAATTAGGTCAGAGATGTCCTAAATGGAACAAAAATATTTCTGACCTAAGTGGCAGCTGACGTAAGTGGAATCTAACTAATATTATAAATGCGAAAGTATGTATGGATGGATGTTTGTTTGTTACTCAATCACGCCAGAACGGCCCAACGGATCTGGATGAAATTCGGCACATAGATAGAGAAAAATCTGGAATAGCACATAGGCTACTTTTTATCCCGGAAAATTGTGTAGTTCTCGCGGTATAGCGATAAACGATTTTTTTTCTTTTAATTTGAATTTGATTATGATGGTATTGTTTCAGAAATGTCTGATGACAGCCATGTTGAAGTTCGAGAGCTTGAGAAAGAGAAGCAAGACTTGCTCATTAGCCATTTTAAAGGTATGATAAGTTTAGGCTCCGCTACATTAGTCTGAGACGTGCGGAACCGACCAATCTTCAATGACATTCAGTGGTATGGTGTAAAGGTACTACTTGGAATGACAATAGCTTTCACCGTTCCTTTCGGCCAAATGGTAATAATTGAGGGTAGAAAAGGATGGTGAACATGATCGCGAGCTCGAACCCATTACACAATAAGGCCGAGGCCTGAGCCGAGGGTCATATTCAGATTACAAGGAGAGCGAGCGAGACTAAGGCGAGTCTAACACTAAAGCGAGCTTTTAGGTCTTGTTACCTTAGGTCATGTTTGCCCCGTAAGGGATAAAGACGTGATTCATGTGTGTATGTTAAAAGAAGTGAAGGGATAGTAAATTATTTCACAACAATCAATTTATGACCATTTTATCTTTAAACTAAGACTGAAGTGTTTAACGCTGGCGCCACTACTGTACGCTGGAGTAGACACGTTTAGTTAATTGTTACCATCTTCAGGGCACCCAGAAGGCTTCGCCTGCTTCGGTGCTTCAGGGTACCTGATGCCGCGGAACTACCTCGCGCACGCGCGCGCCCTGCGGCGGATGGCGGCGCGGCCTGACGACGCGTGGGTGGTCTCCTTCCCGAGGACAGGTCAGGAATTAGCTACGAGTAGGCAATATTTCAGATGGGAAACTGTAGGAAAGAAGAGGAAGAACATTTTAGAATACAGTAATAGATCAGTGACGAATTACTAAGCGTGCTCATGAAGAGGCATATGCCCCAAAAATTCCGTTTAATATCTTTACGTCATAGCGTATGTTACGCATAACATGTTATTGTAAAAGTAGTAATCTTGACTTGTCTGGGAGTAAGAATGTATATATTATATGTGTTGTCACTGACCTTATTGTTTTGTGGCATAAAGGTTTATAGATGTTTTTGACATTTTTAACAGACTTCAAAAAAAAAGGAGGATGTTCTCTATTCGGTTGTATTTTTTTTTATGTTTGTTACTTCAGAACTCCGTTAGTTGTGGACCGATTTGGAAAATTCTTTTTTTGTTGGAAAGGGAATACTTTCAGTTTGGTCCCATTACCACCAAATTAAGATCTGATAATGGAATCCTGGAGAAATCGAGGGCAACCCTCAAATTTTATAGGCACACCTATAGCGATTTTAACATTTTTGACACCAAATCAAGTATTTACATTCAGAAAGTATAATTTGGTGGACTGGACTTGATGAAAAAGACTGCTGATGGCCAACGGAACTCGTTAAAGCTAAGTAATGCTCGCGCGGCTATAAGTGATCTCGATTAATATAGATAAGATAAGCAACTAAGAAGAAGAGGCTTTAAGCTGATGATTCTTTCGAACTGATCTGATGCTGAAGCCAGAAGGTAGGCAACGGAACTCTGTTATAAAACAATGTAACTAAGCCGTGTTTGGGCTTAATGGAATCGTTGTGAGATGCACTTTGGCTACAACCACTAAAAAGTGAGAAATAAAGGGGCACGTATACCGTGTTTTACATATTTTTTATTAGAAACTTCTAACGGTTATGAATATTTAGAGGATACTTTTGAGTTGCCGATATAGTTACCTTGGTTCGATATAGGAGCGTGTAATAAGTATTATGCATTTGCCTTCGGAAAGCACTATTTGATGAATTGGAACCGATTATGAAGACCACAGATGGTCATCGGATTCAATAAGTAATTCAGGGATTGCGATTCGATTACCTGTAATATAATAATAATAATAAAAGATATTTATTCAAAGTAGTCTCTGCCTACACCTGTGGGAAAGAGGCGTGACGATATGTACCAGTAAGGTTCAAAAGTTCCTGGCCGTATATATTTAAAAGAAGAAAACAAGAAACAAATGAATGTCATTTTATTTGTCATTTATTCAGCTATTGTGTGGATAATTTCGTGGTTTGTAACTTTCGTTTTCATAAAATTTTCTTTGATTTAAATATAAAAAGCGGTGTAATTGGTACAATGTTCAAATTGGAGTATCGATCAGTGATAAAATTTCTGACAAAGGAAGGCATAAGTCCAACTATAATCAAAGAAAGGTTAGATAACGTGTACGGGAATTCCTCCCCTTCATTTTCGACTGTTAAGGATTGGTGTAAGCAGTTTCGTTTAGGGCGTGAGTCCATCGATGACGAACCCCGACCAGGCCGCCCTGTTGAGGTTCTTACGCAAGATAACGTCGATTTAGTCGAACAAGAGGTACTGAAGGACAGAAGACTAAAGACGAAGGAAATAGCGTCAAGAACGGGACTTACGAAAATAACAGTCCTTAGGATTCTACACGACCATCTAAACATGAATAAGGTTAGTGCAAGATGGGTCCCGAAACTTCTCTCGAGTGCTCAGCGAGCTGAACGAGTGGCGTGCTCCAAGGAACTTTTAGAGGAGTTCAAGTCATGTGAGAGTGAATTTATCCAGTCCATTGTTACCGGAGACGAAACTATGGTCTTATACTATGATCCTCTTTCGAAAAGAGAGTCGATGGAGTGGCGTCGTTCTGGGGAAGCACCCCCTCGAAAGGCAAAGGTGTGCCAATCTACCAAAAAGATAATGGCCACAATATTTTGGGATTGCGAAGGGATATTGCTTATAGATATCAAAGAACGCAATCAGACAGTAAACGGCAGTTACTATGCTTGCCTTATAGACCAGTTGCGAGAAGCAATAAAGCTTAAACGTCGAGGAAAACTCAGCAGGGGTGTCCGTCTTCTTCATGACAATGCGCCTGTCCACACGGCTGCAGTTGTAAAGGCGGCTATATCTAAATGTGGATTTAAAACAATCCGTCACCAACCTTACAGCCCTGATCTAGCCCCAAGCGACTATTTTTTATTTTCTTAACTTAAATCGGACTTAAGGGGGAGAAAATTTTCGTCCGATGATGAGGTCGCTGCTGCAGTTTTCGAGCATTTCGAAGACAAAACTTCCGAATATTATTTTAAAGGCATAGAAATATTAATCAAACGATCTGAAAAATGTATAACAATAGGAGGAGACTACATTGAAAAATAAAAATATTTTTTTTAACCTAAACGTTAATTTTCATTATTAGGCCGGAAACTTTTGAACCTTACCACGTATGTATTTATGTATTCAACAGTTTGCAATTACATTTAGATATATATATGCAAACAAATATTATGCTTGGTAAACACGTCATATTCGTAAAATATATACATTTTCCACAATATATATGAATGCCATTACAAAAAGAATCCTTCCGGAAGTGACTAAAGTTCTTTCATAGGGAAAAGTAATATTTAGTAAATATTGATGAACAGATTGCATTAGAGCTTAGAGCGTATTACTCGTGGTCCCACTGTTTTAAAAATACTCACTAGAAATAATAAAATTAGGTTAGGTTCGTTAGGTAGGTATCTTCAAATGCCCGAAGGCCAAACCACATAGAAACAGGTTCCGTCGACCTTATGGTGGAGTGTAATTCGACATTTTTATAACAGTGGGACCACAAGTCTGTAGCGGGTATTAGGCGTTATAAATTGGATAAATTACAAAACAATTCACTAAAAAGCGTGAAAAAAAAAATTTAAAATAAAAAAATAGAACCGCCTTCAATTCGCTACTTTAGAAATGTCAAATTAAAATTATTTTTCGGTAAGTGCTACCTAATTATTTATATTGTGTGAAGTCGGTGCCTCAGCTCAAATAGTTCCAAGCCGAATATATAGGTACTACGAGTATATAGGCAGATAGACTAGGTCCACTTCTGCCACGCATATCACATATAAAATATAACGGTGGCGCTGGCTGTGGCACCGACTTCTACATATAAATAATTTTAATTTGACATTTCTAAAGTAGCGAATTGAAAGCGGTTCTATTTTTTTATTTTAAAATTTTGGTATAACGTACATACATAATATTTATGCCCTTGACTATGCCAGTTGCTTTTCTTCTCGCTCAGATGGTAAAAATCTTAGTAATCATGTTATAAGCGTTGCGGCTAGCAACCCATCACTATTTTGATTCCCCTTTCCGTCTATAGCACAACCATCATGCAATGTCAAGGCAAGACTTTGTTGACTGTTTGTTGTACTGGTTGCAGGGACCACTTGGATGCAAGAGATGGTGTGGCTGATAAAGAATGATTTGGATTACGAAAAAGCACTCCAGATATCACTGCCGCAAAGATATTTGTTTCTTGAGTAAGTATTCTGCATAATTTAATAAGTTTACTGGTCGAAGCTTGCGGGAAACCGGTGGATGCAGGTGGCGAGTTGTCGTTCATTATGGTGTGCTAAGGGGGAGGCCTTTGTTCAGCAGTGGACGACTTCAGGCTGATGATGATGATGATGATGACTGGTCTGAGATCAAAGAAAAAACGTCGAATGTGCCATCTGGTTCTCTCCCCGCGTAGATCGTAAAAGCAATTGGCGATAATCGTGGAATCATGTTATAGGTGATGCGGCAAGCAACCCATCACTATTTTGATTCCCTTTTGAATCTATACGCGCACAATCATCAATTTAGGTCTCGTTACGTAAGGCTCTGTCTACCCTGTTCGTGATTAAAGTGTTACAGCCTTATTCATAAAAAGTTAGAGGCTCGCTATAAGCCTTCTATAGGACCGATGCAAAAAAACATGATTCATAAACGTCAGTTAGCGCTAATCAGTCCATCAAGGGGCCGCCACAAATGTGAACAGATGATTTTGGCAAGAGCAAAACCATACGCAAGACAGTTTTTTTTTGTTTTAAGTTTTTATTCCCTCCGGGAAAGGTCAAGGAAACTAGATCCACACTGCCTAGTCTGTCGTGTTAATTCGCTTGTAACACTTTCCACTATAAAGATTTAGCTTACCATTATGTAGTATTTCCACTCGGAACTATGAAGACAAACTCGATGTTTACATTCACTAAAATGTAATACTTCCACTGTGATTTCGTTCTTGTCAACACTAGAAGACGTTCCTTGACACATACTTTCTCCATTTCTACTCATAAACACTCCTATAACGACGTAATTGTTGTTTAAACTCATAATTAAACTAATTGTTATGTTTCTATACGGTAATTCGTATCTCAGCCGGTTGACAGCTGCCGAGATGTTTCTTTTTAAATATTACGTTCCGTTATACGTCATACGCTCGTAAGTTGGAGATTACTTGTTTCCTGTGGTGTAAGTATTTACAAATTCTTTCGCTACACTAATAATATTATTCTACAGGTAAGATATTGTCATTTTCTATTAGTGTCAAAATTTCTAAACCAATAGCTATTTCATACATTGTCCTTTTAGTGTGATATCTCGAAACGTCACGTGAGTGAAACTGATCTCTGACCGCTTCGCTCGGAAGTGTATTTCGTTTGGGTTGTCTTTGGCTAAATCAGACGTCACAGATTTAATTAAAGTTTAGATTTTTATGTTCCTAAGTGCTTCTTAAATTAAAGGAAGTGGGTTATTTTGTTAATAAAATAATCATCGTCATTTCATACTATGAAATTGCTTTTATTTCACTTTTTCTGCGTTGTTGACTTTTTTCTTGCTGGTCACATCGTACTGACGACTATGCCGTAGATTTCTGAACGATCATGACTGGGTCGCTTTCGATTTGTCGATCTGCGAGATCCTTGTATCCAAGCGATCGCTAAGCGATGTAGACGCATACTCTAAATATTTCCTGTGATACCTAATTCGGGTCGGGTAAGCATTCTTTGCTCAAGCTTCATTTATTTGGAGTGTTTTCTGTGTCCTAAACTTTTCTTTTGTTCTTTCTAGTGCTCCGCACCATGACTTACGTAATTTAACTTCACGTCGCCGTGCCGACCGGCGCCATGTAAAGTTTTTTTTTCGAATCACCTTCATTCCTTGGTGAGTTGTATTTTATTCGTGTTCAACGATTTAATACACTTTATTCTCATGTATTTTGTGCCGTTTCTTTGGCGCAGATGCGTTATGAAGTCATTTTTGTTAATAGTTTCAATGATTGTTCATTCCAGCCGCTAAACTGCTACTTCCGTATGTGACCATGCTTTCTTCAACTTCCGCCTGTGCTGTCTAATGCTTCCGTGCACTATTAAGGCTACGTACCTCACTGTTCTGCTGCTTTAAGACCCCATTTTACTGGGTAAGTTTTTATCTTTTTCTAAAAGTGATCGCGAGTGTACCCTCATCCTGTTTTAGTAACGAATAATAACTGTGGATATTTTGTTCACAGGGTTTTTTAGACGAGGTGCTCAAAATAGTAGTATTTTTAGACGAGGTGCTCAAAATAGTAGTATTTTTAGGCGTGGTGCACAGCTTAGTTTTTTTTAAAAAAAGCGTGATGTGAAACTTGATTTTTATGTCAGATGTTCTACACCGTTCCGTTTCTTTTACTTTGGTTAATACGTGCTATTCTATCGCCGTTGTAGCTTTACTACTACGTAGTACTTTTTAAAATAGGACTCACTGCCGTCTTACTGCGTACGTTAGATACCTGACTTTTATATTTAATCATACTACCGTATCTTATGCTGCCACTTACCGTACTTGCTAGAAATATTAATGATACGTTTGGTATTTAACTAAATTTAACTCCTTTAGCAGCCTGTACTGTGTTTTCTAATAATTTAATCTTCTTTGGACAAGACTTGTGAAGTTGTCTGAACCCGATATTGAAAACCGATATTTGATCAAAGTGTTACTGTGTCACTTTCTATTAGTATTGAATAATCCTAATCTAATCTTAAGTAGATAAGACCATTTTGTCATCACTTTCGACCCGATATCGAGACCCGATATTTGACATCGAGTCTTCGGAACGTTTTAATATCGTAGGGAACGATCATTTTTAATGTCTTGACACCATACCGGACTCGTTGCAATACCGAGCTTTCGATATCGTTGGTCTACCCTCGTAATTTAATTTTCTTAGTTTCTAAGATACAATTTGGTTTCATTGTTGAACACTGCAACGTTATTAAACGGTTGTTAACTTACTTGGTTGTTTATTTTAATCACGTCATTCGTTTGTCAACGGGAATACCTGGCGCCTTTAATATAAATACTTGTGGTAATTTCTGTTGCTCCGGGATTAAGCCTTACTTACGCCCTAGATATTCTTAAAGTCTCATTAACTCTCTTCCGCCGGATAACTTGAATTTATAACTGGTAATTTTCTTTACACCTACACCAGCCATTATGTTACAGTGGCGCCCAACGTGGGGCCCGGAGAATGATGTGATTGAATAAACACACTGATATGTTTTAGTTTTAAGTAACTAACTCTCACTTATTGTTAACTAAATAGGAACGGCAGGACTTGTACTTTCTTTTAGCCTAAGCGGATAAGGTTTTGAAGGTGAAACTTTTAATTGATAATAGAAATTAAGTTTTCTATTGTGATATTTACTGTGTGACAGATATCTTACTGTTAAACTTAAACTTTAAGTTGTACGTTACTACAGCTACCTTTTAGTAAACTATTACTAAACTTTAACTATTTGTTGAGCTTTAACTCAATAAATTAAACTGAACTTAAACTTTTATCTGGATATACACTTACACACTTATACTGTTTAAGTACTCATACTGATTTAATTGTGGACTTGTCTATCCCACAACAACTTACTGTCGTGCTGACAATTTTTTTCTTTGACTGTGTCTAATTAAAGTCACGTGTGGTTTTAAGGAAGTAAAGGCTAAATAACGGCTTTATCTTTATCTTTAACTTACCTACTCACTCTTTTGTCTCAAACATGGATTTTGTAACAGCTGGTTGCAAAATAACTTATTTACACAAAGATGAAATAACACACGAGCTTTCTATACGTAAACTGGCGGTAAATCCACTCTCACGTCGTCATAGCTTGCAACAGGCTTTGAAACAAACTGCTCATTTAGCTCGTAGGGGAAGCTTAAAATTTAGCTCCTTGACTGAGGTAGATCCTACTACTGAACTGGAAACTTGCCAGCGTAAAGCTGAAGAAATTGAAGCAGAACTTTCTGATAATCTTTCTAGTGCTGCTACTGATAGACTGAACTCTCGATGTAAATACTTACTTTGCCGTCTTTCTCGGTTGCCTCAAGACTTTGAAGAAGCTCAGTTACTTCGTGCTACCTTAGTGACTATTATGGAACGCTTACAACGCGAAAATTCATCTTCTTCGGATCCTGATAGTGATGGAAGTCAATCGGACGACCACACTCAAGTTGTCAGAAAAATAATCTATAAATCCGAGAAAAACTTTAACATCAACTCTTTAAATCTGAAGTATAAGGGTGACACATGTGCCCGTATTTTCTTAACTAGACTAGAAGAGCTTCGTATTGCTAGGAAAATACCTGAGCAAAGTATTTACTGTGGATTTCCCGAAATTCTTGACGGACCTGCTCTTTCGTGGTTCAGAGCAAACCGTGCTGAATTACATACTTATAGTGATGTTGTAAAGGCTCTGAAGGAAGATTTTGACATTCCTGATCTTGATCATAAGCTACTGCAAGAAATTCGTGCGAGGACACAAGCTAAAAATGAAACCATAGTCTTTTTTGTGTCCACTGTTCTAGGTATGTTCGAGCGCCTGGGAAAGGCAATTCCTGAATCTGAAAAACTTGATATTCTTACTCGTAATATGCGTCCTGAGTATAGTAAGGATCTTGCCTTGCATGATATTACTTCTATAAATCAACTTAAGACTCTGTGCAAACGTATTGAATTAGCTCAAGTAAAGGCAAGTCAATTTCGTGAACCTAATACGGCTACTCTTGACAAGTCGATTTCTTCTACTGATAAGACTATCGTAACGGGAACGTACGCCCGAAAAAACTTTACTAAGACTCCTTCTTTTAAACCTAAAGCACATATAACTGCTGTCAATCAGTCTACTTCTAGACAACCATGTTTTAGGTGTGGTCTATCGAACCATCCTACTGGTAAATGTTTGAAATCTCGAGAGATAGTTTGCTTTAAGTGTGGTAACAAAGGAGTGCGTACTCCGGACTGTCTCAATTGTAACCCAGTTTCAAAAAACTGAATAGCGTGGTCTTCTCTAATAAATCTACTTACTTAAATTCTACTCCCTTGCGCGTAGAAAAGACCACTTACTTTGAACCTCCTAAGGGAGATACTCGACTTTACATTGCTGTGGAAGTGCTTAATTTAAAAGTTAAAGGTTTGCTTGATTGTGGTGCAAGTTGCTCCATATTAGGTAGCGACAGTCATCTTGTGTTTGCTGCTCTCGGCATTCCTATACTTTCTCATACTATTCCATTAAAACTTTCCGTGGCTAATGGCCAAGAGCTTCTCTGTACCGAATTTATGTCATTACCTGTAAACTACAACGGTACTATTCAAGTGGTAGATTTCAATATCCAATCTAAAATCACTACTCCTATTATATTTGGTTTGAACTTTTGGAAAACTTACAAATTGGCACCTGAAATTATTTCTAGTTTGACTACTGATGAAAATATTGCTAGTATGTCTGATATTCCTGTTGAAGCCGGTTTAAATACTTTTGACTCTTTAACTGTTGAGCAAAAGGCTCAATTGGATAATATAAAGCTTTTATACGACCAAATAAATACTGATATAGTCGGTTTAGGAAAAACTCACCTACTTGAACATGTGATTAATACTGGTAACTGTACACCTATAAAGCAGAAATATTACCGACTTAGTCCTGATAAACAGCTTGCTTTAGAGAAAGAACTTGATCGTATGTTGGAAGTTGGAATTGTGGAACCTTCATTTTCTCCTTGGAATTCTCCTGTAGTGATGGTAGAAAAATCCAACGGCGAGTTGAGACTTTGCTTGGATAGTAGAAAAGTAAATTCTGTTTCCAAA
Organism: Pandemis heparana; assembly: GCA_963854515.1. Taxonomy (NCBI): domain Eukaryota; kingdom Metazoa; phylum Arthropoda; class Insecta; order Lepidoptera; family Tortricidae; genus Pandemis; species Pandemis heparana. The sequence goes on along the minus strand of OY978009.1, from coordinate 386,263 downwards.
TCTGATGCATACCCTTTGCCATATGTGAATTATATTCTAGATAACCTACGCGATGCTAAGTACCTCACTTCACTCGACTTAAGCGCTGCTTATCATCAAATCCCTTTGAGCAATGACTCTAAAGAAAAAACTGCTTTTACTGTACCTGGTCGTGGTTTATATCACTACAACCGAATGTGTTTTGGTCTAATCGGTGCTTCAGCAACGATGCAGCGTCTAATGGATAATCTTTTCACAGCTGAGTTTGACAACAAAGTCTTCTGTTATATTGATGACATCATTATCTGCACATCTGACTTTGATGAGCATGTACGTTTGCTGAAGGCTGTCTTTGAAAAATTAAAAGCTGCTAACCTTACCATCAACATGAAAAAATCTTTATTCTGTAGAAGTGAACTTAAATACCTAGGCTACGTAGTCGACCGATACGGTTTAAGAACCGATCCTTCTAAGGTCGAAGTAATCCTAAATTTTCCTATTCCTCAAGATGCAAAGGGCATAAAACGTTTTCTTGGTATGGCCGGATGGTATCGTCGTTTCATTAAGAATTTTTCTCAAATAGCTCGTCCCCTATCTCGTTTAACTAGCAAGAAAATGAAATTTGCTTGGTCTGACGAAGCTAACGATTCCTTTAATCAACTCAAATCTGCTCTTGTATCAGCTCCTATTTTAAGATGTCCTAATTTTGACGAACCTTTTTACATACACACCGACGCTTCCTCGTACGCCATCGGTGCTGTCTTAACTCAACGTATAGATAATTGTGATCATCCTATCGCGTATTGCAGTCGTACTCTGAATACTCCTGAATCTAATTACTCGGCTACCGAAAGAGAGCTATTAGCCGTGATTTATGCTCTAGAACAATATCGTGCTTACGTAGAAGGTAGGAAATGCTACATTGTGACTGACCATGCTTCTCTTAAATGGTTTTCTAATCTTAAAAATCCTACTGGTCGTCTCAATCGATGGGCCTGTAGGCTGAGCCAGTTTAACTTCGAACTAATTCATCGGAAAGGTAAAGAACATATAATACCTGATTGCCTTTCTCGTATTGAAATCAGTGCTATTGACGTACTTTCTACTCAAGATCCCTGGTATATAGATATCTACAAAAAAGTATCTGATAAACCTACTCTCTTTCCTAACTTCAAAATTGAAAATGATAAACTTTTCCGTCTTTCTAAGAACAAATATCGCCTGACAGCGCAATTTGACTGGAAGTTGGTTGTTCCTTATGAGGACAGAAATTCTATTCTGAACCAGTTTCATGACGATGCTACGGCTGGACATTTTGGTGTAGCTAAAACACATCTTAGAATTGCTAATCTTTACTTTTGGCCTACTCTTTTTCAAGACGTCAAAGACTATGTAGACTCTTGTGAAATCTGCAAAACTTATAAACCGGTTAACCTTGCTCGACCTGGTTTGATGGGAAATCCCAGACGAATCTCCGTTCCTGGTGAAGCAATATCGTGCGATATTTTAGGTCCTTTCCCTCCATCGTATCTAAGGAACCAGTACCTGTTTGTCACTTCTGACTATTTTAGCAAATATGTTACATTGTTTCCCTTGCGTACTGTGACTGCAAAGAACATAGTTAAGTGCTTAGAGAAAAGTATATTCCTTGTTCATGGAACTCCTAAATTTGTCTATGTCGACAATGGGCCTCAGTTTATTTCTAAGGAATTCAAAGACCTGATGTCTAAATACAATGTTCCGCATGTATTCTACAACGCACGTTATCACCCGCAAACTAATCAGACCGAGCGCGTCAACCGCGAATTAGTGCGTACAATTGCTTCTTACGTGCGTTCTGACCACAGAAAATGGGACCAGAATGTACACGAAATTCAATGTGCTCTAAACACCGCTGTCCATGAAGGAACTAAGTTCACTCCGTATTTCTTAACCCATGGTCGTGAAATGATCATCGATGGTTCTCTCTATAATATCGACTATCCTATCGACAGAGACACCTTATCTCTAGATAATAGTTTTGCTTTTTCTGATAGCCTCAAAGAGTTAAAAACTATATTTCAAAAGGTGCGTCAATCTCTATTAGCTTCCCATGCTCGTAATGCTAAATATTACAACATGAGGAAACGTCCCCTTCAACTGAAAGAGGGACAGATTGTTTATAAGAGATGTTTTCCGTTGTCTAATGCTGCTAAGCATTTCTCTGCTAAATTATCTCCCCGCTATGAAAAATGTATAATTCATAAAGAGCGCGGACCTCTTGTTTACACTTTGAAATCCTTGAATGGAAAGCTTCTAGGCGATTTCCATATCAAAGATATTGTTCGACCGGGTGAAGCTCCTCCTTCCTCGTAATGGTGTGTAGTTTCGTCTCGCTAGTCGACCTTTCACTCACTCTTAATGGGACTCATACCCATTGGATGGCCCCAATGGTTTGTTTCTCTTCTACATAGGTTTTGTTAATGGCCTACGACTAACCTTACTCTTCTGAATCTCCTCTATTAGACTAGTCTCTTTAGTCTAATATCTGCTGAAAGAAGCATACTTTAAGGTGAAGCTTACTTTCTAGTAAAAACCTTTCGTAGGTTTATTTGCTTTGTAAATAGTCTTGGTGTTTTCTATTTATCAAAATAGTAAAACTTCAGAAACCCTTAGTTGTAGTATAATCCATAGTTACAGGAAACATAAGTTGACTACTCACTTAGGAACTCTTTCTTCTATGAATATTTCCGGTGGTATCAATTTGATTGGATTTAGTTCTAAGGTGTCCTAATTTTAGTTAGAACCTGTAGGTTATAAATTGCATGCTCTTTCTTAATAGAACATCTATCGATGTGCCGTAATTGTTGATAAATTTGATAACCTAGGTTAGCGAGTGCGCACTCATCTAGTTTTAGTTGGCCCAGTGAGCCAGTTATTTAGTTAATTCGTGGAGTATTTCCATTTCCACTTATTTAGTTTAAATTGGCTAAGTGAGCCGTGTAGTTAAGTTTTATCTAACTGCGTCTGAATGATACTTCCATTCGTCGTTTTCCTTACCTTAACTGGTGTAGAAATATCTTTTCGATGTTTTTTTTGGTAATTCTTTTATCAGAAAAAATATTTAAAAATTTAAGAATTTTTAAATATTTTTAACCCAACTAAAGATGAACTGTAACACTTTCCACTATAAAGATTTAGCTTACCATTATGTAGTATTTCCACTCGGAACTATGAAGACAAACTCGATGTTTACATTCACTAAAATGTAATACTTCCACTGTGATTTCGTTCTTGTCAACACTAGAAGACGTTCCTTGACACATACTTTCTCCATTTCTACTCATAAACACTCCTATAACGACGTAATTGTTGTTTAAACTCATAATTAAACTAATTGTTATGTTTCTATACGGTAATTCGTATCTCAGCCGGTTGACAGCTGCCGAGATGTTTCTTTTTAAATATTACGTTCCGTTATACGTCATACGCTCGTAAGTTGGAGATTACTTGTTTCCTGTGGTGTAAGTATTTACAAATTCTTTCGCTACACTAATAATATTATTCTACAGGTAAGATATTGTCATTTTCTATTAGTGTCAAAATTTCTAAACCAATAGCTATTTCATACATTGTCCTTTTAGTGTGATATCTCGAAACGTCACGTGAGTGAAACTGATCTCTGACCGCTTCGCTCGGAAGTGTATTTCGTTTGGGTTGTCTTTGGCTAAATCAGACGTCACAGATTTAATTAAAGTTTAGATTTTTATGTTCCTAAGTGCTTCTTAAATTAAAGGAAGTGGGTTATTTTGTTAATAAAATAATCATCGTCATTTCATACTATGAAATTGCTTTTATTTCACTTTTTCTGCGTTGTTGACTTTTTTCTTGCTGGTCACATCGTACTGACGACTATGCCGTAGATTTCTGAACGATCATGACTGGGTCGCTTTCGATTTGTCGATCTGCGAGATCCTTGTATCCAAGCGATCGCTAAGCGATGTAGACGCATACTCTAAATATTTCCTGTGATACCTAATTCGGGTCGGGTAAGCATTCTTTGCTCAAGCTTCATTTATTTGGAGTGTTTTCTGTGTCCTAAACTTTTCTTTTGTTCTTTCTAGTGCTCCGCACCATGACTTACGTAATTTAACTTCACGTCGCCGTGCCGACCGGCGCCATGTAAAGTTTTTTTTTCGAATCACCTTCATTCCTTGGTGAGTTGTATTTTATTCGTGTTCAACGATTTAATACACTTTATTCTCATGTATTTTGTGCCGTTTCTTTGGCGCAGATGCGTTATGAAGTCATTTTTGTTAATAGTTTCAATGATTGTTCATTCCAGCCGCTAAACTGCTACTTCCGTATGTGACCATGCTTTCTTCAACTTCCGCCTGTGCTGTCTAATGCTTCCGTGCACTATTAAGGCTACGTACCTCACTGTTCTGCTGCTTTAAGACCCCATTTTACTGGGTAAGTTTTTATCTTTTTCTAAAAGTGATCGCGAGTGTACCCTCATCCTGTTTTAGTAACGAATAATAACTGTGGATATTTTGTTCACAGGGTTTTTTAGACGAGGTGCTCAAAATAGTAGTATTTTTAGACGAGGTGCTCAAAATAGTAGTATTTTTAGGCGTGGTGCACAGCTTAGTTTTTTTAAAAAAAAGCGTGATGTGAAACTTGATTTTTATGTCAGATGTTCTACACCGTTCCGTTTCTGTTACTTTGGTTAATACGTGCTATTCTATCGCCGTTGTAGCTTTACTACTACGTAGTACTTTTTAAAATAGGACTCACTGCCGTCTTACTGCGTACGTTAGATACCTGACTTTTATATTTAATCATACTACCGTATCTTATGCTGCCACTTACCGTACTTGCTAGAAATATTAATGATACGTTTGGTATTTAACTAAATTTAACTCCTTTAGCAGCCTGTACTGTGTTTTCTAATAATTTAATCTTCTTTGGACAAGACTTGTGAAGTTGTCTGAACCCGATATTGAAAACCGATATTTGATCAAAGTGTTACTGTGTCACTTTCTATTAGTATTGAATAATCCTAATCTAATCTTAAGTAGATAAGACCATTTTGTCATCACTTTCGACCCGATATCGAGACCCGATATTTGACATCGAGTCTTCGGAACGTTTTAATATCGTAGGGAACGATCATTTTTAATGTCTTGACACCATACCGGACTCGTTGCAATACCGAGCTTTCGATATCGTTGGTCTACCCTCGTAATTTAATTTTCTTAGTTTCTAAGATACAATTTGGTTTCATTGTTGAACACTGCAACGTTATTAAACGGTTGTTAACTTACTTGGTTGTTTATTTTAATCACGTCATTCGTTTGTCAACGGGAATACCTGGCGCCTTTAATATAAATACTTGTGGTAATTTCTGTTGCTCCGGGATTAAGCCTTACTTACGCCCTAGATATTCTTAAAGTCTCATTAACTCTCTTCCGCCGGATAACTTGAATTTATAACTGGTAATTTTCTTTACACCTACACCAGCCATTATGTTACACGCTGGTTTCCCGCTAATTCGCTGCCACTGCTGTCAATTTTTTGTTTAATTCTCTTAAAGGCCATTTTTGGTCTATGATTTGTCAAGGTGACAACATAACGCGTCTAATCCATCCATCAGCAGCTCATTAGCTAACAGACTGCTAGCAAGCATTTATGAATCATACTTTTTAACAACTGTCAAATAAGTTTAATCAGTCTGTTAACTAATCGACTGATCAAACCTCAATTTTTTATGAATACTGTTAATATTTTGTTCAAAATTCAGCTTTCCAGACCTATCAGTTTATGTGGCTAATTACAGGGGCCTTACCGTGACGTCCTAATTCCGACTCAGTTCAAGTTTTAGCTGTCACTTTTAGTATGAATCTGACAGCGAGCGAACCTAAACTGAATCGCATTAAGACGTCATGGTAAGCCACTGGGTATGTATGTAAACTCTTTATTCTGCAAAATAAACTGAAACAAAATACGATTGACTGGACTGAAACACGTGACGGAGATACAGGCACAAAGGCGAACTATCTCTTTCTGTCTTTCTTCTTTTTAGGGTTCCGTACCCAAAGGGTAAAAACGGGACCCTATTACTAAGACTTCGCTGTCCGTCCGCCCGTAGGTCCATCTGTCAACAGGCTGTATCTCAAGAATAATAATAAGAAGTAGTAATAGCTAGACAGCTGAAATTTTCACAGATTGTGTATTTCTGTTGCCGCTATAACAACAAATACTAAAAACAAAATAATAACAATAATTAAAGGGGGCTCCCATACAAAAAACGTGATATTTTAGCCCTTTTTCATGGCTCCCACTCACCGAGCTAGATCTCAAGAACCGTAATTAGCTAGACAGTTGAAATTTGCACAGATTATGTATTTTTATTGTGGCTACAACAAAAAATACTAAAATCAAAATAATAATAATAATTAAGGGGGGCTCCCATACAACATTCGTGCGCGAGTCCGACTCGCACGTTGCCGGTTTTTTCTTCTTCTTTTCTTCATTATGTATGTAAAATCTTTAATAAATTATGGCACTTTTCTATGTAGCAACAGTAAACTAGCTGTTGCTCTCGACTCCGTCCTCGCAGAATTCGCTAATCGCTATCCCGCGGGAACTGTGCTATTTTCAAAAAAAAAACTATCCTAGGATCTTTCCCGGGACTGAAACTATAATTGTATACCAAATTCTAGCTAAATCGGTTTAGTGGTTTAAGCGTGACACACAAAACAGACAGATATAAGCATTTAGGATTCTTAACATTTCAGATTTTATTGAACGCCACAAATCAGTACCAAACAATACAGAAACAAAGATATACATATTTAAAAAAAAACAAATAATAATAGTAGGGAAGGTATAATATTAGTAGGGAAGTGAGGATTTACCCACCTGATAGCCACCTAATTGAGTAGATGGCGGATCGTGATTAGATGACTTGCAAATGGAAGGAGATAGCATCGAGTATCGCTTGATAAAGGGATATAATCGTTAAGTATCATCTGCCGAAATAAAGATTAAGATTTGTAAGTACTTACTCAGAAAAACGATTGATTTATAGATAAAAAACGCATATACCTTCTCCGTTCCGTCGTGGGTAAAAAGCATTGTCAACGACGACCGCTGACAGCACAGGGATCGGTCCTATCGACGGCTCCGTGGGAATGAAACGAGCGCAGTGGACTGTATTCGATTTATTTTTCAGAGGCTTCTTCGGTCCGGTCAGATCGCAAGGGTCGTGGGTTCGCTGGGGCTGGTCAGTCCGGTAGGCGCTTCTGGGTCGGTGGTTTTCTTCTTTGGGAGGTTCTTCGGGAGGCTTCGTCGGCTTTGGGGCTCGGCTATATCCCCGTCTACGGGGGGCGCAACTAGCGTCGTCTTGCGCTATCGTAATGTGCGGTTTCAGCCAATCACAGCGCAGGATTCGGTCAACCAATCAGGTGGCCGGATTCGTGTCGTGTCGTGATTGGTTATATTTCTGGCCTTGTCATTGGCTGCTTAATTATCGGCTTTTGATTTTACATTTCGATTTAGCCCGCAGTATTGAATTATATAGAATTTATACAATAGAAAATGGGACTAAATGCTGCGGGGGTCGGGATTTTCGGGTGATTATTATTTATTTTTATTTACAATCTTAACCTATATATATTTTTTAAACTAATACATTTTCCTAATTACAATAATCATTTTTAATTATTAATGGCCGGATTCTGTGGCTGTCCGCAACAAGCATAGTTTCGTAAGTACGTTAATTTTTGATTTTTAGTATTCTGTCCCAAAGCGAAAATTTGAAATTACTCCCTTTTATAAAATTCAAATAAGTACTTATTCAAGTTTTTAATCCTTTGAAACTGTAAAAAATCTAACTTCAGTTTGACGTGGGATCAAAACCTACGGGGTAATGAACACAAAATATTTACCTTGCTACTCCGCTACTCACGTGCAAGATAACCAAGCTAAAAAAAATTATAATAAAATACCTACGGGGTACTTCGTATAAGAAAAGGTTTCCCCTGGGCACGGCTTCAATTTCTTCGATCTCACATTTCACATTTTAATAATCCCTTTTTAATATAAAACTACCGTGAGTCTCAAACATATTAATGTAAACAAACGGATAACTCACGTTTTATTACGTCGGAATAGATCTGACAGTTTCGAATCGATTCGCGATTCTTAGTCATGGTTGGAATCGATTCGAAATTGACAACATTTCATATTTCTGAGCCTATAATTTTAATGGTTCTCTGTATTTTGATTGAAAAGATGAACATGCTGACAGTTTAATTTTTTCGCTAGCGCTTGTATTTAATTTATTAATTTTTGCTTATTCTAAAAGGGCGTAACTCCGATACTATCACAGAATACACACTTATCCCTTTGTCTTTTCTCTATAGAAAAAAAAACTGAGGTTAATTTCAAATTGTCAATGCCAGGCCCTATTCTCCAATATTCGATTTTCGAGGTTCGCTTCGTGCTGTTCCGCTCATACTAATAGTCATTATCTTGAGAGTGATAAAGAAGGTATGCAACGAACTTCAAAAACAGAATTTCAGAGTTGTCCCCCTTGTACTTTGAAGTTGTCAAAAATACGTCAAAAATACAAATTTATGATCGCTTATTTTTTCTCGTGAAAAAAGCAAAGGCGTTTAACCTATCCTGTGGTAGTATTGGTAAAATTAGGATATGTTTTTAATTATTTTTTATTTTTAATAATAAACGATATTACAATTATATAAATATTATTGCAGTGATCAGGAGGCAAAATGCTTTCGAACCATGTATACATTTTCAGGTGTTATATAAATGAAATGTTGTCAATTGTCGGACCTTTTCCCACGTAATAAAACGTAAGTTATCCGTTTGTTTACATTAATAACCCCTCTCTTTTAGGGATACGGGGAAAAATAGTAAATATCAGAATCAGAAATACAGGGCTACTCCTAAGTCGTGAACCGAAATTAAGGTTTCTAACGCAGCATTTCAAGGAGAATCCAGTGCATTTACTCCAACAACCAACAATAAAAAATGTTTGAAGTAGAACTTAATTTATTTAAGTGTAAATTACCAACCATTTGGTCACCCTATTCTATTACACGATAATTATAAAGATTTCTCTTGAATCACTTTATTTATTAAAATAAACCGCATCAAAGTACGTCGCGTAGTTTTAAAGATGTAAGCATACATAGGGATAGGCCGACAGCGGAAAGCGACTTTGTTTTATATTATGTAGTGTAGTGATGATAAAAACGTTTGCACACATTTGTCACCACAAAAACCAGCCAAGTTCGTAACAGTCTCGAACAAGAGAAGAAGAGTTCCGTGTCAACTTTGATAAATTATAACTGCGTGGCAATATAGTCGAGTAATTAGATAGCTTTTTAGGGTCCGTATACCCAAAGGGCAAAAACGGGACCCTTCGCTGTCCGTCCGTCTGTCTGTGTGTCACCAGGAATCTCATGAACCGTAACAGACAGTTGAAATTTTCACAGATGATGTATTTCTATTGCTGCTAGTGTTGTAAAAGACTCGAGTTGTGGAGTAGGTACTAATTTCGTAGACTCGATTCGCTTAATAGAGGACTCGGTGAACTCGAACAATCCGTGTTTTTTTTTTTTTATGTGAATAGGAAGGCAAACGAGCAAGTGGGTCACCTGATGGTAAGCGATCACCACCGCCCACAGACACCCGCAACCCCGGAGGGATTGCAGATGCGTTGCAAACCTAGAGGACTTAAATGAAATGCCTTTTGTGCCCGTAATTTCCCCGGCTGTCTTACTCTCCACACCGGAACACAGCAGTGCAAGCATTGCTGCTTTGCGGCAGGATTAGCGAGTAAGATGGTGGTAGCGATCCGGATGGAGCATGAGTAAATATGGAGCCATAGGCAGAAGATAATTACAGGGGCCTTACCATGACGTTTTAATGCGATTCAGTTTAGGTTCGCTTGCTGTCAGATTCATACTAAAAGTGACAGCTAAAACTTGAACTGAGTCGGAATTAGGACGTCATGGTAACCACTCAGTCAGAACTCACTTTGGAACCCTCTGATTTATTCAATGCTTATTCATACTATAGACGACCGGATAGCCTAGGGTTTGTGACCCTGACTATGAAGCTAGAGGTCCCGGGTTCGGAGCCCGGTAGGAACAGACATTCGTATGATGAATATGAATGTTTGTGCCGAGTCATGGATGTTAAGGTATTTAAGTATGTATTTATCTACAATATAATAAGTATGTTTATCCGTTGCCTGGCACCCATAGTACAAGTTTTGCTTAGTTTGGGACTGGGTCAATCGGTGTAATTTGTCCCATGATATTTATTATTATTATTTATTATTATTATACTTTCAGATTTTTCTCTTTCATCTCTGGCAAAGAACTGGAGACAGGAGATTTCGATGTGGACTTCATTGAGGTAATGAAAGTCCCGGATTACAAGAGGGGAGAGGATGTGCCGTCCCCGCGTTTCATCAAGACCCATTTGGCGCTGTCCTTGCTGCCACCAGCTCTGCTGGATACCTCCAAGGTAATAGGGAATGCATAAAAATAAATATCACATTTCATAATAATACATTAAAATTTATATCGTAAAAATAGTGTCCGAATGTGAAATTAAAAGTAATATCGGTCAAGAAATATGGGAAAATATAAGAGTTTTAAGTTTGTTATAGTTGCCGGCAAACATCTTGAGCATGACCTTGAATGCACATGCGTGAATTTACCGCTCCCACGTCGTTCTTGGTCAAGATGTTTGCCGGCAACTATACCCATATCAGCATATCACAAGCTTTGCTTAGTTTGGGACTAGATCAATTAGTCAGTTGTCCCAAGATATTGGTTATTGAAGGTGGTGTACGTGGCGCGGGACCCTCGTGATGTGGCCGTGTCGTACTACCATCACAACCAACTCTTCAAGCCTGTGGACTTTGTCGGAGACTTCAAGACTTATTGGAAGCTGTTTATGGACGGATTGCGTAAGATTAATATAATTTATTTTATTTATTTATTATTGGGAAACAAACAGCTTAAAATTAAAACTTAAGATATAGACAAATTCAGTTAACGCTCAGCCAAAACAGTTTCCACCTGTAGTTAATTCAGAATGAAATCTTATGCTCAAAACATAAAGTAATAGTACCTAGTTATTAATTACTAACAAACAAACTATGATTCTTGTGAGACAAAGAGAAATAGAAAAGATGACTGAAACATTATAATAATCAACTATTCATCTACTAACACTTAGACTCAATAGGAACTTATTATTACAACGGGGTTTTACTTATAAAATACTTTTAACTGCGGCCACAAACTCATTTAATTTCATGTGAAAAACGTCAGCACATGAGTATTTCTTGTTGTAACTGGAACATGCTCGTATCAAAAATGAATTTCTGGCATAATTAGTACGACAAAGCGGCGTAGCGAACAAATTGGTAGAACGAGTGCGGAAGCTAGGACACCTAAATGAGATAATATTTGGAAAACAGATAAACACCTAGCTTTTTTGTTGACTGTAGTTTGTTGGGTGCGAAGAAACTTCGATGCTTCTCTTCCCGCGCAGATGGTAAAAGTCCATCGAAGGAATGAGCGAAAATCATAGGAATCATGTTTTAGGCGAAGCGGCTAGCAACACATCATCATTTTGATTCCTTTTTCCAGCTATACGCCCACAATCTTGCTGAACGTGGCCTTTAGGTCTTGTTGCCTTGGGCTCTGTCTGCCCCGTAAGGATAAAGACGTGATTTTTGTATGTATGTATGTATGTATGTATAGTTTTTGTTGACTGCACTTGCTTCGTTCATGCTTATTTTCAATTTTTTTCCTTATATCATGTCCATCCGAACATTAGGAATTGATCACATTTTAACTTGTCGCGATTTGATTAGATTGTATAAAAGTAATGAATTTCAAGATGAAACTAGGTAAAGGTACCGTGAGACCCAATTATAGTTACACAAACGGATAACTCACGTATAAAAGTCGAGTAATGTTCATCTGTTTCGGACTAATTCGTAGTCCTTCCTCATGGAGCGCTCGCACCGGCGGCAGCGAAAAAAACACGTCGTCTTTTGTGTAACTATAATTTTGACACTGATGCTTGAATATTCAATAATAAAATAAGGGAATCTATAGATACTTTAACTAAGCAAAAAAATATCTTTTACACAATATAATATTCAAGTCCCGACGCCATTATGTTTGGTGTTCAGAAAACGTTACAATTATAAAACAAATTATGTTTTAAGTTTATATTTTTTTAGTCCTGAGCGCGCCTTTCTTCCCTCACCTGAAGGAGGCGTGGGCGCAGCGCAACCATCCAAACATGCTTTTCCTTTTCTACGAAGACATGAAGAAGGTATAACGCTAAAAACAACAAACAAATAAGCTGCTCTTAAAATAACATAAATGTAAGGTACACTCACGGTCTTTATTTGTTGAGCCACGATAGAACCTTTTCGCAAAATGTCAATGTCAAAATATTATTGAAATTTGTTTGTCGACATGGCGTTACTTCACTATGACAGCGTTCCATGTATGCTCAACAATTAAAGTCCTCAAGTGATTTGTTTTGTCTTAACAACATTATCTTCATCTGAACATAGTTCACAACTAGTAGTCTCTGTTTGATATCACTACATAGTATAAAACAAAGTCGCTTTCTTTGTCCCTATGTCCGTATGTCCGTATGTCCCTTTGTATGCTTAAATCTTTAAAACTACGCAACAGATTTTGATGCGATTTTTTTAATAGATAGAGTAAATCAAGAGGAAGGTTTATATGTATAATACATGCACAATATACCGTGCGAAGCCGGGACGGGTCGCTAGTCTAAAAATAAACAAAGGATCATAAGATAAGGTACTACTAAACTTCTGATCCGTTGTTGTTTATTTTTAGATATCAACTAACATTAACTATTGAGTACCTACTGCACAGATTAGATTAGTATAATCCTCTTTATATTTTCTAGGACTTACCATCGACGCTACGACGCCTATCAGCGTTCTTCGGCAAGGAATATTCAGCGGAACAAATCACTAAGCTCTGCGAACACCTGGACATCAAGAACTTCAAGAACAACGAGTCCACTAACCCCACGTGGTTGAACTCGGATTCACCGCTGACCTTCGGAGGGCGCGAGGGGTTCGTACGAAAAGGTATAGATGGAATTGTGGGAAAGCACCATCAAAATGGACCAAAAACCAACAGCACGGCTAGCACGAAGCGCGCGAGAGCAATAGGCTCATTGACTAACTCGCTCGCGGTAGCCATCGTGGTCATTTTGACAGTTCTTGTATGAATGTGACAGCTAGCTGATTCCGATGCCAATTGTCAGCCTATACATGAACTGTCAAAATGAACACGATGGCGATTGCGAGTGAGTTACACAATAAGCCTACTGAGTCTGTTAGGTGTGCAGAGAGTTAGGTCATTAAAAAGGTCTATTTATCTACTCTCTACTCGTAACTCTAGTCTTAAAGAACTCGTGTCTGTCCGGAAATACAGACGACGTGAGAAAAATAAATGGTTCTACGAGTAAAATTCTTGATTCATCTTACCTTACCTGTCAGAGCAGAGCTAAAATAAACGAAATTTCCAGGCAAAGTTGGTGGTTGGCGTGACTACATGGACGCTGAGACGCAAGCGCAGGCTGCGCGCTGGATCCAGGACAACCTTGCAGACACTGATCTCAGATTCCCGTCTTAATTAGAAAGAATAGAAAATAAGTTTCGGAATATATCAGGTGATGATATTAGTGTGATGAAAAGGGTCCATATTTTGTCCCATAAAATTGAAAGAAAAAGAAAAAGTTTATTTATGACAAACACAATTAAATTAAGTGAGTGTGGTTGAGTGAGCTAATTAATTGAAGTTCCAAATGTATATTTTGTCATAATATTCGTTAGTCATAAAACGTTTTATTTCTGAAACAACACAAAAGTTATTCAAACATTGATTCGAGTAAGAGCGCGAGAGTGTTTACGGGATGTTTAGTCATTACAATTTGTCTGACTGATTAAATATAACTTTTTAATAGTTATCTTAATAACCAACATATTTAAAAATCAGACATTTAAAAATAAGTAAAGTTCATTTATTTTTTGTAGAGCTTTAAAGCGTCTGACACTTTTAATTTTACTTCAGAATAACATTCTACAAAATATATTTAAAAAATCGGCCAAGTGCGAGTCGGACTCGCGCACCGAGGGTTTCGTACCATTATCTATAAATATCTATAAACCAGTGTAAGCAGAGCTCTGCTCCAAAGCAAAATGTACGCAGTGTGGGGTCACTTTATATTGGTCACTGATATATACAGACGTACATAGTACATACATATTTACGGTTTTCGCAATTATTTCTTAAGATATCTGTGCTATAAGACCTACCTTCATACTAAATTTCAAGATTCTGCGTTCACGGGAAGTACCCTGTAGGTTTTGATTCCCTTGAGAGTTCCCTTGACTTTAGACTTTTGTGACTTTTGACTTTTGATTGCGTTGGCTTGGCTTAGAAGTTTGATTTTTTCACAGCTTCAAGGGAGACCTCCATGCGTTCCTGAGAAAAAGGGTCTTGACAGACGGACGGACGGACAACAAAGTGATCCTATAAGGGTTCCGTTTTTTCCTTCTGAGGTACGGAACCCTAAAAACCAGGCATAGAAATTTAAGTACCTAAAGTAAGTCTGATTTTTAGTTACCTTTCTCACCTGGTACCTGCCCAGGTGGCCAGGTGTCACCGAGCGAACTCCACGAGCACGCAGGTATTAAAAGTACATGTAGAGACTACTTAGAACCGAAAGTTCTATGCTTTTGAAAATAAGTTATGTCAGATCGCTCTGGGATGTTACTCTATTATGCCGCCCCCTTATTTAGGTATTTCAATATTTCTATTATTTATTGTGAAATGTTGCCGCCCCCGCTGCCCCCGCCCCGCCACGCCACTGAAATGCGTCATACAGATGTTAGGTTAGTCAGCCATAATGGCAGAGAGCATCACGACACGACATCCTACTATAATAATATAATATAATATAGTTATTATAATATAATATATGATGGATGTTTGTTTGTTACTCAATCACGCCAGAACGGCCCAACGAATCTGGATGAAATTCGGCACATAGATAGAGAAAAGTCTGGAATAGCACATAGGCTACTTTTTATCCCGAAAAATTGCCGCGGGATAGCGTTAAACGAATTCTTTGCAGACGAAGTCGCTGCCAACAGCTAGTGTCTGATAAATGTGAATCCGGCTTTAGCTTGGTCGAGTTGTATGTAGGCGATGGATGTCTAGGTGGAGCTAGCTAGGGTCGCAGAGGCAAGGCCAGAATACTGGGAACTTTTGAGCCAGGCATACACGTGGAAGTTGGGTGGAAAGTGGATGACCACTTATTTGGTCGACCGTGCGTGAAGCCTGTTGTTACTTTAGTTCAGTTCACTGTGGTTATTAAGGTTAGTTTGAGCTTCGTACGACCACCGATGGCTCTTTGGCGATATTTATTTAACAACTTTACTCATAAGTTTGCACGTTTGCGGTAGAAATGTGCTGAAAGCGAACTATCAAATTTGGCAATTGTATGCTCCAGTGTTAGCAGAGCCCTGCTTTTAAGCAAAATGTAGGCAGTGTGAGGTCATTTTAAATTGAATTTTTATACAGGACGGGCATAAAGAAAGTCTAATTTCATTAGTAGGTACAGCTATTTTCATACCAAATTTCGAATTTCTAGGACAACTGGAACCCTGTTTTTCGGGAACACGGTGGTTATTTGTATGGAAACATCTTTTCTATTGACTGTATCCTGTGATTGGGTTGACTTTGAGGGCTGATATTTTCACAGCTCTAAGGAGCCACCGACCTTATTAATACACCTCTACGTGTTCATGAGAAAGGGGGTCTTGATAGACGGTAGCACGGACGATCAATGAACTGATTCTGTAAGGCTTCTAATTTTCATTTTGAGGTACAGAACCCTTGAAATAACCAACGAATGTTACATCCTGCTCTGCTGCGTATTTATGAAAGGATTGCAAAAGCTGAAGCCGACGTTATAAATCTTTTAAAGCACATATTAAAAACCATATTAAACTGTTATGGCAGTAAGATAGGTGCTTATTCTTAGAACCATTCGCGCGCCTTACTGTGACAAGAGTGGAGGTAAAGATCGGAGCGTCTTCACGGTGCCGACACGACGCGATACGAGTATGGGTGCGACCAAATAGCCGCGTATACGCAGTGACGTGTCGTATGCGTCACGTTTTCTCACCGTTTCTTCATACATTTTGTTGCGATTCCGTAACGTCACCGTTTTTTAAGCGGCGGTGTGGTCGCACCCTATGTTATCGCTTACCATGAGGTGAACTTACTCATTTGCCTTCCTTGTCGTGTAAAAAAATGTGTTGATTCCGATATCGATATTCATTATCGGATCCGACTATCTGAAAGGCATGCATTCAACATAGGTAAAAAAATAAATTCTTCCGGACAAACATGTGTTTTGCTGTAAAACTATAGCTTCAACTAACTTTTAAACTAAGTACTTATGTAGTTGTCAAGATTTTAATTGGAACTGTACCTAATTTACTTTCAGTCCACTCGTAATTCAAATTCAGCATAAATTTTCAGTAACCGCGCCTCACATCCCGACTGCAATCAAATCGCGCGCGTACATTCAGCAGCAGAATACGCTAAGTACTCCAGGTGCTCAAATAGACGTAAACGTTTAAACTTTCAAAAAGCTGTTGACTGTCATGGTAGTATACTTGTGAGAGCTCAACGTGTCATAAATATCTTAATAGTCGCAATTCAACACCTTGCCCGCTCAGTTATATCTGATGCTGACTGTACAGTGACTACTAAAACGTCATTCTTACTTGTCCGATATCGTATCGACTCCGACGTCCGACATGAATATCGGGTCAGGTAGCGTGAAAACGTCGGGACACTTCAAATTTAATCACGCCATCCTTTTCTAACTTATCACAGAAGACAGTGACGTCAATGCCCGGCAAGAATAGAGCGCCCCTAATGGAAAGACAAGCTAAACAACGTGTGGTAAACGACGCCTGATCGTTGTAAGCTAAATTACGGTTATTAGTTGACTCGTGTGAGTCTGGAGCAGTTTGTGGGATAACGACTATACCGTTTATTACGACAAATACCCTTCGCAGGGCTTTGCCACAGTCGAGATATAACAGTAGGAATCAGTAGACTGTTTTTAGGGTTCCGTAGCCAAATGGCCAAACGGAACCTTTAAAGATTCGTCATGTCTGTCTGTCTGTTCGGAGGTGGCACAGCCACTTTTTTCCGAAACTAAACTATACTATTAATACGCATAATTTGAAACTCATTCAATTTCTGTGAAATAATAGCAAAAAGTCACCTAAAATGCGACGTTGCCAGCTCAGTAGGGATGGCATCTTAAACTCTTTCTTGTTTTAAGGATGGGTTAGGTTACGATTCTTAGTAAGTAAAACCCGCAATAGTAAATTGTTGAAAAAAATGACGAATCATGAATGCCTATTGAGTGTCATTTCAGAGATCGGGTCCTTGACCTCTTGTTGCATCACATGGATTTCAGGTAACCTTACACACAGTGATGTTGCAGTACTGTTACTCCAAGACCGTGTATAGAAATGACTTCGAACGCTGGGCGACGGCGATACGTCGTCTTATAATATTCATATCGGGATCTGTACGCAGATGCGGCGCCCGCGTCTCCTCCCCCCCCCTAACGAGACCCACCCCCGGGATCATCTTATCTCCTACATCGCTTACAGTCTGTCTGCAGAAGCTAAAAGATATGTAAAGTACCTTATAAAGGACTCTATGTTCGAAATACCTATGTAATAAGTATTAACTATTTTTTTTTAACTCCCACACAAATATAAAAATAATTTACTTTATTACAAACATTTTCCTTCGAAAGCCTTTCCTTGAGGTGGTTCTTATCCATCTTTGGTAAAAATCGGTGTAGCAGTTTGAAGAGTATCAGCACTTTTCTAAAATGATGTTGATGATGATTTTTGGAATGAAATTGAATTATTTTTAATACAAGTTATTATTACTATATATTCAACAACAACATTCTACAGGCAATAGCGTGTAGATTTGACTTTTGATTTGATTTATGGGTTGGACAGATCAAGGGCGTTGCCCAATTCATAATTTAAAAAAATAATAAACATGTTTTGGTAGTCAGTAAGTCATACTAATACTAGTCTTACTAAGGCAATTGTTACTAACATCCTATGGATCAGTCTGGTCTGAAATAAAGATTTTTTTGTTATTTTTATTTGTTATTTTTTATTTTTATTTTTTATTTATTTTATTTATTATTACCAGCTTTATAATTAACTTGCAATGTAAGTACTATATGTCCGGGAGGAATCTTGCGACTCCATTTTGAAGCAGACTTCTTCAACGGATTGAGCTGAAATTTTGCAGACTCAAGTAAGTCAGATGACAATACAATAATCTGGTAGTAGAATTCTCATGGTCCAGCCAGGACCGTCTCTGCAGGAGGGAACTCTTCAACGGTTGGTCCGATTGACTTGAAATTTGATTCACATCTCTAGGATGGATGACAATGCAAGTACCTACATTAAACAAAAAGTACACTCAGAAAAAAAGATTGTATCTAAAATAAAAATTTTAGGTTAGGTTATTATTCTTACTTCTGTTTACCCCAGAGGTGCGTTCAGTTCGGACGCCCGACGACGCCCGACGACGCACTGGCCCGTTCAGTATCACACCAAGTCGTTTAGTAACATCGTCGGGCGTCGTCGGGCGATCGCACTGGTCACCCCGTAAAATAGATGGGTAAAAAACGCCCAGACGTCACTTTGACAGTTGTCTTAAGTATTACACTTTACATGCACTTTACTTTTTTACTTACTTTATAATAAACTTATTATTACGAAAACGAAATCGCATGCCATCGACATTTCAATTTAATGTGAATTTAAATGAAATTTGAAATTTAAATTTCGGTTCTGAATTCTTCACTAAGTTTTGATTTGAATATTGGAATTGACACTTTTGACAGAAGAACGCCCCAACTCGTTCAGTCGGTGTGATAATGATCGGACGATTTTCATCCGACGATAATCACACTGACACTAGTTACTGAACGTAGCCCTGAAACTACACAGGGGCCTTGCCGTGACGTCTTAATTTCGACTCAGTTCAGGTTTTACCTGTCATTTTTAGTATGAATCTAACAGCGAGCGAACCTAAACTGAATCACATTAAGAGGCTGACAACACCTAATTTTGTTGAAATTGATGTTATTTAAGCACTTTTTACAGAAAAACTACACACGAAAAAAATACAAAAAAAATATAATGATAATTTTCATCATATTTCAAACACGCTAGACGGACTCGATACATAATTGAACAAAATCGGCTCGATAGAAAATAATTGCAAAGATTGGTCTTAAAATCATCATTAAACGGTTCTATGTCTATATTTTTTCGACGTATGGGTCTGCAATTAAAAACATGAAGTCAACATATTCATACCTACACGGTTAACGAGTCATATTTCACAAATAATCCATACTTTTTTTTCATTTCTTCTTATTTGTGTCTTATTTGCAAGATTTTAGACGCGCGCCAAGCTCCCGGAATAGTTTCTTCTCTTTCACTCACAGGCACGCGAACCGTATGTGTGAAGAGTGGCGCTGCTTAAGGTCGTTTGCTGTTGACAGCGCTTTAAGACGTCATGGTAACTCCCCGCAAGACTTGGAATGCAATTATTAGGTGTACGTTCGTAACACGAAGTAATACTTTGCTCGATCAGCTCAGCAATTTTATTCATGAAAACATGACCCCGACTTTTACCAGAAAATACCATCTGATTTCTCTCTAAGTATTTACCAGCACGGCTAGCAGAAGTGCGCACTAGAGCTTTGTCACGCGCGAGATATAGTTACCTATCTTTTTCTTACTGTTAGATTTTTAAAGAGACAGGTAGTACCTACTAGGTAGGTTAATAATTGAATCCACGTTCTGTCTTTAGTTACACATACACAAAATTATAGGTAGGTATGTATATATTTTTTATTTCATTGATCAATACAGTTATGTTTTATATTTTATTTTATTATATGTTAGTAATTTAGTTTTATTATTTTTGCGTTTCTCCTGTCTATTTGTTTCTACCATTTACTTAAACTGTCTATCCTACCTACTTATTTCTTTGTCTTATTGAATGTCTGGAGAGACAGCCTATTGCCTACCTTGTCTTTTATTTCTGTAATGCTATTATTGCACTAGTGTTCAATAATAGTTATTTGTTATACAAGGGGGGAAAGTTGTATTTTACCTACGAGTGTTTCAACACACGAGACGCAAAATAACTTTTCACCCGTGTATAACACAAAACTTTTCACCTCACTACAGCGAGGAAAATTAGAAAAAGGGTTTGTACTATCAATTATTATTTATTTACCTCTTTGTAAATACAATTATTTTGAAGTACAGAAATATTGGTAAAATCAAAAATAATGCAAAATAGCCCAAGCATATCCAGCCCTTATGGATTATGGAACGACTCCCCTTTTGACTTAAGTTTTCTTAATTACTTCGGATATGTTTTGTTCGCACATCGACTTGCTTGGATTGACAGAATATTTTATCCGTTTTTAAAACAAGAATGAAGGTTAATGTTGAATGCTGATATTTATGAAATAAAATAAAGTTGTACTCGATGTAATTCATTAATTGTGATGTTAAAAATTCAGCACTTTTAACGTTTTACGTTTTGTTAGCTGTCAAATATTACTTAGCCTTTAGACTTTTTAAAACTACCAATACTAAAAATAATGATAACGAAGACTTAGTTGTAATGGCTGTAATACCTTTGCCTTTTCCCTAGAGGAAAGAACTGAAAAAACAACATTAAGCTGCCTTCAAATGTCAAAACTCTTTATTCACATGTGGATAAAGAGCGATTTTCTCAATAGATGTCAAATAAACAAAAAGGGCTTTCCGAGCTGATGAGGTGAAAAGAATATACCTATGCATTGTATTGTAGTGTATCTCGCGCGATACAGCTCTCGCGCGCTTGTGCTAGCCGTGCTGTTTAGATTTCGTTTCGTTTATGAGTATAGCACTTCAGCATTGTCGCTTATTCCTTATCCGGCTGAGATTATCCCAAAGGAAATAGTTTCCAGACTTCTTATCTTAATGTATTCGCTTTCAAGTTCTGTGAGAGTAATATCCAGTTGAAAACCGAAGTGGAAAACAGCGGGCGTGGAAAACGTAACTTACCTTTATGTAAAGTCTTATGTAATCATGCTAAACGTAGCTTTTAGGTATTATTCCTTAGGCTGTCTACCCCGTAAGGAATAGAGACGTGATTTATGTATGTTTGCGTCGCCCCGGACCGCAAGTAGCAATTTAGTGCCTGCTATACGCGAGGGGAAATTTCCACTTCTATCTGGAATTTTAACTCACTCTTTGTCAGTCTCTCGATTAATGCTACTTTCAACTACTCAAAGATTAACTGATAGAGATCCCTGATAGGGATAAGTTTGCCTTTGTGCATATATTTAATGGTTTTTTTTCGTTTCGTCCACATTCCCATTTCGTCCACATTCCCACTTCGTCCATATTCCCACTTCGTCCTCTTCCCACTTCGTCCACATTCCCACTTCGTCCTCTTCCCACTTCGTCCACATTCCCACTTCGTCCTCTTCCCTCTTCGTCCACATTCCCATTTCGTCCACATTCCCACTTCGTCCCCTTCCCACTTCGTCCACATTCCCATTTCGTCCACATTCCCATTTCGTCCACATTCCCACTTCGTCAACATTTCTAGCCAACGCTATTTTCGCTCACCACCACCCTCGAGGACTTTTAGTATGTTAATTCTGGACAATACAATGTGGACGGAATGGGAATGCGGACGAACTGGGAATATGGACCAAATGAGAATGCAGACGAGTTGGGAATGTGGACGAGATGGGAATCTTGACAAAATGGGAAGTGGACGAGATGGTAATGCTGACAAAATGGGAAGCGGACGATTTGGGAATTGATTGCGGACTTTTTGCGGATTTTTTATGTGATTTCTGTCTGTTTCTCTATATTTGTACAATAAACTCAAATGATGATGTGTTTTATGTACAATAAAGAGTTTTACATACATACATACATACAAATGCATTTAGGTACTTACTTACTTACTTCCTGGCCTCCTCCTACACCTCGGGTGGTGATAAAGTAAGCCTCAGGTTGTGTTTATCGCCCTCGCCTTTGGCTTATGCGACAAGTTTGCGATTCACCCACGCTCGGGATTCGACCTACGACCTTCTGCTTGAGAGGCCACAGGGCAAACCACTAGGCTACGCCACGGTTTTTAAGGACGACAGTAAGCCATGTTACAAGCAGACATCACGGTATCTTCAAAGGAAAGATAAATCTGACAATGCAGCGTAATTAGATTGCTTTCCAGCTCGGCTGTGTTTTAAAGAACTAGGAAGTACAAGGGACGACAGAAAAAGCAGATAACGACTGCAATTTGGGAAGAACTAGGGATGTCAACATATTTAAATATCGATACTTATTTTCCTTGGTCTGGGAGCAAAAAAAAAATGTACCAGTTGCTCCTCTTCCCGCACAGATGGTAAAATCCCATCAAGAAAATCTTAGGAATCACGACATGTTATAATCGATGTGGCTAGCAACCCATCACTATTCTGATTTCTCTTTCCATCTATACCCACAATCATACTAAACGTGGCCATTAGGCCTTTTTACCTTATGCCCTGTCTACCCTGTAAGCGATAAAGACGTGATTTATGTACTTAAGTATGTTTAAATAAATCGATATTTATTAAAGTAGTAGTAATATCGACCTCGACATCGATGAAATAATATCTATGTAACGTAATTTTTTTGGAGATTCCGCGTTTTAAAATTTTGATTTTGTTTAGTCCAGCCTGCCTCTTCAATAGGTAATTAATAATAATACTAATAAAGTAAGTACATGTAGACAATACAAGTTAGTTTTTTCTGTTCGTTATAATCTTTTACGGCTTTCATTTTCGCTAAAAAGGTATTTTGGTATTAAATTAAATTTCTTAACTAGTTTCGAGAACGATTTTCAATATCGAATATTTTGCATTGATATAGCGATGAATTGGATCATAGTATGACGGCTAAAAATAACAATATAACATACATACATACAGTCACGCTTCTTTCCCATAGGGGTAGGCAGAGACTACTTTGTTCCACTTGCTACGATTTTGACATACCTCTTTCGCTTCATCCCCATTCATCAATCTCTTCATACGTACTCGTCGGTTCCGGGTACTCCTGACCTGTCCTTTTTTCAAAACGTCAACAAAAAACAATATAATCGAATCAAACATATCGATATATCGATGTATCGATATATTTCAAGCCTACGAGTAGGAAGAGCGCTCAGAATGGCACGACAAGGAGAAACAAAACCTGTTTGAGTGATGTTTGAGATGAGAATACACCATTTTAAAGCTTCCTTGTCGCGGTAATCGCTTTATTCGATCTTTTTTGCAAATTAGGAACAGATAAGATAAGAAAGCAGCGTTTTTTATTATTACAAGCTTTTATTGAACTTAACTTTTATGTAGATAGGTAACTACTACTTACTTGTTACTTTTTTTTTGTGTACTTTTGTGTAGAGGTATGTCAGGATCGTAGCAAGTGGAACAAAGTAGTCTCTGCCTACCCCTGTGGGAAAGAGGCGTGACGGTATGTATGTATGTATGTTTGTCCGGGTATTTTGAAGCAGATATCTTCAATCGATTGAGCTGAAATTTTGTGTACTTGTGTAAGTCGGATGACAATACAATAATAATAATAAAAAAAAAGCATTTATTGCATTTATTTATCTGGTGGTGGAGTTCTGTCGACCTAGCCAGGTCTCTGTAGGGGGAACTCCGATAGACTTGAAATTTGGTACATATATGTAGGACCTTTATGCACTTTAGCACGAGCTAAAAGCGAGGGCGATAAACATGCGACCAGAGTTTTTTTTATCATATGTGCTATGTACACAATTTTACGTCTTCCCCTGGCCAGGAAGTGGAAATTCCCGCTGGCGTGGCGGTATTTGCTACCTACGGCCCGAGGCGACGTAAAGTAATTTATTAACAGAAAGTTATGTTTTCGCGAAATATTCTAAATAATATGTATTTGTACAAAATCCGCCGCTTCCTAACACAGTAGCGCGCCATGACACCTGACACGATAAAACATTCTTTTGGGGTTCCGCATTGATATAATAATAAATAATAATACTTAATAAATATTAGGGAACAATTTTAAGGACAAGGTCACTCAGAGGGCTATGGAGAGGGCTATGCTCGGGGTTTCTCTGCGAGATATAATCAGAAATGATGATATCCGCAGCAGAACTAAGGTGACCGACATAGCCCAAAGAATTGCGAAACTGAAGTTGCAGTGG
Source organism: Pandemis heparana (assembly GCA_963854515.1). Classification (NCBI taxonomy): domain Eukaryota; kingdom Metazoa; phylum Arthropoda; class Insecta; order Lepidoptera; family Tortricidae; genus Pandemis; species Pandemis heparana. The sequence continues at coordinate 361,799 of OY978009.1, read as the reverse complement.
GCGGGGCACATTGCTCGCAGGACCGATGGCCGATGGGGTCAGAAGGTTCTCGAATGGCGTCCGCGGACCGGGAGACGAGCTGTTGGTAGGCCTCCAACAAGATGGAGCGACGACCTGATCAGGATCGCGGGATCAGAAGGAAGGCACAGGAGCGGTTCGAGTGGAGAGCCTTGGGGGAGGCCTATGTCCAGCAGTGGACGTCTTTCGGCTGATATGGTGATGATGATGAATTCACACAAATTGACCTACTCCCAAAGTAAGCGCTAGTAAGGCTTGTGTTATGGGTAGGTTCTAGACAACGAGCAATATAATGCCCTTACCAGGATTCGAACCCGGGACACTTGCTTCGCAGGCGAGGTCTCTGCCAACTTGGCCAACCGCGTCGTCAATAATAATATTATCACTACATAATTATTAATAGTCAAATCAACGTTTGGCTTGACTTGTTTCGGTTTAATTGGTTTAATGCGATTGAACTGATCGATTGTTGTCGTAGGTATACTTCTGTATATTTGTCAGCTTTTTTGTGATGTGCTTTCCACTGGCGTTCGTGTCGCCACAGTGTTTATGTGTTTAGTTTTGTCCCACTGAAAAACAGCGTTGCGGCTTGCCGCAACATATTATGCATATAACATATTTTACAACATATCGGTAATATTCTTAAGTATATTGTATTTCTTCCTATTACGTATTCATATTATTATAGCCTTTTGACAAATGAATGGACAGACAGACAGATAGTTCTGTAAAAGTAGCTGTAAGAGAGCGGAAGCTAATAAATACGGCCTCATTACGCCGTTTGAAGAGTGTATATCTACTTATTTTTGAAACTTTGACTAGATACTGTTTACACTTGACTTTACCAATTCTGTCTCGCTATACGGAACCCTTTGTGGACGAGTCCGACTCGCGCTTGGCCGTTTTTTATTTATTCCCGCTATGCAGAGATGTGTCGTTAAGCGAGAAACGTGAAACCGGCAATCGGAGTATCGTTTTTTTTCCTTTTATTCCGTTTTTTGCTTCCTGCAACTGGAATTTTCTATTTTGTAATGCCGGATGCTTTTGTATGAACTGACAACAATGGGGAATACAAAAAGCGAACTGCGTGTATAATGATGGGAATTATTTGATGTTATTCGGGGCAAGGGTGTCGGCTGATATTTATAGCATTGACGTACAATAAACAACTAGACTCCCAATCACGCTCAAAAACTGTCGGAAGCAAAAGTCTGCACGACGCGTCTATTGTGCAGAGTTTTGGTTCAGTCGTGTTTCGACCGCGCTTTGATAACAATGTCTATGTCTCTTTCGCACCGTAATCTCAAACGCTGAGAACAAAAGAGACTGACAGGTTTCCAGCGCGTGACGTCGTGTCATTACTTCTCACGATCGTATGCAATTGACATTCAACCTTACTGCCACGAAATAAGGTGTTAATTTGAACGAATATGTTAATGTTATCTGTATAAGTTGATGTCTTGACACACGCAACACATAGACAACGCCGCTCGGACGTTTCTTGAGGAAATTTTGTTTGCGATTGGGAGTCTAGTTGTTTATTGTACGTTAATGATTTATAGGCTTGATTTGAGTAGTTTTCTTGAGGATACGAGTTTTAACCTCCGACACAAAAAGAGGGGTTTTGTAAGTTTGACGTCGATGTATATAATTTCTAAACGACACTGAAAATTAGAACACATAGAAAAATCCGAAAAGCAAAGCTATGCCCGGGCCGGGGCGGGGAGGGGTATGGCGGGTACGGGGGTACGCGTCGTCCGTCAAACTATATACTCATCCACGAATTGCAATTTCCCGGCCTCGGAAGTAATGTACTATTTAGCCTATACTAAATATATTAGGTAAATAATTAATCTCGCCTCTTCGAGACTCAACGGGAATGATTATTTTTGGGGTTAGGTACTTTTATTTTATTTTCTTTATTCAGGATAACAACAGCCATACGCATAATATGGGAAACATAATCGGTTACATTATATAAATATTTTTCGGGTGGTAGGGCCTTGTGCAAGGTCCGTCCGGATCGCTACCACCATCTTACTCGCTAATCCAGCCGCTAAGCAGCAGTGCTTGCACTGCTGTGTTCCGGTGTGGAGAGTAAGACAGCCGGAGAAATTACGGGCACAAGAGGCATTTCATCTAAGTCCTTTAGGTTAGCAACGCATCTGCAATCCCTCCGGGGTTGCGGGTATCTATGGGCAGTGGTGATCGCTTACCATCAGGTGACCCACTTGCACGTTTGCCTTCCATTTCACATAAAAAATAAATAAATAAATAAAGCCAGTAACAGTCATCCACTACTTTTGAAAACTGTTTACTGTATACGATACTGGCTTCTGCCGGCGACTTCGGCCGCTTAGAAAGACTAAGTATATTGAACATGACATTGACAGGATGTCATGTCTTTTCTTTCAATTTCAACCATCGCGATCCACTTACGGGCAATCGGGCATAAGCATAATCTATGTTACAGCCATCACGATACTGTAATTGAAATGCATCACCTACATTCAGTGAAAGAAACGAATCTCGTACCACTATGGAACCTTTTCATTGCAAAATGTCACGACTTACCACACACACACCTGACGTAGATACGTCCATATAATTTTTGCTAAATCGTATGAGAAAGGCTCCTCCGGGGCACGGCCTCAATTTCTTCGATCCAACATTTTATTTCACATTTTAAGGATCCCTCTCTTTATAGGGATTGCAAAAATTGATATACGTAAGTACTACCCTACATACACATACAAATGCGAAATACAAATAACTTGTCTTATACTGATTGTTAGTACTGAATGAGACATCGCTCACGAAGGTGTATTTTCTGCGGCGACCGAACGTTAGCAGGTTTGTTTCACGCTACACCGCCATCTAGCGGCACATTTTGTAGTTAAAACTGTTTGGACGTTTTTATTAGGAAATAATTACGCATCAATTGAATTATTATGTTCTATTAATACTAATATGTACAATTTTTAACATTATTATGATAGAAAACATGTAAAGGTAATGTATTTATGTAAAAAAGCCGGGCTTCTCAAGTTTTCCGCTATTATGTGCGCCCCACGTTGGGCGCCATTATAACAATGAAAATGCTTCTCATCGTCTTTTAAACTTTAGTATAGTAGGTTCAAACAGAAATAATTATTGCGAGAACTTATTTTAGCACACGTGCTCGGCTCGGTAGCCTGGAGAGAGAAGAGCGAGCGAGAGAGGAGGCGGGGATGCCTTCGGTAACGGGATAAAACCTGTGTTACCTGCGTAATTTTTGAAATTTTGCCCCGAGCTTTTCGGTGAAGGAAATCATTTCGAGGAAAGCTCACACCGCTGTACTATATCCCAAGCCCTCGCATTCTGGGAGCAGGCCTGTGCCCCGCAGTTGGATTGGACGTAAGGCTGGAGATGATGAGATTTATGTAACTTTATGTTTTTTATTTACAAACTAGCTTCGGCCCGCGACTTCGTCTGCGTTGAATTGTACATAATTATTTATAAACATTCCTCTTGAATCACTTTATTTATTAAAATAAACCGCATCAACGTCGCGTAGTTTTACAGATGTAAGCATACATAGGGACAGACAGACAGCGGAAAGCGACTTTGTTTTATACTATGTAGTGTAGTGATGATAAAAACGTTTGCACACATTTGTCACCACAAAAACCAGTTCGTAACAGTCTCGAACAAGAAGTGTTCCGTGTCAACTTTGATAAAATAGATTATAACTGCGTGGCAATATAATCGAGTAATATATAGCTTTTTAGGGTCCGTATACCGAAAGGGCAAAAACGGGACCCTTCGCTGTCCGTCCGTCTGTCTGTGTGTCACCAGGAATCTCATGAACCGTAACAGCTAGACAGTTGAAATTTTCACAGATGATGTATTTCTATTGCTGCTAGTGTTGTAAAAGACTCGAGTTGTGGAGTCCTAATTTCGTAGACTCGACTCGCTTAAGGCGCTGTCAACAGCAAATGACCTGAAGCAGCGCCTTGCAATTATTTTCTATCGAGCCGATTTTGTTCAATTATGTATCGAGTCTGTCTAGCGTGTTTGAAATATGATGAAAATTAACATTATATTTTTTTTGAATTTCTTTTTGTGTGCAGTTTTTCTTAAAAAAGTGTTTAAATAACATCAATTTCAACAAAATTAGGTGTTGTCAGCCTCTTAACTTAATAGAGGACTCGGTGAACTCGAACAATCCGAGTCCCGAGCCGTGTCGAGCGTGAGTACCTAGGGAAATATGGAGCCATAGGTAGAAGATAACTACAGCGGCCTTACCATGACGTCTTAATGCGATTCAATTGCGATTCAGTTTAGGTTCGCTCGCTGTCCCGGGGAGGCCCAGGATGGTTATGTGGGAATTATACAATACAAATACACTTTATTGAACACGACAAATCAGTACAAAACAATACAGAAACAAAGATCAAAGTATACAATAGGCGAATTATACTAAGTTCTGTCTACCCCATACGGGACACAGGCGTGATTTATGTAAGTACTTTCTTGCCTATGGTAAGTAAAATCTGTACTTTAATGTTACCTATTACAGTATAGATTTTTTTAAGGGTTTAAGGGTGTGACCACACTGCCGCTTAAAAAACGGCGACGTTACGGAATCGCAACAAAATGTATGAAGAAAAGGTGAGAAAACGTGACGCATACATTCGACGACCGAATGGCCTAGTGGTTAGAGAACCTGACTATGAAGCTTGAGGTCCCGGGTTCGATCCCCGGTCGGGGCAGATATTTGTATCAAAATACGAATGTTTGTTCTCGAGTCTTGGATGTTTAATATGTATTTAAGTATGTATTTATCTATATAAGTATGTTTATCCGTTGTCTAGTGCCTATATCACAAGCTTTGCTTAGTTTGGGGCTAGGTCAATTGGTGTGAATTGTCCCAAGATATTTATTTATTTATTTACGTCACTGCGTATACGCGGCGGTTTGGTCGCACCCTAATAATGCTGGTAATTTCCTACGGTTTCTGCACGCATTACAGAGCCCTATGTGCGTAGATAAAATATCTAGTGCAAGGAATCCTATAAAGTCCTTGAAGCGAAATATTCAGTGGAATGAAATATTGTTGTTAATGTTATGAGGGAGCGAGGTAAAATAAATTATCGCGCGAAGACAACCCTCGGCGAGACATCCTAATTTGTAAGAACAAAGCTGCAATCCGTCATGCCGGAGACCTCACTCGGGGAAAGAAAAGTGCCTTTTTTCCCTGAATCCGCTCCTGTTTCCATTTATAATTTTAACTGGGAATTTATTTTGGAAGCGAGTGGCTAAAATGACAATAAAAAAAAATAGTTTATTCAAAAGAAGAAATGTTTATAAAAAGAGCTTACTGATGGTTCCACACTAGGCTAGGCCTGTCACGTGGCAACCGGATTCGGGGTACTTTCATACAATTTATTTAATTACTTACTTAAATAAAAACAAAGACAACTAAGGCTATAAAAAGAGGGTAAATCAATTTCAACGCTCAGGGTGCACAAATGAAACCGTTAAAAGCAATAAGCATCATATAAATTATTATCTCTACTAGCTTCTGATAACTTCGTCCACGTAGAATTAGCAATTGCCATGCTTATCGATATCCCGCGGGAACTATGCAATTTTCCGGGATTAAAAAGTAGCCTATAAACTGGCCGGGGATTTTCTTGACAGATTAGTAAAGTTTGCATTAAAATCTGTTCAGCCATTTTCACGTGATGCGCTCGCAAATATACAGACACACAGATAAATAGACAAACAAAATGAAAAATCTAAAAAACTGTTGGAACGTGTTCTGTTATCGATTCTAAGTATCCCCAGCCTATTTTTTTTAAATAATCTTCCATGTACAGACTTTCGACCCTCTTCAGCTTTATTATATGTATAGATGTAATAATAGAGCAGGTACAAGCTTTATTAATTTGCAACGTAATATGTAAGTATGTTTGTCCGGGTGGAATCTCGCGAATCAATTTTGAAGCAGATAATCTTCAACTTGATTGAGCTACAATTTTGCATATTTACTCGTATTTAAGTCAGGTGACAATACAATAATCTTTTAGTGGAGTTCTGGTGACCCAGCCAGGACCGTCTTCGCAGGAGGGTACTCTTCAACGGTTGGTTATGATTGACTTGAAATTTGGTACAGATTTAGGTATAGAACGGATGACAAAACAAGTGTATATAAGTGTATATATATTCAGAAAAAAACTTGTATAAAGTATTTTTTGACAGAAACTTATTTATATGTACACACTAGTTCCCGCGGGAACAACGCAATTTTCCGGGATAAAAAGTATCCTATGTGCTATTCCACACTTTTCTCTATCTATGTGCCAAATTTCATCCAGATCCGTTGGGCCGTTCTGGCGTGATTGAGTAACAAACAAACATCCATCCATCCATGCATCCATCCATCCATACTTTCGCATTTATAATACTAGTTAGACTAGTTAGACTAGTTAGATACCTATGTGTACGTGGCATTCGTCCGACATGATTGTTCTGATTTTTTAGTAGTGCAGTCAAGATCACCAATATACATTGTATACAAAGTTGCCAAATTATTTGTGTTATGGCATTGAGGTTGATGTTTACATATTTTTGCAACTTTGTATTTCTGTGACGTAACATTTTTTTATTATTATTATTTTATTATGATATAGGTACACACAGCAAAGCTATTCAGTAAGCAGGTTTAAGGCGCTGTCAACAGCAAATGACCTGGAGCAGCGCCACTCTTCACACATACGGTTCACGTGCCTGTTAGTGAAAGAGATGAAACTATTTCGGCAGCTTGGCGCGCGTCTAAAATCTTGCAAATAAGACACAAATCATAAGAAATAAACAAAAGTATGGATTATTTGTGAAATATGACTCGTTAGCCGTTTAAGTATGAATATGTTGACTTCATGTTTTTAATTGCAGACCCATACGTCGAAAAAATAAAGACATAGAACCGTTTAATGGTGATTTTAAGACCAATCTTTGCAATTATTTTCTATCGAGCCGATTTTGTTCAATTATGTATCGAGCCTGTCTAGCGTGTTTGAAATATGATGAAAATTAACATTATATTTTTTTGTATTTTTTGTGTGCAGTTTTTCTTAAAAAAGTGTTTAAATAACATCAATTTCAACAAAATTAGGTGTTGTCAGCCTCTTAAAGCGGCGCGTGCATGCAAAGGTGTTTACCGAATAGCTTTGCAGTGTGTACAAAGACAGTGAAAGGGCTGGTTTAAAAAAAAACAGCAAATACGTTTTAATCACTTCATTATAATTGCTTTGGAACATTTGGAGTAGCTACCTGAAAAAAAGCGCATTAATATTTTACAATGTACCTGTAGTTAAAGTAAGTCGAGAAGAAAGCAAGGCGTTCATTTTAATAAGTAAATAAAAAAATTACACAATATTTTTTTAATATTCCAAACTAAGCTAAGTTTGCAACATGTGCATTAAATTTTTAGCTACATTAGAGATAAAGACGTGATTTATGTATGTTTGTATGTATTACCTAATAGTGTGTCAATTAAAGACTACGCCCCAACAAATAAAGAAAGAAAGATATAAGACAAAATATAGAAAAATTTGTAACAAATGTTGCAATTAAATAAAATACTAGCTGTTGCCTGCGACTTCGTCTGCAAAGAATTCGTTTATTGCTATTATATCGCGTTTATATCGGGAATTCTCCGGGATAAAAAGTAGCCTACGTGCTATTCCAGACTTCTCTATCTATGTGCCGAATTTCATCCAGATTCGTTGGGCCGTTTTGGCGTGATTGAGCAACAAACAAACATCCATCCATCCATCCATCCACCCATCCATACTGCCATCCATACTTTCACATTTATAATATTACTAGCTGTTGCCAGCGACTTCGTCTGCAAGTAATTCGTTTATCGCTATCCCGCGGGAGCTACGCAATTTTCCGGGATAAAAAGTAGCCTATGTGCTACTCCAGACTTTTCTCTATCTATGTGCCGAATTTCATCCAGATCCGTTGGGCCGTTCTGGCGTGATTGAGTAACACAAACAAACATCCATCCATGCATCCATCCATACTTTCGCATTTATAATATTAGTTAGATAATCCTAAATAAAATTTATCCAAAACCGCTGAGGAAGCCCGGGAGGGGGATGAAACATGAGTATTGTTTATAGTGGTGATGGTTTTACCTCAACGTTTAGTTGGTTTCAACGCCACTGTACTGGCACTCCGGAACGGGGACGGTTGGGGGGTCCTTGCACCTGAAGAAACGTGACTTTATTATGCAGCATCATCATAAATATCTCAAGGGGGTCCCTTTTGACCCATAATTTTCGTTGATCATAATAATCGTTAGTTATAAATTTTTTGGTCACAACACATGAAATCGTGCAGGAATTTTGGAAAAGCCATCAGAATTTAGTATGTTAGGTTAGTTTACTAAAGTATCAATTCTGAAAAAGTATTTACTGTTTCAGAAATAAAACGCTTTATGATTATGACTAACGAAAATTATGACAAACCGTACATTCGGAACTTCAAATTTTATAAATAATAATAAATATCTTGGGACAATTGACACAAATTGACCTAGCCCCAAACTGAGCAAAGCTTGTATGTAATATGGGCACTAGACAACGCATAAAAATACTGATGTAGATAAATACATGTTAAACAGCCAAGACTCGAGAACAAACATTCGTATTTTCATACAAATATCTGCCTCGACCGGGGATCGAACCAGGGACCTCAAGCTTCATAGTTAGGTTCTCTAACCACTAGGCCATTCGGTCGTTATATATATGTCTATATGCCCACTGCCGAGCATCCTCTTAGAATGAGAGGGCTTGGGCTTTAGTTCCCACACGGGCCCAATATGCACTAAAGAGACTAAAATTTCCAGTCATTTGACATTTGAAGCCGTGGTAGCCTAGTTGTTTGACCTATGGCTTCGCAAGCTGAGAGTCGTAGGTTCGAATACCGGGCTCGCACCTCTGGGTTTTTAGGGTTCCGTAGCCAAATGGCAAAAACGGAACCCTTATAGATTCGTCATGTCTGTCTGACTGTCAGTCCGTCCGTATGTCACAGCCACTTTTTTCCGAAACTATAAGAGCAGAGCTATACTGTTGAAACTTGGTAAGTAGGTGTATTCTGTGAACCGCATTAAGATTTTCACACAAAAATAGAAAAAAACAATTAATTTTTGGGGTTCCCCTTCCCCATACTTAGAACTGAAACTCGAAAAATATTTGAAAAAAATGATATTGAGGTTCTTAATATCATTTTTTTCTAAACAGAAAGAATAGTTTGCACGAGAGACACTTCCAAAGTGGTAAAATGTGTGTGGGGACACACATTTTACCATTTTGGGGGGCCCCCTGTAACTTCTAAAATAAGAGAATGATAAATTAAAGTAAATAAACGGATAACTCACGTTTTATTTCGTCGGAAATGGTCCGACAGTTTCGAATCTTATCCGTTTATTTACGTTAATATGTCTGAGCTTCACGGTAGTTTTATATTAAAAAAAGAGAATGATAAGACAAAAAAAAATATGATGTACATTTACCATGCAAATTTCCACAGAAAATTGGTTTGAACGAGATCTAGTCACTAGTTTTTTTTACTTAATATTTGTCTGTCTATATAAGTAACCAATATAAAATGACCTCACACTGCCTTGCCTACATTTTACTTAAGAGCAGGGCTCTGCTAACACTGGATTTTATAATAACTTGGCGAACTTATACGGAACCCTCAGTGCTCGAGTCCGACTCGCACTTGGCCGGTTTTTTATTTATGTGCGACATCTTATTTGAAATATTAAATTTATCATGAGCTTTTCGGTGAAAACAGCGTAAGATAAACAGACAAAACAAGTAAGTCTGAGAATAATTTGGAATGACACTTTCGTACGGAACAAGTACGGTTCTCCGGTTCTATTAGTAAGTTTTTTTTTTTTAATAGGTTCATTTGAAGTTACCGGTGCCGCTGCTTGGGCATGGTCTGCTAGACTTCTCTGAAAAAAAAAATACAATTTGAACCAGTGGTTTGGGTATAGTAAAATACCTGTTTTATAATCAACTAGATGACAACATGATGATGATGAATAAATGGAGGAGGCCTATGCCATGAGGCACGCCGAATTACGCAATAATTTATAAAAAAAAACTACATGTACGTAGTAGGTATATTTATATTCTTATTATTATAGACTAGCGACAGGCCCCGGCTTCGCACAGTATATTATGCATGTATTATACATATGGTATAAACCGTCCTCTTGATTCACTTTATCTATTAAAAAAAACCGCATCAAGATCCGTTGCGTAGTTTTAAAGATTCAAGCATACATAGGGACATAGGGACATGGGGACAGAGAAAGCTACTTTGTTTAATACTATGTAGTGATGACACGCGGATTTAAGAAGACAGAAGATTTTGATCTCTCCCACTAGGTATGACTCAGCCTAAATGTGAAATTGTACTCACTCTGCCAAAGGTCCAAACTTTGACATTTGATGCCGACAGCTAGAAAAAAAATTGATAATGTGCTTGAAGACGTAACAAACAAATGTTTTTTGTATTAGAAAAACCGTTAGTTAACTCGAGAAACGAATATAATAGGGTTAAAGCGTATCGGAATATTAAAAAAAATTAAAGATCGTATGTACAGGGTGTATCAGATACCCCCTAACAATAATCCACTGGGGTATATAACCATAGCTATAGAAGCTAAAAAAATTATTAAAAAAAATTGGAGTATAAGTTTTTTTTATATTTTCTATAGGAATGGTAGTATTAACTGTAATAATTCCCATAGACAATATAAAAAAAAAATTACTCCAATATTTTTTTTTTTATTTTTTTTTTAGCTTCTATAGCTATGGTTATATACCCCAGTGGATTATTGTTAGGGGGTATCTGATACACCTTGTATGTATAACTCTTTATTGTACATAAAACATATAAATTAAAAAAAAAAACAATAAATAATGGATCGTATGGTTTGACTAGCTATAAGTTGCAGAATTATGTAATACTAGCTGCTGCCAGCGACTTCGTCTGCAAAGAATTCGTTTATAGCTATCCCGCGGGAACTACGCAATTTTTCGGGATAAAAAGTAGCCTATGTGCTATTCCAGACTTTTCTCTATCTATGTGCCGAATTTCATCCAGATCCGTTGAGCCGTTCTGGCGTGATTGAGTAACAAACAAACAAACATCCATCCATCCATCCATCCATCCATCCATCCATACTTTCGCATTTATAATATTAGTTAGATTGCAAAAATTAAGACAAGTAGGCGAGTATAAAAGAAAAAAAATAGCAATTTCTTTCGCCTACGAGTCTATTCAACACGCTCTTAAGGCCCTATGTTATGAATTTCTATGGGCAGCGATTATTACTTTCCATTAGCTGACCCGCTTACTGGTTTTCATATGAAAAAATCACCTAAAAACTGTTTTCAAAAGATACCATATAATTTATATGAAACATAATTAAACAAGTCTAAGTTACTTTTACTGGTGGCAAAATAAACAAATAAAAAAAACGTTATTTTTAAATGCGTAACTTGATTATTTAAAAATGCTTAGTAAAGAAACACTTACCCTTGACATCAAGGAGGCAATAACGAAAAATACAAGAAATAGGAACTTCATATTGCCAAATCTCTTACCAATTGACAATTTGTCGGCAACACTCGACTCTTATAGAAAACAATCCCCTTAATTAAATTTCACATATAATTAGTCAGTCAATCTAAAAACGGTTTTAACACACCGAAATAAGGTCGTAGCTTTTAATTTTAATTAATGGCTAAAGTTGGCGCGAAGTATAGAAATGTATTCGTCCTGGACTGTTTTGACGCATTAAATTTGATCAAATTAGGCTTGGTTTAAAATGAAACAAACTCGTGTCATTAACCATGTCTAGTTTATTCTTGAGCTTTGACAACACAACTGCTAACTAAAATTGCTCTAGGATAAGGTTGTGGGGAGAGGTCGCAATTAAATAAATAAATAAATATCATGGGACAAATTACACCGATGGACCCAGTCCCAAACTAAGCAAAGCTTGTACTATGGGTACCAGGCAACGGATAAACATACATATGTAATGTAGATAATGCCCGGGAAAGGATTTTCCGGAAAATTTAAAATCACAGGGGACCTGGGACGACATAACTTCAATTCTAACATATGAGTCCCTATTGTGCTGCAGTACGGGCCCTGAACGTGCTAGAATTTTGGCTGCCGGCACGAAGGAAGCCGGCCAATGGTTACACGCCATTCCTTCAGCCAAAACTGGTACGTTCCTAGAGCCCGATACCCTCAGAATATCCGTCTGCATACGTCTGGGGGTACCAATCTGCGCTCCACACGAATGCCCCTGCGGTTCTGCAGTCGATGCGCTGGGACACCACGGCCTTTCATGCCAAAAAAGTGCAGGCCGCTTCTCTAGGCACGCCGCACTTAACGACATAATCCGTCGCTCTCTTGCCACCGTCAACGTGCCGGCGCTACTTGAGCCACCCGGTATCGCCAGAGACGACGGAAAGAGACCAGACGGTAAGTCACTGATTCCGTGGAAGCTGGGTCGGGTGCTGGTGTGGGACGCTACCTGTGTAGACACACTGGCCCCTTCCCACGTCCACGGAACAGCTATTAGAGCAGGTGCGGCAGCAGAGGCGGCCGAAAAATTAAAAGCTAACAAATATAAAGGTCTCGGCCCCGAATACTACTTCCTGCCATTCGGGGTTGAGACCTTAGGTCCGTGGGGTCCCAGCGCGCATGTGTTCATGAAGGAAATGACTAAGAGGCTGATCGACTGCAACGGAGACCAAAGAGCTGGCAGCTTCCTCGCTCAGCGTATCAGTATTGCAATACAGCGGGGAAATGCTGCCAGCATCTTTGGTTCAATGCCGCGGGGGAGTACATTTTTAGATTTATTTTAGTTTTCGTTAAATTAATTTATCTTGTTATTTATATTTAAGTTGTATTTTAGGAGTTTTATATACTAATTGTATATTGTATATTATATATATTATTTGAAAAAAAAATGTAGATAAATACATACTTAAATACATACAACATCCATGACTCGGGCACAAACATTCGTATTCATCATACAAATGTCTGCCCCTACCAGGATTCGAACCCGGGACCTCTAGCTTCATAGTCAGGGTCACTAACCACTTGGCTATCCGGTCGTCGCGAATTAGAGAAGAGATCTTCAGTCAGATGTGTCTGGGGACTGAAGTCCGAAGGAAGAGAGTCGGTAGTTGTTTTTATGCATCCGCGATTAAGAAACTTCGTAAAAGCGAACCCAGATCAAATTAAAAATCAAATAGGCTTCCAAAGGGCTTTTTATGCATGTCTTTTTTGAAACTACCAGCGCTTCGGAAAGACCATTATTACAAGAAGAATCCGCCGCAAGAAACTTGGCTGAAAATATTTATTCAAAACAATTATACAATCAAATTATTATTATTAATTATTATTATTATTATATTACAAATAAATTATTCTTATTAATTATTATTATTATTATATTACAAATAAATTATTCTTATTCTTATATTTTTTGTAACCATGCTACTTCCATGCTGGTCTGAGAGCAAGGAAAAAAAATAGAATGTACCAGTTGCTTCTCTTCCCGCGCAGATAGTAAAAGCCCATCGAGGGAATGGGCAAAAATCTTAGGAAACATGTTATAGGCGATGCCCACGATCATGCTAAACGTGGCCTTTAGGTCTTATTACTTTAGGCTCTGTCTGCCCTCGTCAGGGATAAAGACGTGATTAAATTTATGTATGTGTTTATATTTTTTGATATGGATGGTATCTTGGTAGCCATAGGTATTACAACGATACAATACAGTACAAATACTCTTTATTGAATACCAAAAATCAGTACAAAACAATATTATTATTGTTGACAGTTTAAAAAGTTAGTACTCAACTGTCTTGAATTTCAAATCATAAACATTAACAGAATAGGTATATTATAATTGGATTAGGTATGTTACTCTGTCGCGTGAAATCATTTCAATATTTTCAATACATATTTCATTTGCATTTCTTTAATTGATTTATTTTATCATTTAACGGTTGCGTATATAACTAATATAAATAAACTTTATCCGATTTGAATAATCTGCAATTTTACATACATACGTACATCACGTGTTTATTCCTCACAGGGTAGACAGAGCCTAATTTGCAATTATAATTTTGTATATTCTGAAACTCCTTATAATAAAGTACACATTTATTTTGTAAATGATTATAAAAGTAATGATAAGTACAAATATATTTATTATAATTTTTAGCATAAGTTTTATTTTTATTTAGTTATTTTTAAGTTGGCTTTAGTTTATATTTTTAATTCTGTTTTTTTTTTTTAATTTTCAGATTCATTGTTTATTCATAAAATAATACAAATAATGTCAAAAAAAACACAATAAAATAATACATAAAAAGAAAACAATTAGTCTAATAATCCGCCCCGCGTCATACCTGGCGCAAAGGTGCCCATCACACTCGCAGCATTACCACGTTGTATATACCGCGATGGACAACCTTTGCACCAGAAACGGCCCGGAGCGAGGGTCAAGACCTCTCTCACGCAGACGGCGCCCCACTTCCTTCAGAAACTGTAATGCCTCGGAGCCCCAACAGCCAGTCGTCTCCACCGCAAGCGGGGACAAACAAATAATTCGCGAGCGTACTTTTCCCTTTTTTTAAGGGCTGCCATTTCAGCAGCCGTTCGTGGTACGAGCCCTAGTGTGATGAAGCAAAAGTGCTGACGCACGTGGCATCCCATAACAGGCACTTTCCCTTCGGCCAGGGCACCAAAGTTAAACCGTCAGGTATTTTTCCATCGGACCGGCTAAGACCCGGAGACTAATAAATTCTGAAACTATTTTTTTTATCCCCCTTTCTACCTACTCGCCCACAATCATGCTAAACGAGGCCTTTAGGCCTTTTTACTTAAGGATCTGTCTACCCAGAAAGGAATATAGACGTGACTTGTGTATGTGTATGTGTGTATTTTGCCCCGCACCCGATCAAAGTTGATTGCATTCCACGCCACAAATCATTTTCGATGACATTCATTGCACAGAATGATAATGCAATGATTGATATTTGATTTGCAACACCGCATTGCTCTCCGATATTGTTATTAACGTCATAATATTAAATCGCATTTCAAATTCCAAATATTGGCTCCAAACGCATACCTACTCAAATGAATTTACTCGGTTTTATTGAAGTGTTTTAGTTGTATAAATTGGAAATGAAAAATGATTCGTTTTGTTTGTTGTCAGGTTGTCACATAATACAGGGTGTCACATGTACTACTTTATGATTATGATTTCCACCTTAAAACTGTAATGTGACTTGCAATAAATTATTCTATTATATTATTATTCTATTCTGTTGCAATATTTCATTCATTACTATATACCTACATGTTGTTAGTATATTGGTACAGTAGAACAAGGAAAAGCTACATTTATTATGACAATTCCTCATCATCATCATAATATTTAAGATCCTAGTCCTTGATGGAGGAGTAATTTTTTTTTGCCATTGCTTTGAGCTCTCCTGGTACCGTAAAACGGGGTGAGTATTTACAAAATAGAAGTTCAAACTTCGATAAATATTTTCACATGTGGCAAGTCGACTTTTATAGATAAAAAATGTCCCTGTTGTATGGATTTTAGTTTAATAATGATTATCTTTAAACACTAAAATAATAGGCAAATCCCAGCTCACCCCATAGTCACAGTACATATAAGCACAAGCAGTAGGGAATCTACGAACAAATCGATCGAAACGAACGCACACATAGACACGCGCTTTTACACGGCCCCTAAGCGGATCTCGCGGTGCCGTCAGTCGCGAGTGGCGCATTGAGACGAGCGGCCGTGTTCGTTCTAAACATGCCAAGAGCGTATTGCGCAGTGGACGGCTGCTTGAACACGGCTTCTTCAAAACCGGAGCTTTCGTTTTTTAAACTCCCTGCTGATGTTGAAAGGTAAGAATGATACTATATTATTATGAAATAAAATGTATATATTATTTTTATAACGAGAAATGTCAGATCACTTCTCCGACAAATGCTTTTTCTGTTAAATAAAACGTTTGGCTGTTTAGATGATAAGTAAGTAGTTGCCGTATAATATATTATAGACCGTGTTTTTGGTGAAAAATTTTTCTACGGACTTTCATTGTTATCATTTTGCATCTATAGTATATGTACTAATATATTATAGAAAACTACACTTGAAGGATAACTTGTCAAATACCTATAGGTAGGGCAAATCTTGGTTAAAAAAAACTATTCAATTTAACAAAAATTAAATCGACAGCCCTAACGCTTTATTGGAGCGTAGGTACTTATTTCAAAAAGTAGGCCTATCTTCCCTACTGCTTTAGCTTATATATATACTGTGCCATAGTGGGGTCAGAAGGGATAGGAACAAATAAAAATGACGTTAACAAATTACCAGAAAAAAGAAGATATAATATGTCTGAAAACATAACTAAACTACTTTTTAGAGCTAGCAGAGCCAGAAATTTTAAGTAGTAAGTGAAAACACAAAATTTTAATTCTAACCCTGCTCCCCCCGTAACCCCTTCTCACCCCGTTTTACGGTACGGACTCTACATTAATCTTCTTCTTTGCTTGTCCCGTAAACGAATGTCTCGGCCTTCCTCTTAGGTTTTTTATGAGGCGGGGAAAATAGATCTTTACTGAGATTCAGAATACATACATGCATACATACCGTCACGTCTCTTTCCCACAGGGGTAGGCAGAGACTACTTTGTTCCACTTGCTACGATCCTGACATACCTCTTTCGCTTCATCCACATTAATCAATATCTTCATACATGCTCGTCGGTTTCGGGTACTCTTGACCTGACCTTTTTCCAATACGTTCCCAATTTGATCACGGAACGTCCGTCTAGGCCTTCCTCTCCCAACGCACTCATTCACACTCCCCATATAAATCTGTTTAGTTAATCTTCTTTCATCCATCCGCTCTACGTGACCAAACCATCTAAGCATACTTTTTTGTATCCTAGTCACTATATCTCCTTTCACACCCGCACGTTCCCTTATCACACTATCAGAATAGAAGGGGAAATTAAGCTGATATAACAAAATAAATGAAAACTTTGATGACAATTCCTATATATCAGTTACCTCTTAATCATGGCGTAAGTGCTGCTATAGGCAATGAAAAATCAATTATGAGAGTAAACCTATAATAGACGATAACCCGCCATTTATATAGGTAATGGTTGAATAAAATGACCACAATGGGTGTTTCTGCACTAAATAGAAAGTTATAAATAAATAAATAAATAAATATCTTGGGACAATTGACACCAATTGACCTAGTCCCCAACTAAGCAAAGCTTGTGATATGGACACTAGACAACGGATAAACATACTTATATAGATAAATACATACTTAAATACATAATCAACATCCAAGACTCGAGAACAAACATTCGTATTAATCATACAAATATCTGCCCCGACCGGGGATCGAACCCGGGACCTCAAGCTTCATAGTCAGGTTCTCTATCTAACCACCAGGCCATCCGGTCATCATTGCTAAGAATAATAAATATACATACTTAAGTCTCAAGGAACACCTTTTTTACACACACACACACAAAATGACGTCTTTATCCCTTACGGAGTAAACAGAGCCTAAGGTAACAAGACCCAAAGTCCACGTTTAGCATGATTATGGGCGTATTGGAAAGAAGAATCGAAATAGTGATGGGTTGCTAGCCGCATCGCCTAAAACATGATTTCTAAGATTTTCGCCTATTACCTCGATGGGCTTTTACCATCAGCGCTGGAAGAGAAGCAAATGGCACATTCTATGTACGTAAAGTTTAGTTTAATTTGTTTGATTTGTTTTTCTACTTAATTAAATATCTGTAAAATTGGGTAATAAGCTACGACGACGACGACACGACGACGACGACGTTGGTACGCATGTACATCGGTTGTGCTCTAACTTTGAGAATGATCCCGTAGAGGAATCGAAACGCGCGTCAGTGTTTGTATGGTGTTAGGATTAATTAAGTTTGTGGGATTTATGTCCGTTTTGTGTGGCAGTAGTGGAGGGAGGGCCTGCATGCAAAACGTATATATTTCGCACAAGCTTGGTTATCTTATACATAAGAAGCGGAGTAGCAAGGTAAATATTTTGTGTTCATTGAAATGGACCTCTGCAAAGTAACCCCTGATTCAATAGAGAGAACAAGAGTTATGTGCATTGCTAAAAGAAAAAAATTACTACGATGTCAAAACATTTTTGTTGGAAGATTATGTAACTTCAAATTGATATTTGCATGCTAGTGTTTAGTAGATAAGTATACCAAACATGTATAGCAGAATGAGCTCTCTAATTCATAATTTGATCAACTATTGTAATGTACTTATTCTAAGCAAATAAAGAATATTATTATTATTATTAATAAAATATTGGTAATAAGTTATCTCTCATCTGAATATTTTTTTTAAAAACACACATACAATATCATACAAAATCTTAAAGCGTTCAGTGGAATTTCACCAGATTTAACACCTCGTCGGCAAGATTTGCTTTGGCTCAGAATAACCCCGATAATAAGCTAACGGATTATAATTATACGGTAATATTAAGTATAAATATGGTTTATTTACACACCTACATCATTGGTTTATCCAAGCAAACACAATCAAGATGAAGTTCAATCTGCTCGCCGTATTTTTCCTGATCGCCTGCCTGCTGGCGGCAGTAAGTTAAAAAGGGGGTACTAAACTACCAAATTCGTATTCGTACCAAGTTAGATTAGATACAGCAAAAATATATTACTAGCTGATACCCGCGATGCCGCAGGAAATATTCAATTTTCCGGCATGCAAATTATCCTAAGTCCTTCCCAGGGTCTTAAACTATCTCCATACCAAATTTTATTAGGATCGGTTGAGTTTGAGTAGTTAACGCGTGGACGTCTAACAAACAAAATATTTTTTAATTGGCAATTGTATAGAACTCTTAAAAATTATACTAAATCAATGCAATGCTCTTTTTACGTCGTAATTTTTCTATTTATCTTGTTAATACCTGCGATGTTTTCTATTCTTTCAGGTCCACGGCAACCATAACAGGGTGAATATTAATTAAATGTTTTAATTTCTAATTCTAGGTGCCATAAAACAGGGTTAGAAGGGTTTTTCTTTCTTGCTTTTCTTTCTTTGTGTCGTAGCCACAATACAGGCTGTGTCTAGTTAAAAACTGGATCAATTGATGTCAATGGCATGATCTTTATTTGTTACTTATTCATTTTTCAGAGAAACGCAAGAGGCATGCCCGCGAAGGTAAATAAATGAAAACGTAATAATACGGCTAGCAAGCTAGATTGTAAAATCCAAAATTAGATGTTTTAGCAGTTCGTTTCGTATCGTTCCGCTCACACTTATAGTCAATAATATGGGAGTGAAAGAGATGCTGGTATGATACGAACTTCTAATTTCGGAGTAGCTCCCAGGAGTTGACGGTTCGAATGCAGTGCTGCGCATGCGCGTCCCTTAGTACGGTTGTAGCATAGTGTGAGAATTCATCTTACACTGTGGCAGAAGGTTGCATGATGTGTAGGTCTATATAACAGGGTTTCTTAAACTCTGCCAGGGGTTCGCAGCAACTTGGTTAAACCTAAATTTACTTAAAGGGATTCCTTATATTAGGCTTTGTTTTCTTTTCCTATAATAAGCTTAGACAGGGGGTCCAATGGACGTTTTTAAATTCAGAACGTAGTCTGTGGTCGCGAAAAGTTAAAGAAACACTGGTCTATAACCATAACTATTGAAAGGACATTTTATAGTGAATATTTTTATTAATATTAGGGTAATGGCACCAGTGTCGGACACTTTAAGCTGACAAGCACCAGTAATAGACACTTAATTTTTAATTTATTATGATTATAATTATAAAAATGACTAACGGTTTCGTTTACTTGAGTATTAAAACGTGGTTGAAAGTGTTTTGGATCACAGTAAAAAGGCAAACATGCACTTAATAGTTGTACAATAGTTTCACTTAGTAAATTATCGGTTTGCTACAACAGTAATAATGTCAACATTATGATTTTTCGTAGCAGACAGCAAATTTTTTACCGAATTTGAATTAATAGACAATACAGTTATTCGTTTATTCTTAATTGAATAGATATATCGAGTGCCTTTGGAAAAATCAAAAATTGGATAAGTAGGTATCTACATTTTAACGGCTACCTACTACTATTTTTGTGCATTGCTATTTTTTCAGAGAGAGTACCTAACTAATCATACTTTTTTTTTCAGGCCCCTAACGCTCGGTTCGCTCGCGAACACGTAATTTGATTTCTTCTTGTTTATTATTTTTAAGAAAGCTAGACACTGAGTGAGGTGACTTTGGCTCCCCTTCTCGTCTTCTTCTCTTTACTGCTGAGGTTTGCGAACAAGCTGGTGGTAGGACCTCGCCCAAGATTCGTCCAGATGGTTTCCACCGTCTTCCTCGCTTAAATTGCCGCCAAGCAACAGTACAGCAGTGAAATGAAATGAAATGAAATGAAATGAAATGAAATGAAATGAAATGAAAATTTATTTTGCTGGAACAAGGGTTGTTTTACATGTGTTGTTACAAAATATAAGTGTCTCCTTATTCAGCCATTATCAACAGCATACAAAATATTTATATAGTTAAGTACATTATATTAATTAAGATAATTTACAATTTGTTAACAAAAATCTAATTTTCTACATGTACATCATTATTCAAATTTCAATAAAATTAATTATGATTAATGTCATGTAAAAAAAATATATTATTCAATTACAATAAATAAAGCGGTCAAGGGTCAATTCAATATTCTTAATATACTTATTCTAGTTACACAATAACTATTTATGTTATAAATAATATATATGTATGTCAAATCTTATTAATTATTTTATTAAATTATTAGTGTTCCAAAAAGTCATTCAATTTATAAAATCTATGCTCTAAAAGCCATTTATGCAGCATTGCTTTAAATTGGTTACAGGGCGCATTTTTAAATTCCTGTGGTATCTTGTTGTATATATTCACACACATTACACTGCAGTTTTTCCTAAACCTAGCAGTCCTTTGTTGCTTTGCGACCACAAGACGGCTACCATCTCTTGTGTTACGTGGATATATTTCTCTAGCAGTTTTAAACAGATGACTATGACTTTTAACAAATTTCGAGATTTCAAAGATATATAGACACGGGAGGGGTAGTATACCCAGTTTGAGGAACAAAGGTTTACACGACACAAATGGTCCAACACCACAAATGGCACGAACACATTTTTTTTGGGCAATAAAAGCTCTATACATATCACTGCCATTTCCCCATATGATGAGACCATATCTTAATACAGATTCAACATAACCGTAATAAGCAGCTATCGCAGTTTTTTGATCAATTGTTTTTCTTAATCTACGCAGGACATACACAAATCTGTTAATTTTCTTGCATACATTGTTTATCTGATCACTCCAATTCAAATTTCTATCTACGAGTATACCCAAAAAAGTTGCTGTATCATTTTGCTGTATCTGATGTCCATTTTGGTTTATGTCAAATTGGTGGTTATTATTATTAAAATGTACTAAATTAGTTTTTTGTAAATTAGGTTTCAGGTTATTATTTTCTAACCACTTGACTACGGAGTCTACTGTCTGACTAATTTGCGATTCGTGGTTACTCATATTGTTTGAGTAATCACTGGTAACTGCAATGGATATATCATCTGCAAATAAGACACATCTATGGTTGATTGTTTCCACAAGATCATTAATGTAAACTAGGAAAAGAAGCGGACCAAGGACACTACCCTGGGGGACACCAAACTTGTTTGTAAGATAACCTGATCTGGAGTATACAGTCGAATTTTTGTTGCTTACTTTTCTAACTTCAACACACTGTGTTCTGTCTTCCAGGTATGACCTAATCCATTGCAGTGCTGGTCCTCTAATGCCGTAGTATTCTAGTTTATGTAGTAGTTTTTCGTGTACAACAAAGTCAAATGCCTTTGACATGTCGAAAAACAGACCAGTTGTGTGCTGTTTATCATCGCATCTTTCTATTATGTCACGCACTAGATTATACATTGCAAGAGTGGTTGACTTCCCTTGCTGAAAGCCATGTTGCTGATCTGCTATTACATTAAATTTATTGAAAAACTCTATTAATCGTGCATGCATCGCTTTCTCAAAGAGTTTAGATAATACGGGCACTAATGTAATCGGTCGATAATTACCAATTTCAGTTTTATCGCCTTTTTTGTATGTTGGTCTTACAATGGATATTTTTAATTTTGCTGGAAATGTCCCTGTTTCTAAAGATAAATTAATTAAATATGTCATAACAGATACTAGCTCAAATTTACATTGTTTTATAATTTTTGTTGCGATGTCATCATAGCCTGCAGCATTTGTATTTTTTAGTGAAGTTATAAAGTTAAGGATTTCATTTTCACCAACCAATTAACGATTAAGTGGCTCTTAAAAGTTTATAAAACAAAACAAGTAAGTAGTGATGGTGGAAAAGTGAAATATTTTTCGACAGCGTTTCGGCTGAAGTCATCATAATGTCAGCCATAGGACTGATTTTGTTTACTAAAGAGTCTCTAGGTGTTACGTCACAGTGAGCCCAAACCGAATTTCGAATTTTTTATTTCGATGTAGTCCTGGTTACGTACGTCATTACACGTTTTCATCATCATCATTTTTTTTTTCAGCACAACGCAGATGGTACGAGTTTCTTCATGGAACATTTCTGTTTAACTCACATGATTACAGAAATGGTACTGCAAGATTTCCATCCAAACCATTGCTAAATTGACTATGTTTCACATTTATAAGTATGTACCATCAGCCAAATATATTATGTGGTCTACCACCCTAAGGTTAAAATTCCTTTGCACGTCACAATATATAACGTCGATAAGACAGGCTGTCAACTTGAAAGTTCGACTTTTACGACATTTTCATTTGATAGGAAATTGGATGAAAAGTGGTAGACCACTTATTTGGGCGACTGTACTTATTCACATTCAAATTATTTAAAAAATATTTCAATCACTATTTTGATTGACCTCGATATTGTATATACGTTATGTATAAGAAGAAGTAGATGTAAGACATTAGGCATATTTACAGTATAGTAACCGTTGACAAAACAAAGATTTAGGTTTGAAATTCTATGAAAAATTTGATAGAGACAATTCATTTGATTTGATTTGGCATTATATCCATAATAATAAGGAAATATAGTTATTTGTTATGCAAGGCTGCAAAGTTTTTGTTTGGCGCGAGTGCCTGTTTTGAAACCTGAGCAAGCGAAGGATTCTATGATTCAAAAGAAGAATCCTGAGCGCCGCGAGGCTTTCAATACAGGCACTCGCGCCAAACAAAAACTTTGCAGCCTTCAGCAGCAGCAGCTTTCATTTTTCACCTCACTACAGCGAGAAAAATGGTGGATGGAGGAATTTCAAATTTCTAATTACTTGAGTATATGAGTAGGTGGTGAGGTGGTGGTGGTCGTGTCGTGGTGGAATGGTGTTCAGCGAGGCGTTCGAATTTCAAAAACCTTTTCCACCCAAGAGGGGAAAAAGCACTTTTCCACGCAGATTTTTAAGGAGAAAGACAGCCCTTTCGAGCAAGTGAGGTGAAAAATAATATAACGGTCTGTGGCTATGCTTTATTATACAACTACACTGACGAGCAAAAATAACTGGTCATTTTTAGGGTTCCGTACCTCAAAAGGAAAAACGGAACCCTTATAGGAAGGATCACTTTGTTGTCCGTCCGTCCGTCCGTCTGTCAAGACCCATTTTCTCAGGAACGCGTGGAGTTATCAAGCTGAAATTTAAAATATCAAATACTCAGGTCTACTACCACTTAGAGCTGTAAACAAAATGAAACTTCTAAGTCAACGCAATCAAAAGATACAGCCGTTTATCCCGCAAATTTCCGCAAATTTTCGCCTCTCAAGGGAATCAAAACCTACAGGGTACTTCCCGTGAACGCAGAATCTTAAAATTTGGTATGAAGGTAGGTCTTATAGCACAGATTAAGGAATAATTTCAAAAACCGTAAATATGTATGTATGTCTGTATATATCAGTGACCAATATAAAGTGACCCCACACTGCGTACATTTGCTTTGGAGCAGGGCTCTGCTTACACTGGTTTATAGATATTTATAGATAATCGTACGGAACCCTCGGTGCGCGAGTTCGACTCGCACTTGGCCGGTTTTTTATACGTCTATGAAAAACGACCCGTTATTTTTGCTCGGGGTTATATTTAAACTTACAACATAACCACATTTTTTAAATTAATTTCTCAGGAACTATTATATAGGTAACGTGCTCCCGTCATTACGTCTTCTTTGTCATCTGAAAGTGAATAAAATAAAACACATAATTATAATAATTTTTCTAGACATTGTAGCTTTATGATACCGTTTTTTATTAAAATCGTCACGCCTCTTTCCCATAGGGGTAGACACATATAACTTTGTTCCACTTGCTACGATCTTGACATACAATACAATACAATACAAATAATACTCTTTATGGAACACCACAAATCAGTACAAAGCAATACAGAAACGAAGAACAAAGTATACAATAGGCGGTCTTATCGCTTAGTAGCGATCTCTTCTAGACAACCAATAAGTCAGAGAAATAAGTTGGAGGCATACCTTTTTGGCTTCATCTACATTCATCAATCGCTTCATACATGCTCCTCGCTTCAGGGTACTCTCGACCTGTCCTCCAATTTGGACATAATAATGTACGTAGGCTTCCTTCGCGTTAGCCATATAAATCTAGTTAATTTTCTTTCATCCATCTTCTCTACGTCAAAATTAATTGTAAGTAACAATAATAGTTTAACAAATTTTAATACGAGTGTGCATATGTACGACATGCAGTCACTCCCACGAGATGTAAAATTATAGTGTAATATTATACTAAAGGGAACTTCTCCTAAGAAGTGAGCTAAATGATAGGCAAGGGACTTACAGCCATCGGCGACGAATATTTGAGGTACAGGAAGGGCGTTGACAAACTGAAATAAAAAAATACATTTAACAAAAAAAGTCTAAACGACACTGAAAATTAGAACACATAGAAAAATCCGAGAAGTAAAGCCATGGCCGGGAATCGAATCCGGGTCCTCGTCATTCCGTGACGCATGCTATACCCCTACGCCATCCATAGCTGGTGAGTAAGCCATCGATTTTTTCTATCTGTTACCAACTGTCACGTGACCTTTAACAAATATCAAACAAAGCGTTAATAAGTTTCTATCAAAAATTTCATTTTCAATACAAGCTTTTTTGCTGACTGTACTTGCACCAACCGTTGAAGAGTTCCCTCCTGCCAAGACGGTCCTGACAAGAATTTTACTACCAGAGTATTGTGTTGTCATCTGACTTACACAAACACGCAAAATTTCAGCTCAATCGATTGAAGATATCTGCTCCAAAATTGAGTGGCAACATTCCACCCGCACAAACAAACATACATACATCACCAACATCATCTCCACTGCTGGGCACAGGCCTCCCCTCAGAATGAGAGGGCTTGGGCTATACATTATACATTTTCTTTTAATTAAACCAAATATCAAATTCTATATTATTAGGTACTTACCACAAAAGCGAAAAAAAATAACACAAACAGTGTCAAAAACAGTCCACACATCTGACCACCCGATACGTGTGACATTATTAGCTATTGCAGTACTTGTGTCTTTATGAACTAGTGAACTCTTCCTTTTATACCTTTATTCAACACCCGATATATTTTACAGCTCATTTGTGAAGCGATACTAAGAACAAGTGATAACAGTAATCGGTTTCTCAATTTGTTAATTGACAGCACTAGGCTTAAGGCATTTTTTATTACATTGCAATCTAACACAACGTAGGAATTTTCGAAAAAAGTATGCTTAGTTGGTTTGGTCACGTAGAGAGGATGGATGAAAGAAGATTAACTAAACAGGTATATATGGGGAGTGTGAATTGTGTGCGTTGGGAGGGGAAGGCCTAGACGGACGTTCCGTGATCAAATTGGGGACGTTTTGGAAAAAGGTCAGGTCAATAGTATCCGAAACCGACGAGCATGTATGAAGAGATTGGCGAATGTGGATGAAGCGAAAGAGGTATGTCAGGATCGTAGCAAGTGGAACAAAGTAGTCTCTGCCTAAATATAAATGAAGGAGGCCTATGCCATGAGGCACGCCGAATTACGCGATATTTTATAAAAAAAGACTACATTATACTAAAATTGTAGCGAATTCAGAATAAAAGGGCTATATTATTATTATTATAAATTTCATGGTAAGGCCCCCTGTACACAAATTACATACATACATACCGTCACGCCTCTTTCCCACTGGGGTAGGCAGAGACTACTTTGTTCCACTTGCTACGATCCTGACATACCTCTTTCGCTAAATCCACATTCATCAATCTCTTCATACATGCTCGTCGGTCTCGGGTACTCTTGACTTGACCTTTTTCCAAAACGTCCCCAATTTGATCACGGAACGTCCGTCTAGGCCTTCCCCTCCCAACGCACCTATTCACACTCCCCATATAAATCTGTTTAGTTAAACACAAATTAGTTTTAGTTCATCATATCGTTTGTCATCTAGTTGTATTTAGTCTAGTTGTCACAATTAGTGAACTAATTTAGTTTAACGTGATACGCGACGGCCATTTTCATGGTTGCGAATGGGTAAATGAAAGTGTGAACGACCCCTTAAACTGCGACAGTTTGCATAAATTAAACGAGTCAGTTGATAACGGGGAAACGTTTATTATAAGTAAACTAGCTGTTGCCAGCAACTTCGTCTGCAAAGAATTCGTTTATCGCTATTCCGCGGGAACTACGTAATTTTCCGGGATAAAAAGTAGCTTATGTGCTATTCCAGACTTTTCTCTATCTATGTGCCGAATTTCATCCAGATCCGTTGGGCCGTTCTGGCGTGATTGAGTAACAAACAAACATCCATCCATCCATCCATCCATCCATACTTTCGCATTTATAATATTAGTTAGATTGTTAAAGTCTCCGTTGAAACGCTTCAATATGGTATAAGGCTTCCTTTTTTGATGGAAAATAAAAAAAAATAAGGCAAGGCGGGTTACCATGACGTCTTAATGCGATTCTATTCAGATTCAGTTTAGGTTCGCTCGCTGTCAAATCCATACTAAAAATGACAGCTAAAACTTAAACTGAATCGAAATTGAATCTCGGCGTCATGGTAAGGCCCAAGGGCGGGCTTAAAACCCGATATTTTTCGGAACCGGTTCCTCAGTTAGTAGGTACAATGGTAGGTATCATGGTCTAATAGAACTTCAAAACAAACTTTCGGTCAAGCCACCAAATGAACATGTCACCTCGGCCCCAATGCGAAGTAGGTGTACTGTTTAGTCTTAATCACGGATAGGCTCTATAATGGTTCCGTGGAAGGAATTCAATTAGGGCCACATCGGCCCGGGACGGTTGTTAATGGGTTTACCCGGTCACCGTACAGCACGAATTAACGACGTTACGTTACTGTTAGCTTTTAGGAATGTCAAGTTCTACGTAATTTTAAACTAAGTATAACAAAACTTTAAGCATCTCATGCTATGGGAGCAAAGAAAAACAGATTGTATTCGGGCCTTACCATGACGTCTTAATGCGATTCAGTTTAGGTTCGCTCGCTGTCAGATACATACTAAAAGTGACAGCTAAAACTTGAACTGAGTCTGAATTAGGACGTCAAGCCCCTAGTTGATCTCTTCCCGCGCAGATGGTTAAAGTCCATCGAGGGAATGGGCGAAAGTCTTAGGCATCATGTCGTAGGCGCCGGCTAGCAACCCATCACTAGATTCCCCTTTCCACCTATACACCCACAATGACGCTAAACGTGACCTTTAGGCCTTGTTACCTTGGGCCCTGTCTGCCTCGTAAAGATAAAGTGCTGAAAACGAAAAAACAAAAATCTAATGTACATTAGATTCACACAGCAAAACTATTCGGTATGCACCCTCGTTGTCCATGTGTGTCATTCTTTACACACATCCGCACCTATCCGCTGCCTTAATTACACACACAACAAAATGGTTTTGTATCCACACGAGTATTCACACTAACATGGCCTATGTGTGCTGATTGTGTTCTCTGACTACCTTCACATATCTCTTAATTGTATAGGTTATTGTTATTCAAACGATTTTGCTCAATGGAAGAATAATTTCGTCATGAATAATATGAGCGCGGTGGCTCAGTCGTACTGATTAGGACTATGAATGTTAAAGACCTCGGTTCGAATCTTGCACAAATGTGTCTATTTTGTATTTAATTTTTCAATTTATAACTATCTCAAAACCAAATCATGACTACTTCAAACACGAAAAAAAGAAAGTAAAAGAACAAAATAAGAAAATAAAATCGTTGTTTCAAATTGTTTATTACAACATTTAAGTAATTATTATTACCATAAGACTATAACTAATTAAATTAGCAAAATAAAATTGCATGCTGTTCCTTATAATATAACAAAAGAAGAACAACATTTATTCGTAAAACAACACACATTATATAGTGACCAGTATGATTTTAGGTTAATTAAAAATTTCTGTTACAAACATAATTTAAAATTACAATACAAATGGTAAATTGAATGCACACCACCAAAGGGCTATTTTTAAGATGTAATTTATTCGAATTAACAAGGGTTTTGAAAAGAGTATCATTTATAAGAATTTCCGATTTATTAATTACTCAAGTCTGAGAAAGATGAACGAAACGTTTTATTTGTTGAGAAATAAAGTCAGTGGTGAAATGAATCGACATGTTAAATGACAGCCATTAACAATAACATCATTGCACACTGGATTAAATCTCCACTTTCAAGTGACTAAGCTACCTAAATTTGCTTTGGATTTTATATCAGATGGATCCCAGTTAATAACAGTTAAGGAATCTTGTTGGGTGCTCAGCCAGTCTTTGACTATGACACAATAATATTGTTATGCACGAAATAGGTCACACATCACTTTTTTTAGCACTGTTATTACGACCCCCAACCCACTAACTCACAAATCCCATGGATGACATCCAAGCACTTTTTGCCACAACATTTTTCGTCCATCTTTTTCAGACGTAAATGGTTTTTCATCACTAAAAATCACTACATTATTACCTATTCGAATCAAAATTATAAATATTCACGATCAAAGTTCATTCTGTTTCTTCTATGCTGGCTGATCCGTTGAAGCTTTTTTTTGCTGGTTTACGAGTTACGACAATGCTATCCTGCAACATGAAGATGAAGTCGCACAGTTTACAACGTAGGTAACATTGTCTCCCGTTGATGTGAAATAGGTCCTTTTAGCGTGTGCGGCAACTACTTATGTCCAAATGGCGTGAAGATGAGACTTCTTGTTTTGACACATAAGGAATATTCTTATCGTGCCCGAGTCTGCATAACGGTGAATCCATAATTGAAGTCTTTCGCTGCAAAATAAACGAAGTTTAATAAAAAACATTCTTCGTCAAAGAAAGTTATTACGGATACAATAATAAATCATTGTTTTTAACACCATGAAGAAATTTGATGTAAAATAAGAAGTAATTATTTTATCAGACACTTACTACTTACCGATATCAATAAATGCCTTGCGATTCCTTATAGAAATATTTTGTTCGTAAAGAACAATAATTTCTGCTCTTTTCAAAAAAGATGATGACTATCCATATTTTGTAAATCACAAGGTATTTGAAAGGCAAAATTAAACAGTTCGTTGTTGTAAAACCACTTGTAAAACAAGGCGTAACGAATGGCGGCTAGCGTTGACAACTTCATATTACTAATAATTTGAGGGTAGAATTATATTGTTAGACGACAATTAATAAAATGTGCATCGTCTAGCAAATTCCAACCTTCTAATTTCAACCTTATTTCAAAGCTCGTTAAACAACTATTTACACATTGCAAATCCAGTAGTCACAGTTTGGACGTAGTAATTCATAAATTCACCAACTATATTAAATGTCTCGGTGGCTCAGCGGTCACAAAGGCAAGTCGAATACTTGATTTGTGCACTCGCTCTCTAGTGAACCGAGTTCGAATCCTAGAAGAAATGACATTTTTGGATGTTATTTAAATGGCGATGCTGGTTGTAAGGAATATTGGTTGGAAATGTTGGAATTGAATCTCAGACCAGACTTGATGAGAAATAAAAATATAACACGTTTAATCAGTGAGATGGTAGCTACTACGCTGGTAATAATAGTTCAATGCGCCAGATTGCATAAATTTAAAGATTCAAGGTCAAAGTAAGACTCGATCCGGGGTGCCTTCTCTTGCCTTACACTTGCGATGACAATATCCAATGTAAGATAATAATGTAAAATGTTTTTAGGAAAATGCAAAAATAAAACAATACTTTTACATTATTTCTGTAGAATTAACTTAAACCGGAGATATTGAATTTTTTTTTAACCTTTGAGCCCGGCACGATACCAAGGGGATTTTTTAGTTTAATTTGTAATTATTTTTAACTTAGTTTATTATAAACTAACTAAAATAGTTGCAACTTTCTTCATTGTTATTTTATAGTTATTGTTGTTGTTTATATAATAAATAGGTAATTTACAGCGACATTACTTATTTATCTTATTACTAAAAAAAACTGTACTGAGAGGGTAGATATACGATCGAACTCACTCACACATTCACATGTGGATTCTACGTAATGTTCATGTCGGTACTCAACACATAGACGACGTTTGTGTGCGTGCCTATGCTTACCGAATTATTTTGCCGTGTGTACACTGAAAATTAGGACAAAGGACCTGTTATGAGTGGTGTAGCGGTATATAGCACGCATCACGGAATGATGAGGATCCGTGTACGATTCCCGGCCTTAACTTTACTTTTCGAATTTTTCTGTGTTCTAAATTTCAGTGTCGTTTAGAAATTTAATTTCTAACGGGTCAACCCGTAAAAGTAAACATAAAAATCAAGAAGTAAATTCTTGATTCCTTTGATATTATAAATACCTAGTGCTGTAAGATAGCCGCCTCTTTGTTGAAAGGGGGTAATTACATGTGTTGTAATGGCTGATTGAGACGTCAGGCCGACAGCTGCTGGCGGGCACCCTTGTCTGCTCCAAGTGGATATGCCATCGCAAGGAGTACGCGTCCGAGTGTGTTGTCCCGAAACCAAATCAATAAACACATTTATCGTAAATAACGCTTATTTTATCGTATGTAACAGATAGGGGCTGCTATCCTCGCTCTGCTAGCTTGTTATGTAACTCGCTCGCAATCGCCATCGTGTTCATTTTGACAGTTCTTGTATGAATGTGACAGCTAGCTGATTCCGATGTTAATTGTCAGCCCATACTGTCAAAATAAAGACGATGGTGATCGCGAGCGAGTTACGTTTTTTTTTTTTTTTTTTTTTTTGTGAATGGGAAGGCAAACGAGCAAGTGGGTCACCTGATGGTAAGCGATCACCACTTCCCATAGACACCCGCAACCCCGGAGGACGTAATAAGCCTGCTGGTTCGTGGCTGGTTCAAAGAGTCGCCATTGCAGTTCAAAGAGGCAACGCGGCCAGCATCTGTAGTCAGAACCTTTGAACCAGGCACGAAACAGGGAGGGGACTTTTTAGGTTAATTTTTAATCATTCTTAACTCTTTACTTAAAATCAACTTTCCTAGTTTTAGCATTCTTTATTATTATACTAGCGACCCGCCTCGGCTTCGCACGGCTATGCATGTATTATACATATAAACCTTCCTCTTGATTCACTCTATCTATTAAAAAAAACCGCATCAAAATCCGTTGCGCAGTTTTAAAGATTTAAGCATACATAGGGACATAGGGACATAGGGACAGAGAATGCGACTTTGTTTTATACTATGTAGTGATAGTTGTTAATAGAGTTTTAAACTAAGATTTGTACATGTAACGTTTAATGTCTAAATTAACAATTAGAGGAGATGAGTTGGCTCTCAAATCTCGGCAAATAATGCCTCATTCGCGGGATCTCCGCAGGAGGGAACTCTTCAAGCGGTTGGTCCGATAGACTTGAATTTTGGTACACATGTAGGACGGAGGACAACGCAAGTACAGTCAGCAAAATAAGGTTGTACCTACTTATCAAAGATGAAATTTTTGGCAGAAACTATTTTTACAGTCATTCGTAAAGTATACTCATCTCTAAAGCCATTGGGCTGAAAACGGAGTGCTAAGCACGCCGTGATAGACTGGAAGCGTTTGAAATTATAATCTCCAGCATTTTGAACTACAAAGGGCGAGCCTATCAAAAACAAATTTCCTTTTAGCTGTAAACTTATTGAATTTATATTACACTACGTTAAGCTTTTGTATGGTTTACTGAACCCGATAAGGACTCCGACAATTACTATTGGAATGGGTGAAAATTTAAGTAATTATGTTATAGGCGATGCGGTTAGCAACACATCACTATTTTGATTACCCTTTCTACCTAGCGGGTGGAAGGGCCTTGTGCAAGGTCCGCCCGGATCGCTACCACCATCTTACTCGCTAATCCTGCCGCAAAGCAGCAGTGCTTGCACTGCTGTGTTCCGGTGTGGAGAGTAAGACAGCCGGGGAAATTACGAGCACAAGAGGCATTTCATCTTAGCCCTCTAGATTGGCAACGCATGTGCGATCCCTCCGGGGTTGCGGGTGTCTATGGGCAGTGGTGATCACTTACCATCAGATGACCCATTTGCTCGTTTGCCTTACAATTCATATAAAAAAAAACCTACCCGCCCACAATAACAGCTAAACGTGGGCTTTAGCTCTTGTTACCTTTGGTGGTTTGTCGGTGTAGGTATGTGTCGTACACAAATCACGTCTAAAACCCTTACGGAGTAGACAGAGCCCAAGGTAACAAGACCTAAAAGCCACGTTTAGCATGACTGTGGACCAGTGGTGGGCAAACTTTTTTCATGGCGGGCCAGAAAATCACAGATATTTCAAAGAAGGGCCAAAATTATACTAAAATGCAATTTTTTTGACACATGACGCATGAACTACGTGGCTAGTCTAGCTGGCTCCTTTGCCTTCGCATCTATTATTCTATTTTATACAGCAGCACCGTCTAAATATCGTCACCCTGTGCCATAACACTCCAATTCGAAGGAACGCCGGCGGGCCGCATTAAATTCTTTCGCGGGCCGGAGTTGGCCCGCGGGCCGTAGTTTGCCCATCACTGCTGTAGACGGTAAAAGTGTGGTCACGTGATTTCTAAGAATTTCGGCCATTCCCTCGATGGGCTTACCATCTGCGCGGGAAGAGAAGTGACTGGTATATTCCGTTTTTTCTTAGCTTCAAAGACCAGCATGGACGCACCACTAGCTTTAGTAGCTAAGCGTAAATACTATTTGGTATAAGAGTTTTTAATGATTCACGGTTTAGTTCATTCGAATTTAAACGGGATGTGAACCGCGATTACCTTTATTGAGTTCCCGATATTTCGATACAGTTGCATGCATCATGGTCACGGGTAGACTGAAGAAATTGCGGGTGGATGTTATTGTTGGGTAGACCGAGCTCTGTCTACCCTCATTCTTGCGCGTCGACTGCGTGCACTCTCGTTACCACTGGAACCGTTCTCACTCGAAACTCGATCTCTATTCTCTTTTGTTTTCTCTCTCTCTATTTGGTATAGTCACACAAGCGGATAATCACTACATAGTATAAAACAAAGTCGCTTTCTCTGTCCCTATATCCCTATGAATGCTTAAATCTTTAAAACTACGCAAATTATTTTGATGCGTTTTTTTAATAGATAGAATTCAAGAGGAAGGTTTATATGTATAATACATGCATAATGTGCCGTGCGAAGCCGGGGCGGGTCGCTAGTTCATGTATAAAAGTCGAGTGATGCTCGACATGTTTCGGACTAGTTCGTTGTCCTTCCTCTGTGACTATGATTTGTGTAACTATAATTGAGTCTCATGGTATCATGTTGAACTATTTGGAATCACTGTTTAATGCCTCCAATAATATTGGCAGTATATGTCATAAATATACAGACGTTACATGTAACGTTGCCAAGGGCGGGCCGCTATCGGCCGGATTATCTTCCGAATAATAATTCATTTCGAGCCGTTCTCGTATATTTGCATATCGATAACGCAGACAGAATATATTTCAACTGGATTTGAACTAATTTTGTTAAATATAATAAAACTAGCGGTTGCTCGCGACTCCGTCTGCGCAGAATTCGTTTATAGCTACCCCACGGGAACTATGCGATTTTTCGGGATAAAAACTATCCTATGCTCCTTCCCCTATCAAACCTACCAAATTTGAACTAAATCAGTCCAGAGGTTTAAGCGTGAAAAGGTAACAGACAGACAGACAGACACGAGACAGAGTTACGCATTTATAATATCAGTAGGGATTGTGTGTATTGCAGCAGGTCGAGCATACCGTGTGTAAATTTTCACACGGGCTTATTTTATCCAGATGTACTAGTTAACGATCATACAAATCATGTGACAATGGTACAAGTATTTTGTTAGTAACTTTTATTATTCACTAGCTTCTGTCCGCGACTTCGTCTGCGTAGAATTATACATAATATAAACCTTTCTCTTGAATCACTCTATCTATTAAAAAAATCTCATCAAAGGGATTTGATTATCTGCTAAACATCATTTCACAAACTCATCATTTGACAACACTTTAATATCTGATAAACCGTAAACTTTTTCAAAAATCGAAAACCTTTAGGCGTGACTCATATCATTAGGTTAGGTTTGTTTTATAAGTTTTCCAAAAAGCCAATATTTTAGTAGAAAATAAAAGGTTGTCAAATGATGAGTTTGTGAAATGAAGCATTTGTGAAAAGTTGTTTAGCAAATAATGGTAAACCCGCATCAAAATCCGTTGCGTAGTTTTAAAGATCTAAGCTGCATATTTACATAAGGACAAGGACAGACAGCGGAAAGCGACTTTGTTTTTTACTACGTGTGATTCGTTAATAAACTGTTACAATCAAACAGAGCCCAAGCCTCGACAGCCAACTTCCCCATATTTTCATACTTCATCACCATTTCATTTATTGACGGACATTTGTCCAACGCGTCCGATTTATCGTCGTTACGCCGACCAGCCGACCAAGAACTCCCGGCTCACATGTCCTCACGCTTATTACCGTCAGTTTCTTCCGCAGTTTGCGGAGAGAGGCTCAGGTTACGCTGGTGACGTGATATTAGGCTTAAAGTGCCATCTGAGCTGAAGCTTCGTATGAAATTATATCGTGCCCTTTTGTAACGTAATTGTTGTCATTTCTCATGTGAGATAGGGACGGACGTATAAAGTGACCGGGTTGGCTCGTTTATCTCTCACTTAGTGTCGCTGCCTAGCCTTGTGATGTTGGGAATCAAGTGACGTATGCATTGATGGACCCTTTTGTCCTAGACATACAGCCTTATTCATAAAAAATCCTTAATTGAGGTTTGATCAGTTCATTAGTTAACATACTGATTAAGCTTATTTGACAGTTGTTAAAAAGTATGATTCATAAACGCTTGCTAGCAGTCTGTTAACTAATGAGCTGTTGATGAATGGATTAGACGCGTTATGTTGTCACCTTGACAAATCATAGACCATAAATGACTTTTTAGTGAATTAAAAAAAAAAATTACAGCAGTGGCAGCGAATTAGCGGGAAACCAGCGAATTAACACGACAGACGAGGCACTGTGGATCTAGTTTCCTTTACCTTTCTCGAAGGGGATACAAACTTAAAACAAAAAAAACTGTCTTGCGTATGGTTTTGCTCTTGCCAAAATCAGCTGTTCATATTTGTGGCGGCCATTTTGTGAGTTAGCAGAGATAAAAAAAAAAAAGGAGGGTCTACGGTCCACTAACTTTCGGAAGACTTAACAGACCCTTGAAGGACTGATTAGCGCTAATTGACGTTTATGAATCATGTTTTTTTGCATCGGTCCTATAGCGAGCTTATAGCGAGCCTCTAACTTTTTATGAATAAGGCTGATAGTATATTCATTTTAGATTTTTTAGCGGCAAAATTTATAATTGTTTCAAACACCTGCTGTGTTATACCTATATACGAGTAGATTAAAATAGACAACTCTCTCGCCCCCTCCACAAGCCGCTTCACCCCTCCCCCTCTTGAAAAGTGTCCCGTTTTACAGGTTTTCTAAATTTTCAGGAAAATTATATAAGCTGGGACAAAATAACACAGAAGCAATAAATTAAGATTATAAATTTTGCCGTTTTGCTCAATACATTCAAATCTAGAATGAATACACTAACAAAGGAAATTACCAATACCTTATAGCTATTCAATTGTGGCAACACATCAGTCTTTTTCAACTTGTACTAAACTAACACATCCCCCATTGAAAAACAGCGTTGCGGTCTGCCGCAACATTATGCTGAGTGGGGCCCATTTTACACCATATCGGTACTATTCTAAAGTACATTGTATTTCTTATATTTTTAAATCTACGTGTATCGAATGTGTGTAAATAAATGTTTCTCTCTCTCTCTCATTGTTTTTCCTTTATTTTTTACATGGAACAAACACATTTAAGTAGGTAATTAAGATTTTGATCATATATTTACATTTTAAATGTTCTTTTCTTTCAGACATTTATTTAAAAGATTTCTATTTTGGCGGCCTATTTACAAAATATATTTTTTTAAGTTTTTGAATTTTGAATGTTAAATTAAAAATCTTAAGAAACCACACGTGTTAGTAAAAAAATAATTCTATTTTGAGCCAAAAATGCCTCACATCATTTTGGAAAAGAGCTGATAAACCGGCTTTCGAATGAAAAAACTACATCCAAATCGGTCCATTCGTTTGAGAGCTACGATGCCACAGACAGATACACACACACACACACACACATACCTCGATGTCAAACTTATAACACCCCTCTTTTTGCGTGGGAGGTTAAATCTTACGGTATTGCTATGAAAAAATAAAAAAATTAAACATGATCGTAGGTTACTCAACATTCCCAATTTAACTCAACTGCAAAGCAATCAAGTATTCTGTTCATATAAAACTCCTACCTGGCCGTATTCCATAAACGTCGGCTTCCTAAAAGACTCTAATTGGGACCACGACAAGTTCACTTTAAGCTAGGTATTCGAGAAGTTTCCACACGATATTACAAAATTACCACTGGTGTTGCATCTCTCTCGCGCACATTACCAGCTACGGGTAAGAGTGGGACATAACATTCGAGTTTTTCGGTTTCTGCATCACGTAGACGTTGTAGAGTTGCCGCTCATTACTCCACTAGGTATCGATAGTTTTTATATATAGACTACCTACTATTACGCTGAGTGGGGCCCATTTTACACCATATTGGTACGTTTTCAACATAAAACTACCGTGAGACTCAAACATAATTACAACAAACTGGTTAACTCACGTATAAAAAGCCGAAAGAATGCTCCGACAATTGTTTCGGACTAATCCGTAGTCCTTCATCAGAGAGCGGTCGACCCGGCGGCAGCAAAACGAACACTGACTGACTATCAATACTCGCGCCTCCTTAACATCGTTCCTGGCGATGTCTGTGAAGTAGTGCCGCTGACAGTGTTTAAATCTAATAGCCATAGATGTAAAGGCCTAGATGATGATCAATGCTATCGATAATATCGTTAGACCTATCGATATCGTGGAATTTTTCGACTAAACTATCGACTGCTGAATAGAGCCCGGGCTCGCGGCTGGCAGCCGTCTCAAGGAGCTGCGCAATTGACTCGGCCAATGAATACCAGGTTTGGCGCCTCGCCAGCTTCTACCACCTGCCTGTTGTGTATTTATCTCGAACGGGTCTCACTTTTCCCAATAGAAATGCTAAAACTCAGGTGTCTTAGATTTCTGAGTCTAGCGTAAGTGGTCACAAAAAAAGTAAACTATTAAAACTTAAAAAAACCACGCATTAAAAATTAATTCAATTTGGTAATTGCCTTGGAAAAGAGCTGATATTCTTCAAACTGCTGGACAGATTTTTACCAAATATAACTAAGAACCATTGCAAGAAGACTGGCTTTTGAATGAAAAAAGCTGCATCCAAATCAGCCCTTCCGGTTGAGAGCTACGATGCGATACACACACACACACACACACACATAATAATAATAATAATAAATAATAAATATCTTGGGACAAATTACACCAACTGACCCTGTCCCAAACTAAGCACAAGGCTTGTACTATGGGTAACGGATAAACATACTTATATAATGTAGATAAATACATGCTTAAATACATACAACATCCATGACTCGGGTACAAACATTCGTATTCATCATACAAATGTCTGCCCCTACCGGGATTCGAACCCGGGACCTCAAGCTTCATAGTCAGGGTCACTAACCACTAGGCTATCCGGTCGTCAAACACACACACACACACACACACAGACACAATTTTTGCGGTAAAAAAATACGTTTCGAACGCTTCTTAATTGGGAATTTTTCTATTGATAGGAATAAGTTCTACCATGACTCCTTTACTATGACATCTATCCGTCTGTGGAATGCCCTTCCTGTAGACCTAAGGCGTGCTAAAACTTTACCTATTTTTAAGAACCAGCTCAAATCTCACTATTTGTCACTAATTGAATCCACTTCCTGTCTTTAGTCCTATTTCTTTTCTTTTTGCTTTGATCAATTCCTTTTCTGTTATATGGCCTTGTTTATACTTTTCGTTATTATACAATAATGGTATGTGTGTATGTATGTATATATCGTCGCTTCGGAGGTAAAGATACTAAAGCGACATTTGACCAACTTTACAGGAGAGCGATTTAAAGTTTTTTTTTAACGAAAAAAATTCATAACTCGTTTCCTTGTGAACACATTCTAGAATTTCTAAGACTGTATGAAAGCTAATTTAGCATACTATGAACTGAAGTCTATAATTTTGACCTAAGTACAATAGTTCAGGAGATAGGTGGCGCTTTAGTCATTCGTCTTCAACTTTTTGAGACAACACAATAAGGTAAAAGGACTAAACGTAAGAAGTGGTTTAATATGTCATAATTTCAGATGACTAACGGGATATTTACCTTAGTTTTTATATCTTCAATTTACTAAATGGCGCTAGTCAATTTCTTATCAAACTGTGTTTAATGCTTATTCACCAAAAATCAAACTATTTTACAATTGCATAATGCTTAAGCACTGATTAAATGATAATCATACAACATTACAAATACTTAATAGACTTGCAAGTTGAATGTTTTGAAATACAATATACTAATGCCAAAAATCTAGTGCCAAATAGCCTTGGGGACAAGGCGATCCCAGTCAAAGGCTTGCCTTATCCTGGCATGCGGGGCTTTGCCAGGACAGACATCCATTCCCTGGCTGCTCGTGGGAACGAAATGGTTCAATTTATAAATAAAATTGATGTCCAGGATGGCGGCGACGAGGTTCGCAACCCGTCACGTCCCGTTCACTACGGGGGCGAGAAGTGGGCTAGGGAGAGCCGCTTCGCTACTTTGAATGTTAGAGGAGGAATGCAGGATAAA
This sequence comes from Pandemis heparana, assembly GCA_963854515.1. NCBI lineage: Eukaryota > Metazoa > Arthropoda > Insecta > Lepidoptera > Tortricidae > Pandemis > Pandemis heparana. The sequence continues at coordinate 322,109 of OY978009.1, read as the reverse complement.
ATAGACGAAGTGTGTCAGATGATGGATCATATTGATGTTTTGTGTGTGAATGAGACCAAGCGGAAAGGATGTGACACCATCGAACATCAACCCTACATGCCATATTGGTCCGGTGCCAATCGAGGCTGTCAGGGAGTTGATGTCATACTTTCCGCAAGAGGGGCTGAGTAAGTGATTGAGTTTGAGTGTGTGAGTCCCAGGCTTGTCTGGGTGAGGCTGAAAGTTGAACTCACTCGTATCTTCATTCTCGGTGTATAAATATGCACCGACGGATGTCGGAGCGAGTGGGTCTATAAAAGACAAAACTGAAAGAGACAAGTTTTGGGATGGTGTGAGAGAAATTTTGAGTACCTAAATGCAAGGAAAACGAGGGGATTATCATGCTACGTGATTTTAATGGATGGGTAGGTAAAAAGCGTGACGGGTATGAAACAGTGCTTGGTGAGATTGGGGATGAACGAGTGAATGAAAACGGGAAAAGTATACTTGAAGTGTGTTTGGAGTGGAATCTTTGTGTGACAAACACAATGTTTGCACATAAAAAGATCCATTTGTACACAAGAGAAAATGGAAGTGCGAAGAGTATGATTGATTTCGTGATCGTGGATGAAAGATAGGGAATGAAAGTCAGGGACACTCGCGTATACCGCGGAGTCGGCATCCATACAGACCGCCACCTGGTGATATGCCGAATTAGTGGTCTGTTCAAACGATGGCTGCACCGGGTCAAAGAACCCACTAAGTGTCCTAGAGCGAATAAAAGTAGAGAATCTGCAAGACGAGAATGTAAGAAAAAAGTAAAAGTATGAATTAAAGGATCGATTTCGGGATGTAGATGAGGTATGTGAGATAGAAAAGGTGTGGACGGCATTTAAGGAAGGAGTTGTGAATGTTGCTACTAAATTGTGCGGGGTGTGCAAAAGGTGAAAAGGGAGAAAGAAGAGGAACGTATAGATGGATGCTGAAATACAACAGGTGATTTTAGAAAAGAAGAAGGCATGGTTGGATTGGTTAGCGAAAAAGGCTAATCGAAGAATGCAAAAGGTGACGGATGAAGAAGTATGTAAAGCGAAAGATCAATACAAAAGAGTGAAAGGATTAGTAAAGACGACGAAGAAGAGGAAAGAACATAAAGATAGTTTTGATAGGAGGCTTGCTGATGACTTCCGGGCAAATATTAAGAAGTCTATAAAGACAGCCTGTGGCAAAAACACAGCCTCGAAGCTGAGTGAAATCAGAAGCCAGGATGGGAGTGTTATAAAAGGAGAAGAGTGTGTGCTAAAAAGATGGAAATATTTTGAAAGTTTGTTTGAAAGAGCAGAAGAATCAGTCCAAGTACCGGCTCGTGCCGGAGAGATGAAAGAAAGAAGTCAGGAAAATGATATAGGTATGGATGAAATTGTGAACACTATGAAAAGAATAAAGTTAAGAAAGTCTGCGGGATATGATAGGGTGTCGGTCGAAATGCTGAGAGCCGGTGAAGGCGTGGTATTTACTAGTTAGTCAGTTGTGCCACCTTCTCAACTTGTGTTGGACGAACGGTCGGGTACCGGAGGATTGGTGTAAGGACGTGATTGTGCCGCTGTACAAGGGAAAAGGGGTCACAACTAGACTGCAAAAATTACCGCGGAATAAGCCTTCTCAGCGTCGTCGGCAAACTGTATGCGAAGATACTAATTGAAAGACTTATGAAAGAGACCGATAAGAAAATATGGGATGTACAAGCGGGTTTTAGAAGGCGAATGGGATGCACGGATCAAGTCTTTTTCTTGCGGCGTATACTATTATTTATTCTGTGATATAACCGAAAAGTATATGGCTAAAGGCCACAAAATATACAGCTTATTCGTTGACTTAGAGAAGGCGTATGACAGGGTGATGAGGAATGAGTCAGCGTTATCCATGCATGGGGTGAATAGTAATCTGATACGAGCACTAAAATCTCTCTATGAGGATTCTAGTGCTTGTGTGAGGATAAACGGGCGTACACTGAATGGTTTAGCATCGAAAAAGGTGTTAGACAAGGATGTGTTGCGTCATTGTGGCTGTTCAACCTATTCATGGATACGTGCCTGAATGATTTGAAAGAGAATGACTGTGGATCAAGAATGAGTGAATTAACCATCCAAGTGTTGTTGGCATCGTCGGAGGAGGAGTTGCAAACGATGGCTAACATTTTATGTGGGGCATTGGAAAGGAAAGCTATGAAAGTTAATGTAAGCAAGACGAAAATTATGGTGTTCGAAAAAGACGATGGTATGACAGAATGTGAGATCATGATTGCGGGTGAGAAAGTAGAACAGATAAAAGAGTTTGTATATCTGGGCTCGGCGTTTACGAAAGATGGAAAGTGTGAAAGTGATATTGAAAAAAGAGTGAAAGCAGGAAACATGGTCAAGGCGCGTCTGGCTGCTCACAGAGGGGTGGTCGTCCCAACACTAATGTACGGCAGCGATAGTTGGGTATGACAAAAGAAGTATGAAAGGAAAAAGTGTCTTCTTTCTTTCTTTAAAGTAGAATAATGCACCAGAAATGACAGCGTTAAGAAGTATATGGAATGGGTGACACTGAAAGACAGAATAACGAATAGTGTGATAGTGTGTGGGAATGTGCTGGTGTGAAAGAAGATATAGTGACTAGGATAGAAAGAAGTATGCTGAGGTAGTTGGTTTAGTCACATAGAGAGGGGATGAAAGTAGACTAACTAAACAGATCTATATGGGGACTGTGAATGGTTGCGTTGGGAGGGGAAGGGCTAGACGGCCGTTGCTGGACCAAACAGGAGACGTTTTGAAAAAATGATAGGTCAAGAGTACTCGGAACCGACGAGCATATAATGAAGAGATTGATGAATGTAGATGAAGCGAAAGAGGTATGTCAAAATCGTAGCAAGTGGAACAAAGTAGTCTCTGCCTACCCCTATGGGAAAGAGGCGTGACCGTATGTTTGTTTGTATATCAGATCCTATTTCCGATCCATATAATTCTCACCATATAGTAATCACGATCACTTAGGTATTTCACGTTTTGTCGCCAACATGCTCTATTATTTTATTGATATTAACAAAAGACGCGCGCGCAGCAACACGTTCAGTGGTTGGAACGGACTGACAGTAAGCGAGCGCGAGCGCGCACCACTCGCAACAATGCGAGGGGGAGGGGGACAGGAAAAGTGATAAAAATCTCGCCGCAGCCGCGCATAGTATGCTTGGTAAAGTGATTGTAACTTAAATTCCTACGATTTAAGTCCAGATTGCTTTGGCATAATATCTACAATTTGTATGAAAATATCATTGTAATACGTTGAAAATACGTTGTAATAACGCTAATACACCACAAATTATGTTAACTGTTTTGTACTAAATACTCAAACGACTTAAATATATTCTTATCAGTTTAACCATAATACTAAAAGCATCCAAAACTTCAAAATATAACGGAACAATTAACTAAAGCGACGAAGAATCGAATTTCTTAATATGCACAGAGTACTAAAACGCCAAATGTATTTAAAGGTGAAAAATTACAAATGACTTAACAATATACATGGTATAGAAACTAAAACAGGTAAAAGCACTAAAGAGAAAACACTCAATTTAAGCGTCGGATTAGTAATTAGTGTCCCAAATTTCACTGATTTTTCAGGGACTAAAGCGCCAAAAAAGTCCTCCGATCGTCCTGAAACCCAGATAGATCGACGCAGAAAAATTTGCTGATTCCGATGGTATATATAACTCAATTTGGCCCAAAGTGTCGCTTTAGTATCTTTACCTCCGAAGCGACGATATGTATTATTTTATTTATTTAGCTATGTATTATATTTATGTTAGTATTGTTTTATTATCCCTGCGTTTCTCCTGTCTATTTGTTTCCGCCACCTACTTAAACTGTCTCCAACTTATTTCTCTATCTTAATGGTTGTCTGGTAGAGATCGCTATTAAGCGATAAGACCGCCTATTGTATACTTTCTTCTTTGTTTCTGTATTGTTTTGTACTGATTTGTGGTGTTCAATAAAGAGTATTTGTATTGTATTGTATTGTATTGTAATAAGCATCCTTAGCTACAGAAAAAGTTACAGATTTTTCCACCGAGCCATATATTTTATAGATAGAAATAAAAACATTTTACTCAGTCTCTCGGCCCCCTCACGGCTGATAAGCAGAACGCCCTTAACATATCAATTTTAAAAAAATAATTGTTGCTTGAATCTGTGGTACACAAAAATGATATTACCGTAGCAAAGGGTTATAGAGTGGAATGAAAATAATATGAAATAAAAACTGTAACTGCAGGGTATATGCGGGCGGTGTCATGTTATAGCGGCGTTTTGTCAGTTCTAGGTTCTAGACCAAACCGTTGTTTAAATATTCCAGTGATACTTGAGTGTAGAGGAAATAATATTATTAGAGTGATAATACAGCCTATCCAAAAAATTATTAACTATGCGAAAATTACATTTGTAATTTGCCATGAGCTTTTCGGTGAAGGAAAACATCGTGAGGAAACCTGCACACATCTGCGAAGAAATTCAATGGTGTGTGTTAAGTTCCCAATCCGCACTGGGCGCGCGTGGGAACTATAGCCCAAACCCTCCAATACACGGAGGAGGCCTATGCTTATTGAAATTATAGCGAATTCGGAATAAAAAGGCTTATAAATAAAATAAAGCCTATCCAATTTGGGGAACACACCAGTATTTTTCGACTTATGCCATGCGTACGTAAGAGTGCGAGCACAACTACTCTGAGGGCGATACCGTAGAGGGATCGAAACGCGTCAGTGTTTTGTTATTGTTATTTTCTTATTGTTAGAAAGTTACCTAAATATAGCCTATACCTAATGTATTTTTAGGGAACAAAATGCAAACGTTTTATTATTTTCTCTTTATGATATTATTAGTATACATTTGTTCATTGAAATGGACCTCCGTAAAGTAACGCTCGATTCAATAAAATAATGTGAAACAAATAGTAGTGCTCTCGAAGATTATAAGCCTCTGGATAATTGGGATCTTCTGCGGGTTGCGCCGAGCTAATCCGCAAGCCGCTGCAGCGACGCCAATCAGACGTGAACTGGTTCAAGATTCTTTAATTCGGAGTATAGTCCTTACAATAATGTCTCCATCCATTTGGCATTGAAATGTTTCGTAGGCCAACGCAAAAGCCGGTTCCCGACTGCAATTAACCTCAATTATAGTGGAACTTTCCCCGTAATTAAATGCCTAAGCAATTAACCACGCTGCGAGCGCAGCTCAAACGTGCGAGAGGCAATCATGCGCCGGTAAACAACTAATCAGCCCCAAATCATCTACGTATTTGCACCTTTGACAGATGATTTAAGCATTGTATCAGCGGCACTTCTGTTAGTGACTGAACAAACCTATACGGGAATGGCATCTCCGAGCACAACGAGCATTGGAAGTGACTGTACCTACCTACACATTGTTCTGGTCCTTTGCAAACTAAAGTTAGGACTGGAACCAAGCATGGTCTTGTGTTTGGGTATCCACGCTCCTACACTGCTTCAAGTTTCAAGTGTCAATAAGTTTTTATTAAACACTCTATTTTGGATAAAAGCTTTTTATGTTGACTGTATACTTGCACTCTCACCCTACGTTATCAGTTCCCTCCGGCGGAGACGGTCCTGGCCGGGTCACCAGAATACTTTTACCAGATTTAAAATTGCGTTGCAAGATTTCACCTGGCAAACATACATCATACGTACGAGTACACACATGGCAAATTAAATAAAAGCATGTGAAAATTTTTGTTGGGGAGGAGGTGAGGCAGGTGGGGACTTGAGAGTTGAAACTGAAAGTGGAGGGGCGCCATATTGCTCGTGGAGGCAATATTGCAGTAGGAGTGTAGGACGAAAAGCACGGAGGTTATTGTCTCCAAACGAATGATAGTATAAAATACGGTTGCATGCATTTTTCTTATAAAACTTGAAACACGCTTACGGATCGTTCTATTAATGCCATAGTGTATCTAAAGGCCTGTTTTTTTGCAAGATGAGAAAGATCTCATGATGAGACTGAGCATCTCAATTTGAGATCTATTCTCATCGTGCAAAAATGATGAGAATCTATTTTAATATCAATTCAAGGAGAGAGAAGACTTTTGTTTTGAAATTATAGTGTTACTAGCTGTTGCCAGCGACTTCGTCTGCAAAGAATTCGTTTATCGCTATCCCGCGGGAACTACGCAATTTTCCGGGACAAAAAGTAGCCTATGTGCTATTCCAGACTTTTCTCTAACTATATACCGAATTTTTTCCAGATCCGTTGGGCCGTTCTGGCGTGATTGAGTAACAAACAAACATCCATCCATCCATACTTTCGCTTTTATAATATTATTTAGATATTTTGTTATTGAGTTTTGTTTTGGGTGTGATTTGTTTTTTTTTCAAGTGTTTTTGTTTTATTTTAAAGAATTTAAAACGATAAAAAGGAGTGCAATGTATCGTTAATTTTATGTTCCTGAATGATTAAGATAATTTAAGATAGTTCCAATATGAAAATAACGATGATTAATAAGAGACGATTATTTTAATTCAATATTTTTCTTACAAATATTCGGTACCCGGGTACCCGAGGGTATTTAAAAAAAAATACCCGAGACCCGGGTATCGAAAATGGCCGGGTATTCGAAAACCCTAGGCCTGGCAGATCGCAGCTGCAAAAGCCACCAGAGACTGACATTTTTGATACGAAAAACGTCCCGAACGGAATCTCGATAACGTATGAATTCCAGTCTGTTTCAATAAGGAAGGTATGGCTGGGCTGACACATTCACTTTGACAAATCTAGAGGCGATAGGCAAATTAGCAGCGCCACTAGCGGAACTATGTACTAACAGTTCCAGTATTTGACATTCGCGCTCGATACTTTTTAAGAAAACTTATGTACGCTAACCATACTAACTTGACTTCTGCCACTAACTTTCAGCCAACGTTGATTATTTCTGCAGTAATATCATTAAAATCAAATACATTAAGTTAAGTTTTTCGACGACTTTCCTTAACTGGCGCACTCTGGGACCTGGGTCTTAAAACGATTAGTCGTTACCGCTGGAACTTGTTAACGCGATTGTGAAGTTTGGGGGAGTTCATAATTCCTTCGGTCGAGATTCTGGCAAACCGCGTTACAGACAGCTTTGAAGTGTCATGTTACAAACAAAACCCTATGTAAGTTTAAAGTTTACGTTCAAGCTATTTGTCCGACGATTTCTCAGTGATTTTTTCAGCGATTTGCTCTCCGCGGACACTCCGCAACCTCGGGGCGAGCAAAAGTATTTTTTGACAAAAAATCTGTTCAGTTGATTCTTTGTCATCATAGACATTTTCCGAACGACTGAAGCCTTTACACAAATTATAATAGAATCTTGAATCTCTTCAGTGTCAGGCTACAATAATCAGTACTGGGTTCGCTATCAGCTGATGTTTGTACAGCAATTGAACTGTAGAATTTCATTACGTGAGGCGGCGCCATGTTTGTTTTGTCGAGAGTTTCCGCGGCCTTTCTTACCGCCAGCCATACGAACGGCGACTCTTTTCTGTGATTGGTAATTTTGAGTCTTCGCCTTACATTTTTCTTCAAACCAATTTGTATGTTCGTTTCAGCTAAATGTTTCGCGTTATTTTATGCTTCCCGCCGCCATCCATCTGCGCTCTTTTTTTATATAAGAGGGGGAAAACGAGCAGACGGGTCACCTGATGGAAAGTAACACAGTATAAGCATATACAATACAACAATACAATACAAATACTGTTTATTGAACACCATAAATCAGTACAAAACAATACAGAAACAAAGAACAAAGTATACAATAGACGGTCTATTTATAATTATGAGAGTGCTTGCCAAGCAAGTTTAAATCGCCATGTCCTAAGTAAATAGGTATTCAATATACCTTTTCGAACACGGGAATTTTTCTGTAAATCTACTCACCCTTTAAATTATACAACTTCGATGGCAGTTCTGCTCAGAATCAAAGCACTATTGATTTTAGTATATCGCAAAAAGTGTCGGCCCGTCATTATTTGGGTTCCCCTTTTTATTACAAGCTTTATTAACTTACGACATGATTGCGTGAAGACGCTGTTTTTCAAATGATAGGTAGTATCAAATGAATCAAGAATTTGACTTCTTGGTTTTTGTCATATCTTGGTTTGTTTATATCTGTATGCATTTGTATGATACCTACAGCGATTCCGCTCAACTTGCATTGGCGGGAGGCCCTGACCTCGCAGGCGAAAAGTGCACTCTTTACTCTGGAAGTGTTTTAGTTTCTCTAGCAACCCTATGTTTACCAGCTTTGATTTCGAATTGCGTACCTATACCACGCCGCTAAAGAGCATTTAGCATTCTTAGTATTGTCAGCCTTGGACATACATACATACATAAATCACGGCTTCATCCCTTACGGGGTAGACAGAGCTTAAGGTAACAAGACCACGTTTAGCGTTTAGGTGGAAAATGGAATCAAAATAGTGATAGGTTGCTAGCCGCATCGCCTAAATATAACATGATTCCTATGATTTTCGTCTATTCCCTAGATGGGTTTTTACCATCTGCGCGGGAAGAGAAGCAACTGGTACATTCTATGTTTTTCTTTACTCCCAGACCAGCATGGAAATATCCCTGTAAAGTATCTACCAGTTTTTTTTTATTGTGTTTGACAAAATGTTTTCGCATGAATTTTATTGTACATTATTAAAAGTGTACAGCGTCAAAGGCTTAAGTGACATTTGAATCAAAAATTCCAATGAAAATGCTTAACAGCAGGGATCAATTGAACTATCCTCTTATATATCAACTCAAATAGCAGTGCTTATTCACTGGCCGTTTATTGCATTGTAAATATCTACAAACTTTCAATTTAATAAGACAGTGTTATTTTCATAGCTCCGGAAGCCTAACACGCTGCCTTGCGGCAACCCACCGCGCATACACTCGGAGTCATAAACGGATTGTAGCTTGTAGCAATTTTCACGCGCCGAGTGCCCCTCGCCGCAAACCACGTCGATTCGGTTAAGGCGTTGTTATTTCACCAATTCTATACAGAACATAGAAAAATCCAAAAATGACTACGGCCGCGAATCGAACCGGGATCCTCATCATGTATGTATGTATGTATAACTCTTTATTGTACATAAAACACATAAAAAAGGTAAATACAGGACAACACAAATGTACAAAGGCGAACTTATCCCTACTAGGGATTTCTTCCAGTTGACCTTAGAACGATTGACAGGACACAGGTATTAAGCAAGAGTAGACACACAGAAAAAGTAAAAGAACTGATCGAATCCTAAAATAATCCTAAATGCCTAAATTTTAAATAATGTAAGATTTAATAAACTACACATATTAGATAAATACGATAAACTAATACATATTAAAAATAATATATTACACAACATAATACACATATACATAAATAAATAAATATATATATATATATATATATATATATATATATATACATATATATATATATATATATATATACACACACAAGTTACAAAGCATATCAGATTCATTTAAAGTGAAGAGGAGTAATCGATCATCATTCCGTGATGCGTGCTATACAATACATAGTCACGTTTGATAAAAGTCCAGCTTGAATAGTAGGTATTAGATGATATCAGCTCTTTTCCAAATGACGTAATTAATAATGATTGACGTAATTAGTATTAATTTTTGTTGACATAAGATTCATTTATTTATAACTATATATACAAAATTTCTGGTGCTCCTTTGATAGGCTCCTTATCCTATTATTTTCAGTGACTCAAGGAAACCACACCAGTCGTAGCCTTAAGAAGGCCACGAAACGACTCGGTAATTTAGTTGTCGCATTCCAGAGGCGCTCAACATTCGTCACTATAATAGGTTGCGGCGTTGTCTTGTAAATACACACATTCGTTACCAACTTTACAAGACTACCTTTTACAAGTTCACATGACGCGGCTTTGTATAGGAAGGCGCAATTACGCGGAACAGAGACGTATGAGTTACTTTACTTAATAACAGGGTAATTAAATTTCTAAACGACACTGAACAACACTATGTCTGCCTTTGTGCATGTATCTCAGTGTTTGTCAATTGTATTTGTCTTGTTTTGATATTATATTATCTTATCTTATCTTATCTTATCTTATCTTATCTTATCACAATATAGAGTTTACATACATACATACATACTATAACACAGAAAAATCCGAAAGTGTTTCACAAAATACATTCTTATAAGGTACTAGCTTCTGCCCGCGACTTCGTCCGCGTAAAAATAGACTTACATTAGGTACACAGCTACGATTTTTGACATGTTTATCGCTATCTCGCGGGAACTACGTAATTTTCCGGGATAAAAAGTAACCTATGTGTTAATCTAGGGTACCAGCTATCTCCTTTCCAAATTTCATCCAAATCCATCCAGTCAATTCATCGTGAAGAAGGAACAAACATACACACTCACATCGTCACATCCATCCATCTTCACAAACTTTCGCATTTATAATATTAGTAGGATGTACCGTCTGTGTTTTTAATATTATAGTTTATATGAGACGTCAGCTTTGCTTACTCACCCGTAATTAAATTCCGTAAAAACTGACATAAAAACGCAAACGCGTTGGCAACTTTGTCGTGACGAAATATTTACAATCCTGCGTGGCTTAAACGCATTTTATTTCACTCAACCCAACGCTAAAAAACTACATAAAATACGACTAAAACGAGATTAAAAGCTACATTAAATATGTAGAGCAGGCGGGTTACCATGACGTCTATGCGATTCAATTCCCATTCAGTTTAGGTTCGCTCGCTGTCAGATCCATACTAAAAATGACAGCTAAAACCTGAACTGAGGCAGAATTGACTCGCATTAATACTTCATGGTGAGGACCCTGTAATCTTTGCAGAGTCAGTAAAAAACTGTCGTGGACTCGTAGATGCAACAACAGTTGGTGACAAAAAATCGCTTAGTAAAATTACATAAAGGCGAGTACAGATAGAAAAATTCGAAGCCGTATACCCACGTGTAGGGGTAAAAGCACGCATCACGGAATGATGAGGATTCGCGTTCGATTCCCGGCCACAGCCTCACTTTTCGGATTTTTCTATGTGTTTCAAGTTTCAGTATAGATTTTATTTATTTATTTATAAGCCTTTTTATTCCGAATTCGCTACAATTTCAGTAATTACATGTTGTTGTTGTTGTTGTTGTTGTTATTGTCATTTTTATTTTTTATTTATTTATTAAATTGTCGCGAAATTCGGCGCGCCTCATGGCATAGGCCTCCTCCGCGCGCCCAGTGCGGATTGGGAACTTAACACACACCATTGAATACACACAGTATAGATACGAGGCATCAATTAGGGATGAACCATCTTTTAAAATCTTTACCGAAGTATCGTTCTCCTGGCAATAAAAACAAATCCCTGCGCTCAGGGCTGCCATCTTGAACAGTCCTAACATCCGAACCTGAAAGCTCACGAAGAAACAGTCATGAAAATTACATTACTTAATTAATAAACTATTATCATGGCTTCACTTCGACATTGGTTACAACAACCAAAAGTAGCCTACACTATAAAGTCAAGTGCAAACCAAATTGGTTCAAGTACGAAATCGTCAAAAAGTTCCTGTATTAACTTTTTACACCAAGTTAGGATGTATTATGTATTTCCATGCTGGAGGCTTAATTGTCTAACTCGTTTGCAATCGCCATCGTGTTCATTTTGACAGTTCTTGTATGAATGTGACATCTAGCTGATTCCGATGCCAATTGTCAGCCCATACATGAACTGTCAAAATGAACACGATGGCGATTGCGACCGAGTTACACAATAAACCTACGGGTCTGTCTGCTAAGGGATACGGACGTAATTTTATGTATGTGTGTATGATGTATTTGTAACGTAGTGACGGACAGCCCTAGCGACTTAGCGCGCCGGAGAGATTAAAAATTGTTAAAGTTTCCCCGCGCGCTACGTGCGCCGCCGCTTAAAATGGTCACGCGCACTATAAAACTCAAGAGGCCGCAGCAGATACGTTTTACGATACCTTTTTTGGTACTTCGCTCCGTGATAAAGTCGGATTTCTAATCTTTTTGTAACATGCGAGCTGGGGAGGTTAGAGCTTGCAATGAAGTAAGCCGACCAGTAAGGATATTGCTAAATGTTGTGAAATTTCCGCGGACGTAGAATTTATAGTACACTTGCTTAGCAATTGACATGTTTATCACTATCGCGCGGGAGTTTTAAAATTTTCCAGGATAAAAAGTAGCCTATGTGTTAATCTAGGGTACCAGCTATCTCCGTTCCAAATTTTATCCAAATCCGTCCAGTCGTTTCAGCGTGAAGAAGGAACAAACATACACACTCACATCGTCACACTCACACCCATCCATCCATCCTCACAAACTGTCGCATTTATAATATTAGTAGGATTACACCCCGAGGGTGGTGAAATAAAGAATATCTTAGATCGCAGGAACTTGTTACACAAGCCAATTGCGAGGGCGATAAACATGCGACCTGAGGCTTTCTTTATCACCGCCTGGGATATGTACACAGTTTTACGTATTCCCTGGCCAGGACGTGGAAATTTCCACTCGCGAAGGTATATTGCTACTTATGGCCCAGGGCGACGTAAAACTATGACGTAACCTCTGTGAAATCGAAGAAAAAGAGGAGTGTTAATTTATAATTATATACGTCATCAGCATTAATAAATTTAGTCAACTAGTCGAAAATCTAATTTTTAAGTCGTATGTTTGTAGTAATTAAATGGTAATGCATAGTTCTTTTTCAAATGGTTCTTTGGTAAAAATGAGTCCCTGATTTTAGTTTGGATTTTTTTTCCTATACGTCACGTTCCATACAATTGAAAAAACGGACTAAAATAGTAACGAACTGAAACAACATTTTTGGGACACATTATTTCTTGTAGTATAGATCGATAGAGTCAACTCAGATCACGTCACGGAATGACGAGGACCCGGGTTCGATTCCCGGCCATAGCTTTACTTTTCGGATTTTTCTATGTGTTCTAATTTTCAGTGTCGTTTAGAAATTAAATTTCTAACGGTAAAACCGTAAAAGTAAACATAAAAATTAAGAAATAAAAAATTTCTTGATTCATTTGATATTTCCTATTATTTGAAAAACAGCGCCATCTCTCGTCCCTGGTGAGCAGTAGAATGTTCCACGGGAGTTTGTAATTGTGTCGTACAGACACATCATTCAAATAGATGACGCTTCGCGACAAATAATCGCATAGTAACAAAGGTCACGTGACAGTTAGTAATAGATAGAAAAATTCGAACGCTTACTCACCTGCTATGGGTGGTGTAGGGGTATAGCACGCGTCACGGAATGACGAGGACCCGGGTTCGATTCCCGGCCATAGCTTTACTTTTCGGATTTTTCTGTGTTCTAATTTTCAGTGTCGTTTAGAAATTAAATTTCTAACGGTAAAACCGTAAAAGTAAACATAAAAATTAAGAAATAAAAAATTTCTTGATTCATTTGATATTTTCAACTCAGATTAATTAAATTCTGGAAAAATTTAGGAAATAATCAAATGAATCAAGAAATTTACTTCTTAATTACAACAAACCGGATAATGAAATGAAATGAAATGCACCGCTGCTGCTGCTGCTGAACTGCTGCGATAAAAATGAGGGTAGTTGTGCGCCGATGTCAGCTGCGCCGAGTAGCCGCGCGAGCAGAGCGTTGGCGCGCAGTGTTCGTTTCGCTGCCGCCGGGGCGAGCGCTCTCTGATGAAGGACTACGGATTAGTCCGAATCCGAAACAATATTGTCGGAGCATTCTTTGGGCTTTTTATAAGTGAGTTATCCGGTTTGTTGTAATTATGTTTGAGTCGCACGGTATTATTATTATTATTGTTGGTACGGGTTTCCGATCACGGGCCCATGGGGACCCGGTCATTTGAAAGGCATTCATGGGGCCGAGGCCAACATGAAGAGGCCTTTGGTACCATATAATATAAACATGAGATGGGCGCAACTATGGAGGTCTATCCCCTAATACACCATGGAGATGTGCTAGCGGACAGTCCTCCACAGTTGCCAAACTATTGCCTGGTAGGGAACGACATGGAATGGGCTATGGGGTTGGGATGCTGTGGCAGGATTAATGGGCTATGGAATGAGATAAACGGACACCTACCATTTCAATATCTCAACAAATTGAAGATTATTATTATTATTATTATTATCAGCCTATTGTGTCCCACTGCTGAGCAAAGGCCTCTCCCCAACTCTTCCACTGCTCCCGGTCTGCTGCGGTAAGTATCCAGTCGTTCAAGAAGGCGTCCAACTCGTCCCGCCATCGCCGTCTAAGTCTACCGGGCTGCCGGTTTGAGTTAGTGGGACTCCACTTGGTGGTTATCTTGGCCCATAACTCATCCGGCATACGACAAACATGACCAGCCCAGTCCCACTTCAGCTTTGCCGCCTTTCGACCAACGTCTGTGACTTGAGTCATGGAGCGCAGGTCGGTGTTCCGGATTCGATCCACTAGTTTTACACCTAGCATGCTGCGTTCCATGGCTCGTTGGCAAACCCCGATCTTGGACTTGAGAGCCTCTGTCAAAGACCAAGTTTGAGCACCGTAGGTGAGAATTGGAAGTACGCACATGTCCATAAGCTTCTTTTTTAAAGAAAGTGGAAAGTTGCCTTTCATCAGGTGTTTCATGGACCAATAGCTCCTACAGGCTCCAGGAGTCTCACGGTAGTTTCATGTTAAATTTACTTCTTGATTTTTTATGTTTACTTTTACGGTTTTGCCAATAGAAATTTTATTTCGGCCATAGCTTTACTTTTCGGATTTTTCTGTGTTCTAATTTTCAGTGTCGTTTAGAAACCGGAAAAAATTATCAATGTAGACTTTTTTTAATGAACAATCCTTTTAATAAAGTTCCCTCTACTGCTCGTATAGCACTGCAGCTGCACCTTATTGCGCAGCTGCAGGGAATAGCGTTATGAAAGAAAGTATAAGGGCAATCTCATGGAGGGGAATGAAAAAGGCTATTTGTTACACGCCTTTATTTCGCAACAAATTTTACACTTCACATGCTCATTTTCGTATGTATATTCAACTAGATTCTGCCTGCGATTTCGTCTGCGTAGAATTAGACGTTGACAGTGTAATCTGCAACAATTATTTAAGCTGTTCTAGACTGCTACGACCTTTGACATGGTTATT
The DNA here is from genome assembly GCA_963854515.1 of Pandemis heparana. Lineage (NCBI taxonomy): Eukaryota > Metazoa > Arthropoda > Insecta > Lepidoptera > Tortricidae > Pandemis > Pandemis heparana. Next base: position 306,870 of record OY978009.1, on the reverse strand, counting down.
ACTTGCTCACGGAACTGCAATTTTCAGGGATAAAAAATAGCCTATGTTTTAATCTAGGGTACCATCTATCTCCGTTCCAAATTTGATCTATATCCGTCCAGTCAGACGCCGTCGTAAGGTCCTAGGTCTTTCGTTTTAAAAATATATGTCGAATCAGGAGGCATAATCCAGGCATTTTCAGATACATTTTCCATCCTTCGGTAGCCGTAGCGGTAGCGAAAAACAAATTAAAGTCTGTTTGCATCCAACGCTATATTACAATTTGAAATAACTAAATCACAACACTTTGTCAACAATTGTCACTAACACTAAGCTTGACTTTAACAATACTGTTAATTGACCAAACCGGCAGGTTCAGTCCACAAATCTCGTCATTCGCGCTTTTCATTTCAAGTTAACAAAATAAAACTTAAAACAAAATCTCCTTCCCGCTCAAGTTCTACAGGCAGACTCCCAGTCTCTTACTAAGACTGCTTTAACCACCGAGCGCCGCCATGACAGTCTGCTTTACCGACTCTACCCAGGCGTAACACCCGCGTTTACTCAACAACAGTTTAGAATTTGTCCGACAGATGGCGTTTAAGCTACAAACTACAACTTATTGAACAGATAGTATTAATTGTAACGTCAATACAATAAAATTATCCCTGCTTCAATTTTAATCTCCGGCATACATATATATTTCGTACAAACGACAGTGTACCTTACCTAAGTGGTACCTACAGAATAATCTTGATCAAGAACTAGACGAAGATACTTTAGTATGCAAGTGTCCGTGAGGAAACCTGCAAAAGTATATCTGCGAAGCAATTCAGTGGTGTGTGTGAAGTTTCCAATCCGCACTGGGCCCGCGTGGGAACTATAGCCCGAGCCCTCTCATTCTGAGAGGAGGCCTGTCCCCTGTCGTCTACCTATAAACTTGTATAAAATGATGATGATGTTTCAACTTGTCACGGCTCCGAACAAAAAGTAAACGACGCGCGACCCGAACCGAAGCAATACAAACATTATCTCCTGAATACGGATGACTGAGTTTCGGGAACCCGCGGAAATTAAGAGCAGAATCCATTAGTTATTGGAGCTGGCCCTCTGGTATTGGTACTATACGGCTATTTCATGTCTATAGTGATATTTAATTAAATTTCACGTTATTCACTAGCTGTTCAGGTGTTATTTGCTTTTTTAAAATATTGTTTCATAAAAACCTTTTGACTAGGGTTGATGAGGATTCAGTTTCCGCTTGCTCATGAGGAAGTCCCGCAGTTTTTTGGGTTTCTCTACTTCTGCTTCCACGTAAACGAAAATAAAAAATCCTCTTCCTCTTCCGCTTCCTCATAAAAGATAAATTTTAGAGGATCATTTCAGCGCGCATATCGCGTACTCACTCGCACGCTCACTCGTAGGTGAATAAATGTCTTCTTTCTTTCTTTCTTTCTTTCTTTCTTTAGGTACTTTTAGGGTTCCGTACCTCAAAAGGAAAAAACGGAACCCTTATTATGATCACTTTTTTGTCCGTCCGTCCCTCTGTCAAGACCCTTTTTCTCAGGAACGTGTGGAGGTATCAAGCTGAAATTTATATCAAATACTCAGGTCTACTGCCCCTCGGAGCTGTGAAAAAATCAAACTTCTAAGCCAACACAATCAAAAGATACAGCCGTTTATGCCGCAAATTTACGCAGAATATTGAAATTTGGTATGAAGGTAGGTCTTATAGCACAGATTAAGGAATAATTGCGAAAACCGTAAATGTGTATGTATGTCTGTATGTATCAGTGACCAGTATAAAGTGACCCCACACTGCGTACATTTTGCTTTGAAGCAGGGCTCTGCTTACACTGGTTATAGATATTTATAGATAATGATACGGAACCCTCGGTGCGCGAGCCCGATTCGCACTTGGCCGGTATTTTTAATAGAATAAACTATTCACTCTTTCTCATCCTCATAAAAATCTCCTGTTCCGCTTCCTCTTCCTAATAACCACTTATTCATCAACGCTACTTCTGACTATAACGAATACATCAAAAAAAAGTGAAATCAGTCCAACTGCTTGGCCTATTCTCCACACAAAATTACCTATCTATGAACGCTACATTTATTGACGATGAGTACCTTATCTACATTAAGTAAAATGCTTTCAGCAATTTGAATGATTAATTGTCATTGTCTTCGTTCGTCTCATAGTTGCAGGGACTTCATGAGAATACATCTATTCAAATCTATTCACAATCCATATTTCGTAGAAAACAGACGCATTAATTATTCATTCCTCGGTTTAATTCACCGCGCCACTTTCAAAGAAAATCTGTGTTTTATTAGGGGCATAGTTGGATATTACAGCCGCATTACACTCTGTTTCCTTTCCCAAGGAAGTGGAGAGAAAAATGCCAAGAACTGTCCTATCTACTTAATATATTTCGTCGCTTCTGTCCGCACCGCCCCTTCGAGCTACTATGCAAATATATCAAAGATCGTCCTGACATCTCAAATGTAAATGACGACCTCGCTGGTCCACAACTAACAGAAGAATTAAGATAGTCAAAGGGACTTTGTCAAACTACGGCATTCTTCGCATAGTAAGCCAATATAATAATGTTAGTAAGTAAGTAAGTAAGTCATTTATTTGTGATACACAGGTAAATTACATAGGATCTACATTAAATACAATTAGTGTGCTCTGCGATCTACCATAAAGGTGTACAAATGTTAACCTTAAAGACTAAAACAATGTCACTGAGTCCTAAGACTTTCATGCTGGTCTGGGAATAAAGAAAAAACAGAATGTACCAGTTGCTTCTCTTCCCGCGCATGGTAAAACCCTACGAGGGTATGGGAGAAAATCCTAGGAATCGTGTTATAGGCGATCCTGGCAGGGTCGCCATGTGAGGATGGGCGTTGGGAGACAAATGAAGTACACGAGTTTAGAGTAAATACTGTCTTTAATATATAATAGAGACTTACGCTTATATACTACTACATGACGGGAGAGTGTGAGTGTGGCACAGCTCACACTACAGCGGCTAGCATAGAGGTAACAAGACAGATTTAAAGGCCACATTTAGCACTATTGGTAAAGGGTAATCATAAATTTCCACTAAAATATCATGGAGGGAAGGCAATTTTTTTTTTGAATTTGCAGATTTGAAACCATACAAGTTTTGTGTTTGATATTTATTATTGCATGCAGAAAGGCACCGTTATATCATTAATCGCACAATACACGTAAAATCAACTGTAAGTAAACCTTTTTCTTTCTTTTTTTCTAAAATGTTTTCTAATAATTGGCAACACTGATTGGAAGCAGCATACTGACGTAAACACAATAAAATTCCCGTTCAAAATAAACGTTAATATAGTTAAATCACACTTTAGGGAGACGATACACGGTCCGCACTCCGCACTCCGCACAGCAAAGGTCACTCATAAATAAAATTTAAATCTGAAACTTCAAATACATCCCGCTATAATTTAATATTCGGAATCGCGGCGCGTTCGCCAAATTTGTAATTCGGGAGGGTAAGACATAATTTATATCACGTCAATTAAAATTAACACAATTATGTGATGAATTCATTCTGCAGATTTTAATATTCATGGTTGATCTAATATTCGAATATAATTACACGTGACAGCTTCGCGTCGCTTAAAAATGTGACGCGAGAGTAATTAGTAGCCGTCAAGTAAGAAGTATTAAAAAATGGACTGACTTGTAGGTAAGGCTTTAGTCGTTCCCGTTAAATCAGGTCTCTATCCCTGAAGCGGTAGATAAAGCCTACCTAACAAAACCTTAAGGCCATGTTTAGCATGATTGTGGGCGTATAGGTGGAAAGGGAAATCAAAATAGTGATGGGCTAGCCGCATCGCATATAACAATGATTCCTAAGATTTTCCGTTCCCTCGATGGGCTTTTAACATCTGCGCGGGAAGAGAAGCAACTGGTTACATTCTATGATTTTCTTTACTCCCAGACCAGTATGGAAGAAACTAAGAATTTTATCTAAATTCATATCATAACTTCCCTACAATATATGTTCAGGAACGATTAACGATTAGCACATGGCCTACATTAAGACACCTGTAGCTGTGGTTGTATTATAATGTTTACATTAAAGTATCAATATCGATACTCTTATTACATTCAAACTTCGAACATCTTAAGAGGCTGACAACACCTAATTTTGTTGAAATTGATGTTATTTAAGCACTTTTTTAAGAAAAACTACACACAAAAAAAAATACAAAAAAAATATAATGTTATTCATCATATTTCAAACACGCTAGACGGACTCGATACATAATTGAACAAAATCGGCTCGATAGAAAATAATTGCAAAGATTGGTCTTAAAATCATCATTAAACGGTTCTATGTCTTTATTTTTTCGACGTATTGGTCTGCAATTAAAAACATGAAGTCAACATATTCATACCTACACGGCTAACGAGTCATATTTCACAAATAATCCATACTTTTTTTATTTCTTCTTATTTGTGTCTTATTTGCAAGATTTTAGCTGCCGGAATAGTTTCTTCTCTTTCACTCACAGGCACGCGAACCGTATGTGTGAAGAGTGGCGCTGCTCAAGGTCATTTGCTGTTGACAGCGCCCTAAATAACGAAATCTCTCTCTCTAGTCTTACCCCCTTATTCATAAACGCTCTGTAGGCTTCTGCAAACTTTTTTTTTTTTCATCTGAATGGGAAGGAAAACGAGCAAGTGGGTCACCTGATGGTAAGCGATCACCACTGCCCATAGACACCCGCAACCCCGGAGGGATTGCAGATGCGTTGCCAATGAGGACTTAGATGAAATGAACTTAGTAATCGTTATGTCCTTATCTGTCACTTTGACATTATAGAGCGCCTATGGAGCGTTTATTAAAAAGAGGGTTAAAATTTAAGAAAAAAATGAAAGTCGTTTCGTCGCTCTTCAACTTTCGAAGAACAGAAAATAATGTTACCTACGTATTGATGTGAAAACATTTATTGTATTTGTGATATGAATGAAGATAATTGCAGGCATTAAAACACTCGTTTGATTTCAGCTTCGCTTCGTTTCATGAGCCCGAACTCATAATATTTTAATGCCCTTCATTATAATACAGTCACATAAACTACTATTAATACATACCCGATGCTTAGTTGGGGTATTATTCTGGCATCAACCATTTAAAAACATGTTCGTGATTCGAGATAACATACGCATACGACATTGCGGCATGCGGTGAAACTTGAGCGACTCCCCAGAGGAAATAACCAGATAGAGTGGCAATAAGGGCTATCCAACTGTGGAAACACATCAGTTTATTTCCACTTATACCACACTAATACAAATAAGAGATGTTTTGAAAAAAGGGCAGGTCAGAAGTACGCGAAAACGGCGATTGATAAATGTGGACGGAGCGAAAGAGGTGTCTCAATCTTAGCTAATAAAAATAAAATAAATAAATATCTTGGGACAATTGACACCAATTGACCTAGCCCCAAACTAAGCAAAGCTTGTAATATGGGCGCTAGACAACGGATAAACATACGTATATAGTTAAATACATACTTAAATACATATTAAACATCCAAGACTCTAGAACAAACATTCGTATTTTTCATACAAATATCTGCCCAGACCGGAGATCGAACCCGAGCTTCATAGTCAGGTTCTCTAACCACTGGGCCATTCGGTCGTCTAATGGAACAAAAGTAGTCTCTGCCTACTAATAATTATTTACGTTGTGACTCTAGGCAGACCTTTGATATGTTTATCACTATTCCGTGGAAACTATTGTCCGGCATAAAAAGTAGCTTTTGTTTATCCTAGGGTAACAGCTATCTTCGTTCCAAATTTGACTCAAATCCGTAAAGTCGTTTCAGCATGAAGAAGAAACAAACATACACACTCATTCACATCGTCACAAACTTTCGCATTTATAATATTAGTAGGTAGGTTTGACGAAGCTTGGTGCGGATGTTTTTTTTTTCTCTACCAATTAAAAAAAAACTATATTAGTAGGATATGACATTTCCGCTCTATTAGGTTTGCTCTATGGATTCCCCGCATCCTTTTCGCATTGTATAAAAATGCTATAGCAATGCCTAGCACGCTCGCGGCGACGAGTGCCAAATGATAAATGGTGCTGCAATCCGAAACACAGACATTCGAGACAGCGCACGTGCTAAGCCGGCGTGCCGCCTCAAATCCTTCCGAAAACGGTTATTATTAAAGCTGGTGATATAGGTAGGTGAAAAACTTAAGTAAGCTGCTGTGTTCCGGTGTGGAGAGTAAGACAGCCGGGGAAATTACGGGCACGAGAGGCATTTCATCTAAGTCCTCTAGGTTGGCAACGCATCTGCAATCTCTCCGGGGTTGCGGGTGTCTATGGGCAGTGGTGATCGCTTACCATCAGGTGACCCACTTGCTCGTTTTCCTTCCTATTCTCATTAAAAAAAAATTACCTGTTGTGTGAGTAATGTGTGCGAAGAGACAGATTGACGTTACAAATTACAAAAATGACTTAAGGCTCAAATCAGTTCTGTACACTAACAACTAGGTTAAGTTTTTCACCTATAACACTGAGCCTCTAGTGTAAGTTTTTGACACGGAAAACGTATCGAACGCGTTCGCGTAAACGTCTCTCTATTACTATTGGATAATTGACAGCGCCCCTAGTGGAACGAAACGACAACAAACAGCTCTCATAGTATTTGACAATTTAACGCAAACGTGATCGAGCGAGACGTATTTTGCGACCGAAAACTTACACTAAGCATACTGTAAATTCTAGTGACCAAATGGGATTTCGTTTCTTGTGAAAGTGTATTTTAACCTTCGACGCAAAAAGAGGGCTGCTATAAGTTTGACGTCGATGATTCTCTCTCTCTCTCTCTCTCTGTGTGCATGTGTGTGTGTGTGTGTGTGTGTGTGTGTACATAAATTTCACGTCAATCCGAGCAATACAACTAGGTGAAAGACTTGCATGTTTCCAAAACGTACATTTCATAAGGAAAACTTTTTAAAAACAAACCTTAAAGCACTTATTTCATTGAATACGTGACCATTTATTTTTTGACTCAAAACGGGGGTGTCCTTCCATTTGACCTAAAAATTATTGACAAAAGCATCATTTTACAAAATGATCATTTTTGTCAAAATTTAAATATCTAATACACCGTGAACTTTTTTAAAAATCTAAAAACCTTTATGCGTGGCTCACATTAGGTTAGGTTACGTTTGTTTTATAAGTTTTTAAAAAAGTTTACGGTTTATTAGATACCTATTTAAAGTTTGTCAAAATGATCATTTTGTCAATAATTTTTAGGTCAAACGTTAGTGAACCCAAAACGGGACATTGGTTTATTTAGGTAAATAACAAGTCTCAATGAAAAAAAAAAAACATTTTTCTGTAAAAGTCAGTTAGCTTAAAAGTTACGAAAAAAATTAATATAGGTATATACCAGAGGAACCATTTTGCTTTAATACTGCTGGTGACGATTTTAAGTATGTAAGAATTTTAATTATCAACTTCGCCTTTAGAACTGAAATTTGTAACTGGGTATTCTCCGATCGATGTCCACAATTTGTTCATCATCGAAATTACTCTGTCTACCGGAAAATTCGTAGCAGGCAAACATAAAATACATAATATTCAACCAACACAGAAAAGTTTTCATGCTGAAGATTGTTGGCTTGAAAGTGTCCAGCCGGCTCGACTATCCGAATTTTCGCGCGGTTTCCGAAAACGGGACAATTTTGCGTCCCAGAGTTCATTTCGGGGACAGCGGGACTCGCAATCATAAAAAGAGATAATGCCGTTTAAAACAAATCATAGACCGTAGATAAATAGTTCAATTTCATCATTTTATTTTTAACCTTTACTTTTAGTAGATTTCAAGGATAGTCCCCTTATCGGGTGCTAAGAGAGATCATGTCGCCTGTACTAGGCGGGCGGTCGCCGCACGGCGTTTAGTGCAAGCTCTGTCAACATAACACTGACACTCATGAGAGTTGCGAGACGAAAGGACAAACAAATACGATTTTACAATGTTAAACTCACGAAAGTAGACTAACTAAACAGAGCCGCAAGTGTAAGTTTGAGGCACGACAAACGTCTCGAACACGTTCGCGTTAATGTTTCAATTACTATGGGAAAATGAACAGCGCCACTTGCGGAACGAAACGACAACAAAAATTTCTCATAGTATTTGACATTTCAACGCAAACGCGGTCGAGACGTATTTTGTGACCGAAAACTTACACTAAGCATACAGTTTGCTTAGTGTAGGTTTTCGTTCACAAAATACGTCTCGAATGCGTTTGCGTTAAAATGTCAAATACTAAGACAACAATTTGTTGCCGTTTCGATCCGCAAGTGGCGCTGCCAAATTTTCCATAGTAATTGAGACGTTTACGTGAACGCGTTCGAGACGTTTTTTCGTGTGAAAACTTACACTAGAGGCTCAGATCTATACGGGGAGTGTGAATGGTTATGTTAGGAGGGGAAGCCCAAGACGGACGTTCCGGGACCAAATCAAAGTCAAAACTTTATTTTGCATATAGAACGTGTACCGGACCCTCGCATCGGTCAAAATTCACAAGTAATATATTTATACTCTCTTATGGAATAATATTCCATACATTTTATGAAATAAATGTGAAATTAAATAATATAAATACCTATTAATAAAATACGAATTGTTTCCACAAAAATGGGAACGCATTTAAATTGATGAAATAATTACATCAGGTAAAAATACCATTACATATTCTGTGCAATATTTGTCAATATTTGTCAAATTATTTGCGAAAGAACCTCAGACTAACAAATAGTCGTCCCACAAACAAGGTAAAGCTTAGAGGAATATCTCTAGGTGTTGCCACCGTGAAAAACTCTTGTAAAGTGTGAAGTTAAACCTTCCGCCACCATAGACAAAATAGTCTCAAATATTAAAATATTTTGGTAAATAAATAGAAGTACATCAATAAAGCAATGTTATTTACGTTACGAAACACCTTGGTCAAGCTTTGGGGAATGCTTACGGTTTTCGTTAATACGACGCAAATGATTTAATGTATAAATGTAGGAGCACCTTAATGTGTAGATAAAATATAATTCACCTTAATTCTTACTTTTTATGGACAAAAGGGCTTCAAGCAACATTAATTCATTGGCAAAAGTATGCATTATCGTTAAGCGAAATATCATACCTATAAAACAGGTTGTACAAAATATTTACTTACGCGTTTAAATTTGAATTTAATTGTGGAAATCAACGCCATCTGTTGTCGAATAGTTTGCTTATTAGTTCTTGGAATTGTGGACATCACCGTCATCTGTTGTCGAGTAGTTTACTTATTAGTTCTTGGAATTGTGGACATCAACGCCATCTGTTGTCGAGTAGTTTACTTATTGAATCTTGGAAGTGTGGGAATCAACGCCATCTGTTGTCGAGTAGTTTACTTATTGATTCTTGGAATTATGCAATCAACGCCATCTATTGTCGAGTAGTTTAGTTATTTGTTAGCGCAGGAAAATAAACCTTATTTCGATAGAGTTAAGGTAGCAATTCAAATGTAAAAATCGGAACGGACGCCTGAAACGCCTGTGACGCCTGGGACGCCATTAACGCCTAGAACGCCATTAACGCCTGAAACGCCATTAACGCCTGTGACGCCATTAACGCCTAGGACGCCATTAACGCCTGGAACGCCATTGACGCCATTAACGCTTGGGACGCCAATGACGCCAATAAAGTGTATAAATACGGGCGCGAATTGTAGGCAAGGGTCTTTTGTCATTTCTCTCCGGTCGGTACGGTACGTAAGCGCGGTTCTTCAAGCACACTTTGATTTTAGTAAATACGCGATATCGGGTCGCAGCTGTTTTACGTTTTACATTAATTGATCAAATTAGTTATTTAATTGTTTTGATATTATTGTTGTGTGAAATAGTGTTCTGTGGTCGTGAATACCAGTGATTATTCCTCACCTTATCCTTGGCGGCTCGGGGCTACTCTCCGGCGCCTAACCTCATCTTTCTCATTCTTTAGAGCCCAGCTGGATTTACGATCATAGGATACTAATTAGCTTGATTGATTACTTTGTGTGCTCGAAGTAGGGAACATACGAAACACGGTTTTCGGGTTTCAAGTCTGGCTACCTAACGGTGATAACAAGGGCTTGAAATTTCAACACACTGTTTCAGTGTGAGCTGATGCGTGAGGTCGACTCAGCACCCGACTCCCAGCGAAATATCTGGGTAGGGTAAATTCCTCCTAGCGTGTACCCAGGCTTCCGCGTTCTGCTAGTCGGAACGTGGGAACTGGTGGCGCTGGTCTCTTATCTAAATATGTATATATTCACACTACCCCTATAACCCTGGTAGGATGTCGCCTGCAACCCTGGCTTCGGCCGTGGGCGATGTCAATACACATGGCGTAGGACCTAGGTACACTCGGAGATGCCACTCCAATCCCTTCTTTAGAATAGTTTAGGAGTTTCCATTGCACTTCTGGAAACTATATAACACAACGCACGTTTAACTGTAAATGTGAGGTTCTTCCTCTAGATTTCAATACACAGCTGACTAGAATAGGAATATTATTTTAGGCATGAATAGGGAGGGTTTTTATTTATACCTATTAGGTTAGGCTTTTACTTACCTCTGCATCTGTTTTACCTCGTAACGTTGACGCTTTGTTATTATACCTATTTACCATGTTTAAGATAGAATGTTTAAATAAAAGCATTACTAATTTCTATAGCTTTTTGGGAGAGTTTTACTGTTGCATTTAGATCCAATTAAATCAGAACCAGAAATAGAGTAAATAATTATAATATTTTATCATTTAATAAACAACAAAGTGAATCAAAGAAACTCCCATTTTAAAATACTATTTAAGTGAATTAGTTTCCCTCCTGTACCTGAATGACAGGACAGCATAGCATAATAGGATTAGTATCAGGTAGGAATCTGGTTCTAGTCACCTCTTACCCATTGTGGTACAATAACATGACATACAGACTAAAGACAAGTAAAATCACAAGTCTTGTGCCGGAGTTCCTGTAGGGTCGCTGGACGAGGAACATGGTCACTGGCAAAGATCAGTTGAGAAAAATCTCAAGGGCGAATGGCGGGGCCCTGACTTTAGCACAAAAGACAATTACTCACTTTCTTACATAAATGCTCGTTATAATTTAGTTTAACCATTTAACAGTACTAGGGCAATACCTACGTTACATCCATGTACATTATACTTACCCTAAGATATATATATAAAGACTCCCAGTTATTACCTTTTAATTATAATTACTCATCTTTCATTGATGTTCTTTAGTAGTGATTTGTAGAAGCTGAGTTTTGTGTGAGCGGAAGGGTTCAGATAGGAGTAGGGCATTTCAGTGTTAATTCTTAGGGCATAGTTTACTTCTAGGGTTAGCATCTCTTGCCTCCACTAAACGAATTTGAGTTACTATCACAACGTAGGAAATAGACGATCACGCTGGCCACATTTCATACTGTCCGTTCAATCCGAATAGCTTCTCATAGTACTAATAAATTAAGGCTAGGTATTGCATAGTATGAGTAGATAATTAGCTTTAGATAATAGTTTAGACTGGTGTCTGGGTGCTGCTTGTAGTGTAGTCTAGTCTAGGTATAAGGTACATTTAGGTCCATATTAAATTAAATATAAGAAAATTAGATATAAGACCTTAGATGTAAGCTAGTATAAGGGGTTTAATATATAGATATGGTGGGGGGTTGGTACAAACGCCAAGGGCTCTTTTACATATCTTTTTTTTAAACTACCAGCGCATTCGGAAAGACCATCATTGCCAAGAATGCGTCGCAAGAAACTTGACAGAAAGTCATTTTTTCAGAATAAAATAGATTTACAACAGTTCTTAAATTCTACTTAACTGACCACACTACATTTACGAGTATAATAGGGATATGTATAAGGTCCCCAAGTTAATTTCGTACCTAAATAAGAGACTATTGAAAAAAGGTCAGATCAGGAATACCCGAAACCGACGAGCATGTATGAAGAGATTGATGAATGTGGATGAAGCGAAAGAGGTGTCGGGATCGTAGCTAGTGAATCACTACAAGGTACATATTTGTGATTTTTAAGTAAAAGACTATCAAATGCCAGAGAAAACAACCGAGTTAATAGAGCAGAAATGTCATTATAATTCATATAATTATGAAACAAAATAAAGCCAAGCCGAATATCAAACAGGCCACTAGAGGTTGATCAAGCAGCTATTATGATAGATATGAATAGTTAATTTTTAATCGTTGTGTGCATAGTGACTGAAACTCATTTTTTTATTATATTATATTTTTGTTATTTATGTTTGACGATATTTACACATTTTGTGGTTTTATATTTATTATTTGACATTTTAAATCGCTTTTACTTAAATTATTATTATTTTCTCTTTTTTATGTACTCATGACGATCTTTTTGTGAATCTAAATTGACATTTCATATAGTTTTATTTTGTTTGTTTGTTGTTATTTTGTTTTAATTTTATTTCAATTATTATTATTATTTCTTTTTTGTATTGAAATTGACAATCATTTTGTGAATTACTTGAAATGTATTGTATTTTTAAAAAGGTGAAAAATAAATCTATCTATCTATCTTTTCTTCCATGCTGGGTGGGAGTAAAGAAAAAACATAGAATGAACCAGTTGCACAGAATATATAATAGTACTAACGTACAGAATGGCCACGCTCCGCCCCGCACCGATTCGAGTTACCCCACCCCTCAAGCGCAGGCTGCCGGAAAGCTGCTGGCAACTAGTAGGGCTCGCGACGCGATGTATGTCGGCCGCACGGCACAAGTTCGGGAACCTATCCTACCTACTTCATTTTATAAAACATTTTAAAAAATTAATGCTTTCTGAAATTATCGCGATTAATACATGAAATAACTACAGAATCATTCGCTTAAGTTTGTTGTCGTACATCTATTGTAATTCAAAATAATAATGCTTAAATACACAGACAGACACATTTTAAGTAAGTTTAAATAAATGGATAACGATTAAGTACATTTATTTGCACACATTTAAGCCATATCTTTAGTATATTTATCTCATTGGTAGTACTTATAGTAAGTACTAGGTTTTTGCGATAGACAGCCCTGTGTATCTTACGCACACATTGACGCGTGTACAGACTACGTCGTGCCTGTGTTCATTTCAGAACGCGGATTTTGTACGTCGTGGCCGCCGTGTGCCAGTTGCTTCTCTTCCCGCGCAGATGGTAAAAGCCCATCGAGGGAATGGGCGAAAATCTTAGGAATCATGTCATAGGCGATGCGGCTAGCAACCCATCACTATTTTGATTCCCCTTTCCACCTATACGCCCACAATCATGCTAAACGTGGCCTTTAGGACTTGTTGCCTTATGCTCTGTCTACCCCGTAAGGGATAAAGACGTGATATATATATGTAGGTACTTATGTAAATATCTTTAGTTCCATGCAGTAAAAGGAAAACAATTGCAAAAAATTGTGTTAGTACGGTATATTCGTATGTCGAAAAGGTCAGATGTGTTGCCATAATTTTATAGCCCTTATTACTCTAATTAGTTATTTCCCTTAAGGGTTTCGTTTTCCTTTTGAAGTACAGAACCCTAAAACGGTGCAAAGTCGCAAGCAAGCTCGTGATTTTGTATCAAATATTGCATGTTCAGCGCTTCTGCGATTTAAGCTTTAATGATTTCCGCGGGTGTTAAATTCCGAACTACATTTGCCTATCGTCCGGCCGCATAAGCCATCATCGTATAAGCCATCGGAATAAGCCGACTCCAGTGGCTTATCGTGTCGGGGCGGCCATAAATCCGAGTAGAATAAGCCGATAACAGTTATTGCGTGTTATGAGTCCGACGCGTCGTTTTTAACGAGACGTTTAAACCGATTTTGTGGGCTCCTCGCGCGTTATGGCAATCGTAAATGTTTCTACGATGTGGTGATAGTATAAAACAAAGTCGCTTTCCGCTGTCTGTCTATTCCTTGTATGCTTAGATCTTTAAGAGGCTGACAACACCTAATTTTGTTGAAATTGATGTTATTTAAGCACTTTTTTAAGAAAATCTACACACAATAATAATTCAAAAAAATATGTATGTCAATTTTCATCATATTTCAAACACGCTGGACGGACTCGATACATAATTGAACAAAATCGGCTCGATAGAAAATAATTGCAAAGATTGGTCTTAAAATCATCATTAAACGGTTCTATGTCTTTATTTTTTCAACGTATGGATCTACAGTTAAAAACATGAAGTCAACATATTCAATATCTACACGGCTAACTAGTCATATTTCACAAATAATCTATCCTTTTTTTTTTTTTTCTTATTATTTGTGTCTTATTTGTAAGATTTTAGACGCGCGCCAAGCTGCCGAAATAGTTTCTTCTCCTTCACTAACAGGCATGCGATCCGTATGTGTGAAGAGTGGCGCTGCTCAAGGTCATTTTGCTGTTGACCTTAAAACTACGTAACGGATTTTGATGATGATTTTGTGATTCAAGAAAATGACAAGAAATTATAAGACACTTCTCGGTCAGTTTGCGCAGTGCTAAGGGAATACACGCTGCCGTGCGAGCACCACTCGTGCGTGTGGTCAAGATTAACTATACTCGGGAGCAAAAAAACCGGGTCAGTTTTCATACACATTTCTACGGGAAGCGATCCGGTTTTTTTGCTCCCGAGTACATTATTTTCCGAAAGCTTGCCGTTTGTCGAATACATACCAACAATGAAATTGTACAATGTTATGGCGGTCACTAAACAATTATAATACGTTGTAATAACATAAAGATCTGTAATGGTAGTATAGTTATAGAAATAAATAAATGTACTCGTATTACTTTTCGAAAGCCAAATATAGGAATAGCTGAGAGGCTCAGGAGGAGCAGATCCAGCTTGCCAGGAACAGTCGGAATCGTTCAGCCGTCTTCAAAGAAGCCGTTACCCAGGGTGGACCTCGAGGAGGTAGATTCTGACCAATTACCACCCCATAAATAAATAATATAAAGTTATCATTGTGGTATTGCTGAAAAAGGTGCATTATGAATTCGTTAACGATAATTGACGCTATGTGCAGCAAGGATATCACACTGACCAAAAAAACTAATCTGATTTGTGCTCGCTTGCTAAATGTAACAGATAAATTATGAAAAATGCACAAACCGTTCTCAAACGCCATTTTAAGTTATTTATGACTTTATGAAACTGTGCTTTTCAATGTATGACATCTTATGTACACAGTTTTTGACAATAAATGGTATCTATCTATCTATCGAGCAACTTACAGCCTTATTCATAAAAAAATCCTTAATTGAGGTTTGATCAGTTCATTAGTTAACAGACTGATTAAGCTTATTTGACAGTTGTTAAAAAGTATGATTCATAAACGCTTGCTAGCAGTCTGTTAACTAATGAGCTGCTGATGGATGGATTAGACGCGTTATGTTGTCACCTTGACAAATCATAGCCCATAAAATGTATTTTTAGTGAATTAAAAAAAAATTTACAGCAGTGGCAGCGGATTAGCGGGAAACCACCGAATTAACACGACAGACGAGGCACTGTGGATCTAGTTTCCTTTACCTTTCTCGAAGGGTATACAAACTTAAAACAAAAAAAACTGTCTTGCGTATGGTTTTGCTCTCGCCAAAATCAGCTGTTCATATTTGTGGCGGCCATTTTGTGAGTTAGCAGAGAGATAAAAAAAAAAGGAGGGTCTACGGTCCACTAACTTTCGGAAGACTTAACAGACCCTTGAAGGACTGATTAGCGCTAATTGACGTTTATGAGTCATGTTTTTTAGCATCGGTCCTATAGCGAGCTTATAGCGAGCCTCTAACTTTTTATGAATAAGGCTGTAACACTTCAATATTGTCATTTTAAGGGTTCCGTACCCAAAAGGTAAAAACGGGACCCTATTACTAAGACATCGCTGTCCGTCCGTCCGTCCGTCTGTCACCAGGCTGTATCTCAAGAACCGTAATAGCTAGACAGTTGAAATTTTCACAGATTGTGTATTTCTGTTGCTGCTATAACAACAAATACTAAAAATAAAATAATAATAATAATTAAGGGGGGCTCCCATACAAAAAAACGTGATATTTTAGCCCTTTTTCATGGCTACCACTCGCCGAGCTAGATCTCAAGAACCGTAATAGCTAGACAGTTGAAATTTGCGCAGATTATGTATTTTTATTGTGGCTACAACAACAAATACTAAAATTAAAATAATAATAATAATTAAGGGGGCTCCCATACAACAGAGTATTTCTGGTACGGAACCCTTCGTGCGCGAGTCCGACTCGCACTTGGCCGGTTTTTAAAACTTGTCTGCGTTCAATGAAACTTCGGGAAATGTGAATAAAATTCGAGGAAGGAAAACTTCGGGAATGATTTTAGTTTATTAATGCGTTGCTAAGCAAAGGCACGAGGCAGGATCCATTACTGATTAAATATTTAATATTGAATTCCACATAATTTAAAGAACAGCATATACAAAATTTCTTAGTACCTAAAGTACGTAGATACAGGCTTCATCATCCATTATTATATAACAAAGCCGCTTTCAGCTGTCTGTCTGTTTATCCCTATGTAAATATGCTTAGATCTTCAAAACTACGCAACGCGTTTTGATGCGTTTTTTTTAATAGATAGAGCGATTCAAGAGGAAGGTATATGTGTAATTCTGCGCAGACAAAGTCGCGGGTAGAAGCTAGTTTATAATATTTCATTCGTTTCGTCAAGGTTTTGCCCAAACTAGTTGTTATAGTTAATATCTAAGGTATAATGTGAATTGTGCGAAGAAAACATTAACCCAATATGAGGTGCTTGATTGCTTGATTGTATAATTGCATTTCTGTTTTTTTGTGTGAATTATTATTAAATCAATAGATTTTATCTTATTTAGAATTGACAATCTTTTTGTGACTTTCTTATTGTCCTGTATTTCAGGATACTGAAAATACAGCAAACGCACGTCACACCCGTTTACTACTCAGTAGCAGACTGTCGTACAAAACTTGATCACGTGACATACAAACTTACATTTACCCACATAATATATCACACTTATGTTTTGACATAAAATTATAATCATCATCATCATCATATCAGCCGAAAGACGTCCACTGCTGGACATAGGCCTCCCCCAAGGCTCTCCACTCGGACCGGTCCTGTGCCTTCCGCATCCACCGCGATCCCGCGATCCTGATCAGGTCGTCGCTCCATCTTGTTGGAGGCCTACCAACATCAACAGCTCGTCTCCCGGTCCGCGGACGCCATTCGAGAACCTTCTGACCCCATCGGCCATCGGTCGGTAAAATTATAATGTAATTTACAAATAGAAATAAATGAATCTAATCTAATCTATAGCGCACATGTTCTAAGACTATCTTTTCAGCTGACTGCTACACAGAAATGTCAAATCACAAAATATCTTTGTGGTGTTCAATAAGGAATATTACTATCGTACTGTGTTGTAGCTACCTGGGACCGTACCATGACGTCTTTATGCGATTCAGTTTAGGTTCGCTTGCTGTCAGATTCATACTAAAATTGACAGCCAAAACTTGAACTGAGTCGGAATTAGGACGTCGTGGTAAGGCCCCTGGAGCCTTACCATGACGTCTTTATGCGATTCAGTTTAGGTTCGCTCGCTGTCAGATTCATACTAAAATTGACAGCCAAAACTTGAACTGAGTCGGAATTAGGACGTCATGGTAAGGCTCCTGGGGCCGTACCATGACGTCCTAATTCCGGCTCAGTTTAAGTTTTAGCTGTCACTTTTAGTATGAATCTGACAGCGAACGAGCCTAAACTGAAACGCATTAAGACGTCATGGTAAGGCCCCTGATCGGAGTTCATTAATTCAAGCGTGCATTTTAGGGATCGGCTCGGTTATCTGTCGGACGCATGTGTTCCAACAGTGGGCATGGACCAAATAAGAGGTAATTTGCAACGTGTCCCGCACCAATCAGTTGCTGGTGTGTGCACTGGGACACAGTACCCCACTCGAAGCAGTACGCAAGGTTAATTTATAAGTAGAGAGAATAAATGCAATAATAATAATCACCGGCTGCTTGAGCCTTATGAGATGAGTATAAAAAAAACCGGGCAAGTGCGTGTCGGAATCGCGCACGAAGGGTTCCGTACCATTATCTATAAAATTATCTATAATATTTAATATCTATAAATCAGTGTAAGCAGAGCTCTGCTCCAACGCAAATTGTACGCATTGTGGGGTTACTTTATATTGGCCACTGATATGTACAGACATACATACATATTTACGGTTTTCGCAATTTTTCCTGTATCTGTGCTATGAGACGTTGCTTCGTACCAAATTTCAAGATTCTGAATTCACGGGAAGTACCCTGTAGGTTTTGATTCTTTTGCGAGTTTCGAAAATTTGCTGAAATTTGCGGCATAAACGGCTGTATCTTTTGATTGCGTTGGCTTAGAAGTTTGATTTTTTCACAGCTCCAAGGGACAGTAGATTTGAGTATTTGATGTAAATTTCAGCTTGATACCTCCTCGCATTCCTGAGAAAAAGGGGCTTGACAGACGGACGGACGGACGGACAGCAAAATGATCCTATAAGGGTTCCGTTTTTTTCCTTTTGAGGTACGGAACCCTAAAAAGTAAATAAGTGTAGTGGTAAAGAGTATTTGTATTGTATGTAAGAGTTCACCTTTCTGCATGTATCTCAGTGTTTGTCAATTGTGTTTGTTCTATGTTTATTTTGTTCAATAAAGAGTTTACACATATTTACACGAGTAAAAATAAAGTATTACTATCTTCTGTATAAAGTATCACTCTGTAAAAATTTCTGAGAAAGTTGCATTATGTATTTTGAACCATTATGTACTTTGACCTACGAGTATTATGGACTTCAAACTTTATGTATTTTAATACGTGTACTCCCTGTTTTACATCTGTATACTGTGGTTTCCGATTCGCAATACATTTTGTGTCGGGTCACATTTCGAGGAATTAACGGAAAACTGAGCTTCCCAAATCCATGGTACAGGTGATACTATCTGGTTAGAAATAGAGCAATGAAACTGACTGTTCCGTTTACGATAAGCATGTATACAGACAGAAAGAAAGAAGACATTTATTGCTTTTTGAAAGACACACAAACATAAAAGCATAGGTACTCACAATCTATATATATAAAACAAAGACGGGTTTGTTACAACACTTATAACTCGAGATCGGCTGGATCAATTTTCATGGTTTTTGTTTCGTTGGATTTGTCTCCGCCCTGAATAGCAGAATACATTTTAAAAACAATGAAAACTTGACGAATACATAATTATGAAAATGAAAATGTACCTTTGTTTAGTACCTGTCAAACTTTTGTTTTCCTCCTGTCATCCTGTCAAATACTGTGATTGACATTTATGCATGCGTTCAGAAATGTATTTTGTGTAAACTATTTAAAAAGGGTGGATAAACTTTTGTCTGTATTTTTTTTAATCAATTAAAAAGGTTGAAAAGTGTATTAAGCAGATTTGAATAGAAGTTCCTCAAATATTTATGCGTGCGTTCAAAAATAATGACAAATGGTTAACATTTACGCGTGCGTTCATAACTTTATTTTGCGTAAATTATTTTTCAATAAAGAAATAAACACAGACATGAAAATAGATCATCAGTGTTGTGTGTGTTTTCGCAAAAAGTGTAACGGTCGCTGGCTCATAATTACGCATATATACATACCTACGTACATAAATCACGTCTTTATCACTTACGGGGTAGACAAAACCTAAGGTAACAAGAGCTGACGATGCGGAGTCGGCCCACAAAAATGTTAAGCGTAATTAGAATTTTGTCTTTTTAAAATGAAAACTTACTTTATTTAACACTTAAAGGTGCGACCACACCGCCGCTTAAAAAACGGTGACGTTACGGAATCGCAACAAAATGTATGAAGAAACGGTGAGAAAATGTGACGCCTACGACACCTCACTGCGTATACGCGGCGATTTGGTCGCACCCTAATATTATACAAACTCATAAATGATTAATAAAGAAGTTGATTGAATAAGAAAACGAAATTCTGTTTAGTACATTAGTGAGATTATCCCAAAATATTAGACCATCAGTGTTAAAAAATATGCAGATTGAATATATCTCATATAATTATAATTATGCGTAGGAATAGCCGCATCCAAGGCCGTTACGCACACAAAGGTCTTACTTATAAACACTTTTGTGTCGAGAGATAAAAGAGATTGCTCAGTTCTCAAACAGATTGTTATGTAAAACGAGATGACCGATCCCTCGCTATCGGAATGAAGCTTCCTTTTACGAAGTTATAAAGAAAATGGACCAGAAAATTCTTGCCCTAAAATAATGGATAGCTGTGAACAAAGTTATTGTACCACCAAGCCGTTTCATACCCGGGCCCGGGAAAGTTAGCGGAGGAACAAAACAATGTCAAGTATTGATGGAATAACTCGACTTGAAAGGGTATTTTTAACTGTTTCAAATCAAAACTGGTTAAAAGAATAATGTGATATAATACTCTCTACCTATTAAATCTTTATTGACCAATTTTTGGCGTTACATGGAACAAAATAATCCGTTGCAATTTTGCGAAGACTCATTACACTGACGATCTATTTTCATGTATGTGTTTTTGTTTTATTCCTGTAAAATTGTGTGTATTTATGTGTTTTTCTAAAGAGAATAAATGTCTTCTTTTTTGTTGATTGGTACCCGATGATTCTACTAGGTAATATTAGTAACGTAAAAACTTATTCGGGGTGTATTCATGGATGGTTTACTGTTCCTTACAAGAACTAACGAACATTAAAAGTCTGTCTAAAGAAAGACTGGAATGGCGCGGTAAATTAAAAAAAAAGTGTGTCGTGACATTTAATATTATGTGCAAAAACAGTATTGATCGTTGAAACTTTTCTCAATACCAACATCTATCATATAATGTATTGTACAGTATATGCGGAATAGGTTACAACCATAGAAATTTTTACGTGTTGTATGGTCTTGTGACTACTAGGGCACAAGGGGCGAACAGGCAAAAAATAACAATAACTGTTTAATAAACTTGAAGTATGTACTGTCCACAGTCCACAGTACATAAAAATACCGTTTTGGAGAACAGCGGGAACCCGGCCCTGGGTCACAAGTCACAGCATACCGAATTTTCAAACTTGCTGTGCAATATCAGTCTCAACTTTACTGTTGTTATTATCCAGACTCTTTTCACACTAATAATATTATTTGTAAATTCTCTTTTGTTAAATATACTTTACCTGGAAAATTGCATAGATCCGCGGGATATAGATAAACGAGTTATTGTAGAAGAAATCGAATAACCTTAGAAGCTATTAGTACCTAATAGCAGCTTTGAACATCCCACGCGAGCTCTCTTAAGCGTTTGAATTCGTAATTCTACACTGATGAGCAAAAATAATGAGTCACTTTTCGTACAAAGTTGTATGAAAAGCGATCCGTAATTCTTGCTCGTGAGTATATTAGGAAGTCTCTGATATACTTGAAAATTTGCTTGTTATAATATAACGCATATTCACCGTTTCTATCAATCTTCCAACTGAGCTCGCTGGCTCGCTACACTGGAGTTTCTGGTTACTGTACTGTAACGCGGAACTGTTGCGGCTACAACTCGCAGATGGGTAGTAGTAAAAATCCTCCCACAAAACGTGATAGCATAGTGATAAATAAATATAAATATTAGGGAACAGTATTGGAGGGTTTAGGCTAGATCCCACGCGCGGATTGGGAACTTAACACACACCATTGATTTTCTTCGCAGGTGTGTGCAGGTTTCCTCACGATGTTTTCCTTCACCGAAAAGCTCATGGCAAATTTCAAATGTAATTTTCGCACATAAATTCCGAAAAACTCAGAGGTGCGAGCCCGGGATTTGAACCCACGACGCTCTGCTTGAGAGGCCACAGGTCAAACCACTACCACGGCTTTTTTAGACAACATACATACTTATAAATATAGTCATACATACTTAAATAGGATAGAAACATCCATGGATTCGAACCCGGGACGCTTGCTTCGCAGGTAGGGTTTGCCTTTATCACTTTTTTGTCATACTTACCAGTTTTTTTAAACAATCGATAGATGTATATGGATTTACAAATTGTCATTAAATAACCAGCCGTTACATCATAGTAATTCCTGTCACCAATTTTCCTCTCAAGCGGAGGCTTCCGATTAAATTTCTTATTACAGGCTTCGTAATATTTTACCGGTAAGAACGCGCCTAGCCAAATAATAATGGCGGCCATCAATAAGCCGGCCGGCCCTGCTCCTTTACGTTATTAGGGATTTTTAGGGACGTTTACATTCTTCAAGCCTTTAAGTAATGTGAGAACTGAAATCCTTGGAGCTTGAAGCTTAGACGCTAAGCGGGTAGCGGTATTTGCGGTAGTTCCAAAATAAATGTTATACCCCCTTATTCATAAACACTATAGGCTTCTGCTAACTTAGCAATCGTTTGTCCTTATCTGTGAAAGGTAAATGTCAATGTGACAGATAAGGACAAACGATTGTTTAGTTAGCAGATGCCGAGAGCGTTTAAGAATAAGAGGGTTAGTATGCAACGTGTAAATCCAATACGAACAATCACACACATGATGGTTAGTATAAAAATGGGACCTAAGAAGTATATTTAGATGACTTTTATTTAAAATTTTAAAACGAAGAAATTTGGCATCTACAATAATTTAACTCGCAATGTAAACTTAATGTTAATTAAAGTTAGGGCTCGTTAATACAGTATGTACACTATTGTACAGATAGAAGCGTAACGAAAAGAAGGGAAGACGGAAGCCCTTGTCACGTAGTGAAACGTTTTGATAAGGTTAAAAAGAGTTAAGGGGAACTTAAATAAAAATGACTAGGTAGATTATTTTCCTTAGATTTTGGAAATTTTGGGTTATTTCTGCTCAAGATTAAGAATACTATTCATACACGAAAAAAATAAGTGTCAAACATAAACTTAAAATTTTATGTCAGAGTTTTTTTGCAATCCCCCATAAATCCTAATATTTATTGGTCGCGAATACTGGAGCATTAATAATTCAATAGTGACAGAGGAACGTGCCGCGGCCGCGCTATTATTTGCCGTAGTCAAATGCCGCAGCTTTGTTTCTAAATCACCCTGTATTTGCTAAACAGAGCAAACAACAGGATACATGTGCCGGTTCACCGCATTAGGCAACTTATGGTACCCGCTAGCACGAGAGCTCAACGAGAGAGATCAACCCGTCTTTTTCTAGAACGATCAGTAAGAAAAGGACGGGCAATCTATCTCGCGCGCGACGCGACTCTTGTGCGCTCTTGTGCTGAGGCTTTATGTTACTTCAACTTCTTTCAAACACTAAGGGCCTGTCTCACCACTCCTCACCAGTCCTCTAGGTTGGCAACGCATCTGCAATCCCTCCGGGGTTGTGGGTGTCTATGGGCAGTGGTGATCGCTTACCATCAGGTGACCCACTTGCTCGTTTGCCTTCCTATTCACATAAAAAAAAAAAAAAACTATCAGATATCTATGATTCCGTCTCTATTTATTAGTACAAAACAGACAGAGACGCCATCATAGATAACTGGCAGTTAAGGACTGGTGAGACCAGCCTGAATTTTAACCGAGACGGCGGATGGTCGGTGCCTCCTAGTTGGAAAACGGTTTTGGGGGTGCTGTATGTGAGGTTAACGTGGATGAGATTGAAAGTGATGTGGTTAGTGTTGTGTGCAGCAACCCTGATGTTGACAGTGACAATTGTGATCAAAATGAGGGTAGTTGTTCGCTGTCGCCGCACGCGTCGGCGGCGGGGAGCCGGGCGGACAGAGCGCGCGCGCGCAGTGCCCGTCGCGCCTTGGCCCCCGTAGCACCATGACTAAGAATCTCGAAAGATTCGAAACTGTCGGACCTTTTTCGACGAAATAAAACGTGAGTTATCCGTTTATTTACATTAATATTGCTAAACCATCCGTAAAATTAAATGTGATGGGAATTCCTTGTGAAAAATGCTGGACGCGCGAGAATTGGTAAAGCGACAGGAGCTTATGAATTATTCACACTGCACACTGCAACCGGCTGCCGAGAAATAATAAGTGCAGAGTGTAGACAACAGGGGCCTTAGCATGGCGTCTTAATGCGATTCAGTTTAGGTTCGCTCGCTGTCAGATTCATACCAAAAGTGACAGCTAAAACTTGAACTGAGTCGCAATTAGGACGTCATAGTAAGGCCCCAGGGCGGAAAGAACAAACTGGCTGCCTGGATGCCCACAGCTTTTAGGTACGAAACTCTTAAGGAAAATATAAATCGATCAAGATATTTTTTTAAGGCCGACTCGCACTTGCCCGGTTTTATTTATTTTATTTAGACCAATTAATTACTGAATTTCACCAGCTATGTAGTGATATTTACTGAAAATTTTGACCTTGGAGCTCAAAGCCGTAAACAATGGCAGCACTGATTTCTATAGAATGGCTCGTCTTCATCATCTGAAGAAAATGATTGACTGATGATTCACTTTTTCTTGTTTTTTTTTGTGATTGAGTGAATGTTATTGTAACAAAAATATTAAATGAAAGAAAATTTACCTTTCGTAACATTGTATTATTTACAAAATACCTATAATATCAATTTCAGTTAAATGTTCTAATCGGAACTTTAATCCAATGCACTTTACAATACATATTCAAATCGATCATGCAAACTTGAATCGACTTATCGTGAGTATCGAGTACCGAGTCATATGGTTACATCACTTGTTACGTCGGGAAGACAAATGTCAAAACGGGCCTTTTATTTTGTAACGACTTTAAGGTGTCAGCCTCTTAAGAGGGTGCATCCTTGCTGAGCTCGCAACGTCGCATTTTTGGTGATTTTTTGCGATTATTTCACAGAAATTGAATGAAAGTATCAAATATCCGTCTGTAGTGCACTTCGTTTTTAGTGTATTAATGTGTCCAATGCAATGATTAATGGTGATGGACTTTTATTTTCGTATTAAAGGGTTAAAATACTATATCTCGTTTAATAAGAAAATAAAAGTCCATCACGATGAATTATTGCATTGGGCACATTAATACGCTAAAAACGAAGTGCACTACAGACGGATACTTGATACTTTCATTCAATTTCTGTGAAATAATCGCAAAAAATCACCAAAAATGCGACGTTGCGAGCTCAGCAAGGATGCACCCTCTTAAGGCGACTAGTGCCTTCAAATGCTGTAAATTAGGTACTCCTCTTAAACGGCTGGGCCAAAAAAAATAATAAATGTATAATATTTTATGAATTTACTTTAAACACAACGTAGCATTTGTAAATGAGTGAACTTTCTTATCACGAAAAACAACAAAAACACCGAAAATTTGCAAAAGTGTGTGATTTTCTGTATTTTATTGAATCAGGCGTTACTTTGCGGAGGTCCATTTCAATGAACACAAAATATTTACCTTGCTACTCCGCTACTTAAGTAACGGAACGGGGTAACGGTTTTAAGTAGCGGAGTAGCAAGGTAAATATTTTGTGTTCATTGATTTTCTGTACTCCTCACACGTAAAGAAAAAGACAAAGACAACATTTTGTAGGCACTAGTCGCCTATAACATGCGGAAGTGTGCAGTAGCGAGTGAACCAAAATAGATCGCGCTCGAATAATTAATTGATTGTGTTTACAATTAAATGGTGTGTTTGCCGTCAGCACGGGACATACATAAATTACGTGGCGGCTCATTACGGGCCCACGTTCAACCGTGAAATTAAGTTGACTTCAAACAAAATAAATGGCCTCCACGTAATGACTCCTGTAAGCGATTTCACCGAAATTATCACAATTTTACACAATCGGCCAAGTGCGAGTCGGACGCACGCACTGAGAGTTCCTTACAATTCGGCATGTGAGTTTAAAAATTCAGTGTTAGCGGACCCCTGCTCCTGAGCAAAATGTAGGTAGTGCGAGTTCATTTTATATTGGTTACTTACATAGGCAGATGGACAATAAAATATTCTGTTTTTACATACAATGACATACATACATATTGTCACGCCTCTTTCCCACAGGGGTAGGCAGAGACTACTTTGTTCCACTTGCTACGTTCCTGACATACCTCTTCTGCTTATTCTGTTTTTAGTATTTATTATTTATAGCAGCAACAGAAATACATCATCTGTGAAAATTTCAACTGTCTAGCTATTACGGTTTATGAGAAGCCTGATGACAGAGAGACAGTGGAGTCTTAGTAACAGGGTCCCGTTTTTACCCTTTACGGAACCCCTAAAAGACACCTTAACGCGACAGCGATGCAGTACGCACAACAACGAATCAAATGAGCTGGCATCTACTTTCTGGTAACCGATGTAAAACATAATAACGCACGATTAAAAAAAACTTGCTAAAGCCGATTCTCAAGTAATTTTAATTAAGCACCAAGAAATTTTAAAAGAATCTTTTGAATAAACGAGGTGCTCAATATTCTACTTTACTTGATGTTAAAATTTGAAAGTTCCCGTGGTTCCATTTAGCGGTTACGCCGGATGAGCCAGAGTGGCCAGCGGATGAGACCCCTTGCTTTCCATTAGTTACCCCCTGTACTTGAAGGGAAGCTTACGGACCAAGGGGGGGCAGGAGGTCATCTTAGCGTTGATGAGAGGATGCATAGGCAGGCTGTTAAGAGCGAACGTGAGCAAAAACCTTCAATTAGAAGATCGTTTTAACGTACGTTTTTTTCGGGCGAAGTGCTTGAGTGTTGTTCCGGGCGGATGCCGTAATGTTGTTTAGGAGGGTGCAGATCAGAACACATTCATAAAGTTTAAAATGTATAATGGGTTGAAATGCATAATGGTTCAAAATGTATAATGAAGTCTTCAGCGAAATTATTAGCTGAACGAACTTTTCTGATCACGTAATCTATGTAAAGATGGGTTTTGGTTAGGTTTATTTTGTAACAATTCTTTTAAGTTGTTATTTTCTGAGAAAATTGCATTATTTATTTTGAAACATTACGCATTTTAAACTTTATTAATTTTAATACGTTTCCTTTTCGGAGCTTTCTTGTTTGCTATCTTATACTTATGTCTCCCGTGAAGTATAAAAAAGTTTATGATCTTTT
The DNA here is from genome assembly GCA_963854515.1 of Pandemis heparana. Lineage (NCBI taxonomy): Eukaryota > Metazoa > Arthropoda > Insecta > Lepidoptera > Tortricidae > Pandemis > Pandemis heparana. The sequence goes on along the minus strand of OY978009.1, from coordinate 279,702 downwards.
ATACGAACTTTGCAGTTTGCAATGCAGTTTCTGCGTTTACTTAAATAGTTAAATACACGATTCGTGTGGGTATTTTATAAGAGTTGTTGAAATGAGAAAGCTTGACAGAACTATACTGTAAGTAAAGTATTCTTTTATATCGGATACTAACATGATATTACCTGTGTTGCATGTTTTTAGCAATCCATAATTAGTGATGTGCCAGCACTATCGAAAGTTAACGATAAAATAATGATGGGCTTTTTCACCGTCTACGCGGGAAGAGAAGCTATGTAACATTTTATGTTTTTTCTTTGCTCCCGGACCAGTATGGAAGTTAAAAACGTGATATTTCATAAAGAAATCTCGAAAATGATTCAACCTTCGCTTAATAGTAATTTGACCTGGATTCCGGCGAACAGACCGGGGGTTATTCTTCTGAAGTTTTTTTCGGTCGACTAAACTAACATCAATTAAAAGTTACGGCAAATTAGGACGAGGTTGCCGCGATTGAGTTACCGGAGTTCCACGCTCACGTCAAAACACAATACAATACGAATACCCATCGTTCCATACAAACGAAATTAATTAGGTAGGTACATACATACGTACGTTGCAAGTTAATATAAAGCTTGTAAGCAACTTGTAAGTAAAGCCTGGCAAACAAAAGCGTGACCTGGATTTTTTAAAAGTTTTAATATGGCAACATTATTTCTCTGTCAAAGGCAAGTCAAAGTCTTGTCTGTATTTTGTAAACTCAATTATTTTTCATTTATAATTGCCGTAATTCACGTGTGTAATGTCACTACGTCGACATTGGCGAAATACGCCTCGCTAAATCAAAGCAAGGGTGAAAGCCATTAAAAAAAAAAAAAAAAATTGCCGTAATATATGGGTAAAATAATAAAAAGTAATGTGCGAAAGCTGCTACATACCATGATCAGTAAGTTCAAGCAAAAATAAGAGGAGAAAGAAGTTGTTTTCCAAGAGAAACAACAATGTTTACATGCGATGTCGGATTTTTTAGGTTAGTACCTATGACTATGTAATCTTAATCCTTGTTGGCTGATTATTTGATATATTGAGCATAATTATGATGATGATGATGATACCGTTGATGATAATCTTGAAGATATTCAAGGAATCTGCGAAATGAAAAACAGTTAGTAATATTCTACCACATGTAATTTTTTTTAATTTGCCGCGTTTTCTCAGGTCACGCTTTTGTTTGCCAGTCTCTAATAATAATAGTAATAATAATAATAATAATTCATATAAAGCTTGTAATAATAATCATAACTTGTCTTAAAAACCTTTTTGCCATTTTCATTACTTATTGAACAGCCCTCGTGCTTACCATCAAGAGTGATTTTGATGAAACGCATGCCTGTTTCGCATAAGAAAAGTTCAAGTTTGTGTGATGGGGTTTAAGCTTGGTGTTGCCAGGCCAAACGTACCCTGGCACGCGTCAGCCGCGTTCTCGTAGCGACAGACGGTCGCGATCTATTTACTCTGCTAATGCCACGCGTTCGTCATTTCACTTCGATTCCATTCTGCGTATCTCATCTCGACACGGCCATTTTTTATGAGGTTAGCAAAGTGATTTTCGCCGGGTGCTGCCAAACCGATACATGCTGAACTTGTGTGAAAGCCTTTGCATTATTTTACTTCGCTTGATTTTGTAGTAAAAGATTGATTATACATTTTTTTTATGGATTGCTAGCAAAAATCTTGCGTTACACAACACAATAGTATGTACGAGTACCATAAAACGGGTGAGTAGGGACATAATTGAAGTTCAAACCTCGGTAAAATAGTATTTTCATAATGTGACAAGATTTTCTTCCATTCCGTGATGCGTCATGCTTTTGCCTCTTTTCGCAGACATTTAGGTCATCCTAGTAAAGCTATGTCCAGTCCGGTCTGATCCTACAGCAAAAGCTAACATTAATTACTTGTTTACTTCTTATTTATCATTGCCTTCAAAACGATTCTTTACCCGCCTATTAATCAAGAAATAGATCATTAACTTAATCAAAAAATTACTTCACCCACACAACACCAAAAATAGATTGCGTAAATCATTTAGTGCTGGATTCGACGATAGACCTGAAACTTCCTGAGCCGTCGCCGATATCAATCAAGACAATGCGGGTATTAATGGCAACATCTTCCGAGATTTAATCGCGATTGGAATTGGGAATCTATTCTCGAAAAAGTTAGTAGAATCACCAAGGAATCATCTCGATACGCCGCGATTTGGCGCGCGAAACAACACTATTACGACAATTTTATAATAAAGTGGGGTGACTAACGAGTAAGATGGTCACCTGATGAAATAAACTGTGTAGAATTAGGCTGTAGGCTTTACTTTGCTGAGGTCCATGTCAAAAGAAATGGATAACCGTACCTCGCTACTTCGCGATATAGTGAGGCCAAATCATGCAAAACAGACACGCTGCCGTCGAATCCAATGCAGCGAATTTATTTTGGTCACCTGATGGTAAGTACTGCCATGGACAGGTTTTTAGACGCGTTGTCAGCCTAGAGGCCTAAGATGGAACACCCCATGTGTCAGAAATTTCACTGGTCATCTTACTCTCCACACCGTAACACAGCCGCGCAAGCACTTACCACCGCTCATGGACACCCGCAGAAGCAAAAGCTTGCCGCTGCCAGCCTGTAGAGCTAAGATGGAACACCTCATGTGTCAGAAATTTCACTGGTCATCTTACTCTCCACACCGTAACACCGCCGCGCAAGCAATTTTGCCTGTAATTTCACTGGTCGTCTAAATCTCCATGCCGGAATACTAGCACCGCAAGCACTAGCTTGGAATTAACGAGTTAAATTTTGATAGCAATTTGAACGGGCCCTGATCATGCGTAGAAGTATTCTGTTTAAAATTCCTCCACTTTTTGATTTAAGTGCAAAACGTTTGTTGCGATGAAAATTATAGGGTTCAAGCTCCTATTGGGCTGGAATCAACCATCTCGAGTAACAATACGTAGCGCGGCCCGGGCCTATTGAAAATGTCTGTTTGGTATCGGCTGTTTGCTTTCAGTTTGATTCCGACAAGTTTTGTTGTCCTGATATTATTACTGTGTTAGCTTTATTGATTGAGCTCGTTACATAGCTTATATATAGTTAGTTAAGATTAAGTTACTCACGTAAACAGGGCGATAACCTTACCGAATTAGATTTGAGAAGTAAAGATGGCAGACTTATCATTAGAAATACTAAGTGAGTTTTTATGTGGACGACATATTGTACTAGTGTATAAACAAAAAAAACTGACTTTAATGCTTAATTTTGCCAAAGACCCTACTGGAATGACAATGAAACGCCGAGTGGAAGATAACTGGGTTTATTATAAAAGTCTACCATCTTAGTAACAATAAGCATGTCCTACACGAACAAGAATGTATTTTACGTAATCATAACTACATTAATAATACGTTATTACTGTCAATTTATGTTATAGTGTAATTTTACAGTTTTTTAACAAGACAATAAGAACAGTGTTAATGGACACATTCTTAGTTTTTAGCCATATTAGTAGTAGTTTAGGTCAAATTTAAAATACTTATTAGTCTTAAGACTAGATTGTATTTCCAAGAGATTCAGTCAAGTCAAGAGGCATCTCCAATAATAAAAAATACTAATCTGAGCTTCAAATTACAACATAATTAATTTCCCAGGAAATGGCGGCAGTGAAACGCGACCCCAAGATTCTGCGACGTTAACTGGCTCTCTACGACTACCTACCACTCGCGTTTTATTTAATTTAGCCGCGTTCATTTATCAATACCACATAAGCCCATACGTCTTCCTAAGTTGACTTTCCCATTTCGCACGCGCCCGAAAATAGCCCCCCGGCAGCCTATTAGAGAGATTGTGTCTCACCTCGAGAGAAAATACTGAATCAGTCAATGTCGTGTTTCGATGCAATCCAGTGATCCGAGATTGGGGCCTGATTGATGGCTCAGGTGACACGCTTGCTATAGAAGTATAGACGGAAAGAAGTGTGGGTCTATGAACCTTCGCGCGAGATTTCCCATATAAGGGAATATAAAGGGAAAATGAGGTAAAATATGTAGAGAATTCTGTCTATTGTGAGATGCGTAACCGAATACTGAGAGAAGTTTCTTCCATGTTGGTCTGGGAGCAAAGAAAAAACAGAATGTACCCGCGCAGATGGTAAAAACCCATTTTAATATTATTATTTTGTGTATAAATTGTGTACTTAATGTATTTTTTTTTATATGAATAGGAAGGCTAACGAGCAAGTGCGCCACCTGATGGCAAGTGTTCACCACTGCCCATAGCCACCCGCAACCCCGGAGGGATCGCAGATGCGTTGCCAACCTATAGAGGGCTAAGATGAAATGTCTCTTATGCTCGTAATTTCCCCGGCTGTCTGATTTTTTTTCTCAAAACGTTTCCTGTATACCGAATTTCAAGTCAATCGGACCAACTGTTGAAGAGTTCCCTCGCGTGGAGACGGTCCTGGCTGGACCACCAGAACTTCACTACCAGATTATTGTATTGTCATCCGACTTACTTAAGCATGCAATTCAGCTCAATCGGTTGAGGATATCTGCTTCAAAATTGAGTCGCAAGATTCCAGCAAGTTTAAAAGACTTAAACTTACACACATAGATACATAAGTACGTTGCAAGTTAAGTAGAAACTTGTTAACACCGTACTCAACCACTACAAAAACTCCGCGATTGCATAAAATTTATTCCCTTTTCAACAAAAAGCGTATGGTAATTAAATCACGGGTGTTGATACCACAGCTTAGTGCCTTCATGCATACAGTGGTAATCCCCTTGAATGTTTGGCCGCACCCACTTCCTGCAGGTTAGATAAACGAGCTTACCTATTCTAATGAAATCATTTACATATTCGCGTAAGTCGCGGCCTGAACGTTTTGTAACATGGCTGCTTCTCACACTGCATCAATTAAAAGCGAATATGAACAATTCTTATGTCAGAACTAGCTGTTTTTTTTTGAAGAAAAAACTTTTTAGCGCCGTTGGGCACTTTTTTGGATGGGTAAAAAATGTTAAACTCTTTAAGAGCTTATTTTATTTTGAAATACGAATGAAGCTAGAGTCGCGTTCGATTTTTCAATTGTACTTTAATTTCGTCGCTTTAACGTATGTGCGCTTGGCCTAGTGGTATAAGGTGTGGAATAATAGTGAGTTCTCTCAAGTGACTGCAGTTCGAATCTCGTGTAGATAAAGTTTTTTTTTTCTTTATGCACGAGGGTACGTGTGTGTAGTTTTCACTTCTGTCGGCACTCCCGGAGTGCTACCCGGTGTTTTTTTAATTAGCCTATTGCGATGTCCCACTGCTGGGCAAATGCCTCTCCTATCGACCTCCACAACTCTCGGCCCGACGCAATATCAGGCCGTTCCTCCATATACGCGTCCATGCCAATCTCCGGCACCCACCAAGTGGCTGAGTGGGCCCACCTCTTTGGGTGCATGCGGCAGACATATCCAGCTCAGTTCCATTTGAGCTTAGTAGTATTTTCCCTGACGTCAGCTATGTGTGTTTTTGAGCGCAGCGTGGTGTTTCTTTGGTGGTGTTGGAGCTGTTGTTGAGACAAATTTTTCAATGTTTGGTGCTCTCATTAACGGTATTTCAAATTGCTTTACGAATCCTTGTCGCTAAGAGCCATCTATTTTTAAGAAAGTGGAACGCTTCTATACAACATGACCGTAATATAGCAACGATTTTCTATGGTAAAAATGTAAATCTTTTATCTTTTGTGTGTGCGTCTGTCTGGCAAGGTTACAAGTCGTTGTGACCGCGGCCATCTTTAATCCAGTCGAAGTTTCGCGCGCATAACGAACAATGAAACAAAAACGTGTCGCCATTGTGAATGAAACTCCGGCTTATGACTGAGTGAAACTCTCAACAACGATAATTAGAACGACAAACCGCTCTCCGGGACCTATTGTCCTGGGGAAATCATTATAGCCCACCATTTATCCGCGACCCGCCATTTCCTACTTCATCTCAATGGCGACTACGTGACATGGATTACTCGGGGGTCAGGCTGCGCTGGGGGGGTAGAAAACTTGACGTGATCCAAAGAATTACCTATAATGGGGCTTATTGTGATAACTTCTGTTTTTGAAATGCGGATTAATAATGAGGGAAACGGCTAACCTAGACGACAAAGTTACAGTGCTCCGGGCATCAAAAACGCGTTGTGAATAAATCAAGTTTAAATCAGTAGGCTTATTGTCTAACTCGCTCGCAATCGCCATCGTGTTCATTTTGACAGTTCTTGTATGAATGTGACAGCTAGCTGATTCCGATGCCAATTGTCAGCCCATACATGAACTGTCAAAATGAACACGATGGCGATTGCGAGCAAGTTAGACAATAAGCCTACAGGTTTAGTTTGCTTTTGCGGGTGGTAGGGCCTTGTTCAAGGTCCGTCCGGATCGCTACCACCATCTTACTCGCTAATCCTGCAGCTAAGCAGCAGTGCTTGCACTGCTGTTTCCGGTGTGGAGAATAAGACAGCCGGGGAAATTACGGGCACAAGAGGCATTTTATCTTAGCCCTCTAGGTTGGCAACGCATCTGCGATCACTCCAGGGTTGCGGGTGTCTATGGGCAGTGGTCATCGCTTACCATCAAGTGACCCACTTGCTCGTTTGCCTTCCTATTCATATAAAAAAAAAATAATAGGCTGCCGAGGGCTGTTTTAAAAGTCTTTTCCCTCGATGAACTTTTACCATCTGCGCCTGAAGAAGCAACTGGTATATTCTGATTTTACAAGCTTTTATTCAACTTGCAATGTATGTATGTATGTATGTTTGTCCGGGTGGAATCTTGCGACTCAATTTATTTTATAGTTTTAGATAGGTTTAAGTTATTTTTAAGTTTTGACTGTTTTTTTTTAATTATTACTACTCATACTCACATACTCATTCTCATTTATTCATAATAATTATAGTTATTACATGTCATTATTATCATTATTATATTTTATTTCATGTGAAAATAACTCATGAAATTTATAAATGTGTTATTTATGTTGTTAATGAATAAACAAATGAAATTTTTATGCGGACAGCTAAGGAGTGGAACTCTCTGCCGAAGTCAGTTTTTCCGGAACGCTATAATCTGGACATCTTTAAGGCCAAAGTGAACAGACACCTTCTAGTCAAACGTGTACCATCTTAGGCCTCATCTTCGCCTTCCATCAAGCGAGATTGAGGTCAAACGTAGGCCTATTTTATGTAAAAAAAAAAAAAGATATCTTCAACCGATTGACCTGAAAATTTTCATTCTTGAGTAAGTCGGATAACACAATAATCTGGTGGTGGAGTTCTGGTGGCCTAGGATCGTCTCCACAGCAGGGAACTCTTCAACGGTTGGTCCGATTGACTTGAAATTTGGTACACATTAATAGGGCAGATAACAATGCAAGTAGGTTCCTACTTACTTTCAATCAGCAAAAAAAGCTTGTATTAAAAATGAATTGCTTGTATTCGCTGGTTCAGCCACCTACTCCGAATGGGAGAGCATCGTGCTGCCAAGAGGGCGTACGCGGGACGACCGACTGGTCGCCGCCCGGTTGGGCGACCCAGGTACCGCTGGGGGGACAGTGTCCAGGCGGATTTGCGACGTCTTCAAGTCGACGACTGGCAAGAAGCTGCGCACGATCGGGACAGATGGCGTGCTCTCGTTTCGGAGGCCAAGACCCTATTTGGGTCCCTGAGCCAAGTTAGTTAGTTAGTTAGTTTTATTAAAAATTTCATTTTTGACAAAAACTTATTTTGTTGCTCCCAGACCAGCATGAAGGAAGCGCACATGATTCTTTATTATAAATCAGCACTAAACTCAACAAACCGTTAAATGGACTTCACAAAGTTTATAAAATCGGCCATAACATAACGTAAGCGACCGTCATAAAGGCCGAATATCCCCGTGGCAGGAGTTATCTTGTACAGTTTGCGTCGGAACGAGTCTCCCGCAAAACTGCGTCGTCGCCGGTCGAGCGGGGCGTAATGAAAGCCTCGAATTTACAGCCCGCTGCCTCGCCGACGAGGATGCTGGTCGACACTCGACGGAAAAACGATAATACCCTTATTTAAAAGAACATCCGAGGAATTGCGATTGCAAGGATGATGTCACCGCTTGAGTTGGTGGTACACGAAGTAAAAGTTGGTAATACGCCTTCAAAACAAACTTACCTACAGGGTGTATCAGATACTCCCTAACAATAATCAACTGGGGTATACAGGGTGTATCAGATAGCCCCTAACAATAATCAACTGGGGTAAAATCGAATTTAGTTGTTGTATTCTAACGTTAGTTTATAAGCTTATAATTTACTAATGAAAATGAGATCAATGTTATCTTGGTAAATAAATTGAATTGAATTATATAACCATAGCTAAAGAAGCTAAAAAAATGTATTTAATAATTGGAGTAATTTTTTTTTCTATAGGAATTAACTGCAATCATTCGTATAGAAAACATAAAAAAATTACTCCTATTTTTTTAAAAATATTTTTTTTAGCTTCTATAGCTATGGTTATATGCCCCAGTTGATTATTGTTAGGGGCTATCTGATACACCCTGTATAACCATAGCTACAGAAGCTAAAAGACATTAAAAAAAAAATTGGAGTATTTTTTTTTTATATTTTCTATAGGAATGGTAGTATTAACTGTAATCATCCCTATAGAAAACATAAAAAAAAATTTACTCCAATTTTTTTTTAATGTCTTTTAGCTTCTGTAGCTATGGTTATATGCCCCAGTTGATTATTGTTAGGGGCTATCTGATACACCCTGTATAACCATAGCTACAGAAGCTAAAAGACATATTAAAAAAAAAATTGGAGTAAATTTTTTAAAATATTTTCTATAGAAATGGTAATATTAACTGTAATCATTCCTATAGAAAACATAAAAAAAAATTTACTCCAATTTTTTTTAAATATTTTTTTTAACTTCTATAGCTGTGGTTATATAATTCAATTCAATTTATTACCCTGTATATAACTACCTACCTGTGTAATCTTCTTCCATGTTGGTCTGGGAGTAAAAAAAAACAAAGAATGTACCAGTTGCTTCTCATCCCGCGCAGATGATACATACCCAGAGGGAATGGGCAAAAATCTTAGGAATCATTGTTATGGCGATGCGGCAACCCATCACTATCTTGATTCCCCTTTCCACCTATACGCCCACCATCATACTGAACGTGGCCTTTAGCTCTTGTTGCCTTGCTCGTCTACCCCGTAAGGAGCGTGATTTATATGTATATATGTATGTACGTATGTGTAACTCAAATTTAAGTAGATGTATTACATTATTTATATATAGGTTCAAGTCGCCGTAATGAACGCCAACCTTCGATAGAAGATGGCACCAGAAGAAGAAGATTACATTATATGGCGTGCAGTAGCAAAATAAAGGAACATTATTTTCAATCATAATCATTAACACCGCTATAAACCAAACACGTAATTATTTTTACGTCGCCCCAGGCCGTAACACTAAAAACGCTTAACCATCTAATTTAATATAATATAACATGTATTACTTGTGAGATATCTACATTTTGTTTTTATAATAATAATAATAATAACCATTTATTTCAGATAACTAAAGATCCATGCATAAATAAATTACACTACAGTCAAAATTACAATAAGATTAAAATAAATAAAGGGCAATAATCACAATATAAATCCCGCAATATGTCGTTTATGCGATGGCCGTATCTGTCTGTTTATTTAATACATGAAAGATTTCTATTATTGATATACCTAGTCACTATAAGACGTTAGGTTAGCTAATTAATAATTAATTACTAATTATTAGTTAATTAGGTTGAGCGGTACAATTTAGGGATCTTTAAAAAGCGAGCCTTCCTGTTCTTGAAAGGGTCGGCAACGCACCTGTGATTCCCCAAGTCTTGCAGGTGGCAGGGGCGATGGTGATTACTTTCCATCAGGTGACCCGTCTGCTCGTTTGCCCCCACTTATATAAAAAAAAAAAATACGGAATAACTAGAGATAGAAGGTCTCTTAAGTAGGGACTGGATAAATTAACCGAATTGGTATTACTTTGATTCATTTATTCATATACATTTTAAGTTATGTTCATTTTGGTACAGGTTGTTCTTGTTAGGGCGGTAGGTACATGACACCTTGTCAGGGTAAATAATGCCTTGCCTATACCTACTAAAGCTTATTATACTAAAAACTATTACAACCATTACCTAATTAATTACGGATAATATTTCATGCCAATAATCACTACATAGTATAAAACAAAGTCGCTTTCTCTGTCCCTATGTCCCTATGTCCCTATGTATGCTTAAATCTTTAAAACTACGCAACGGATTTTGATGCGGTTTTTTTAATAGATAGAGTGAATAAAGAGGAAGGTTTATATAAGATAAGATAAGATAATTTATTCATAAATGTTTTACAAAAATTATAACTAAGAATAAAGTATCCTTATAAATCTAAGTTAACAACTTATATGCCTGAACTAGGAAATCCTGTGTTTCAGACTATAAGAGCTAAACAACATACATGTATAATACATGCATAATATACCGTGCGAAGCCGGGGCGGGTCGCTAGTAATAAGTATAAACATTAAATTCAGTTCAATTCAATTCAATTACATCGATCTCACAACATTTTATCTTAGAAGAACTGAGTTGCGAGACTTGTTTTTTTTTTACATACATAAATCACGTCTTTATCCCTTACGGGGTAGACAGCGCCTAGAGTAAAAACTTAGCATGATTATGGGCGCAAAGTGGAAAGAGGAATCAAAATTGTGATGGGTTGCTAGCCGCATCGCCTATAACATGATTCCTAGGTTTTCGCCCATTCCCTTCCATTTTTTTACAAGCTATGTTTTTGATGGCATGTTATTTTTAATTATCTCGAAGCTGCACATACACTGAAAATATTTAACCATAGGTAGTACAGTCACCAGCATAAATAAGTCTTTTGTACCTTGTCACTTTAAAGTCATGTTTTTTAAAACCATACGAAGTCATGTAACGACTGAAAGCGACAAGGTACAAAAATGATCACTTATTTATGCTGGTGACTGTACTACTTCGGCTATTTCATCATTAACCATAATTCAGTAAGGCGTTATTAAGGTTAATTTGATTTAACAAACAGGTTTACCTATAAAGAACAAAACATAACCAAAGATTTTGGCAAGATATTGCCTTAGTTATGTAGTCACTTTTTTAAGTTACAGGCTGACAAAAGTTCGGTTTCATTAAGCAAATTATTTTTTTCAGTGTATTAAGCCAACACTCGTGTGATATTATAAAATTTGCCAAGGCTCGGTTTATCAAGCCACACTCGGTGTTTGGGTTGGGTTCGTAAGGACTAGATTGCATAACGACTCTATAAGCAAAACGTCTTAGTTGCATAAGGTCTTGGTAAGCACAATGTCTTTTTTGCAGAATGCCCTAGTGAGTAGAATGTCTTAGTTGTTCGATCAACAACTATAGCATAACGCCCGAAGTTGCAAAATGACTAATAGAGTTTACGTCCAAGTTATTAATAAGTCTTGATTGTAAAACGACGCATAAGGAAAAGTGTCTGGATAGCATAATGGTCTTGATAGCAAAACGTCATGATTGCATACCGGCTAGAGTTCCTTCACAAACTACGTTTGAGTTTTTCTTATCATTCAACCATCTAGTCGTTATGCCATTTAGACGTTATTAATGTTTGACGATATGCCTACCTAGTCGTTTTGCTATTACAACATTTTGATATTAGGGCGTTATACGAACAAGACGTAATAGAACTAAGTCCAATCTTAAACCCGGGCATTCTACTATTAAGACGTTTGTACAATTAGACATTTAGCTACCAAGACCTTATGCAACTAAGACGTTTTGCTTATAGAGTCGTTATGCAATCTAGTCCTTACGAACCCAACCCTCGTGTTTTAAGCCTCAATAGTATTGCATAATACTATATTTTAAAGTATGTGTTTCAGTGCCAGTTTGATCTGTATCGTTAAGCTTCCCGAGCCAATGTTACACGTCCTACGAAACGTTCGCAACACAACCCAAATGAGATGTCAGCTAAATTACGAGTAACGCAAACCACTTTAGACGGGTTGAAGTTTAAACCTCGTTTCGTGTTAGTGGCGAGTCGTTAGCCTTATTCCGGAACCAGTGTTGCCATCGCTATAATAGATGATCAAACGAAGTTTAAACCTCGTTTCGTGTTAGTGGCGAGTCGTTAGCCTTATTCCGGAACCAGTGTTGCCATCGCTATAATAGATGATCAAACGAAGTTTAAACCTCGTTTCGTGTTAGTGGCGAGTCGTTAGCCTTATTCCGGAACCAGTGTTGCCATCGCTATAATAGATGATCAAACGAAGTTTAAACCTCGTTTCGTGTTAGTGGCGAGTCGTTAGCCTTATTCCGGAACCAGTGTTGCCATCGCTATAATAGATGATCAAACGAAGTTTAAACCTCGTTTCGTGTTAGTGGCGAGTCGTTAGCCTTATTCCGGAACCAGTGTTGCCATCGCTATAATAGATGATCAAACGAAGTTTAAACCTCGTTTCGTGTTAGTGGCGAGTCGTTAGCCTTATTCCGGAACCAGTGTTGCCATCGCTATAATAACCAAGCAGCTTGTTTCTCGAAACTATGATAATTTTAAAGTTCAACTAGCTTCTGCTCGCGACTTTGTCTGTGCATAATTAGACATATAAACGTTCCTCTTGAATCACTCCATCTATTAAAAAAACCCGCATCAAAATCCATTGCTTAGTTTTGAAGACATAAAGAAAGAAAAAATATTTATTTCTCAACAGTTCTTCTTCTCAACTCTTCTTTCTTTTCTTTATACTTAAGCATAGCGACAGTTTCTTTCCTCTTTCCCGCAAAGATGTTAAAAACCCATCCAGGGAATGAACGAAAATCTTAGGAATCATGTTAGACTTAGCAACTCATCACTATTTTAAAATTCCCCTTTCTACCTATACGCCCACAATTATCCTAAGGGTGGCCTTTAGGTCTTGTTACCTTACGCTCTGTCTACCCCATAAGGGATAAAGAGGTGATTTATGTATGTATGTAAAAATATAACCAAGAATGTTTAACAGTTAGGTTATGTAGGTTCATTTTGACGTGACAACGTCTTATAAATTGGTTTGCCGGGTGACACTTCAAGAAACTGCGTTACGCTCCGCTCACGTTATGCGCTCACAATGAGAGCGAGTGAGAGGCACGCGGGCATGGTTAGCCCGCCTAAGAGCGAGAGAGACAGACATAAAAAGTGAAAGGCACGCGTCCCTTCCACTCGAGCACAGTTAGCCCGCCTAAGAGCGAGAGAGACAGAGCGAGAGAGAGAGAGTGAGAGAGATAGGCATACACACCGGTTCATGTCTTGCGCTTCTATTTCGCTTAGGCGCCTGCATACAAGTTTACACGTCCTTCTTCCTACTATACGAATGAATATTCACATTAAAATTATTTTACCACTCAAAGTCGTTGTCACGTAAAACTTTCGCCCGTATACCGACTTTACAGGCAACCAATTTTTTTTTCTGAAAAAGTCGATTTCGATATGAGTTCACTGTAGACCAAACGTTAGCCAAAATAGCGATAGCAATACCCGATACGTAGTGCCAACGCAGTTTAGAATGCTCAAATTAGGGTAGAACTACTGATTGTAATGGCTCCCATGCGCTGATGGGCCGCGGCCCGCGCTTGACGCCCTCTGCCGACCAAACAAAGCGCGTGTTAATCGCGTAAGTTGGTCCGGCACTAACTGACCTCAGAGGGTTACTGAGGTCACTTTGTGTGTTGAGATCGTTACATAAGATAAGATACAATTGCTAATGACTAATGACTAATGAGGAAGGTTTTATTGAGAAATCAAGTGTAGTAACACTAGTAGGGTGTTAGACCTATTTCAAAAAAAAACAGTTATTTCAGTCAGAAGAGGCCACTGTCACTTGACATTATTTTTTTATTTTATTGTTTGTAACTTTAACTAAATAAATAAGTCAATTTGAAGTTACTTTTCTTACTTTTTTGTCAAAATGAGTGACTTCCTAAAAAAAATCTAAACGACACTGAAAACTAGGACATAATAGAAAATCGGATTTCAGGATTTGTCCATATACCTATGCTAATTTTCAGTGTCATGTAGGAATTTAATTTCTAACGGGTAAAAACGCAAAATTAAATTCAAAAAATCAGGAAGTAAACTCTTGATTCATTTGATTGTCATTAATTTCCTAAAATCAAAACAAAGCATAATTATAATTACCTACCCGTTTTTTTCAAAAGGGTTTATTAATGCGAAATTTTGTGAAAATGTGTACGTAGATGTACGAATGTTTGTTGCTCTTTCAAGCAGGAACGGCTGAATGGATCTAGATGAAATTTGGTATAGATAGAGATCGTAGTCTGGAATAGCACGTAAACTGCCACATCTCAAATTGCCATAATAGGACGAAATTGTAGTTAGTTTACTATTAGGTACTATAATTATTCCAGCTATAATCCCGAAAATTTTGTACACTTTAATCCAGCTCACAACGCAAATTTTGAAGCCTTAGTCTTGTTTAACAATTTCAAATCAGCAAGACCCAAATGTATTTCCGTCGTCAAACACTTCCTTCGTCGCTAACCCTCCGAACAAGACCTGTTACACCGCATTACTCCAGCCGATTGCGTTCATTCACCAAATCCTGCGTCAAAACTGAGAATAACAGACAACAATCGCCGGGAGACTGGACCCGGAACCATGATTGATGATCCGACTTTAAACCAGATAAAGTTTCGTCAAGTTTGAAGTTACAGCTCTTTTCTTCAGAATTTCCGAAACAGAAAGGATAAAATGCAGCGTCGCGCGAGATATTTTTACGACGGGCGAAAGGAATTTCGCTAGATCGCTTTTGTGTATCTTTATCGCTACGTTGTTACGAGTATATGTATACTAAAGTCCAAATCGTTAAGCAATGTGTACTTAACCAAATAACTAAGAAATCGATCTAAAAACAGTTGAAATAAATGATGATCTAAAAAAGCAATGGGTCGGTTTATTCAACGGAGACTGGCTTGAAAGTCTATTAACGTTCGTAACACGACTGCTGCTCCAACAAATATTTATCTTTACACTAGCTACATAATTCGACTTCCTCTGCGAAGAATCCGTTTATTTTCAGGGATAAAAACAATTCCATGACCTTCTCAGGGTGTCAAGCTGACTCCATACCAAATGTTAACACGATCGGCTAAGTAATTAGGCGTGAAAGCGTAATAAACCATCTCACATTTACATTTATAATATTAGTTATGATATTATGATAAAACAAAGTCGCTCCACACTGCACCTGTGCGAAGGCAGAGCGTGTTGCTAATTCATTTCATTAAGGCATTTTATTAAAATAATATAAAGTTTAAAATAAGTACATAATAGTTCAAAATATAATTAACTTAACAAAATTGTTACAAATTAAATCTTACCTAAGCAAAACCACTCTATAGATTAAAAAGTTAGCACAGCTAATAATTTCGCTGAAAATTGCTTTATTAAACTATGTATTTTGATCCATTATACATTATAATCTTTACTAGCTTCTGCCCGCGACTTCGTCTGCGTAGAATTATACATATAAAACCTTCCTCTTGAATCACTCTATCTATGTAAGTACCTATTAAAAAAACCGCATCAAAATCCGTTGCGTAGTTTTAAAGATTTAAGCATACATAGGGCTGACAGCGGAAAGCGACTTTGTTTTATACTAAGTAGTGATGTATTCTGACCCACACCAGTTCATTACATAATACACTCCTATTATCCATACTTTGCAACATATGAGGTGTACAGGGTGTACTTCAGCTATAAGGCTGAGTTCTCAATAACAGTAAACAGTGGCGATCCGAATAAACCTGTCCTTTGGAGGAATAGTGCCATTTCCGTGCACCATGTGGCCATCGCTTTACGATCGGCGGTAAAACGGGAACTCTATAAATTATACATGGCGCGGAAATAGTTTAGGGTGCCTTTTAATGCTTTAGAATATCAGCTCATGATTCTAACGTTCGATTTTATGCATGTTACAAGGTAGTGCGAGGTTGCAGTTGTTCAGGTTCTATCAAATTCCAATCAATGTCTTAATCCGGACAGTTGAAACTGAATTCCCTGTCGCATCTGTTCCCCGAACAATAGGTACAATCTATACATTTTAGTATTAGAAAGAACGTAAACAATTTCCACATGTCTGTTTAAGGAAATCGGATTACTAATGTTTGGCAAATAATGTTCCCCAAAGCATCACATCGCAAATTTTGTTTCCCAAATTTTTATTTGGCAAAAATTCAATTGTCAAAACTACTTATCGCAATATTACAGTTAACAAACCTTTTTTTCGGCAAGTGATTATTTAGCAAATAATGAATTGGTCATGTTAATTTTCCCAAATTTTTTTTGGCAAATGTATCGTTTAGCATAACGTACTTAACCCAAAATATCGCATGGCATACGATTTCTATCGCAATGTGAGTAATGCGTAGGATAAACATAACAATATGATTATATTTTGTAAGTCTTATCTTTTATAAGTCCGAAATTTCAAAATGCCTAACGTTTACAATCGCGTTTTTCAAAATTCCGAATTTCAATACACCGAACAATAAGAAGTCCGAATGAATAATAATCCGAAATATCAAAACTACGAATTCCGATTATTAAAATACCGATTTTCAAAACTCCGAATATTATTGGAGTAAAACAAACATGTTCGCGGCTTAGGGGTGGCCCAAGGGCCACCCCCGCTGCACCTTAACCTAAGTTAATCCAATTCCTAATAAACAACATTTCGATCATTGAAAACACGAATTTCACTATCCCGAATATCAAATTTCCGAATTAGTAATGAAGTATCGGAAAAATAATAATCGGAATTTTGTTTTCGGGCCAATGATGACACTTCGGGCTTTTCATCATTCGGAGTTATACAAATCGGAATAATATACAACCGGAATTTTGAAATTAGGTTAAATAAATTTCGAGTTTCGGAGTTTTAAAAATCGGAATTAGTGAATTCGGAATAAAATATTTCGGAGTATTTGGGTGTTCCCGACTGTTTTGATACTAAATTGTACGAACTATTTCTTTGTTTAAGGAATTAAATATATAATTTCTGCCATTTGCTCATTTTATACTTAAAATTCCTGCAGTGTACCTACTATTGTATTACTGCAACAGTAAAAAATAATTATCATTTGCCAGATTTTTGCTATAAGTATACCATGCAAAGTGTCACATTTGGGAATTTTATTTTTGGAATATAACTTATGACAAAACAAAACATTTGCATAAGAAGCATTTGCTTAATAAAATCTTAACGAAGTGAAACTTTGCCAAATGATAGTTTGACCAAATGAACTAAATGCTAAATGTAACTTTGCTAAAGGTTCACATGGAAAATGTAAGTATTGCGATAAGTTGTTTGGGAAGTCATATTTGGGAAAAATAATTTGCCAAACGGCAGTACACCAAGGAAATCACACATTTTAAAAATCGGTAAGTAACTGGAAAATATAACCATACAAATCACAATCACGGATTGAAATTGTAAATTGCTGTTATTCATTTTTTAAAACAGTTTTTCAATAAAAAGTCTTGTCAAGATTGTTTACCTTCTTTTCAATACTGCAAGTGGGTCACCTGATGGTAAGCAAGCACCACAACCCATGGACACCCGCAACACTAGAGGATTGCAGATGCGTTGCCAGCCTAGAGGGCTGGGATAGAATACCTCTTGTGCCAGTAAATTCACCGGCTGTCTTACTGATAGGTTCGGGAACGTTGGGAAACACAAGGATATAATATAAAGAATTCAAACCCAGATTTCTTAGGAAACGCTGTTTAATGACTGACACGCGTCAAAGACAATCTAGAACACATCAGCTCCTTCACCTTTAGTTAGGAAACCTAAAATAGAAAACATACACAATAAATATAAAACAAACAATAGATTGGTATCAAAAACAGGACCCTATCATATCTTATAACTAATATTTTTCCTAGGTCTTAAAACCCTATCACAAGGAACCTCAGCGGGTGTTCGCTCTTCAGATCCTGATTCCTCAGTCTCGGTTCCTCGTTGTCCTACTGTCCCTACTTGCTGTCCTGCTAGATCTAACTGTTGCTGTTCTGTATCTACCTGTTGAGCTTCTGTCTCTCCCTGTTCCTCCCCCTCAACCGCATCTTGCCAGTCATCTCCTAAGTCTTCCTGATCTACTAATTGGAAAGGCGTTGACCAGGCGGGCTGTGACGCCTGTGACTTGAGTATGCAACGTCCTGTACTATTTACCAGAGGAACGTCATTAGACACGCAACGCATCAGCTGGTCAATGTGTCTTTTACAAATAACCTTATCTCCCACTAATTCTACTAGAAACATCCGGTTCCCCAATTTTTCAGTAATAGTGCCTTTTTTCCAAATTGGCTTCCTATCTACGTAGCACCTACACCAAACTAGTTCACCGATATTAAATGATCTTTTAGCTTCGTTTACCAATTCCGGCTCATCATGACGCGGCGGTACTAACAGGTCTAGCCTACCACGCAACTCGCGGCCCATCATTAACTTAGCGGGGGAAGCTCCTGTGGCGCAATGAGAAGTGTTTCGGTATTCAAACAAATAGTCTTGTAATTTTTCATAAACTTTGTATTTACAAGAATAAGTGCTTAAAATTGCCTTTAACATTCTCTTACACGTACGGACGCTATTTTCTGCCTGACCGTTACTGGAAGGGTGATAAATCGGAGACGTTAGGTAAGAGATGCCATTCGTTTTGCAAAACTCGTGAAATTCAGTGGACGAAATTTTTGCATCATTGTCGGATACTATAGTCTCAGGCAGGCCGAATCGAGAAAACAAAAATTTGAGCTTTAAAATAAGCTGCTTTGTCGTGGTACCACAACTCATATCAAAGCACTCCAGCCATTTGCTGAAAGCGTCAATGACCACAAGATACGTCCCCTGAGACACCGACATGTAGTCTAGATGTATGCGCACCCAGGGCGCGGCGGGCCGCGGCCAGGGTTGCGGCGGCGCGCGCGGCGGCGCGGGGCGTAGCGGCGCGCACACGTGGCACGCGCTCACCGTCTGCTCGATGTCCTGGTCTATGCCAGGCCACCAAACTCGGGATCGAGCAACGCTCTTTGTTCGGACAATACCTTGATGAGTTCGATGTAACTCGCGTAGTATTTCAGTCCTGTGCATGCTAGGAATCACGACTCTATGACCTCGTAGAAGGCAACCATCTTCTACTTCCAGGTCTGTTTTACAATGGAAATAAGGTAAAACATTTTTACATACTATCTTACGCGGCCAACCGTACTTGACATATTTCATTACGGTTCTAAGAACGTCATCATTCGCTGTCGCATGTCGTATGTCCTTATAAGTGACAGGCAGCCCCTCTAACTGGAGAGAATATAAAGCCGGTGACCACTTTTCAGCGTCTTCGTAAAGATCCGAGTCGCGCTGAACCAAAGGAGTTCTTGAAAAATAATCCGCAACCGGATTCTCTTTACCCGACGTATATTGAATTTTAAAATTATACGCAGACAGAAAAACTGCATACCTGACCAACCGTGACGCAGTAGTAACAGAGATGCCACCCTTTCTACCAAAAATTGCCAACAACGGTTTATGATCGGTTTTTAAAATAAAGGGATCTCGGCGGCCATACAAATATTGATGGAAGCGTTTAACACCGAATACAATAGCCGTAGCTTCTTTTTGCAGCTGACTATAATTACGTTCGCTCTGTAGCAGTGACCTTGAGCCAAACGCCAACGGGCGCTCTTGTCCGGCGGCGTCGACGGTGGCCAGCACGGCGCCCAAGCCGGCCGGGCCCGCGTCTACAGTCAGCACCAGCTGCGCCGTCGGCTCGAAATGCGCCAGCACGCGGTCGCTGCTGAGCTCGCGCTTCATTCTGTCGAAAGCCGCCTGCTGCCGCTCCGTCCACTCCCATCGTGCACCATCTCGCAACAATTCATGGAGTGGCGCCAATATTGATGACGCATTGGGGACAAAATTACGATAGTAATTTGCCATTCCTAGAAAACGTTTAAGTTCAGTTACATTAGTTGGTTCAGTCACTTTGACGATAGCCTCCACCTTTTTTGGTGACTTTTGCAGACCGTCTTTACTTATAATGTGCCCTAAATACCCAACGCTATCTTGAAAAAAAGAACATTTAGTTTTTTTCCAACCTAAAACCAGATTCCTGCAATCGCTGGAATACTTTTGCCAGCCGCTCCAAATGTATGTCTGTAGTCGGGCCTGTCACGCAAACGTCATCTAGGAAAACCGTTACGCCATCTATTCCCACCAAAAGGTTTTCAATCGTGCGCTGAAAAATTGCCGGGGCGCACGCCAAACCAAAAACTAATATTTTATATTTGAATAACCCTTTGGTGGTATTAATAGTCGTAAGTTTCTGCGATTCTTCTGACAGCCGTAACTGATTATAGGCCTGACTACAATCCAACTTTGAGTATTTCTGACCATTACTTAGCTTGGCAAAAATCTCCTCTATCCTTGGCAGAGGATATTTATCAACATAAATGTCATTATTCAATGTCACTGAGTAATCAGCGCAGACTCTAATACTACCATTAGACTTGGGCACCGGAACAATCGGCGTGGCGTAATCCGAGTGGTTCACGGGCTCCAGAATGCCTACCTCAACCAACCTCTCGAGTTCGGCCTCGACCTTATCCTTGATCGCAAACGGCAACGGCCGAGCCTTGCAAAACTTAGGCTTCGCACCTTCCTTTAACTGCAAAGTAACATCAGCACGTGTATAGCAACCTAATTCCTTACTAAACAGGTCTTTATACTTTTCAATCAATTGTGTCACCTTAAGTTTTTCAACAGACGCCAAATCAATCTTGTTATTCATTGAAGTTATGCATAATTTGAATTTTGCCATAAAATCTCTCCCTAGCAACGGGGGCCCACCATTTTCTACGACATAAAACTTAAGATCGTGGGTCAAACCGTTAAACGTTACTTTAATGGTAAAATACCCTAAAGGTTTAATTTTATGACCATTGTAAAAGCACATTCGAATGTTACATTTAAACATTTTCTGGTTGACAAAATGCGACAAATACAAATCTTTTGAAATAACATTAGCACTCGAACCAGAATCAATTTCCATTTTTAGGTTCGTACTATCATTGACTGCGATTGTTACAAAATAAGGTTCATTGTCCACACACCTTAAGTTGAAAAGCTGACACTCCTTGCAATCGCGGCATTCTCCTGCCGCAGGCGCCTCGTCCGAACTCGACTCCGTTTCTAAATTGATGTTCTTGACATGTCGTCCTTTCGCTTCACACATTTTCTTGAGATGACCTTTCCCTCTGCACCTTTGACAACGATAATTCTTGTAGCGGCACTTCTCCGCCGCGTGACCCTTCATGCCGCACACCGCGCATCGATCTCGTTGATCCTGTGTTCGCGGCCCCGCGCCAGCGCGGCCTGCGCCCGACCACAGCAGCGGTTCATCTTTCACAGCAGCGGCGGCCCCCGAGGCTCCCGGTGCCGTGGCCCTTGCTTCCCGCGCGGTGACAGTTTGCTTCGCTATTTCGAGCGCTTTTGCGTAGGTCAGTTTGCTTGCGTCTTGCTCGCACAGCCGGTCTCGTACAGGTCCTAGTTTGAGCCCAAGAACAAATCTGTCACGATATACCTTGTCTAGGCAGACTCCGAAGGCACAATGTACCGCTAGGCCTCGCAAACGAGCCGCCCAATCCTCGACAGATTCCTCCTCCGCTTGCACTGCGTTGTAAAAATTACCTAAGTCCGCAAACGTCGCCCGCGTTGGAGTCAGGTGCTTGTTCAGAAGTTCCACCAACTCATCGAAAGTCGAGGTCTCTACCTCCTTCGGATGACTTAGATTCCGTAGCAATAAGTACGCATCATCCGATAAATGAGTTATTAAAACAGCACGTTTTTTCTCCTCGGTCTGAATGTCATTCAGACTTAGAAATTGTTTGATTCGGTTCCGAAATATTTCCCACTCTTGACTTCTCGGGTCGAAACATGGTAGGGTTCCGAAGTTCATCGTCGCCAGTTGATAGGTTCGGGAACGTTGGGAAACACAAGGATATAATATAAAGAATTCAAACCCAGATTTCTTAGGAAACGCTGTTTAATGACTGACACGCGTCAAAGACAATCTAGAACACATCACTTACCCTCCACGTCGGAACACAGCAGTGCAAGCACTGCTGCTTGGCGGCAGGATTTTCGAGTAAGATGATGGTAGAAATTAAATTCAGTTCATTCAGAGCGTATTTCAAATTGAATTTATAAAAAAAATTCAACCGGAAGCATAATAAAATTGTTAGATACTTTACCAAGTTCCAATGGATTTCCAATTAAGTAATTCCATTAATTAATCGGCCAGAAAAATCAGTCAATTTATACAAAAAGGTCGGGCGGCCGTAATTACCGCTCAATAAGTCAATTAAACCGAAAGTTATCGAAGAGTCTGAATAAATTTGATTTTATACTTTGAGCCCTCTCGTTAGCGGCGTTCATTTTAAAACTGGTATTTTACTTGAGTACGTACGAAATATCACCATTAGGGTTCCTTACCGCAAGAGGAAAAAAAACGGAAACCTTATAGGATCACTTTGATAACTGTCCGCCCGTCCGTCCGTCTGTCAAGACCCTTTTTCTCAGGAACGCGTAGAGATATAAAGTTGAAATGAATACGTGGGTCCGCGGCTCTTTAGCGCTGTGAAATTATCAACCTATTAAGTCAATTCAATCGAACGATACAGTCACTAGAAAAGTTGTTTCCATACAAATTGCTGTGATCCCAAACGGAGGTATATTTCAAATTTTAAATTTGGTATGGAGCTATCTCATATTATAACGGGTATCGAAAAATAACGCAAGATTTGAATTTGCCGTCATTTTTGCATATTAGTGCTGGCAACCCTAAAAAAAAACTATTTGACAGTTGAATGTTTAGGTTTGTAAAAATGGTGGGTTATAAGAAAAACGCGTTTTCATTATTGACCAATATTTCAAATGTAATGAAAGTTTGGTGGGCACTATTCGAAAATCCCGTGCAAAAATATGGTCGGAATATTTATTTACGGACATTCTGACGCAATGATTCGGTGTTGCCATTTGAAAGGTTTGTTTTTTGACGACCATCTAACTAATATTATAAATGCGAAAGTATGGATGGATGGATGGATGGATGGATGGATGGATGGATGGATGGATGGATGGATGTATGGATGGATGTTTGTTTGTTACTCAATCACGCCAGAACGGCCCAACGGATCTGGATGAAATTTGGCACATAGATAGAGAAAAGTCTGGAATAGCACATAGGCTACTTTTTATCCCGGAAAATTGCGTAGTTCCCGCGGGATAGCGATAAACAAATTCTTTGCAGACGAAGTCGCTGGCAACAGCTAGTAATATTATAACAAAAGAAGCGCTGGCCGAAGTATCATAATTCTACTAATATTATAAATGCGATAGTTTGTCAGGTTGGGTGGACGTATGGATGTGACGATGTGAGTGTGTATATTTGGTTCTTCTTCACGCTGAAACGACTGGACAGATTTGGATAAAACTTGGAACGGAGATAGCTGGTACCCTAGATTAAAACATAGGCTACTTACCCCGGTCAATCGCATAGTGGCTAGCTTAGAGGGCCCGTGCCGAATAAACTATCAATAGGTATAGGTATCAGTCAGCTTACTGTCTAACTCGCTCGCAATCGCCATCGTGTTCATTTTGACAGTTCTTGTATGAATGTGACAGCTAGCTGATTCCGATGCCGATTGTCAGCCCATACATGAACTGTCAAAATGAACGCGATGGCGGTTGCGAGCGAGTTAGACAAGCCTACAGTTGTTAGTCAAATTCTACGTGGACGAAGTCACGGGCAGAAGCAAGTAATATATGTTTTGAAGCGTTTGTTGTCTTTATCAGAGCGAGTGCTGTTGTGACACGAGTAGTCGGGTTCTTGTCGACGTCTCTAATTGGGCTGTTCACGAGGAGCGTAGGAATATCCAATTCCGTATATAGGCGTGAAAATGGCCGCGCTGGCCTGCCACGCTAACCTATACTATACAGACTTTTCACTTTGCAGACCTAAAACATATTATATCTCCTTTTTTCTGGTAATTTGTTATCATTTTTTTTGTTCCTACCTATCCCTTCTGACTCCGAGCTGGTATTTACCTATATTTTAATGTTTACTGTTTAAACTATGAAACTAAACGATAGATCATCCTTAAACTAAAATTCATAGCACCGTATGTTGGAGTGTGAACGCAACCTCTTTAGACATAAGCGAACTACTTTATAATAATATATGTTTATGACGTTATTGTCAATGTCACTGTTCTTACCTTAAAAGCCTTCGTACCGAACACCACTCTTTTTATTTCCCTATACACATACGTTTTATATCCACTTAAATTCATCACCGAAACTTTTTTATTTATAAAAATAGATTTGCCACGGATGGAAATATTTTTTGTCGAGGTTTGAACTTCAATTTTGTCCATACTCACCCCGTTTTACGGTACGAAAGGAGGGGGACTAGACATGGAATTCAACTAATCCACACTAATCCCTACTAATATTATAAATGTGTGTCTGTCTGTCTGTCACGCTTTTGCACCTGAATCAGCACTGATTTGAATGAAATTTGGTACACAGCTTCAGTCCCGGGTAAGGACAAAAGGTAGTTTTTATCCCAAAACTAGCATACCTCTCCGTCTTTACACGGGTGCAGTCAGTGTTTCTCTACTACATTATGCATGTATTATTCATATAAACCTTCTTCTTGAATTACTAATTTAGTCTATTAAAAAAAACCGTATCAAAATCCGTTGCATAGTTTTAAAGATCTAAGCATAAATAGAGACAGACAGACAGCGGAAAGTGACTTTGTTTTATACTATGTAGTGATACGCATTGTTCCCGCGGGAAAAACCGCTAAACCGCTAGTCACTACATAACAAAGTCACTTTCTCTGTCCCTTTGTCCCTATATCCCTATGTCCCTATGTATGCTTAAATCTTTAAAACTACGCAACGGATTTTGATGCGGTTTTTTTAATAGATAGAGTGAATCTAGAGAAAGGTCTATATCTACATCTACATCTACACTAATATTATAAAGAGGAAAGATTTGTACCTATTTTTGTATGTTTGTAATGAATAGGCTCAAAAAGTACTGGGCCGATTTAAAAAATTCTTTCACCAATAGAATGCTACATTCTTCCAATTTGACATAGGCTACATTTCATTTTGAAAAAAATTAGGGATCCTTGGTAAAATTTGAACAATGTAACCGAAGGTGTACAAAAATGAGTCTTAAAATGTCTTTCGTCGAATGCGCTGCCGAAACTATTAGCGATAGAACAAAATAATGTACAACAATATTGAAGAACATCATAATGTCTACAAAAAACTCCTTGTCTACCCCGTGCGAAGCGGGACGGGCTGCTAGTGTATAATACATGCATAATATACCGTGCGAAGCCGGGGCGGGCCGCTAGTTGATAATAATACTGAAACATTTTATTGCTGCAAATTAGTTGGAGCGCCCGATTATCGAAATTAGTGTAAGCTCAAAGCTAAGCGCCCCTGCTCAGATCAGTGGCGCGGCAGGCTATTTGCTCTTTGATATTAATTCCAATTACACCATTTAATTCTCTAATTAGTAATAATAAGCAGCTCAGCAGTTTCAGTTTTCCATGCTGGTCTGGGAGGAGGAAAAAACATAGAATGCACCTGTTGCTTCTTGTCCCACGCAGATGGTAAAAGCGCAGTAGGTACTCACGATACAACGTATGAAACTCGACCCGGGTTATTTTTGCTCGTCCGTGTACTTAATCTGAGGCATAAAACGACGTAAGACATTATCCGTCGCTATAAACTTTTAAACTTGATAGCACTTTCAAACTCACTTGAAGTACACTTTCTCTTGACTCGGTCTGTGTTTTTTTTTCTATAAAATTGTGTGTGCATGCTCTTATATTTGTGTCTTGAAAAAAGGTCTGGTAGTTTCAAAAAACGACATGTAAAACACCCCTGGCGGCCTATTTGCAAAATAAAATTAATTTTGAAAAAAATGTCTTCTTTCTTTCACTTTAATAAAAGAGTGAGACAACTGTTCAGTTTATAGACTACGGGCGTGTGAGTAGCGTTAGCAGGTGCCCCGTAATCGAGATCTAGTACACTGTTATACAGGGTGGAACCATTTTTATAATGAGCCCGCTTTTTACGGCGCTCGCCAATTTACTTGATGGGCGAGTGATCTTGTGATAGGATGTTATGTTGCTATCGTTACTTGGCCTTTTAGGGTCTTTTACTCAATTTAACTATAATTAAGTGGGCATATTGCTGATAAAAGGCCGGTCCGCGCGTGTGTTACGAAAACTGGGCCCATTTTTAACCCCTGACATAAATTGAGGGGTGTTATTTATTTATTTTTATTTATTTATATATCCACCCTTACAACTATTTTTACAGGAACTAAGCCTAAGACAATAGCGTAACTATTTGCACTCCATGTAACGGAGCCTACCTATCCGAATCATTTCGCCTATAACTAATTATGAACAGTGCGGACTTTGTGAATTCATTCATAGAACACGAAAACAAGTCAATGTTTTCCGCTATGAGGTTTAGAGTGCGCAGTGCGCGCGACATCGGAGCCATGCGGAGCAGGTTGGTGCGCCCGCGCGGCGTCGCCAGCAACCGCGGCCGGCGGCGGCGCCACACACACCCCAAGGGGGCAACACATACTAACATACCTTAACACTATACTGTTGTATATTTTGCCCCTAATTAACTGAAAAATGTATTTGACTAATTATAAGTTTGATGTCGATGTTTCTGTGTGTGTGTCTGTCTATGGCTTTGTAGCTCTCGAACGAATAGAGCGATTTCATTGGAAAGCCAGTTTCCTTGCGGTGGTTCTTAGCCATTTTGGTAAAAATCGGTCCCGTAGTTTGAAGAGTATCAGCTCTTTTCCGAAATGATGTAAGGCATTTTTTGCACACAATTGTTTTTTTACTTCACTTATGCGGCGTTTATTGTATCTACAATTAGATGCTCGTGATTAAAGAAATGAAGTCGACGCCAAGCAATATGTAATGCGTTTCAAGTGATAACATAAGTTTCAATCAACTTTATGAACATTATCGAAGCTTATAAAGTAAGCAAATAAACGCGCCTCTAATCCATTTACTAACTTTGCTTTGCTTGTCAGATAAAATAAAACGTTTATTTTGCTCGGCAGTCACATAATAAAGGTCAAAGAAGACACGACACATCAAGCCAAACTTAAAACTAAATATCTTCCGCTGTTTATTAGTGCGCTACAGGAGTGCAAAAGACTTTTGATTCAGTGTCAAAATGCTCGTACATTCGAGGGCATAAATATGGATATCTACAGAAATCATACAATAATGGCATAAAGGTGTATAGATTATTTTGACGTCTTGGCAACGTACTGTAAGAACTGTAAGAAGAATATAAGACTCGGGAGGGTTGTAGCCAGCTCTGCCATCACTAGAGCTAAACTTGCTGGATTTAATGCGAGTACGGGGTTCATACGCTCGGAAGCTATTATTATTTCTTCAATTAAACCGATTATAATCTTTTTAATGTTATATTTGAATGTTAGCTTTATATAATTTTACAGTATGACAGCCTTCTAAGGCGACTCAGGGGAAACACTTGTTTTCTTCGACCGATCTAAAATTCTAAACAAAAATTACTATTAACGGCATTACCTGCCAGCGAGTTGGTTTGTATATGCAACCTTTTGCCTATACAAACTCCAACTGAGCGTATGAACCCCGTACTCGGATTAAATCCAGCAAGTTTAGCTCTAGTGATGGCAGAGCTGGCTACAATCCTCCCGAGTCTTACAGTACATTATATTTATGCCCTTGACTGCCCCTAGCAGCAAAACACTAGCATTCCACCACGACCCATAGCCTACTAGGTACACACAAGTTCATAAGTTGCTTCACGAATCTAGCGACCAATAAAAAATCACCTAATAATGACTTTAGGGAAGTTTGGGGGGTGGCACAATAGAGAGATCTCTCTCCAGGCAGATGTTATGCCTGGGGACCGAAGTCCGAAGGAAGAGAGTTGGAAGTTGTATTTATGCATCCGTGTTGAGAAACTTCGTTAGCGCGATGTAGAACGATGTGACAGCTGTCAATAGAGCTGTCATTAGAAGTGGGGCGCTGGCTACTCGTGCGTCATAGTAGTTGTGTAGAGGCCAACTAGGTGGCGCCAGTGTCGCTACACAAGTTAGATCTTCCTATGTAATGCTGCAAGCTATACTTAAGCATATTTGTAAAGAAAGTACAACTAAACCACATGATTGAACTGCAGGATAACAATGGTGTAGGTAACGATGGTGGTGAGTATGTGCAGCAGCAGCGGCATCTGCACCGGCAGCTTGGCCAGCACCCGCACCGCCACCGGCGCCGCCGCCGTCTGCCGCAGCAGCCCGCGCACCGGCTTAAGCAGCGCCGATGCTTCGCCATCTGGAACTACCACACACCAGCTTTGAGTAGGCACTTGAATCTTATATTTCACAAAAATAATGCAAAGTTTACCGGCTTCTGTGTCTGTGCGTTTCATAGATACGCGAATCTAAAGGTGGGTTCAGACCACACAATCGCAGAGCCAGAATCAGAGTAGAGCATCCATTCTTGTTCTATTTTTGTTTATATCATAGTGGGTAAACGAGCAAGTTAGTCACCTGATGGAACGTAATTGACAACATTTCATTTTTATAACACCTGGAAATGTATATATGGTTCGAAAGCATTTTGCCTCCTGATAACTGCAATATATAATATATAATTTTAATATCGTTTATTATAAAAAATAAAAAATTATTAAAAATATGTCCTAATTTTACCAAAACTACCACAGGATAGGTGAAACGCCTTTGCTTTTTTCACGAGAAAAAATAAGCGATCATAATTTTGTATTTTTGACAACTTCAAAGTACAAGGGGGGCAACACTGAAATTCTGTTTTCGAAGTTCGTTGCATACCTTCTCTCTCACTCTCCAGATAATGACTATTAGTATGAGCGAAACAGCACAAAGCGAACCTCGAAAATCGAATTTTGGAGAATAGGGCCTGACATTGACAATTTGAAATTGACGTCAGTTTTTTTTTCTATAGAGAAAAGACAAAAGGATAAGTGTCTATTCTGCGATAGTATCGGAGTTACGCCCTTTTAGAATAAGCAAAAATTAATAAATTTATAATAATTTAAATACAAACCCTAGCGAAAAAATTAAACTGACAGCATGTTCATCTTTTCAAACAAAATATAGAGAACCATTAAAATGATAGGCTCAGAAATATGAAATGTTGTCAATTACCTCTGCCCATAGACACTTCATCATAATAGGGTGTTATTTCTATAATTTGATTTTTGCTGTGACTGATTTTTGTATGCCTATCGGCAAAACATAGTGTTGCTTGTCAAACTTATCCACGACTGTATCCAGTTGTACCTATGTTTACAATTAAATCACTTTGACTTTGACTTTTTTTGGTGAAATACTTAAGTAAATGACTGAATGTGCGAATAGACAAATTGACGTTACAAATTAGAATAATGACTTGAGTCCCATATCAGTTCTGTACACTGCTAGCCAGTGACGTGGCGTCCATAGAACTCGATTCCCACTGGCTTGTCTATTTTAAGGCAGTTGGGCAATTTATTGTGCAGAATTATTGATTGATTTAATTTAATTTGATTTGACTTCATTTAATTTTATATAGTTTAGTTTGATTTAATTTGAGCAAATTCAATTCAATTATTTCACGACATTATTCTTTCTTTCTTTTTAAATATTCTGTTGTTATATGGACGTAAGACTGGCAATAAAACATTTCATTTAATTTCATTACATTTCATTTCTTTCATTTCAATTAGAGGAAAAGGGTAGTTAAAATCCCTTCGGCTTGCCTTCTGATATACATGACGCCACGCCACTGACTGCTACATAACAACATGTCATTTACACCTATAAGAGCGTGTTGCCGGCTCTTTAAGAAAAGAATAGGCTCGTTTTTTGAAGACCCCTAAGTCGTAATTGTGGTCTTGGACTGCCAACTGTGAGATGTAATTCGTTTGGGAAGAACAGACTTGGAAGAACAACAAAAGAGTTAATTGTCTCTGTTTACACTAAGAGAATTTGCAGGGTGGGGATAGACTGAGCATTTGCTCGTTTAGTCTAAATCCCCCATGAAATGATTTCACTCAGCATTATTGAATAGCAAGTGTTGACAACTTACACGCGACCAGACAGACGTACAGCTTTGTCAAAGATCTCTTAAGGTCGTCCATTGCATTTTGTGCCAGTTGACCAAAAATAAGCAACGAAACAATTGTCCCCGAATAATTGATTAACTGAAGGACAGTTAGCACGTGGCCGTCATCTTTCTCATGTTCCTAGAATAAGAACGAAAGTTAAAATACAAACAATATCTCTAAAAGAAGAAGTGATCAAATAAATGTCTCGGAATTTCGCTTATTACGCATGGAAAGGTCTGTTAACTTGTGTTGCACATCTCTTATTGTATTATTAACATGTAGGTATGGCTAGTCTGTTAGTGTTAAATGTAAGATTATTGTAAATAAAGAAATAAATAATATAAAAATCTTAATAAATAATAAATATTACTTAAGTACCTACCTTAATGATAGCAATGCTACGATATGCTAAAAATATGTAGAACAAAGTAAGATTGAAGAACGACAACACCACCTGCAAAGAGTAGTAAAGTGGCGCTTCAGTGAAGCTAAATCCCAAACACAAAGTAAAGTTAGGTAGGAAAACTTACTTGAAATCCGAAACATTGCTTCAATTTATCGCTGCAGACCTTTAGGCAATTGAATATTGTGACAATCTTGCACATATCGTCACGTAATATGCTGAATTCAATATCATTATAACTTTTATCAGTCATTTCGATAAACGTTGTAAGTGTTGCGCTGATTTGTTTCAATGCCAAAGTAATGATGCCAATAAAAAAGTTGAAAATTAAAATTTCCACATAAAATTGAGCCTCTTTCCACATCGCTAGGATTGTATGTGCAGAAAGTATGATGAACTGGCGCGAACCGGAAACGTATGACAACGTATATGCCGAAAATAAAATACTAGAAAACATGATAACGCATGTTGTCAGACGAATAACGAGGACCGCAATACTTCTTACGGTGAATTTGTGCAGAGCTTGCGGATACGTGCAGGCATTTAACTTGCAACAACACTCGTGCATAACGTCGAATTTCGAAATGGCAATTTTAAAAGTAATTGACTGACGGATGCCGATGATAATGTTTGTCATCGTAATGATAGTTGTGAATAGGTTGTAGAAGAACGTGTACATGAACAACATGAAATTTCCCTCGTAAAAAGAATTGTAGAAAAATGTGTTGTAATGTGCAGAAGACGCCAGATACGTGAGCGATGCGCTGACGGCCCGCAGCGTCGCCAGCTTCTGAGAACGATCGCTTAACGTAGAGAAATTGCGATAAACGCACATCACGTTTTCTATTATAATAAAAAAATTAACTAGCTTAATTTTTGATCTCAGTTTTGCCATAACTACGTCGCAATAAGTTGGTAGCTCAGTACAAATTGAGCGTCCGTGAAGTGAGCTTGTCAATAAAGGAAACCATTAGGAAGTAATGAATGGGTGAGCCATTAAAAAAATTGTTCAATTTAATCAATCAATTTATTTTATTGAGAAACGTAGATACATAAATGGTGTTACAAACGTATACAAGTCGCTATGTTTTGCCCCGAGGCATACAAATACAGATCGATAAGTAGAATTATATGTCACCATTTTAAAAATACAAAACATTTAAATGTCAAATATAAGAAATTCATAAAAATATTGTCAATTGCAAAAAAAAAGAAAATAATAACGATGGAAATTAAATTAAAACAAAACAATAGAGGTAAAGGAAGTCAATAACTTAATTATAACATACAAAACATGGTAACATTCCGGTTTCTATGTTGGTATTTTAGGTGTTTATTTTATTCTACTAGGCATTATGAAGTTAATAAGAAAATTAAAGACGACACTTGAATATTTTAATGTTGCGGCGATCGTATAGCCAATAAAAGATTTCTACTCATTTTGTTGACACAGACTATTCTAAAGTGACGCTTTTAGTTAATCCTACTAATATTATAAATGCGAAAGCTTGTGAGAATGGATGGATGGATGTGACGATGTGAGCGTGTATTTTTATTCTTTCTTCACGCTAAAACGACTGGACGGATTTGGATAAAATTTGGAACGATGATAGCTGGTACCCTAGATTAAAACATATACTACTTTTTATCCCAGAAAATCGCATAATTCCCGCGGGATAGCGATAAAATTGTCAAAGGGCTGCTTAGAGTCGCAACGTAAATAATTATTGCAGAATATAACAAAACGTAATCGTTTGCCTTTCGTGAATTTAATCGACGTCTCTGAGTGTGAAAGTTAAAACTTTAATTACCTACCAGTCGGCTGTAGTGGCTGACGGTGGAAATTCAAAACTGTTTTACCGTGATCACGGATCAAGTTCAAGTTTGAAGTGATTACGTCTTTATTATTTTAACAACCATAAAAATACTATACACGAACGAATAAACAAAACAACGATGAGATAATCAAAGTATAAATAACATGTTTCTGTAATATTAACTTTACAATGACTACGTAATTAAACCACGTGGTTGAACTGCAAAAGAACTAGAGTATAGGAAACGATGGTGGTGAGTATGTGCAGCAGCAGCGGCATCTGCACCGGCAGCTTGGCCAGCACCCGCACCGCCACCGGCGCCGCCGCCGTCTGCCGCAGCAGCCCGCGCACACCCGCACGCAGCGACGACGCTTTGGGATCTGCCAAAAATTCAAAATTAAAAAACCCCCTCACGCGAAGCTGTCAAAAAAACCACAACCGGTAATATAATAATTATTTGCCAAAAATGCCTTAATCATTTGGATTTTTTTGTTTTTGCTATACATCCTAAATCCTAGGAAAGTTACTTATAATGTATAACTAGCTGTTGCCAGCGACTTTGTCCGCAAAGAATTCGTTTATCGCTATCCCGCGGGAACTACGCAATTTTCCGGGATAAAAGTAGCCTATGTGCTATTCCAGACTTTTCTCTATCTATGTGCCGAATTTCATCCAGATCCGTTGGGCCGTTCTGGCGTGATTGAGTAACAAACAAACATCCATCCATCCATCCATCCATCCATACTTTCGCATTTATAATATTAGTTAGATAGGTTTTTTTAAGTTATAGTGCACGAAACTTTTCAGAGTTATCCAGACTACCTATCTTGACGAGTTTGTGGAATATTATTTTTCATTTTGACGGCACCCGATATAAGTATTCTGCAAAACGCAAACTCCTTTGCAAAAACCTGCATTTTTGTTCTATTTTGATTTTTAGGAAATTATTCATCCTACTAATATTATAAATGCGAAAGTTTGTGAGTGACGATGTGAGTGAGTTTGTATGTTTGTTCCTTCTTCACGCTAAAACGACTGGACAGATTTGGATACAATTTGGAACGAAGATAGCTGGTACCCTAGATTAAAACATAGGCTACTTTTTGTCCCGGAAAATTGTGTAGTTCCCGCGGGATTGCAACAAACATATCAATTGCTAATTTTACGCGGACGAAGTCGCGGGCAGAAGCTACATATTTTTACAATATAAGGTAACTTCATTGACTTTCTCCTTTACTTATAAGTTACAAATAATAAAATAAAAAAATAATATCGAGTGTGGCCTCTGGCTGCAATAAGTGCTGCGATTCTTCGTGAAAAGAGATGGGTTGCAAATGGACTTAAATGAGATGAGGAACTTACCATTGAGTAGATTGTGATAGACCATTGCTAAAGTTCTGCTCAGATCGTCCATCGCGTTCTTTGCTGACTGTCCTCCGTGAAGCAACAAAACAATGGCCGCCATGTCAACAAACAAGTGAACAACAGTCAACGTGAAATCTCCTATTATTTTACCCTCCTAAAATAACAAAAAAGAAGGACCGTGATGTGGAACAGAGTGTTAACAAATACGGGTATTGGGTTATTATTTCTTCCTAGAAAAATAACGAAAAACAAGTGTAAAGCTGTGTAGGACGTCCAATGATGGACATTAGGTCTCCCCCATAGACCTCCAGTTCCCTCGGTTGGAAGCGACTGGCATCCACCGTGAACCCGCGACTGTCATCCGTCCATCTCGTTGGTGGACGTCCTACGAGTGAAGCAGTGATGAATAGATTTAATAAATAAAAATAATGTGTTGAAATTCTTTACAACAACCTTAATCGCGTCGATGACACGATAATTCAAAAACACGTAGCAGAAAGTCAGATAGAACAGCGAAAACGACACCTGCAACAAGTAGACAGTTAAAATCCGTTGCTGTTCTCACGGGTTCGGTTCCAGTTTTAGTAATACCAACCTGAAGCCCAAAACATTGCATCAAATTATTACAGCATACCGTTAAACAATTGCATATTAAACTTAATTTGCCCACGTTTTCTTGCAGCCGTTCGCAATCAATTGTTACGAGTACATTCCCAGTTTGACCATCAACAGATTTTTTAACTGACGTCATGAGCGTCCTCTTCATGTGTCTGAGTGTCACAGTAACAAAGCCGATGCAAAAGACGAAAAATGACATCTCAAAATAAAATTGAGCCTCCCTCCACATCACTAAGACAGATTCCACTACGAACATTACTAATGAGAATCGATTTAATGTACCGAGTCCCTCTCTGGCTAGAAATAAAATAGTAACAAGCAAGGATAAAGAGACTAATGTAAGAATAGTGACGTTAATAATACTGCGCGAGACCAGCCTGCGCTGCGCCCGCGCATAAGCGCCGTCATGTCTGCAGTGGGCGTGGACGAGCTCCATCCTCGATATCATAATTCGGAAAGATTCTGATTGCTGGATACCAATGATAAAGTTTGCTATTGTAATGATAGTTGCGAATAAATTATACATGAATATGTATAAAAAAAAGATATAATCTGACATGTAGAATCGCCTATGGATGAACGTGTGATAATGTATAAATGATGCCGTATACATCAAAGTCACAAAAACAACTCGTACTGTCACCAAGATCTGCGCCCGTTTGCTTAATGTAGAAAAATTACGATAAACACACATCAAATTCTCTGTAGCGATGAATATGTTTAAGATTTTCATTTTTTTATCCTTTTGTCTTTTACAATTACGTCTACGTCGAATGGAGGCCGAATAAAATAAAATTATAGGCCGTGAAATTGATGAGGCACTCACCTGATTAATATGTTTTAAAAGAAATTAGGTACAATCAAGCATTGTGGTATGTTTTCGTAGTTCTAATATTTTCTTTCTAGACTATCAAGTACTATTTTATTGAATCAGGCGTTACTTTGCGGAGGTCCATTTCAATGAACTCAAAATATTTACCTTGCTACTCCGCTACTTACGTGCAAGATAACCAAGCTTGTGCGAAATATATACGTTTTGCATGCAAGCCCTCCCACCACTACTACCACACAAAACGCACACAAATCCCACAAACTTAATTAATCCTATCACCACACAAACACTGACGCGCGTTTCGATCCCTCTACGGGATCATTATCAAAGTTAATATATATAGTAATAATATATATATAATATATATAGGTAGGTAATATATATAGTTAGTTAGTATATATTTCGCACAAGCTTGGTTATCTTGCACGTAAGTAGCGGAGTAGCAAGGTAAATATTTTGAGTTCATTATCAAGTACTACTTTTTTAATGGATAAAAGGCAATCGAAAAAATTGGTCACGGGAGGGGAACCAACAACTCCAAGACGACCGGTACTCGATGGCCGACTTAGAAAATATCTATAAAATTATTTTTTACCACACAAGAAATAGGAAACGAACAGTTATAGATCGCCATTCATGCGAAATTCAATGCGCTGTCCTCCACACTGACCTCGTCGCAAGGAATACCGACCGAATAAAGTGTTGCCACAACTGAGTTCCCAAAAAGTACATAAACAGCGCTGAAAATGTACATCTTGGGATAAAAAGGTACATAAGCATTTTTTTTACTCAACTCTTAACACAGGCGATAGCTCTCAATTTTGCCACAACTGTTTGGCGGCGGTTTATAAAATGTTACACATAGTTTTGGATTTGAAAAGGTACGTAAACTGGACCCCATTACACATATCACATTGGAGGGTAAAAAGGTACGTCAAATGTGTAAAATGTACGCTAACGGCAACACTGCGAATAACCGACTAAAAGCAACTTCAGCTTCGTCATTTTTGTGTGCGTCTTGTCTTTACGGGAGCATCTAGTGAAATTAAAAATTTATTGAACGCCAATAACTAATCAAAATATTTCCCTTTTACATTTTGTGTTGCTGTAATTGGGTCAGATGAAATAAATAATCTAAATATCTAAGAATAAGTGATTAATGTAAATAGAAGTACTTCCATGCTGGGTTGGTAGCAAAGAAATAACATAGAATGTACCAGCTGCTTTCCTTCCCGCGCAGATGGTAAAACCATCGAGGGAATGGGCGAAAATCTTAGGAATCATGTCATAGGCGTTGCGGCTAGCAGCCCATTACTATTTTGATTCCCTTTTCTAAGTATGCGCCCACAATTATGATAAACGTGGCCTTTAGGTCTCGTTACCTTAAGATAACCTAGGTATAGATATAGACGTAGTTGTGTGTGTGTGTGTGTGTGTGTGTGTGTGTGTGTGTGTATGTATAATAAATAGAAGAATAATTTAATTACAACGTGTTACTAATTATCAGCTCCAAGGAACAACGTGAGAAAAACAATTAAATATGATTGGTCGGTTCTGTATGTCTCCACTCCAAGTTGCCAGAGAAAACTTCAGAAACAAAAAGGAATGAAGCTTAGAAGTTTGACAAATACTGCACAGTCTGCTCGGTCTCTGATGTTAGGTATAAAAGTGAGGCTCATTGTTTTCCAAAGAACTTATGTGAATTTATGGTTAAGTTTTGAATAATAATACAACAGTAATATCGTTAAAACGTTTATTATCAAGCATTCCAAATAAATCAATGTATTTGTGAGAATTGGAAAACGAAAAATATGCTTATAGGTATTATGCTCTTTGATAATCTCAAATCGCATACAAGTTTTTAATTAATTTTCAAATTCAAACATTTATTTCAGACCAAGTCCATTATGTGTTAGATTACATTACGTTATCCTTTGTTAGTTACTAATTACTTCGACGTTTCGGACATGCTGCGCCGTGCATGGTCTTGAAATCAAGTTTGCGAAGTTCGGATCACTTTAAATAATGGGTGCAAGTCGTGAAAGTTCAAAGTTTTTTGATAATCACCAAAGATAATATTAAATGAAAAAATAAACCACGCTTCAATCGAGTAATCATAAGTAAACAAAAGAATTATTAAATTCTATGCCAAAATGCCTTACATCATTTTGGAAAAGAGCTGATACTCTTCAAACCGCGGAACCGATTTTTACCAAATATGGCTAAAACCCTCCGCAAGGAAACTGGCTTTCGAATGAAAAATTCACATTAAAATCGGTCTATTCGTTTGAGAGCTACGATGCCACAGACAGACACACACACATATATCGACGTCAAACTTATAAATAATAATAAATAAATAAATAAATAAATAAATATTAGGGAACCATTCATACAAATTGACCTAGTCCCAAAGTAAGCGCTAGTAAGGCTTGTGTTATGGCTACTAGACAACGATATACATACTTACATATATAGAGAAATACATACTTATACATTTTTTTTTTTTTTCTTATACAAATAGAAAACATACATAACTCACGAACAAATATTCGGGCACAGAGGCATTTCATCTAAGCCCTCTAGGTTGGCAACGCATCTGCAATCCCTCCGGGGTTGCGGGTGTCTATGGGCAGTGGTGATCGCTTACCATCAGGTGACCCACTTGCTCGTTTGCCTTCCTATTCATATAAAAAAAAAATATTAAAAAAAATTCGTGCTCATCACACAAATATATGCCCTTACCAGGATTCGAACCCAGGACGCTTGCTCCGCAGGCAGGGTCACTACCAATTAGGCCAACCGCGTCGTCAAAACACCCTCACACACACTTATAACACCCTCTTATTGCGTCGAGAGTTAAATAAAAATAGTTATTTTCCCTATAGGTATCTTACGCAATCATTTGAGTTGTATTAAACGACGTGATTAAATTGTAGCATAATGATTGTGTATGACACTATAGTGGACAAAGCTTGCAGCAGGACAGTCATCCGCACCGGCAGCCCCGGCAGGATCTGAACCCGGAACGGCTCTGTTGACATTTTGCGAAGAAAATCCTTCACTGCTCTTCTCAGTTTCAAGGTATTAGACGACAGAGCAGTATCGGGAGCTGGAAATAATATTCTAAAATTGTTTAATGTCCTTAAATCAAATGCTGGCAACCTTCCATGCTGCTGGTCTGGGAGCAAAGAAAAAACATAGAATGTACCAGTTGCTTCTCTCCCCGCGCAGACGAAAAAGGCCATCGAGGGAATAAAGGCATACTACCCATTAAGAAGACGCTGGACAACCTTCCTGCCACACGCCTTCTTTCTCGAAAACCCATCTGGTCAGACCCCCAAATCCAAGGCCCAGACCGTTTCTGTACTGACTCAGAATGGAGAAAAAGCTGGGATACATCTTTCTCAAACAGTCCTGATCTCGACCCAACCAAGGAACCCGGCTTAGATGAACCACGAAGGATCTGGGTCGCGCTCAACAGAATTAGGACAGGGGTTAGCTGCTGTAACTACAATCTCCACAAGTGGGGCTACAAGTCCTCCCCGAGATGCGACTGTGGTGCACCTGAACAGACGACTGCCCATATTGTGGAGGAATGTCCTGGAAGACGCTTTGCGGGAGAGATACGTGATTTGCACGAGCTTACTGGGGATGCCAGGGTGTGGCTATCAAACCTAGACAT
Organism: Pandemis heparana; assembly: GCA_963854515.1. Lineage (NCBI taxonomy): Eukaryota > Metazoa > Arthropoda > Insecta > Lepidoptera > Tortricidae > Pandemis > Pandemis heparana. Next base: position 240,563 of record OY978009.1, on the reverse strand, counting down.
TCAATTGTGAAGCATGACTGTTTTTATTTTTGTAATTTGACATTGTAATTTTAATTTATATTGTACTTCTGAAAATAAAGCCATACGATAATAATAATAATCGAGGGAATGGAAAAATCTTAGGAATCATGTTGTATTTTCGTAACCCATCACTATTTTTGATTCCCCCTTCCTCCTGTACGCCCGCAATCAAGGCAGCCTTCAGATCTTGATACAGGCTCTTCCTGCGTGAATGACGTGACGCGAATTATGTCATCATCATCATCATCAGCCTGAAGACGTCCACTGTTGAACAAAGGCCTCCCCCTTAGCACACCATAATGAACGACAACTCGCCACCTGCATCCACCGGTTTTCCGCAACTTTCACGATGTCGTCAGTCCCCTAGGTAGGGTAGGACCCTACTCGTAGTGTTGTACATCTATCTGTCTCACCTGTAAAACTTAAGTGTTTTATGTACAATAAAGAGTTATACATACATACATACATACATACACTGCGTCTTCCGGTTCGTGGTCGCCACTCGAAAGAAAGAAAGAAGACATTTATTCATTTTGCAAGACACACAAATATAAGAGCATACACAATTTCATAGAAACAACAACAAAAACAAACAAAAAACACAGACATGAAAACTCGAGAACTTTTCTTCCCCAACGGTTGTCTGTTCTACGATCTACGAGCGATGTGGCCTGCCTATTGCCACTTCAACGTACATACGCTTTGAGCTATGTCGGTAATTCTAGTTCTTCGGTGAATCTCCACATTCCGGATTCCGTCGCGCAAAGAAACTCGTAGCATAGCTCTCTCTTCATAGCTCGTTGAGCGACTCTGAACCTTTCCAAAAGGCCAGCAGTCAGGGACCACGTCTCAGAGCCATAAGTCATCAAGCGATTTATGTATTTAGTACATTATGTGTGTATGTTGAGATTAATAAAATAAGCGGTTTTTTTTGAAACTCACACATCAGTAGCCTACTGTGTAGCCGTGCCATGGATCTCTTCAAGTCGTCCATCTCGTTGTGAGCTCTCTGTCCGGCGTGGAGCATCGAAGCCATGTGACGCATGAACAGTATCAACTGCATGATGGTAATCATGTACCCAATGCCACCATTGTATGCCTGGAAATAATTTGAATAATGTTAATTAGATAATTAATAAATCAAGTCTTTGTTCCTTACAGGGTAGACAGCCTAAGGTAACAAGAACTAAAGGCCGTGGTAAGCATGATTGTGGGTGTTAGGTGGAAAGGGGAATCAAAATAGTAATGGGTTGCTAGCATCGCCTATAACATGATTCCTAAGATTGTCGCCCATTCCCTAGACTCGCTTTTACCACTGGCGCGGAAAGAGAAGCCACTGTGGTACATTCTATTTTTTCTTTAATCGCAGACCAGCTTGGAAGAATCGTCTCGTATTGTAATTATTTTTTACACGAAATTCGAACTTGCGGTTTTATGTTTTTCAAGTTTTTCGCGATTCCTAATTCGAAATGCTTTAAAATTCCAGAGAAATAATGCGTTGTTTGGGAGAAACGTGTCAAAATGGTGGTGTAGAGCGCTCTCTCGCTCTGCCTCGTTGTTTTTATCCCGTTACCATTTTTTTATATATTAGATTTCTTTTAATATTTTAGAAGGAGAGGCCTTTGCCCAGCAGTGGGACACTCAATTAGGCTAATATAATATAATAATAATAATAATAGATTTTCTTTTATATATTAGACTTACTAACAACATTAAGTTCAGCAAAGCGAGTGTTATTGTATTGTATTGTATTGTATTGTTGTGTGCTGGCACTGCTGTGTTCCGGTGTGGAGAGTAAGACAGCCGGGGGAAATTACGGGCACAAGAGGCATTTCATCTAAGTCCTCTAGGTTGGCAACGCATCTGCAATCCCTCCGGGGTTGCGAGTGTCTATGGGCAGTGGTGATCGCTTACCATCAGGTGACCCACTTCCTCGTCGCGACACTAGCGCCACCTAGTTGACAGCTACATAACTACTACGACGCACGAGTAGCCAGCGCCAACTCCAGTGACAGCTGTCACATTGTTCTACATCGCGCTAACGAAGTTTCTCAACACGGATGCATAAATACAACTTCCAACTATCTTCCTTCGGACTTCGGTCCCCAGGCATAACATCTGCCTGGAGAGAGATCTCTCTTGTGGCACTCCTCCCCAAACTAGTGACCCCGAGGTGCCTTCCTATTCACATAAAAAAAAACATCAGTTCTTAAATCTAATTCCTCACGGATGAAGTCGCCGGCAGAAGATATTTAGTATAAATATAACTCACTGTAACGAGCAGCATGAGGGAGGCGATGCCGCGGTAGCACAGCATCATGCTGAAGAGAGACAGGTTGAACAGCACAATACCCATCTGCAGACGATTGGCACGTGACAAAGCAACTTAGGCATTCTAAAAACAAAAATCCTGAATCACCCTATCACCATACTAATATTATAAATGCAAAAGTAACTGTCTGTCTGTTACGCGTTCACGCGTAAACTACTGAAACGATTTTAATGAAATTTGGTACAGAGATACTAGTTTCAGTTCCGATGATTGGATAGTTTTTATCCCGGAATATAGCATAGTTCCCAATCCGTACTGGTCCTGCGTGGGAACTATAGCCCAAGCCCTCTCATTTTGAGAGGAGGCCTGTGCCCATTAGCGGGATGTTATAGGCTGGAGATGATATCGCAAAGTTCCCGCGGGATAGCGATAAGCGAATCTTGCATAAACGGAGTTGCGGGTAATCGCTAATCTAATCTAACTAATATTATAAATGCGGAAGTATGGACGGATGTTTGTTTGTTACTCAATCACGCCAGAACGGCCCAACGAATCTGGATGAAATTCGGCACATAGATAGAGCAAGGTTTGGAATAGCACATAGTCTACTTTTTATCCCGGAAAATTCCCGCAGGCAACAGCTAGCTAATGATAAATTGTACGTCCGAAACGGCTAAACCGCTCGCTGGAACTTAAATTTATCACAATGGTCACGGTTTAAACGGTAAATTTGCGTTTCTTATTTCTTTTAATACCTACCTACATTTTTTGTATGCGTACCTGGACCCCATAGCATTGCTTGAGTTTCGTGCCGCCCGCTTTTAAACAATCGAAAGCCAGAACAAACTTCTGCATATTGTCTAGCAGTAAACCGTGCTCCACACTGACATCTTCCGACTCCGTGACTCTGTCACTTTTACCAGATAAAGGCGATAAAGCCGCTATTGTCATGTTTATTTGCTTCAATTGCAAAGTCATTATCGTAACATAAATTTCATAGAAGTATTTCTCGACGAGGAACTGCGCTGCTCGCCACACCATCAGAAATATTTGTGCCAAGATCAATAAGTAAGTAAAGGTGTCCAAATCATAATAAAAATCGTGAAAATTACACGCGATACCTGATACGATTGCAATAAAAACTGCAGAAGCACACGTTGCATTGATCTTAACGAACACGGTTAATTTTTTTAGCTTACGCAGATAATAACTTCCATGTTTACAAAAGTTATGCGCGCGATCGATCATCAGAATTATTTTCCGAAACGATACTGATTGTTGGATGCCGAGATAGAAATTCAGCAATGTCGAAGTAGTAATCAATAAGTTCACGGTAATTATATATACAAATAATGATGGATTTTTGCCATAGATACGATTAAACAGAAATATAGTGTAGTGGAAAAAAGACACAATGTAAAGCAAGGACATGCTGATTATTTGGACGGTCACAGCTATTCGTCCAAGTTTTTTGAATGTATAATAATTTCGATAAACACCCATAATATTTTCCGCAATAATGAACACGTTTAATAAACTTATTTCGGATTTGAAAATCATGCTTGTGCACACGTTTGGGTTTGGCGATAGTTCCATAATATTGTGGAAATTATCTGTACAAAGTCATTACGCTCGATGGAGTACTTCAATTAATAGGCTTTAATTATTGAACAGAGGAATGATAGTTATTATTCATAATAACAAAAACGTATCGACCTATCACTCGACCCATTAACGCGTACAATTAATTTTCATTAAAAAGGACCTTGATTAGTACTAGTAAAGAGTTATTATCGTTATTTAGCGCGCACAATCTCGAGATTGTTTCGTACTGAAAAAGGATAGGAAACAGTGGATCGGGATAGTAATTTTCTCTCCAATCTACCTTTTCTCTGTATCACATATTATGTAGTGTTCAATAAAGAGTAATTACATTTTGTTGTATCCTGGGACATTTCCATGATCATTAAATCTAACTAGTCTAACTAATATTATAAATGCGAAATGGATGGATGGATGGATGGATGTTTGTTTGTTACTCAATCACGCTAGAACGGCCCAATGGATCTGGATGAAATTTGGCACATAGATAGAGAAAAGTCTGGAATAGCACATAGGCTACTTTTTATCTCGGAAAATTGCGTAGTTCCCGCGGGATAGCGATAAACGAATTCTTTGCAGACGAAGTCGCTGGCAACAGCCAGGTAGTTTATGAATAAGTACAAGTGCAATAGCTTGGATCATCGATCAAAATAGACTACCTAAATAGCCACCGCATTGTACATAAAATAGCTCTAAATCGTCTATAACACAATGGCTAAATTTACTCATCCTAATTAGGATGCGCTTCTGAATTAGAACGCTTCTGATTACACTATTCCTGAATTTAGTCACTGAATCAGACGCCGTGCGTGGCGAGGACGACTAACTGCAAAAAAAAATATTACACGTTCCTAACCTAGGATGCTAAACCATTCGGCTTGTCAGAAACCATCCTCGTTCCTAATTAGGATACTTTTTAGGATCCTTACTTCCTAAACGCGATTACACTTTACTAAATTAGGTTTCTAAATCATTTAGTATCCTAAATTTAGCCAAGTGTAATACGCCCTTAAGTGTTTCTTTCAAGTTAACACTATTGGCCGGAGGGATATAAAATACCGTTACCCACAAAGATTGCAGATCGGTCTTCTCGGCTAATTTTGGCTTCGTAGAGCGTTGTCTCCCTCTAACATACGTGACGCCAATTGTCTCTTTCCAAATATCAAAGTGCAATCTCTATCACCGGGTACTGTACCTATGTACTTATTTGTTTTGAAAAAAAAAAAAACTTTTTCACCTCACTTGCCCGAAAGGGCTGTCTTTCGCCTTCAAAATCTGCGTGGAAAAACGCTTTTTCCCCTCTAGCGTGGAAAAGGTTTTTGAAATTCGAACGTGGCGCTGACCACCATTGTCCACCTACTCATATACTTAGAAATTAGGACTTTGAACTTCGTATATTGTCGGCTCGCTTTCACGAATAGTACTTAATAGGTGAATGAGAGGGACGGAATAATACGAAATTCAAATGTAGATCTTTTTATCAGACCCCCTAAATGTTTCATTTGATTAAAAAAAAACCTAATCACATTCAGAAACGCGATCCGTTATCTATCGTTTGTTTCGTGAACATTAAACTATTTTAGGCCAAAGATGATAAATAAAAATTTCATTTCGACAAATTATTAATTCTTATCTATAAAGTGACTATAATTTGCTTATTTAAGACATTGATCAAGTAGTTCATTATAATTTTAATATATATTAGGCTGTTTAGCAGCTACTTCTTAGCGCGCGCATAAAGTGAAAATATCGCGCATGCGCGAGTGCTGCGCGCGGATTGGCGCGGAGAAACCGCCATCTTTCACAGATATTTTGTTGAATGGAAGACTTAGTTATTACTTTGAAAACTACGAGTTCAAGTAATAAAGAAAGTAGTGTTCGTCGACGGAAATACTATAAAATATGCTCGGACAGTTATATCAGTAAATCAAGGGTGTTAATTACCAAATAACAAAGTAAAGTTTTGAAGCAGTTTCAGTTAAACAATGTAGGGTGGTAACAAAGGTAAACTAAAGTTTTTTTTAAACTAAAATTCTGTATAAAACTCAGTTTTGTATGTATAGTATGTATTGTAAGGTAAATATTTATGTATGTATTTATAAAAGTGAAATACCTAACTAATTACTATTATATTTATTTTTCTTTTTCTTCCATTCACCATTTTTCTCGCTATATTGAGGTGAAAAATTGTGTATTTCGCTCGGCAGCAAAGTTGTTTAGAGTCTCGTGCCTTGAAACCTTCGCTTGCTCCGGTTTCAATTCAGGCACTCGCGCCAAACAAACACTTTGCAGCCTTGCATAACAAATAACTATATGTTAAGTCTCTTCCGCATTCTTCTTGGCAATGATGGTTTACTGTAGGCTTATTGTGTAACTCGCTCGCAATCGCCATCGTGTTCATTTTGACAGTTCATGTATGGGCTGACAACTGGCATCGGAATCAGCTAGCTGCCACATTCACAAGAACTGTCAAAATGAACACGATGGCGATTGCGAGCGAGTTAGACAATAAGCCTACTGGCCCATATTTGCATTTTGAATTTGATAGGGACACGTGGAGGTCGAAAGGAGAGGCCAAGTTGGACAATAATTTAAACCTTTACACTCAGGTGTTTTTATTAGTACACTGTTATTCAGACAACGTGGTTGAACTGCAGTAGAATGATGGTGTAGGTGACGACGGCGGTGAGGATGTCTGGCAGCAGCGGCATGCGCACGCGCAGCGTGGCCAGCGCGCGCACGCGGATCGGCTCCACCGCCATCTGCCGGCGGAGCGCCTTCACGCACGAGCGCAGTGGCGCCACCTCTTTATCTGGAACTGACATTCAGTGGCGTCCAGCACGAGTTGTATCACACGCGAGATAGGTTACCCATCTCTTTTCTAGAACGAACAGTAAAAAAAGACGGGTGATGTATAGTATGAGATCGCTCTGTAGCGATAAGGCCGCCTATTGTTACCTTATTACTTCTGTATACCTTTTTTCTGTTTTGATTGTTATATGTGGTGTTCAATAAAGAGTTATTGTATTGTATTGTTAAGAGGACGCACGGTTAAGAAGCTCAAAATTACTCAGAGATCCATGGAGAGAGCCATGTTGGGGCTTAGTTTGAGAGACAGAGTGCGGAATGAATGCATCCGGAAACGCACCAAAGTAACCGACGTCTTGAGACGCATTGCGAGACTGAAATAGAACTGGGCAGGGCATGTGGCACGCCGAGAGGACAACCGCTGGGCCCATAGAGTGTTGGTGTGGAGACCACGGACCACAAGAAGAAGTGTAGGCAGACCCCACATGAGATGGTCTGATGACATTAAAAGTTACGCCGGACCGTACTGGCTCAGGAAGACAGAGAATAGGACGGAGTGGAGGAGATTAGGAGAGGGTTACATCCAGCAGTGGATAGAGAAAGCCTGAAAAAGAAGAAGAAGAAGAAGTATTGTATTGTATGAATCTTCCCAGATGAATTTTTCGCATCGAGCCCTAATCTTTCAAACAAAGGCCATTGTCTCTCTTATCGCAAAGCCGCAAGCTACCGAGTCACACGTGCCACTATAACTTTCATAATTGAAAAACAAACGGTATCGTCATAGTATTAAGGTACAAATTAAAAATAATATCTAGAATATCAGTGACATTAAATTTGAACCTTAATACTATGATGATACCGTTTGTTTTTCAATATGAATGTTGTGGTGGCACGTGCTAACTCGGTAGCTTGCGACTTTGCGATAATAGACACAATGTCCTTTGTTTGAAGGTTAGGGCTCGAAGCGAAAAATTCACCTGGGAAGATTCATACTATATCTCGCGCGCGATGCAGCTATCGCGCGTTCTCGTGCTGACTGCGCAGTGGGTCGCCAGGGTAGGGTAGGTAAGGTGTTACATTTGTCGCGTACAGCATCGCGATGATCACCACTGTGAAGATGGGCAGCTTACCGGTCACCAACACGCAATGCAGTCGCGCCAGTGCTCTGGTGACCTTGTCTGCCTCGTTCTGCGCCTTCTGCCCCGCGTACAGCATTGCGATGATCACCACCGTGTAGTTGGTCAGCAGGAATAACAAGTTTAATCTTTTTCTGCCAAAGTCCCCCTTTCCTGCCTGAACAAACTAAACATTTAACTTCGAAGAGGCTAATACAGGATAATTCGAGAGACGTGAGCAACAGCCCTGCACACACGGTAAATAATAATGGATCGTTCATCATAATTTAAGTGAAACACCGTCACTATTTATTTTTTACTTTCTAACTCATTAAAATTAATTATCTACTAATGGTCACCCTACTACTGCCATGGGGACCACTCCTTTTTTATATTAAGTTTCAATTTTTTTTTGTGATACAGGGTTTTTATTTACTCAATATACATATTTACAAAAAATAAATTAAACTATAATTAAATTAAAAACTAAACTTAAACGTATTGTGTGCCTTCTCTATCGCATAGCATCTTCTGCGTTCTGTTAAATGAGCGTTTCTAAAAAAGTTTGTACATTTGACGGACAGGGCACGTATTTGAATATCGAAATTTAAAATATCTAAGGTTAAAAAGTCGACAGTCAAAATATCGAAAATTGAAATATCGACGATCTAAATATCTACTATCATAATATCGACGTCTGAAATACCTAAAATTCAAATACCGAACGGCTAAAATATCGAAAGTTCAAAATATCTACAATCGAATGCTCGATATATGTTAAAATCGAAACACAAAAGATCGACCATCAAAAACCCAACGTATAAAATATCGAAAATTGAAATAGCGAACGATCTTAACATCTACTGCTATTATATTGACGTCTCACATTCCTACAGCTCAAATGCCGAATGGTTAAAATAGTTTAGCGCCGATAAACCGAAGCTTGAGATATCTATTTTCAAAATCTGCAAGAAAGCGCAGGCAATCGTAGGTTAGGTTAGGTTAGTATTACGTCAAGGCGCGAAGCGCCTGAACTAGGCGGAATAGGAGCTCCGCGAAGCGGAGCTCCGTCGACTTTTCCTCGTAGCTATTCAATTCATTTTACTTTGTCATGCGACTAAATGTTTCGTATGACAAAGTAAAATGTGTGATTAACAAAAATAACTTTGAATAGCTACGAGAAAACTCGACGGAGCTCCGCTTCGCGGAGCTCCTATTCCGCCTAGTTGAGGCGCTTCGCGCCTTGACGCAATACTAACCTAACCTAACCTATGTTGCCTGTGCATCAGATATATTCGATAATATAATTTCGATATTTTGAATTTCGACCTTATGATCGTTCGACACTCTACTTTTCGATATTTAAGCATTCGATAATTGTACCATTCGATAATATACACTTTCGAGATTATGAATTTCGACTTTATGATCGTTCGATATTCTGATTTTCGATAATTTAGCTATCGATATTCAGATTTTCGAAATTTATGCATTCGATAATTGTACCATTCGAGAATATATACTTTCGACATTTTGAATTTCGACCTTATGATCGTTCGACATTCTGTTTTTCGATATTTTGACCGTCGACTTTTTAACTTTCGATATTTTAATTTTCGATATTCAAATACGTGCCCAGATTCTAGATAATGTATTTTTTTAGAGATTCGAACTACAAAATAAGCTGTAAAGTTAAATCTACTGAGTCGGGGCAGTCGATAATTCCTATTTTGTTACTAAGATTCAATTAAGTAAATAGAAACCACACACATTATTTAGTTGGTTTTATTGAAGAAATAAGGTAGCAATAATAAAATTGTGTACGTTTTTAATGCTAATTCTTTACTCTTTTAAGGTAATCACAAAATAATAAAGATATTCACTCCTTTTTGTTACCATTTGGTCAAACGTACCCTGAAAATTTACAATATAATGCTTATTTATAAAGTTAGGTTAATATTTTTTGGAAATTATCATAATTAAATTGCTAAATATTCATCTGGAATATTTAAAATACATATATTTTAACAAATATAAACAAAAATGAACAAAACTTCGTATTTTTTTACGGGACAGTAACAATAAGAGGAACAATGGTAACAAATTAGGAACTCTTAGGCACAGTATTCATTAGTCAGGTTTCAATATTATAATCACTACATACATTTTTTAAAAGATAGAGTGATGAAATACCATACATTTTTGATATCTACGTTTATATTAAATATCTACGTTAAATAAAATACACAAATACTGTCAAATAAAAATAAAAATACCTCTCATGTATATAAATAAAGTCATTTTCAAATAGTCTACACACTGCCTTAGGAATTCTTTTTTGTTACTCCCATTTCCTAGCCATACGTTACCATTAAAAAGTAACAAAAAAGGAAGTAACCAATGGTGGAAAATATGGTACCGGCACATTTAAAAAATTCGTAAAACCAAATATAACGTACTATTTGAACAAAAAATTTAAGAATATGAATCTTGATAAAGTGTTTATAAATAGAATTTAGTTCAAAGTAATAAAAAAACAAAATTTACCCAGGTTTTTCCAGTAACAAAAGAGGACTTTTATTTCAGGTTTGACCATCGACGCACTTTATCAACTCGCAGTTTTGATTTTTGAAAGCTGACTGTTTATTAGTAAGGTGGCTATATGATGCTAGTGTTACCAGCATCCTATAAAGAATCTACAAATTTTTGTAAGAAATACCTTTTGGGACGAAAATGCGGTAACAAAAATTGGAATCAAAATTGGAACTTTTTCTGGGACAAACTTTAATCGTTAATTTTAAACATTATTTCTTAGACAAGGATATGAAAACAATGTAGAAAGTAATTGCTTGAGCCTATTTTAAGTCAATAAAACACACCACGGAATCGAGAACGTAAAACTGATTTCAAAAATCGATATTTTAGGTTCGAAATTTACAATGGGACATTTACCTTTTCATACAAACTTTACTGAACGATTATTTAAAAAAAATATTTTTTAAATGATCAAATACATATACATTTAAGACAGATAATTTATATTTAAGATAATGAAACGAATTTTATTCTCAATAACTCAAATAAAATACACAGTGGCCTAGTGATTAAAGAAAATAATAAATCTGCACAGGACACCTACAAACGACAAATGTACAAACTTTTTTAGAAACGCTCAAATACTGTTTTTTATTGATAATTTTATTAGGCACAATAAACTTTATTTTTTTAATTTTGCTTGCCAGATGCTGGAGAAATGTGTGAGACAAATTAGTTATGCATGAGATCATTGTAATACACCACATTTTATGCGAAATAAAGATAATTTGAATTTGAATTTAGGGTTATTTCAGGTAATGGCAGGGTTAAATGTATTTAAATAAATAAAATCAAAAATGTTTTGCGGCAATTAACACCAATCAAACTTAGGCTCAGATTAAGCAAAACTTGTACGGGTGTGCGGTAAATAGATAGATTCAAGACCCAAGACAAAATATGGTATAGAATTTTATTAATTACTAAATGCCACTTCAAACTATAATTAAATCAAAATTTTAATGTGTGGTATCATTTAAAAAAGTACTTACAGTCGCCATTATCATATTAACTCCCATATACACTAAAAATATCAAGTAGATAACTGCTGCAAAGATGGAAGATAATACCTGAAACAATAGTGTATTTATTACGAGGGAGTAAACAGAGCCATAATAGACTCGAGGGTGTTCATGGCTTTTAATCTTGAGGTGGAAACTAAACTTTTAACTTCGACTGCGAAGAATCATATAAAACAGCATTAAACTACAAAAGCACAAGAAAGGTCTAAACCATCTTATTATCTTTTAAAGAAAAACAATGGATGTGTCTAGGAATTTCAAATATAGTCATGGCCTTGCATAATAGAAAGTAAGTAAGTAAGTAAATGCTTTATTGTACAAATATAAGGAAACAGACACAAATCACAAAACAAGACATTAAATATATAGAATATATATAAAATTCAAAGTCCTGACTGACTGACTGACTGACTGACTGACTGACTTAACTATATATCAACGCACAGCCCAAACCACTGGACCTAGAGACTTGAAATTTTGCACATAGATACCTTATACAGTGTAGGCATCCACTAAGGAAGGATTTTTGGAAATTCCTACGGGATAAGGAAAAAACGGGATTTATAGAATTCGATTCCGAGTGACCCTATCTCAGTAACTATAATAACTAGACTCTTCAAATTTGATACCCAAGTAGGTGATTAGAAAACTAAGAAGTTAATTTCAGGATTTTTGGAAATTCCCACGGGATAAGTATACATATTTAGTTCAACGAAATCCTATGAACTATAAATACTAGACTCTTCAAATTTGGCATAGAAGTAGGTGATAGGTAATGATAGTAAAAAACGGTTTTAAGGATTTTCAGAAATTCCCATGGGAACGGGACAAAACGGGATTTTTCATCTTATCAATCGTAGAAAGCTGAAATTCGGCATGTAGGTTGCTTGATGAGTGTAGGGAAGCATTAAGGGACAATTTCCCGAAATTCCCACGGGAACGGAAAAAACGAGACTATGTTTTACTGGTTGTAGAAAACTGAAATTCGGCATGTAGGTTGCTTGGGAAGTGTAGAGGAGCATGAAGAGAAGACTTTCCAAATGGGTGCCGTTCAATCGTCAAACTTTTAGCATAATTTAATTTCACTACGCTCAAAAATCATAATATTCATTTAGCATAGCAACGGATTTCAGATTTTTACCGAGCATAAGCCTTAAATAATATAACATTCATAAGACATAACAGCAATTGCATTAATGCTTATATTTAATAATTTCATTTTAATATATGGTTATTCATTATAACGATTAAAATCCATAACAACATTTAGAATAACGATTAGAGGGTATATATAACACCATGCAACATAATTATATTTAATACGTAAGCATACTATTTTTTGTCGCATATTTATACTTAGCTGGTGCCAAATGCAAAAAACGGTTCGGAGCAGAAGCGAGTCGGATAGGTTAGGTTCAGAAGGCTAAGGCGGGAGCGAAGCGAAGCGTAGCTGCCGCCTTAGCCTTCGATGTTAGGTTTTTTTTTATAGCAGCCCGGATAATATTGCTGTTGCAGTTTTTCCAACAAAAACAAACTGCTATCTAATCTAACTAATATTATAAATGCGAAAGTATGGGTGGATGGATGTTTGTTTGTTACTCAATCACGCCAGAACGGCCCAACGGATCTGGATGAAATTCGGCACATAGATAGAGAAAAGTCTGGAATAGCACATAGGCTACTTTTTACCCCGGAAAATTGCGTAGTTCCCGCGAGATAGGGTTAAACGAATCCTTTGCAGACAAAGTCGCTGGCAACAGCTAATAGTAATATTATAAATGCGAAAGTTTGTGAGTGACGATGTGAGTGAGTTACGCTAAAACGACTGGACGGATTTGGATAAAATTTGGAACGGAGATAGCTGGTACCCTAGATTGAAAAATAGGCTACTTTTTATTCCGGAAAATTGCATAGTTCTTGCGGGATAGCAATAAACATGTCAATTGCTAATTTTACGCGGACGAAGTCGCGGGCAGAAGCTAGTATATAGATATAAAAGTTAAATCTTTCACTGTATTTTTTCATGTAGGTAAGCACATTTTCAAGTGATGCTTTTTAAAGGAAAATCATCATCACACTACGTTATTTACGCTCAATAATAAATGAATAATAAGAAACACTAAAATTATAAATCTTATTCCCTAGATATTAAATTACGTGTTTTCCTCCCGCTTCATGATTTTATAAATATCGTCATATTTTTAGAGCTTAAGAATTAAAAAAAAAACATCAATTAAGTTTAGTTTATTTTCTAAAAATATGTCTATGCAAAGATGGCAGATGTGTAAAAAAAACTTCTTTATATAAAATCCAAACTTACCTGAACACCGAAACAGTTTTTCAATTGTTCGCAATAAACCTTTAAATTCTGTGAAATAATAACTTTGTTCCTTAATTTCTGACAGATGTCGTTGTAATTTATGTTCGCATCATCGGCTCCTCTCGACCTGACTATAGTTGTGATCAGATTAGTGCAACGGTGGATCTGTTGCAAAGAAATGTAGAACAACATGATGAGAATGTTGAAGACGTGGCACTCTAGAATGAAACGGCACTGCGTCCAAACCACGAATATGGGCATCAAGAGCCTTCGGAAGGGATTCGTTATATCAACATCGTTCAGGTCAATGTTGAAATCCACCAATCCCTTTATAATGATGCCGATGCAAAACAAAGTAACAGAGAGCAGGACAGCATAGCACTCGCGACTCAACTTCTTAAACGACGCCCGGTACTCCGCGTCGTACAACTGACGGACATGAATGCTTTCCAAACTAGATATGAAGGTCCCAAACTCCTTCGAAGTGTAGATACCGCGCCAAATGCAAAATATAGAGTTGTTCACTGTCCAAAAGTGAAAGAACAATTCGAAGGTCACGTTGAAGTTATTGATGTGGTTGCCAGGTTCTATGATATAGAAGTGGCTCACTGATATACAGAAGAGAAATACTATCATCACGGTTTCGGCGATGCCTCTCAGTATGGCTAACGACTTTGCCCTAGTACTGAAGCTTGAAAATTTTCGATATATGCACCAAATAGTTTCTGCTAATATCACACTGCGTAGGAGTGTTATTTTCGCCATTATTCGTCTCCAGTTCCGAGGCGGTCGCCTTCCTCGAGCTTAACCTTTAAATCAATAGTAACAAGTCTCCTTTATCATTTAGTAAAGTTGTTTAAACAATTACGTAAATACTCGATAACTTGTCTATTTAAATGAATCATAGTAAGTTTGAACTTATTTCAACAATAGAAACACTCGTTTTAAAAGAATCGTCAACAGTTTGCTTAGAGCTTAGATTATCTTATTTATTTATGATGGCTGACTTCGATAGGCTGACATTGAATTGTTATATTTTCAAAGGTCAAATTCTAAAGTTAGAAAATTTTCAAATTAGGCCAGTAGAGTGCTTACTAATAATTCTTAATCTTAAAGTGAACATCTAAGACTAAGAGGTAATCCCAAGCATAAAGAAGACGCAACCTCAGAGCATCCAGGCTAGATAATGACAGTAGATGTGGATAAAGCAAAAAACGCCTTTTATTAAAAAACCTTTAATCACGATTAAATCTTTAGCTCACACATACATTATTTCCCTTACGGGGTAGACATTCCCTAAGGCCATAAGACCTAATCATGATTATGGGCGTATAGGTGGAAAAGGGAATCAAAATAGTGATGGGTTGCTAGCCGCATCGCCTATATTGATTCCTAAGACTTACACCCATTCCCTCGATAGGCTTTAAAGCTCACACAATATGATTAAACTGGAGCAGGATGATGGTGTATGAGATGACAGTGCTCAGTATTAGGGGCAGTAGCGGCATATGTATCAGCACCGTCGAAAACAGCTTGACCCTGATGGGCTCGATGATCACGTGACGGTGGAAGTCTTTTACTGATTTCCGTAGATCTACCAGCTCGTTATCTGGAACTGAAAAAGGTAGTTATTATTTGGTACTACTCCGAAACCATTTGTAAGTGTCATGTGGATTACAATAGGTGTCCTTGGTTATCAGCTACTTTATCTAATTTAAATACGAGGAAAAACTGAACTGTACATCCTACATATTAATCATAGAGTAACAAAACCTAAAATCCCACGTTTAGCGTGATTATGGGCGTATAAAGGGGAATCAAAGTACCTAGTGGTTGCCAGCCGCATCACCTTAACATTTTTTTGTAAGATTTTTGCCCATTCTCGCGATGGGCTTTTACGATCTGCGCGGGAAGAGAAGCAGCTGGTACATTTTAAGTTATTTGTATGTACGGTCGAAGAAACTGAATCACGTACCTCTGTGGAAACTTTTCACATACAATTTCGCAATCATTTCTTTGGCAGGTGTCTGGTAAGTCATGACATGTTCGTGAAAAGGTTCCACAGTGGTACTAGATATTTCTTTCACTGTATATGCCATGTGTTGTATATATCGGTATTGTTTCTTCTTTGCTCTCATATCAGCATGGATAAACTAATATACTTGTGAGTAATGTGCTGTAGAGTCGCGCCAGCGCTCGGACCACCCCGTCCGCTTCGTCCTGCGCCCTCTGCCCCGCGTACAGCAGCGAGGTGGTCGCCACCGCGTAGTTGGCCAGGAGGAATATTGTGTTCTTATTGCCGAATTGACGCGCTGTGCTCTGCCAAAATACAACCATTGAAACTAGATCTTATTAGGCATGTAAATCTAGATCTTAGTAGGCATCTTATTAGACACTAGCGACCAGAATCGCACAAGCGTAGTGTCACATTTCAAGCAAGTTACGAAACCTTAGAAAATTACACATACCTACCAAAACTTTCGTCATGAATTATTCTATCTATTGGTGATAATAACGTGACAATCTGTCTAGTAGTTTTGGGGTTTATTTATTGCAAACAGACAGACTCGACGTAATACTTCACTCACTACATCATAGTATAAAACAGTCGCTTTCCGCTGTCTGTCTGTCCCTACGTACCTATGCTTAGATCTTTAAAATACACAATAGATTTTTATGAGGTTTTTTTAATAGATAGTAGAAGGTTTACATAAGTTCCTATAAAACATGCATAATATAGTAGAGAAATACTGATTTCACCCGTGCAAAGCCAGAGGAAGTAGCGAGGCGGGTCGCTAATAATTTTATAACAGGTATATAGTGATGATTATTAAAAGGATGATTGTTCTCACTGAATCTATCACCATTAGGACTCCTTCATACATTAAAACAATAAAGAACATAATAGCGGCGTAGAGAGAGAACAGGATCTGAAACAAAACAGAACCATTTGAAAAATCCAATCGCAAAGTTTTGCTCATCTGATACAATACAACAGTCAGATGTAATCAGTGGCGTAAATAATCATATCCTACTATAATAACTATTATAAATGCGAAAGTCTGTGACGATGTGAGTGAGTGAGTTAGTGTGTATGTTTGCTCCCTCGTCGCGCTGAAATACTAGGCGGATTTTGATAAAATAAGAAAAGAAGATAGATGGTACCTTATATTACAACATAAGCTACTATTTATCCCGGAAAATTGTATAGGTCCCACAGGATAGCGACAAACATGTCGAAAGTCGTAGCTGCCTAGAATCGCAAAGTAAGTAAATTTTTATCTCAAGATAATAATATACTATCAACATCAGTTCTTAAGTCTTATTCTACGCGGACGAAGTCACGGGCAGAAGCTTGTAAATAAATAAAACCATCACCTGAGCACCAAAACATTTTCTTAACAGAAAAGCACACGTCTTCAGAGCGTAGACAATCGAATGCCATTCCTTCAAATTGCGACGAAGTTCATAAATACAGGCTCCATCAATTTCATTTGGTGATTTCCGTAAAATTTCTACTGAATTAGATATTTTAAGTTGCAAGGCTTTCAAGAATTCGCTCAAGACGCTCGTGAGCACAATGAATGATATGAATTCTGTTAAGTAACGGATCTCCGAGCAAACCAAGCAAAATGTCGTGAAAGTAAACGATAAGTCGCCTGACAAAGGTTGCGGAACTAAATTCCTGTATATAATGTAGTCCACCACATACAATGTAATCATTGTCCCATAATTTGCAAGAAACATAATGGCCATTAATAAACCGAATTTTTTAGGCTTTTGTAGAGATATTTGGATATTCCCGCAATCATTTAACGCATTGTATATGGTAT
This sequence comes from Pandemis heparana, assembly GCA_963854515.1. NCBI lineage: Eukaryota > Metazoa > Arthropoda > Insecta > Lepidoptera > Tortricidae > Pandemis > Pandemis heparana. The sequence goes on along the minus strand of OY978009.1, from coordinate 222,978 downwards.
CAATTTTCATGTAAAGCACTTTGAAGGATTTCGCGTTTCTGAAACCCAACAGTATAACCAGAATAGTGTTTGTGTTACCAAAAAATGCGAAAGTCAAAACAAATATCGTCGCCATATTTAAAGAAGTCGAAAGAATAGAATCGATCGTATGAGCCAGAGATATCAAACTTAGAATAATCTCAACCACGGCCAATGCGATTGCGAAGGATTGAAACTTCTTTTTTAATAAATATAAATTTCTAAAGATACAGAAGCAGTTTTCGACTAAAAGCAGTCTGCCTATGAAGCCGACACCGGCCATGTTGATTGCTTCTTCGCTGTTAACTAAAGTGCGGCACAGGCTTGAGTGTTCGTGTTGCGAGCCAATAAATAAGATTGATAAAGGTCTTTACAATTTATTATTTATTGTTGGAGTGAGTAATTGTCACATCTGGGTGACCAGTGGTGACCAATAGAGTCTTTTTTTATACATCTATACTATAGATCAATGTAATTTAAGGTACGAACTTGGGAACCTTATACATCCCTTTTATAAAATGCATCAATTGTATTATAGGTAACAAAGTTTAGTAGAATTTAAGTACTGTTGTAAATCTATTTTATTTTTAAAAATGACTTTCTGCCAAGTTTCTTGCGGCGCATTCTTCTTGGCAATGATGGTCTTTGCGAATGCGCTGGTAGATTAAAAAAACGACATCTAAAAGAGCCCTTGGCGGCCTATTTGCAAAATAAACTTTTGACTTTTTGACCAATTCAGCCTAAACAAGCAATCATGCCTGTTGTAGGTATTAAATAACCCTAAACTTGGCAGCGTATCTAATAATGCACATTTTATTCAAAAAAATCTAACGGCTAACAGCGGTCGTTTCCAATATTCTCTTTGGCATAAAGTGGTAGCATAAGTTATGAACTTTCTACCAATAAATGTATTATAGTGCTCCAGCAACACTGTTTGACAGTAGGTCGCAGGATGGCGGAACCCTGCGCGGGCGACTTCGAGGCTCAAGGATTAATCCATAATAATCACTTATTTTCTCTTTTTTCTCAAATAACAAATGGTGTCATTTTATACTCAAATAAAATGATCTATCGATTACAATTTTTATTTGAATGAAGAACATTTATTTTCTAATTATAATGATAGCGTGTTTGCCGGTGTATCTTTAAATGCACATTGCCAAGTTATATATATTGTTACATTAAGTTGATAGTGTGCAATAATCACTTTAAACTTGTCATGTGCATGAAAAGACAGATAAATAACGCAATAAATAAATAAAATAACTTTTTTTGACCGTAACTCTGGGCCCGTCTTCCCTTAGACGATGAAACCGTGCAATGCAGGTAGGTAATGCCCCGTTACCAGTCCCTCTGGCAGTCTGGCCTCAAGGGATCGGGTGAGCGGTGCAAGCACCGACTTTGCCTTTTCCCCCCTCGTCTGCGCAAGGAGCGGTTGCACGTTGAAACGAGGTCAACGTGAGTCCGCCCCCCGAACCTCTTACGATGTCCTCCCGAGGAATAGTGCCTAACGACGGCCTCGCCGCCGCTGTTGCTTCCTCCTTGGGGCTTAGGGCGCATTCGGGTATGCCTCCCATCAGCTTCCCCTTATCCCGAATCCTCATAAGAGGTACGACATTCCTCCAGGGTGCCACCCCCTTCGGGATCTCGTACCACTTCCCCTCTCTCAGGGCGTGGAGCGTATCCGGGATAGGTGCAATACTGCCACACTTTTCGCCACCTCCAGGCCATGTGGGGGCACGGCGGGAGAGGCTAATTAGTGGGAAGCTGCAGAGCTAACCCCATCAGCTTCCCCGCACCAGGGTGGAAAGGAGCACAGGAGGATCTAGGAATTTTGAATTTTTAGTTTTCGTAGGTATTTTTCCATTTAATTCTCAAATTGTTTAACTAAAGATCTCATTTTGTAATATAAACCTAAGACGATTTAGAATACTAAATAATATTAAGTAATGGCTGTGAAATTACATACTTTATCAAACAATTTATTAAATAAACCACTGTGTTTTTTTCTCTGACAACCAGGCAATGTATCCTTAAAGATACATGTTAATTTTTTAATGAAGTTAAGAACAACTTGGCAATGTATCTAATAAGATACATGCCATAAATCCTAAATTTTTTCAAAAAAAATTTTTTTTTCATTTTTTATATGTATTTTTATCCTCGAGTAACTAAATAAATCAAAAAAAGTGATTAAAATCGAACACTTATATCTTTGCCAAGTATAGGGATAAAAAGAGTTGGCTTTCATTTTGTTTTCACACAAAACTCTAAAAAGGTTCGGTGCGTTCATTGTTTAATTTAAAATGGAAAATCACAGACTTAACAAACATTATCACCTCAAAAGATTTTTGATATATTTATCTGACCAAAGATATTTCCAATAATTTTTGAGTAGTTCTTTTATGTATCGGATGTAGTATAATTGCGCAGTTTGGTATGCACTCGTGACAGAAAGTGGATTTTCATAGGGACATTCAATAGGACATTCTTTAGGGTTTTTGGAACGGGAAAATCCCTTATTGAAATAAGTTTTCTTTCAATGGCTTTACAGAAGTATTTTGCATAATATGACCTAGGTATTTTACTGAGTCTGATAAAAGTGAATTTTGTAAATTTGAATCTCGATAACACTAACTGGATAATCTGGATAATAATAACTGTATCAAGGAAGGTGGGAAGAAGAAAAACGTCTTGGCTAAGAAAAATCAGAGAATGGACCGGTATAAAAACCGTAGAGCAACTCTTTGCGCTGGCTATGGATAGGGAAAAGGGGTGCGTAACGATGGGTATAACAACATTTGCTATAATATCAGTCGCTATAACGCTCATTTGATATAATTATTAAATCATATAACAACATTTAATATATTTAAATATAATATAATTATGATTTTCTATAACGATCATTTAATCTAAAAATATTTCATATAACATACATTTAGTATAATGCATATTTTCTATAATAAACTTATGATATAAAGTTGATTTCATATAAAGTACAGTTAGAATAACAATTTTTGATATAATGTATTAGAGATGTAATCCCAAATTTAATACCCCGCAAAACTTACTTAGGCAGAAGGGTAAAGGGGGGAAGGGGGGGCGACTAAAAAACTGCCTACACCAATTCGTACAACCACTTGGGTAGGTTCGTTAGTTATCTTGTGACCCTCAGAGCAGAAATAGAAGCCCCGCGTGAGCGGGGCTTCGTCGACTCGCTCTTGAACCTCTTGCACGTGCATAAAACTAAGTGCTACCAGATATTATGTAGGTTAGGTTAGGTTAGAATATTACGTGCTACTTTTAAAAAATATACCACATGATAGTTATACAATATGAGTTTTATATGAAATCACGATTATACCAAAAGTTTATTATATGAAATCAATGTTATACCAAATGATCGTTATATGAAATAAAAATAGATATTTTGATATTATACCAAACGTTTATTATATGAAATGAGTGATTATATCATTTGAAATTATATCAAATGTTTTAATATTGAATGAAAATATATCAATTGTTGTTATACCGATCATTACACACCCAGGGAAAAGTTTAAGAGTCTGACTGCCAACCTTCAGTGATGGAGAGGCACATAAAGAAGAAGAATAACTGTATCAGATGGTAAATACGTTCATCGAATGTTATGGAAAATAAAAGTAAAATAACATCATCTAAGTATATATTTAACGGCAAAATCAGCAAGTATAAACTTACTTAGAATATTAGTTTGAAATCCTCTGAAAAATGGCCGGTGATGTCTTTACTCCAACCGGTCCATTAGAAGTGAGCTTCTTGAGTTAAGAAAACCGTCTTTTTCCTATCTTCGATTCGTAAAGAAATAGACCCAAACACCGAATTTATATCACGGGTTGAAAAAAAATGTGCAATTCCTCGTCTTTAGCATCAGATCCTGAATCAATAGTGGAATGATTGTGCTAGAGGTATTAAACTACCTTATTCAAATCTGTCTCTAAAAAAAGTCTCTAAAATCTATGCAGTCTTGATTTTTTATTGTCTTCTTCCTCTGAGGTTGCTGATAATAAGCTGAAAGAAGAATTCTACAATCCGCTGCTCCGGTCACATTGGTATTTAAAGAAGAAGACAATAAAAAATCAAGACTGCATAGATTTTAGAGACTTTTTTTAGAGACAGATTTGAATAAGGTAGTTTAATACCTCTAGCACAATCATTCCACTATTGATTCAGGATCTGATGCTAAAGACGAGGAATTGCACATTTTTTTCAACCATCATTTTTTTGACTAAGAGGTCATCCCAAGCATACAGAAAGAAGACGCAACTTCAGACCATCCAGGCTAGATAATGACAGTAGATGTGGATAAAACAAAAGACGCCTTTTATTAAAAAACATGAAAACATTTAACATGATAATGGGCGTATAGATGGAAAAGGGAATCAAAATAGTGATGGGTTGCTAGCCGCATCGCCTATATAAATTCCTAAGACTTTCACCCATTCCCTCGATGTGCTTTAAGCTCACACAACATGATTAAACTGGAGCAGGATGATGGTGTATGAGATGACGGCGCTCAGTATTTGTGGCAGTAGCGGCATATGTATCAGCACCGTCGAAAACAGCTTGACCCTGATGGGCTCGATGATCACGTGACGGTGGAAGTCTTTTACTGATTTCCGAAGATCTACCAGCTCGTTATCTGGAACTGAAAAAGATAATTATTATTTGGTACTACTCCGGAACCCTGGATCTCTATGTGGGACGACCGACTGGTCGCCGCCCGGTTGGGCGACCCAGGTATCTCTGGGGGGACAGTGTCCAGGCGGATTTGCGACGTCTTCAAGTCGACGACTGGCAAGAAGCTGCGCATGATCGGGACAGATGGCGTGCTCTCATTTCGGAGGCCAAGACCCTATTTGGGTCCCTGAGCCAAGTTAGTTAGTTACTACTCCGGAACCACTTCTAAGTGTCATGTCGTTGGGCTTTTACGATCTGTGCGGGAAGAGAAACAGCTGGTACATTCTATGTTATTTGTAGGTATGTACGGTCGAAGAAACTAAATCGCGTACCTATCTCTGTGGAAACTTTTGTAATACAATTTCGCAATCATTTCTTTGGCAGGTGTCTGGTAAGTCATGACATGTTCGTGTAAAGGTTCCACAGTGGTACGCGATATTTCTTTCACTGTATAATAATATGCCATGTGTTGTATATCGGTATTGTGTTTCTTTTTTGCACTCATACCAGCATGGATAAACTAATATACTTCTGAGTAATGTGCTGTAGAGTCGCGCCAGCGCTCGGACCACCCCGTCCGCTTCGTCCTGCGCCCTCTGCCCCGCGTACAGCAGCGAGGTGGTCGCCACCGCGTAGTTGGTCAGGAGGAACAACGTGTTCTTATTGCCAACATGATACGCTGAGTTCTGCGCAAAAAGCAACCATTGAAACTAGATCTTATTAGGCATGTAAATATAGTTTATTGAGACACAAGCGGAATCGCACACGCAATGTAGATAGGTAATTGAGTTGCTGAGCGAGTTGCCATAATTATCATCACATTTCAACCAATTTATGAAACCTTGTCAAATTACGCAAAACCTAATCTTTTGTCACGAATCATTCTATCTAATCTGTCTAGTCGTTTTTGAGTTTAGTGCAAACAGACAGACGCGACGTACGACTTAATCACTAGGTACGTAGTATAAAACAAAGTCGCTTTCCGCTGTCTGTCTGCCTCTATTTACCTGTATGCTTAGATCTTTAAAAGTACCCAACGGATTTTGATGCGGTTTTTGTTAGTTGATACAGTGATAATATTACGAATTATTAAAAGTTTAATTATTCTCACTGAATTCATCAGCAGTAGGACTCCTTCATACATTAAAACAATAAAAAAAATTATAGCGGCGAAGAGAGAGAACAGGGTCTGAAACAAAACAGAACCGTTTGAAAAAATCCAATCACAAAGTTTTGCTTATCTGATACAACAGTCAGACGTAATCAGTGACGTGCTGTGGGGGGGGGGGGGGGGTCGTCAAGGTAGGCAGCCGTAGGGTGACGGTGTGGAGACGCAAAACTATTAAAATAATGAACTGCCTGCCCTGACGGGCAACTCCTACACGCACAATATTGAATTAGGGTAGACTGTATGGATAACTGTGTTGGGATATAATACATAAATAAATTAGTAAATAATAAAATACATTAAACCATCACCTGAGCACCAAAACATTTTCTTAACTGAACACCACACGTCTTCAGGTCGTGGACAATCGTATACCAGTCCTTCAAATTGCGACGAAGTTCATAAATACAGGCTCCATCAATTTCATTTGCTGATTTCCGTAACATTTCTACTGAATTAGATATTTTAAGTTGCAAGGCTTTCAAGAATTCGCTCAAGACGCTCGTGAGCACAATGAATGATACAAATTCTGTAAAGTAACGGATCTCCGCGCAAACCATGCAAAATGTCTGGAAAGTAAACCATAGGTCGCCTGATAAAGGTTGTGGAACTAAATTCCTGTATATAATGTAGTTCATCACAAACAATGTAACCATAGTCGCATAATTTACAAGAAACATAATGGCCATTAATAAACCGATTTTTTTAGGCTTTTGTAGAGATATTTGGATATTCCCGCAATCATTTAACGCTTTGTATATCGTGTCAATTTTCATATAAAGCACTTTGAAGGATTTCGCGTTTCTGAAACCCAACAATATATTCACAATAGTGTTTGTGTTACCGAAAAATCCGAAAGTTAACATAAATATAGTCGCCATATTTAAAGTAGTCGAGAGGATAAAATCTATCGTATAAGCCAGGGATATCAAACTTAGAATTAGCTCAACCACGGCCCATGCGATTGCGATGGATCGAAACTTCTTTTTTAATAAATATAAATTTCTAAAGATACAGAAGCAGTTTTCGACTAAAAGCAGTCTGCCTAGGAAGCCGACACCGGCCATGTTGATTGCTTCTTCGCTGTTAACTAAAGTGCCGCACAGGCAGTGTTCGTGCTGCGAGCCAATAAATAAGATTGACAAAGGTCTTTATACAATTTATTATTTATTGTTGGAGTGAGTAATTGTCACATCTGGGCGTCCAGCGGTCACCGATTCAGCCTAAAAAGCTTCAGACATTAGGGTCAGTTCACAGCGCGACGATTCTTTAGTAAATAGGTACGACATAACATATGTGACAGTGCAAGGCAAGGGTAGCACTTTCAAATGATTTAATAAAAATAAAAGTTTATCTAAATGAACGAAAGTCATTCATCTTGAATACGAAAATCCCGACTTTAAAACAATTAAAAAAAAACCGGCCAAGTGCGAGTCGAACTCGCGCACTGAGGGTTCCGTACAAATTCGCTAAGTTATTATAAAATCCCGTGTTAGCAGAGCCCTGCTTTTAAGCAAAATGTAGGCAGCGTGAGGTCACTCTATATTGGTTATTTATATAGACAGACAAATATTAAATGAAAAAAAAAACTACTTACTAGATTTCGTTCAAACCAATTTTGGGTGGAAGTTTGTATGGTAATGTACATCATATATTTTTTATATTCTATTCAGTTTAGAAAAAAATGACACTAGGAACCTCAATATCATTTTTGAAGACCTATCCATAGATACCCCACACGTATGGGTTTGATGAAAAAAAATATTTTTCAGTTTCAGTTTTCTAAGTGTGGGGAACCCCCAAAATTAATTGTTTTTTTTTATTTTTGTGTGAAAATCTTAATGCGGTTTACAGAATACATCTACTTACCAAGTTTCAACAGTATAGCTGTTATAGTTTCGGAGAAAAGTGGCTGTGACTTACGGACGGACAGACAGACAGACAGACACGACGAATCTATAAGGGTTCCGTTTTTTGCCATTCGACCCAGTCTTGGCCACCACTCTGTGACCGCCTTCGACCATCTGTCGTCGTTCCGTCTTGCCAAGTGTCCCGCCCATCGCCATTTCAGCTGTGTTATCCTAGTTCCGACATCTACAACTCTAGTCCGTTTCCGGATTTCGGAATTGGGGATGCGGTCAATAAGTGAGATGCCCAACATAGCTCGCTCCATGGCTCTTTGTGCGACTTTAATTTGGTGCACGTTTACCTAATGCTATAGATATAAAAATGAATTCTTATTTCTCTCGGTCACGGCGTCACGTGTGACCGTTAGGACTGATTTTGCTACTTAATCCTTTTTTTATTATGTTCCTTATCGTCAGAACAAGGTCCTTACGTAACAAAATCTAAAAAAAAACTGGAACATATAAAGATACTATCTGTCGCCAGCGACTTCGTCTGCAAAGAATTCGTTTATCGCTATCCCGCGGGAACTACGCAATTTTCCGGGATAAAAAGTACCCTATGTGCTATTCCAGACTTTTCTCTATCTATGTGCCAAATTTCATCCAGATCCTTTGGGCCGTTCTGGCGTGATTGAGTAACAAACAAACATCCATCCATACTTTCGCATTTATAATATTAGTTAGATTAGATGTCATATCATTCATGACACTCGCAACATGCAAACAAATTAATTGATGCAAGAATTATCAAAATCGGTTCGCACATTCACATCTTCGCTGACCATCAAGCGTGGTTGCAATCAAACGCATTCCTATTAAATTCTAGAGCAGCTTAAATTCTAGCATAAAATACAATATAGGCCATTGAATATATTATCTTCTTTTGCATTGCGTAGTAGAGTTAGAAGTCACGTTGCCTCACGTCTCGGTGTGAACAAAACCTTACAATGTTTTCGGAGTCGAAGGGTAGAGTTATTTTAGTTATCAAATTTTCAGAGTGCTTAGTTCTTATCATTATATTGTGCTTATAAAACAAAGTATCTGAGTTAAATTTAATTATGTACCTATGGATTCGTTATTCCAATAAACTAATAAACGACCACGGGTCCCGCACATTTGTTGGTTTGAGTCGATTTATCAAAATCAGTTAAGTTGTCCTCCTTACTAGCTAACCATTAGTCGACGCAGACCGTTGGAGACAAATTGCCAACTCAATATATCACGATAGAATGATATACGCCATCCAGATTGCGTTTGACCAAAGGCACGCCACCCCGGGCACAGACTAGAATATAACCATCAAACGCACTTTATATGCTTCATTTTAGAACAAAACTTTGTTGAGAATAAATTTAGTCTATGTCAATCCTATTATAGACAAAAGCTTCGTTATAACGAACAGTCTTGGGCGCACGCCTGTTGCGTATCCTTTAACTACTTTTACATCAAATATATTTAGTAGCAATTATAGTTTATTTTATATCGAGAGACTAAAGAAACGCGGTAGTTAGAAAACCTGAAAGTGCCTATGGCTTGAGATTTAAAATATATTTTTCACTTCGATTGCGGGAAAATACTACAAAAGCACAATTTTTTACCATATCTTAGAACTTGTTAGTAATGTGTACCTAAGTACCTATTAATTTCCACTGTTTGTTTTCCATTTCTTGAAAAGGGTCTTTTGCCACAAAATTTCAATATTCATAGAGACAGCAGCTGTTTCACTAGTTAGGGAGCGAAGTAATTCCATGTAGGAGTAGCCAACCCAGTGTGGTCTTTAGCTTCTTTTCTTCACGAGGTCTGCGCCCAATGGATTTTCTTACGTTTTCACAGTCTGGTAAACTCTATAATATTTTACGACGTTATCCACTGAACAAATGTACACAACAAAATTGCTTATCCAGAAAATTGGACGCACAGAAGAGGTTTGCAATAGTACTTTTTAACAATCTTTATTTAACTTGCTTTATTTAGCTTTACTTTTCGGATTTTTCTATGTGTTCTAATTTTCAGTGTCGTTTAGAAATTAAATTTCTAACGGTAAAACCGTAAAAGTAAACATAAAAATTAAGAAATAAAAATTTCTTGATTTATTTGATATTTCCTATCATTTGAAAAACAGCGCCATCTCTCGTCCCTGGTGAGCAGTAGATGTTCCACGGGAGTTTGTAATTGTGTCGTACAGACACATCATTCAAATAGATGACGCTTCGCGACAAATAATCGCATAGTAACAAGGTCACGTGACAGTTAGTAATAGATAGAAAAATTCGAACGCTTACTCACCTGCTATGGGTGGTGTAGGGGTATAGCACGCGTCACGGAATGACGAGGACCCGGGTTCGATTCCCGGCCATAGCTTTACTTTTCGGATTTTTCTATGTGTTCTAATTTTCAGTGTCGTTTAGAAATTAACTTGCGAATTGAAATAAAGGTTGCGATGGATCGATATCTCTTCATTACCCAACTACGGTAAGGTAAAAAGTCAAAAGTCAAAAATTATTTTGCAAATAGGCCTCCAAGGGCTCTTTTACATGTCTTTTTTGGAGTAATTTTTTTGGTGGGCATTTAGCAGTTTTGTTATGTACATGTTTGTTTGTGGCGCTCAAGAAACCAAACGCGTGGACCAATTTTGATTTGTTGTCAATTGATTTATTTTAATCTTGCGAGTGTTGCCAAAGGTATGACGGTAATTAACTGGCTTACATTGCAAATATTGCAATACATTGCCGCCTTGAGAAGGTCCGTGTTGCAATAGGTTTCACTTCGGCTACGAAATGTATACCAAAATATCACTGTCTCGCGTTTATGAAACAGGGGCAGGCGCCATTTTTGAATACATACATACATAATTTCTACACGACACTGAAAATTAGAACACATAGAAACACATACATACATAAATAAATAACGTATTTAGTACAAAAAAAATAAGAAAATAAATTCGATAAAGTCAAGAAAATCATTGAAGGGTCTTTGAAAACGATTGATTATCTAGAAATTTACAAAGATTTTAATTTGGTAGGCAATCGTTCTAAAGCACGCGCGGGATAAAATGAAAAAGTTTATAAATCTGCTAAAATATTATTTCAAACACTACACTTTCAAATCGGTTGACAATCAAAGAAAAATAAAAGACCGCGGCCGCGGTCGCCTTAAAAAATAAAAAATATAACTACTAAAATTTATTCGGCGAAAGTTGCTGCTCCTAATTTAGGTTCGCCCCAAAAAGTTACGAAGTGTTGAAAAGTGACGAAGTTTCAACCAAATGCCTCTCAAACGTATCCTAAATCTCTCACTTTGAGCCGTCTATTTCTTTTCCCGCGAATAATATTACTTGTGGGGGTAGACTTTTATTATTACTGGGAAATGGTGAGGTTTATGCGGATTGGAGGTCAAGTAACAGTACTAAGTAGAAAGAAAACTGATAAAAAAAAGCGACGGGTAGCACTTCGGGAGTGCCGGCAGAAATGAAAACAGCAGCTTAGATTAGATTTTATGTGCTGATGCCCTTAGTACTTTTGCTACTCAGCAAAAAACACTTCAAGAATCGAACGCGATTCATTCGTATTTCAAAATAATCTCTTAGAGGATCTGATAACCTGGTACTTAAAATCTCCCTCCGTCTTACGCCTGATGCGAGTTTAACATTTTTTACCCATCCCAAAAAGTGCTCAGCTCCGTTAGAAGTTTTCACTTCAAAAATAAACTAAACGCCCTAAATGGACACCGAAAGGCTGGCAGTTTCCTTGCACAAAGAGTTTCCAGTATCAAAGAGAACTACTAATCATAATGCGATACGCGATGAAATCTTTGGGTCTATTCCTCGGGGGAGCTCTTTAAACATTTAAAATATTTAAGTTCTAGTGTAGTTAATTTTTCTTGTATATACCAATGTAGTTGTATTGTGTACCTGATTATTTAATTTAAATAAAAAATATCAATGGATGAACTTGCTTTGCTATTTCGCGCAATAGTGAAGGCAAGCGATGGAAACGTCATGAGACATTTCAACTCAATATACTTATCTTTGTAACGCTTTGATTATGTGAAAATAATACGCGTCCAATACTTTTGGTACTGTATGTACACTGATAGATAAAAAATGTCATCATCCCTATTAGTTTAAAAACCCTGGCAGCAGTGACACATTCGGATGTATAAATCTGCGCGCGGCCGCCGAGCCAATGCGCCCTGACAACACAGAGTGCTGCCACTCTGATGCAAACTTCCATAGATAGGGAGGTTTTAAAATGACACAATATTTTATCGTCCTTCCCTGCTGGTATGGGAGTGAAGAAAAACATAGAACTTACCAGCTACTACTCTTCCCGCGTAGATGGTAAAAACTCATTGAGAAAATGGGTGAAAATCTTAGGAATAGATAGATAGAGAGTAAGAGAGAGTAGAATAGAATAGAATCGTATATTGCAACAACAACAAGAGACAACAGTGAAATTACTATGTACATGTGATACGTAAACTGCGTCAAATGAATTAACATCCAATGCTGTATCTACATTCGGCTTCATCTAAAACAAGTAGTTTAACAGCTACAAAACGCACGCTGAGGTTGGAAATAAAATATGCTTTAAAATTTTTACAAGTTTCAAACCAGAATTTTATGCGTTTTAAAATATTTAAAGCCCCAGAGGATCTGTGGAACGACGCACTCAGTTTTTTTTGCATGGTTGCATAATGTCGTGTCAAAAAAAATGGCGTATCAAAAATAATTCTAATAGTATGACGAAACTCATTCTTGAGAGTATTATTGAAAGTTCGTGAATATCTCAGATTCTGGAAAGTTTTGTGACTTTGGAAACTTTTTGCCGGGACACTGGTGGGGACGCAATGGCGTCTAGACTAGGCGTTCATTAAGGAGTCATGTTAGTTCGTTAGTTCTAGTGCATCAATCCTTATAATTATTGAACATTTGGGATTGAGATTGGACTAGAAAGAAATAAAACCGCCTACAAAATACATACATACCGTCACGCCTACTTAGCGTAGCGTAGAGACTACTTTGTTCCACTTGCTACAATTCGCTTCATCCACATTCATCAATCTCTTCATACATGCTTATCGGTTTCGGGTACTCCTGACCTGACCTTTATTCAAAACGTCTCCTATTTGATCCCGGAACGTCCTTTTAACCTCCCAACGCATCCATTCACAATTCCACTTCCCCTTAGATCAAAATAATAGTAGAAATTATAAAATTTCTCCACGTACTAAACGGTGTCAGCAGTGAAATAGGAGGGGTCAACAGCTACATATATCTTGGGATTTGTGCGCAGGCCCTGACCTTGCGGGCGGAAACCATATATCGGCGGAGACCGGACCTCCGTCACACCTCCACTTATCTGACGTTTTAAGGATGGTAAGTGGTGTGAGTTATTAATAAGTGGCAGATAGATTTTTATGCCCATGCGATTGCGAAGGATTGAAACTTCTTTTTTAATAAATATAAATTTCTAAAGATACAGAAGCAGTTTTCGACTAAAAGCAGTCTGCCTATGAAGCCGACACCGGCCATGTTGATTGCTTCTTCGCTGTTAACTAAAGTGCGGCACAGGCTTGAGTGTTCGTGCTGCGAGCCAATAAATAAGATTGATAAAGGTCTTTACAATTTATTATTTATTGTTGGAGTGAGTAATTGTCACATCTGGGTGACCAGTGGTGACCAATAGAGTCTTTCTTTATACATCTATACTATAGATCAATGTAATTTAAGGTACGAACTTGGGAACCTTATACATCCCTTTTATAAAATGCATCAATTGTATTATAGGTAACAAAGTTAAGTAGAATTTAAGTACTGTTGTAAATCTATTTTATTTTTAAAAATTACTTTCTGCCAAGTTTCTTGCGGCGCATTCTTCTTGGCAATGATGGTCTTCGCGAATGCGCTGGTAGATTAAAAAAACGATATCTAAAAGAGCCCTTGGCGGCCTATTTGCAAAATAAACTTTTGACTTTTTGACCAATTCAGCCTAAACAAGCAATCATGCCTGTTGTAGGTATTAAATAACCCTAAACTTGGCAGCGTATCTAATAATGCACATTTTATTCAAAAAAATCTAACGGCTAACAGCGGTCGTTTCCAATATTCTCTTTGGCATAAAGTGGTAGCATAAGTTATGAACTTTCTACCAATAAATGTATTATAGTGCTCCAGCAACACTGTTTGACAGTAGGTCGCAGGATGGCGGAACCCTGCGCGGGCGACTTCGAGGCTCAAGGATTAATCCATAATAATCACTTATTTTCTCTTTTTTCTCAAATAACAAATGGTGTCATTTTATACTCAAATAAAATGATCTATCGATTACAATTTTTATTTGAATGAAGAACATTTATTTTCTAATTATAATGATAGCGTGTTTGCCGGTGTATCTTTAAATGCACATTGCCAAGTTATATATATTGTTACATTAAGTTGATAGTGTGCATTTGTAGATACATTGCCAAGTTATGTAAATAATCACTTTAAACTTGTCATGTGCATGAAAAGACAGATAAATAACGCAATAAATAAATAAAATAACTTTTTTTGACCGTAACTCTGGGCCCGTCTTCCCTTAGACGATGAAACCGTGCAATGCAGATAGGTAATGCCCCGTTACCAGTCCCTCTGGCAGGCTGGCCTCAAGGGATCGGGTGAGCAGTGCAAGCACCGACTTTGCCTTTTCCCCCCTCGTCTGCGCAAGGAGCGGTTGCACGTTGAAACGAGGTCAACGTGAGTCCGCCCCCCGAACCTCTTACGATGTCCTCCCGAGGAATAGTGCCTAACGACGGCCTCGCCGCCGCTGTTGCTTCCTCCTTGGGGCTTAGGGCGCATTCGGGTATGCCTCCCATCAGCTTCCCCTTATCCCGAATCCTCATAAGAGGTACGACATTCCTCCAGGGTGCCACCCCCTTCGGGATCTCGTACCACTTCCCCTCTCTCAGGGCGTGGAGCGTATCCGGGATAGGTGCAATACTGCCACACTTTTCGCCACCTCCAGGCCATGTGGGGGCACGGCGGGAGAGGCTAATTAGTGGGAAGCTGCAGAGCTAACCCCATCAGCTTCCCCGCACCAGGGTGGAAAGGAGCACAGGAGGATCTAGGAATTTTGTATTTTTAGTTTTCGTAGGTATTTTTCCATTTAATTCTCAAATTTTTTAACTAAAGATCTCATTTTGTAATATAAACCTAAGACGATTTAGAATACTAAATAATATTAAGTAATGGCTGTGAAATTACATACTTTATCAAACAATTTATTAAATAAACCACTGTGTTTTTTTCTCTGACAACCAGTAGGCTTATTGTCTAACTCGCTCGCAATCGCCATCGTCTTCATTTTGACAGTTCATGTATGGGCTGATAATTGGCATCGGAATCAGCTAGCTGTCACATTCATACAAGAACTGTCAAAACGAACACGATGGCGATCGCGAGCGAGTTAGACAATAAGCCTGCAGGCAATGTATCCTTAAAGATACATGTTAATTTTTTAATGAAGTTAAGAACAACTTGGCAATGTATCTAATAAGATACATGCCATAAATCCTAAATTTTTTCAAAAAAAAATTTTTTTTCATTTTTTATATATATTTTTATCCTCGAGTAACTAAATAAATCAAAAAAAGTGATTAAAATCGAACACTTATATCTCTGCCAAGTATAGGGATAAAAAGAGTTGGCTTTCATTTTGTTTTCACACAAAACTCTAAAAAGGTTCGGTGCGTTCATTGTTTAATTTAAAATGGAAAATCACAGACTTTACAAACATTATCACCTCAAAAGATTTTTGATATATTTATCTGATCAAAGATATTTCCAATTTTTTTTGAGTACCTAGTTCTTTTATGTATCGGATGTAGTATAATTGCGCAGTTTGGTATGCACTCGTGACAGAAATTGGATTTTCATAGGGACATTCAATAGGACATTCTTTAGGGTTTTTGGAACGGGAAAATCCCTTATTGAAATAAGTTTTCTTTCAATGGCTTTACAGAAGTATTTTGCATAATATGACCTAGGTATTTTACTGAGTCTGATAAAAGTGAATTTTGTAAATTTGAATCTCGATAACACTAACTGGATAATCTGGATAATAATAACTGTATCAAGGAAGTTGGGAAGAAGAAAAACGTCTTGGCTAAGAAACATCAGAGAATGGACCGGTATAAAAACCGTAGAGCAACTCTTTGCGCTGGCTATGGATAGGGAAAAGTTTAAGAGTCTGACTGCCAACATTCAGTGATGGAGAGGCACATAAAGAAGAAGAATAACTGTATCAGATGGTTAATACGTTCATCGAATGTTTTGGAAGATAAAAGTAAAATAACATCATCTAAGTATATATTTAACGGCAAAATCAGCAAGTATAAACTTACTTAGAATATTAGTTTGAAATCCTCTGAAAAATGGCCGGTGATGTCTTTACTCCACCCGGTCCATTAGAAGTGAGCTTCTTGAGTTAAGAAAACCGTCTTTTTCCTATCTTCGATTCGTAAAGAAATAGACCCAAACGCCGAATTTATATCACGGGTTGAAAAAAATGTGCAATTCCTCGTCTTTGGTATCAGATCTTGAATCAATAGTGGAATGATTGTGCTAGAGGTACTACCTTATTCAAATCTGTCTCTAAAAAAAAGTCTCTAAAATCTGCATAGTCTTCGTTTAGGCGGGCCCGGTCATATTCGGGTTTCGCCAGTTTAGCTTCAGGTCAAAATCTGATTAAGTACGACTCTAGGGTAGCCAGTTTCTATTTAATTCAGATTCTAAGTACGTACAATTCAGAACGAGGCATTTTCTAAGTTATCCAGGTTCCTACAATGTTAGATTATCCTTATGGCAAATTCTTAGCACTTCACATTTTCATAATGCCGGATTCTGAAGCAGGTCAGAAAATGAAATGTCCGGAATCTCAGTATGTCTAAATCTGAGTAAAATAGATTCTATGTTAGTTAATTTTAATGTCTTCTTCTTTAAATACCAATGTGACCGGAGCAGCGGATTGTAGAATTCTTCTTTCAGCTTATTATCAGCAACCTTTATGACTAAGAGGTCATCCTAAGCATACAGAAAGAAGACGTAACTTCAGACCATCCAGGCTAGATAATGACAGAAGATGTGGATAAAGCAAAAGACGCCTTTTATTAAAAAACCTTTAATCACGATCAAATCTTAGCTTAACCTAATGGCCATGTTTAACATGATAATGGGCGTATAGGTGGAAAAGGGAATCAAAATAGTGATGGGTTGCTAGCCGCATCGCCTATATTGATTCCTAAGACTTACACCCATTCCCTCGATAGGCTTTAAAGCTCACACAACATGATTAAACTGGAGCAGGATGATGGTGTATGAGATGACGGCGCTCAGTATTTGTGGCAGTAGCGGCATATGTACCAGCACCGTCGAAAACAGCTTGACCCTGATGGGCTCGATGATCACGTGACGGTGGAAGTCTTTTACTGATTTCCGAAGATCTACCAGCTCGTTATCTGGAACTGAAAAAGGTTATTATTATTTGGTACTACTTCGGAACCACTTCTAAGTGTCATGTCGTTTCACTGTGTATGCCTTGTTTTGTATATTGGTAATGTGTTTCTTCTTTGCACTCATACCAGCATGGATAAACTAATATACTTGTCAGTAATATGCTGTAGAGTCGCGCCAGCGCTCGGGCCACCCCGTCCGCTTCGTCCTGCGCCCTCTGCCCCGCGTACAGCAGCGAGGTGGTCGCCACCGCGTAGTTGGTCAGGAGGAACAACGTGTTCTTATTGCCAACATGATACGCTGAGTTCTGCGCAAAAAGCAATAATTGAAACTAGATCTTATTAGGCATGTAAATATAGTTTATTGAGACACAAGCGGAATCGCACACGCAATGTAGATAGGTACTTGAGTTGCTGAGGGAGTTGCCATAATTATCATCACATTTCAACCAATTTATGAAACCTTGTCAAATTACGCAAAAACCTAATCTTTTGTCACGAATCATTCTATCTAATCTGTCTAGTCGTTTTTGAGTTTAGTGCAAACAGACAGACGCGACGTACGACTTAATCACTAGGTACGTAGTATAAAACAAAGTCGCTTTCCGCTGTCTGTCTGCCTCTATTTACCTGTGTGCTTAGATCTTTAAAAGTACCCAACGGATTTTGATGCGGTTTTTGTTAGTTGATACAGTGATAATATTACGAATTATTAAAAGTTTAATTATTCTCACTGAATTCATCAGCAGTAGGACTCCTTCATACATTAAAACAATAAAAAAAATAATAGCGGCGAAGAGAGAGAACAGGGTCTGAAACAAAACAGAACCGTTTGAAAAAATCCAATCACAAAGTTTTGCTTATCTGATACAACAGTCAGACGTAATCAGTGACGTGCTGTGGGGGGGGGGGGGGTCGTCAAGGTAGGCAGCCGTAGGGTGACGGTGTGGAGACGCAAAACTATTAAAATAATGAACTGCCTGCCCTGACGGGCAACTCCTACACGCACAATATCGAATTAGGGTAGACTGTATGGATAATTGTGTTGGGATATAATACATAAATAAATTAGTAAATAATAAAATACATTAAACCATCACCTGAGCACCAAAACATGTTCTTAACTGAACACCACACGTCTTCAGGTCGTGGACAATCGTATACCAGTCCTTCAAATTGCGACGAAGTTCATAAATACAGGCTCCATCAATTTCATTTGCTGATTTCCGTAACATTTGTACTGAACTAGATATTTTAAGTTGCAAGGCTTTCAAGAATTCGCTCAAGACGCTCGTGAGCACAATGAATGATACAAATTCTGTAAAGTAACGGATCTCCGCGCAAACCATGCAAAATGTCTGGAAAGTAAACCATAGGTCGCCTGATAAAGGTTGTGGAACTAAATTCCTGTATATAATGTAGTTCATCACAAACAATGTAACCATAGTCGCATAATTTACAAGAAACATAATGGCCATTAATAAACCGATTTTTTTAGGCTTTTGTAGAGATATTTGGATATTCCCGCAATCATTTAACGCTTTGTATATCGTGTCAATTTTCATGTAAAGCACTTTGAAGGATTTCGCGTTTCTGAAACCCAACAATATATTCACAATAGTATTTGTGTTACCGAAAAATCCGAAAGTTAACATAAATATAGTCGCCATATTTAAAGTAGTCGAGAGGATAAAATCTATCGTATAAGCCAGGGATATCAAACTTAGAATTATCTCAACCACGGCCCATGCGATTGCGATGGATTGAAACTTCTTTTTTAATAAATATAAATTTCTAAAGATACAGAAGCAGTTTTCGACTAAAAGCAGTCTGCCTATGAAGCCGATGCCGGCCATGTTGATTGCTTCTTCGCTGTTAACTAAAGTGCGGCACAGGCAGTGTTCGTGCTGCGAGCCAATAAATAAGATTGACAAAGGTCTTTATACAATTTATTATTTATTGTTGGAGTGAGTAATTGTCACATCTGGGCGTCCAGCGGTCACCGAGTCAGCCTAAAAAGCTTCAGACATTAGGGTCAGTTCACAGCGCGACGATGCTTTAGTAAATAGATACGACATAACATATGTGACAGTGCAAGGCAAGGGTAGCACTTTCAAATGATTTAATAAAAATAAAAGTTTATCTATATGAACGAAAGTCATTCATCTTGAATACGAAAATCCCGACTTTAAAACAATTTAAAAAAAACCGGCCAAGTGCGAGTCGAACTCGCGCACTGAGGGTTCCGTACAAATTCGCTAAGTTATTATAAAATCCCGTGTTAGCAGAGCCCTGCTTTTAAGCAAAATGTAGGCAGCGTGAGGTCACTTTATATTGGTTATTTATATAGACAGACAAATATTAAATGAAAAAAAAATCTACTTACTAGATTTCGTTCAAACCAATTTTGGGTGGAAGTTTGTATGGTAATGTACATCATATATTTTTTATATTCTATTCAGTTTAGAAAAAAATGACACTATGAACCTCAATATCATTTTTGAAGGCCTATCCATAGATACCCCACACGTATGGGTTTGATGAAAAAAAAAAATTTTCAGTTTCAGTTTTCTAAGTGTGGGGAACCCCCAAAATTAATTGTTTTTTATTTTTATTTTTGTGTGAAAATCTTAATGCTGTTTACAGAATACACCTACTCACCAAGTTTCAACAGTATAGCTGTTATAGTTTCGGAGAAAAGTGGCTGTGACATACGGACGGACAGACAGACAGACAGACACGACGAATCTATAAGGGTTCCGTTTTTTGCCATTTGGCTACGGAACCCTAAAAAAGATCAATTGCATGAGTTTGGAGGTTTGGATTTCTTCTTTCAGTGAGACTAAACTTGAGAAACTAAAGATAATTTTCAAAGACCACTGGCCTAACCATGACGGCTTAATGAGATTCAATTCATACTCAGTTCAGGTTTTGGCTGTCATTTTTAATATGGATCTGACAGCGAGCGAACCTAAACTGAATCGGAAATGAATCGCATAGTAGGCATGGTAAGGCTGTTCAACGAGACCTCACATTATCGTTGACTTTATTATTTTCTTTTTGACCACACGGCGCGTGGTTCTAATAATGACATAAAATACCTAGGTATGTTACCTAATTCTATCTATCTATCTATCTATCTCAGGCCCCTCTTCTCCACTGGGCACTATGGGCACGTGCCCAGGGCCCCGCGATCGAATGGGGCCCCCTAGTTCCTGCCAGATTACCAAATGATAACCGATATTTAGGTCATAGGGGCCCCATGATCCTAATGTGCCCAGGGCCTCAAATAGTTTAAAGACGGCCCTGATCTATCTAATCAGCCCACATCCACCCACTGCTGAGTAAAGGCCTCTTCATTTTCACGCCACTTTGCCCGGTCCTGTGCCAGTCTCATCCACAGTTTTCCAGCTGAATGCCAGATGTCATCTGACCAACGGGCTGGTGGTCTGCCCACTGACCTTCGAGCCAGTCTTGGCCACCACTCTGTGACCGCCTTCGACTATCTGTCGTCGTTCCGTCTTGCCAAGTGTCTCGCCCATCGCCATTTCAGCTGTGTTATCCTAGTTCCGACATCTACAACTCTAGTCCGTTTCCGGATTTCGGAATTGGGGATGCGGTCAATAAGTGAGATGCCCAACATAGCTCGCTCCATGGCTCTTTGTGCGACTTTAATTTGGTGCACGTTTACCTAATGCTATAGATATAAAAATGAATTCTTATTTCTCTCGGTCACGGCGTCACGTGTGACCGTTAGGACTGATTTTGCTACTTAATCCTTTTTTTATTATGTTCCTTATCGTCAGAACAAGGTCCTTACGTAACAAAATCTAAAAAAAAACTGGAACATATAAAGATACTATCTGTCGCCAGCGACTTCGTCTGCAAAGAATTCGTTTATCGCTATCCCGCGGGAACTACGCAATTTTCCGGGATAAAAAGTACCCTATGTGCTATTCCAGACTTTTCTCTATCTATGTGCCAAATTTCATCCAGATCCTTTGGGCCGTTCTGGCGTGATTGAGTAACAAACAAACATTAGTTAGATTAGATGTCATATCATTCATGACACTCGCAACATGCAAACAAATTAATTGATGCAAGAATTATCAAAATCGTTTCGCACATTCACATCTTCGCTGACCATCAAGCGTGGTTGCAATCAAACGCATTCCTATTAAATTCTAGAGCAGCTTAAATTCTAGCATAAAATACAATATAGGCCATTGAATATATTATCTTCTTTTGCATTGTGTAGTAGAGTTAGAAGTCACGTTGCCTCACGTCTCGGTGTGAACAAAACCTTACAATGTTTTCGGAGTCGAAGGGTAGAGTTATTTTAGTTCTCAAATTTTCAGAGTGCTTAGTTCTTATCATTACATTGTGCTTATGAAACAAAGTATCTGAGTTAAATTTAATTATGTACCTATGTATTCGTTATTCCAATAAACTAATAAACGACCACGGGTCCCGCACATTTGTTGGTTTGAGTCGATTTATCAAAATCAGTTAAGTTGTCCTCCTTACTAGCTAACCATTAGTCGACGCAGACCGTTGGAGACAAATTGCCAACTCAATATATCACGATAGAATGATATACGCCATCCAGATTGCGTTTGACCAAAGGCACGCCACCCCGGGCACAGACTAGAATATAACCATCAAACGCACTTTATATGCTTCATTTTAGAACAAAACTTTGTTGAGAATAAATTTAGTCTATGTCAATCCTATTATAGACAAAAGCTTCGTTATAACGAACAGTCTTGGGCGCACGCCTGTTGCGTATCCTTTAACTACTTTTACATCAAATATATTTAGTAGCAATTATAGTTTATTTTATATCGAGAGACTAAAGAAACGCGGTAGTTAGAAAACCTGAAAGTGCCTATGGCTTGAGATTTAAAATATATTTTTCACTTCGATTGCGGGAAAATACTACAAAAGCACAATTTTTTACCATATCTTAGAACTTGTTAGTAATGTGTACCTAAGTACCTATTAATTTCCACTGTTTGTTTTCCATTTCTTGAAAAGGGTCTTTTGCCACAAAATTTCAATATTCATAGAGACAGCAGCTGTTTCACTAGTTAGGGAGCGAAGTAATTCCTTGTACGAGTAGCCAACCCAGCGTGTGGTCTTTAGCTTCTTTTCTTCACGAGGTCTGCGCCCAATGGATTTTCTTACGTTTTCACAGTCTGGTAAACTCTATAATATTTTACGACGTTATCCACTGAACAAAAGTACACAACAAAATTGCTTATCCAGAAAATTGGACGCACAGAAGAGGTTTGCAATAGTACTTTTTAACAATCTTTATTTAACTTGCGAATTTAAATAAAGGTTGCGATGGATCGATATCTCTTCATTACCCAACTACGGTAAGGTAAAAAGTCAAAAGTCAAAAATTATTTTGCAAATGGGCCTCCAAGGGCTCTTTTACATGTCTTTTTTGAAGTAATTTTTTTGGTGGGCATTTAGCAGTTTTGTTATGTACATGTTTGTTTGTGGCGCTCAAGAAACCAAACGCGTGGACCAATTTTGATTTGTTGTCAATTGATTTATTTTAATCTTGCGAGTGTTACTAAAGGTATGACGGTAATTAACTGGCTTACATTGCAAATATTGCAATACATTGCCGCCTTGAGAAGGTCCGTGTTGCAATAGGTTTCACTTCGGCTACGAAATGTATACCAAAATATCACTGTCTCGCGTTTATGAAACAGGGGCAGGCGTCATTTTTGAATACATACATACATACATAAATTAATAACGTATTTAGTATAAAAAAAATAAGAAAATAAATTCGATAAAGTCAAGAAAATCATTGAAGGGTCTTTGAAAACGATTGATTATCTAGAAATTTACAAAGATTTTAATTTGGTAGGCAATCGTTCCAAAGCATGCGCGGGATAAAATGAAAAAGGTTATAAATCTGCTAAAATATTATTTCAAACACTACACTTTCAAATCGGTTGACAATCAAAGAAAAAGAAAAGACCGCGGCCGCGGTCGCCTTAAAAAATAAAAAATATAACTAAGTACTAAAATTTATTCGGCGAAAGTTGTTGCTCCTAATTTCGGTTCGCCCCAAAAAGTTACGAAGTGTTGAAAAGTGACGAAGTTTCAACCAAATGCCTCTCAAACGTATCCTAAATCTCTCACTTTGAGCCGTCTATTTCTTTTCCCGCGAATAATATTACTTGTGGGGGTAGACTTTTATTATTACTGGGAAATGGTGAGGTTTATGCGGATTGGAGGTCAAGTAACAGTACTAAGTAGAAAGAGAAAACTGATAAAAAAAAGCGACGGGTAGCACTTCGGGAGTGCCGGCAGAAATGAAAACAGCAGCTTAGATTAGATTTTATGTGCTGATGCCCTTAGTACTTTTGCTACTCAGCAAAAAACACTTCGAGAATCGAACGCGATTCATTCGTATTTCAAAATAATCTCTTAGAGGATCTGATAACCTGGTACTTAAAATCTCCCTCCGTCTTACGCCTGACGCGAGTTTAACATTTTTTACCCATCCCAAAAAGTGCTCATCTCCGTTAGAAGTTTTCACTTCAAAAATAAACTAAACGCCCTAAATGGACACCGAAAGGCTGGCAGTTTCCTTGCACAAAGAGTTTCCAGTATCAAAGAGAACTACTAATCATAATGCGATACGCGATGAAATCTTTGGGTCTATTCCTCGGGGGAGCTCTTTAAACATTTAAAATATTTAAGTTCTAGTATAGTTAATTTTTCTTTTATATACCAATGTAGTTGTATTGTGTACTTAATTATTTAATTTAAATAAAAAATATCAATGGATGAACTTGCTTTGCTATTTCGCGCAATAGTGAAGGCAAGCGATGGAAACGTCATGAGACATTTCAACTCAATATACTTATCTTTGTAACGCTTTGATTATGTGAAAAAAGAAAATAATACGCGTCCAATAATACTTATGTACACTGATAGATAAAAAATGTTATCATCCCTATTAGTTTAAAACCCTGGCAGCAGTGACACATTCGGTGGATGTATAAATCTGCGCGCGGCCGCCGAGCCAATGCGCCCTGACAACACAGAGTGCTGCCGGTCTGATGCAAACTTCCATAGATAGGGAGGTATTTTATCGTCCTTCCCTGCTTGTATGGGAGTGAAGAAAAACATAGAACTTACCAGCTACTACTCTTCCCGCGTAGATGGTAAAAACCCATCGAGGAAATGGGTGAAAATCTTAGGAATAGATAGATAGACAGTAAGAGAGAGTAGAATAGAATAGAATCGTATATTGCAACAACAACAAGAGGCAACAGTGAAATTACTATGTACATGTGATACGTAAACTGCGTCAAATGAATTAACATCCAATGCTTTATCTACATTCGGCTTCATCTAAAACAAGTAGTTTAACAGCTACAAAACGCACGCTGAGGTTGGAAATAAAATATGCTTTAAAATTTTTACAAGTTTCAAACCAGAATTTTATGCGTTTTAAAATATTTAAAGCCCCAGAGGATCTGTGGAGCGCCGCACTTATTTTTTTGCGTGGTTGCAAATGTCGTGTCAAAAAAAATGGCGTATCAAAAATAATTCTAATAGTATGACGAAACTCATTCTTGAGAGTATTATTGAAAGTTCGTGAATATCTCAGATTCTGGAAAGTTTTGTGACTTTGGAAACTTTTTGCCGGGACACTGGTGGGGACGCAATGGCGTCTAGACTAGGCGTTCATTAAGGAGACATGTTAGTTCGTTAGTTCTAGTGCATCAGTCCTTATAATTATTGAACATTTGGGATTGAGATTGGACTAGAAAGAAATAAAACCGCCAACAAAATACATACATACCGTCACGCTCTAAAAGCCGTGGTAGCCTAGTGGTTTGACCTGTGGCCTCTCAAGCAGAGGGTCGTGGGTTCGAATCCCGGGCTCGCACCTCTGAGTTTTTCGGAATTTATGTGCGATATCTCATTTGAAATTTACCATGAGCTTTTCGGTGAAGGAAAAACATCGTGAGGAAACCTGCACACAACTGCGAAGCAATTCAATGGTGTGTGTGAAGTTCCCAATCCGCACTGGGCCCGCGTGGGAACTATAGCCCAAGCCCTCTCATTCTGAGAGGAGGCCTGTGCCCAGCAATGGGACGTATATAGGCTGGAGATGATGACCGTCACGCCTTTTTCCCACACGGGTAGGCAGAGACTACTTTGTTCCACTTGCTACAATTCGCTTCATGCACATTCATCAATCTCTTCATACATGCTTATCGGTTTCGGGTACTCCTGACCTGACCTTTATTCAAAACGTCTCCTATTTGATCCCGGAACGTCCTTTTAACCTCCCAACGCATCCACTCACAATTCCACTTCCCTTAGATCAAAATAATAGTAGAAATTATAAAATTTCTCCACGATTTCCTCCACGTACTAAACGGTGTCAGCAGTGAAATAGGAGGGGTCAACAGCTACATATATCTTGGGATTTGTGCGCAGGCCCTGACCTTGCGGGCGGAAACCATATATCGGCGGAGACCGGACCTCCGTCACACCTCCACTTATCTGACGTTTTAAGGATGGTAAGTGGTGTGAGTTATTAATAAGTGGCAGATAGATTTTATGACATTTAATTTGGGGAAATTAAAAAAATTGGAAACCAGAATCAAGATCACTACTGATTCTCGTATGAGATGTGTCTCCAGTTTTGTTACTTTTCTTTGTATAAAATATGTAGGTATGTGTGGCAGGTAACAAAACCGACAGAGAAAATTACTATGTAAAATTGGGGACATTTTCTTGTAGCTATGAGAAATCACAGTAAGTATTCTTGATCCTGAGCAGAAATAACCAAAAATTTCTAAGCACACAAACAAAGGAAATGTTCTAGTTTTAGGTTTTGGCTTGTTATGTTTATATTTTATGTAACCTTGATTGTGTGTGTTGGCAGTACCAAGTAAACGTTTTATCTATCTAGACCTGTCTATCTAAAATCTAAGAAAAAATATGTCTCATTTTTAAACTTCTCATTTGTTCGATATTTCTCCACCCCGAATAGCAGAATAACCATAGAATGACTAATTAATAATTACCAATACAATCAATACATACAAGTTAGCTGTCTGTACCTACTTGCATTGTCATCCGTCTTACTTATATGTGAACCAAATTTCAAGTCAATCGGACCAACCATTGAAGAGTTTCCTCTTCCCCTACATTGCAAGTTAATATAAAGTAAAAGTAAAAGTATACTAGGTACTTTTACTTGCTGTTCTACTGTTCTATTTTCGAATTAGAGTCAATTTTTGATTTTTTTTTTCCCACTTTTAGAAAGTATTGTTACAGGTACGTGGTTTCAAAAACCCATCATGATCTAATTCAAACGACAAATTCAATTCAAACTGAAACTTTTTCAAGCGACACAATTTTATTGTCAAAATTCAAACAACAAAGCTTGACAGCCAAATTATAATAATCACAATTTAACTCGCGGCCAACTTGACCGCGCTCAGCGAAAGACTGTAATTAATTGGAGTTTTATATCTTCCCTTTGCAAGTCGTTCCAACTTGTTTGCTATGCGGTGGAGGTCCTCCCAACTTTAAGTGGCTCGTTCAACCCTAATTCGGGAACTATTCTAATTTTAAAGCACTGGAGAAGTTGGTCGGATGATCGATTATGATCGCTGGCGATAAAATTACGCGCCCTTTGTCGGACGACGGGAACTTGGGCCCGGGTTTGCAGCGTCGCAGTAACGACGTTGGCAAGACTTCTCAACTCACTTTTGTGTGTCTAATCGACGTTTTACTATTATGTGCAGCATACTTTTAAAGTGGGTGACAGACGGGCGAGTAAATTAGCGTACTTACAGCTCGACGGCTTACTCGCCTGCCAGTCTAAGTACGCGTACTATTAGAGTAAAATTCAGGCGAGTAAGTCGCCTTATACTCGCCCGTCTGTCACACGCTTAAGAATAAATACTAGCGAAGAAATTAAAAATCTAGTATTAAAGGCCAATTGCCGACTGCCCATACGTTTACTATTGCAGTTCCATTGCATTCGGTACAACGGCGCGCTAACTGCGATCGAATTATATGGGCAGTCGGCAGTTACGTTGCAGTTGGAATGCAGTCCTTTTGTACTGGCCCGAAGTACCATGGAAACAGCTCTAAGTTGTGGTGTGCAAAAGAGCTCTTTGGCTAGCCTTGGTTTGTAGGGTAACTAGAACCCTTAATAGCATCACTTTGTTGTAGCACCCCAGACATTTATACAGCAACTAAGCTTTGTAACCAACTCTAGAGCCTCAGGTAAAACAGCAGGTTTGATAAACATCTGACTCAGGAAAGCAAAGCACATTTCGCCATTCCCGCCAATCCTCTTATTTCTGACGCCTCTGATTCAATTTGTAGCCTTTTTGACGTCAGCGCCGCAAAAAACAAAGACAAGTCGACCCAAATGAAGCCATTTTGGTTGCTTTTATAGGAATATGTCGGCCAACTTGTTTAGTTCCTTTTGCTTCATAGGTATCCGCTTCCACGCTGGTCTGGGAGCAAAGAAAAACATAGAATTGACGACCGAATGGCATAATGGTTAGAGAACCTGACTATGAAGCTTCAGGTCCCGGGTTCGATCCCCGGTCAGGGCAGATATTTGTATGAAAATAAATACGAATGTTTGTTTTCGAGTCTTGGATGTTTAATATGTATTTAAGTATGTATTTATCTATATACGTATGTTTATCCGTTGTCTAGTGGCCATATTACAAGCTTTGCTTAGTTTGGGGCTAGGTCAATTGGTGTCAATTGTCCCAAGATATTTAGGTATTTATTATTTTTTATTTATTTAGAATGTACGAGTTGCTTCTCGTCCCACGCAAACGGTAAAGGCCAGAGTAATGGGTAAAAAACTTAGGAATATGTCATATGCGATGCTCGCAACCCATCACCATTTTGAACCTCTATTTTGAATCTATTCGCCTACAATTATGGGTAAGTAATACAAGATATAACAACTTATTATCTAATATTCACAATATATACGCTCACTTTATATAAACTCGTTTAGTATAACGTTTACTGGATATAAAGAACGAAAAGTATAATCATAAAATATCTAATTTTGTAAGGTATAACGTTGTTTGTATATAATATCAATTTAAATAACGATCAAAGCATATAATGTTCATAACAACTAAGATTTATAACATATATTAATCAATTAATTTAACATCAAAAAGCATAATGCTCGAATAGTATAAACGCCTACAATTATTTTAATAGCAATGGCTTATGAAGGAACGCTACGTGGCTAGGGGGTTTTCAATCAATCAAAGCATATAATGTTCATCACAGCTAAGGTAGGTAAGGTTTAGGTGGTTATAAAAAAAATAACTAACACCAAAGGCTAATGCGGGAGCTTCGCTGCGCTACGCTCCCGCATTAGCCTTTGAACCTAACCTATCC
The DNA here is from genome assembly GCA_963854515.1 of Pandemis heparana. NCBI lineage: Eukaryota > Metazoa > Arthropoda > Insecta > Lepidoptera > Tortricidae > Pandemis > Pandemis heparana. Next base: position 194,223 of record OY978009.1, on the reverse strand, counting down.
GAGTCGTTTCCGCTCCGTACCGTCTTGCTCGCTCGCTTCGCTCGCTCGCCGAAAATTAAGTGTTGTGCAGCAACAATGTCAATGCAGCAGTTTGTTTTGGGTTCGCAGTTCTAACCTAAACTATAATTATATCTTATAATCTTTATACTTAAAGATATTATGTATTATGGTTGATATACCTAATGATTGTTATACGTTATGATTGTTATGTCAAAAGAAATTAGTTTATATAAATCTTATACAAATTGAAGTTATATAAAAATAACGTTATATAATTTAAGCCTTATACGTTTAAAAATTATACTTTTTGCTGTTATAGCTAACGTTCATTATATCTTATGAACGTTATTATCATGAAATTAGATATTTTGTAGTTATATCTCGTGGGACGCACCCTACAATTATGCTAACCGTGGCCTTTGGGTCTCGTTACTAAGCTCTGTCTACTCCGTGATTTATGTATGTCTAGTGTTGCCCGCGATTTCGTCTGCAAAGAATTCGTTTATCGCTATCCCGCGGGAATTTTCCAGGATAAAAAGTAGCCTATATGCTATTCCAGACTTTTTTCTGTTTATGAGCCGAATTTCGTCCAGATCCGTCAGGCCGTTCTGGCGTGATTGAGTAACAAACAAACATCCATCCATCCACACTTTCGTATTTATAATATTTTAGATTAGATTAGATTAGATAGATTAGATTAGATGTATGTATGTACGTTTAGCAAATGACGAGCTACCGAATATTGTCGCGCGCTGTCACGATCCCTGCGCGTATCTTAGAGCAGAGTTCACCCTAATCCACTAGCTAATGAGTACCTACATCTGTATTGTAATTAAACACAAGTGGCGATATTTAATATAAGCCGCCGCCATCCGTCAACGTCGCCACATTATTATCGGCAAGATTGATGTTGTCCCGGACGCTTTGTCTGTCTCATTGTTCTGCGCTTTAGATGCTGATATTAAAAAAGGCGATGGCGACGCTAGCCGAAGCGTAGCCGTCGTATCGATTGACCGTCAAGCCCTCGTTTCACTAATAAGAGACGCCACCATAACATTACGGGCACAACAGGCATTTCATCTAAGTCCTCTAGGTTGGCAACGCATCTGCAATCCCTCCGGGGTTGCGGGTGTCTATGGGCAGTGGTGATCGCTTACCATCAGGTGACCCACTTGCTTGTTTGCCTTCCTATTCACATAAACATTTTTATACATATACAATATACAATATACATTTTTTGTTTTGCTTTTCTATGTGTTATTGTGATAACTGATTTATAGTTTGTCTGCAACACAATGAAGTGCTTGGCGTGCAATGTAAATATACAGCGAATTGATCAAATTAAATGTGCGGCATGTAAAGGTGCATATCACTACTTATGCCTAAATATGACGGCGGCGTATTTTGCGGAGCATAATAAAAAGCTGCAACTTACTTGGTGCTGCCCTGGATGCACAAACATTAGTCGGAAGAAAAATGATGATAGCCCCATACGTAAACAATTCTCGGCTACTCTCAACGACACAAATATATCCACAGATGACATACCCGAAGGAGAAAACAATGATACTACCGAATATGGTGAATTTGAAAGACCCGAGAGCCATCAAAACTGTCAAAGCAATCATCAAAGTGGTGAAAAAAGCACTGCTTCTATGCTGTATACTAAATCGGACTCGAGTGAACCAATAACATTAGAAAAAATTGGCCAACTACTAGATGTCAAACTAGAACAGTATAAAAAGTCAACGATTTTAGACCTTAAGGCTACAATTAAAATGGAAATACACGAAGCAATTAATAAATTACGGGAAGAAATGACACACAAAACGTCGGCCATATCCCTAGAACAAAAAACGATCACAGACACGTTAGAAAAAACGCATCAAAGAGTTAAATTACTCGAAATAGAAACACAGAAATTAAATTTAGAGTTACGAGAATTAGAGAAACAGATGATAATACCGGCCAAATCTAATGATGAAGAAGGATATAAAAAAATTGTTATTTATGGTTTGGATGAAAGCCCCAACGAAAACAATCTTGAGCTATATGAACGCATCACCTTTTTATTCTATGACGTGCTTGGCATCGACGTTGACTGCTATATAGATGACATCAAAAGGATTGGAAAGAGAGGACATCGACGTCCACTTAGTGTCGAGTTTATTAGCAGGAGAGTTGTTAAACATATTCTCCAAAACACTCGTTGTTTCAGAAACACCGGCCTTGTAATTTCTAGCTTCTTGAATAATGAGGCCCTTAAGGAAAGAAAAATCTTACAAGATAATCTTGCAAAAGCCCGAAAAAGTGGACATCATGCGACTATAAGAAACAATAAATTGTTGATCAACGGACAAGAGTACATACCAGAACCGCCAGTTAAGCAATTCTCCTCGCCTAGACGTAGCACCACTAACAAGAATATTACCTCCACGGGTCACCCTAATAATAATATTAATATTAACCAACGACCTGAAACTGAACCACATTTTTTTCGTTCCCAAAAATAGTAACTTTCAGATATTGCATCAAAATATAGCTGGAATTTTATCAAAAAGAGATGAAGTCGAAATCGTTCTTCACGAATTTAAAATGAGGGGTAGCCCTCCGAATATAATCTGCTTTACGGAAACTTTTATATGCTCAGGAGCTGAAAATAACCTTTTCCTGAAGGACTATGAACTTGCGTCATTTTTCTCTAGAAAAACGAAAAAAAGAGGTGGAGTCGCAATAATGATAAACAAACATTTAAATTATAACAACTTACCCTGTACTCAAAAAATTGCGTCTGAAAAGGAATTCGAATGCTGCGCCATCGAAGTTACAACCAGTAATTTAATTGTTGTCTGCTTATATAGAACACCAGACTCGAATGTAAACATTTTCTTTGAAAAATTAGATAAGCTTCTCAGTGTACTACGAAGTAAGCATAATAAAAGCATTGTTGTGTGCGGGGATTTAAATATAAATACACTAGTTGACAATAGATTGACCAGAGAATACTTTAACTTGCTTGCTAACTATGATATGTCTAACCATATTGTTGAACCGACACGTAAAAACAACTGTATTGATCACATTTTTAGCAATATTCAAAATGCAAAAGGTGAAACACATCAGCTAGGACTATCAGACCACGACACGTGCCAAACCATCACTTTCCCAATGATTACTAAAAGAGAAAAACAAGAATTTTACATAACAAAAAGAGACTACTGCACTGAAAACATAGAAAAGTTCAAAAATTGCGTTGAAAAGCTGTCATTTTCTGATATGTATGATGAGAAATGTGCAGACAAGGCGTTTACTATTTTTCATGATTTACTTATTCTATTTCATAATTTGTGTTTTCCCATAATTAAAATTAAAATTTCTACTAAACCCAAAAAACATTTTTGGTTAACTAAATCATTGAAACGTAGTTGCATAATAAAAAGAAAATTATATTACCAATATCATAGATGTTCCAAAAATAAAGAATTGAACAAAAGCAGGCTAGTTAACTATACTCGAATTTTAAGAAAATGTATTAGCCATGCCCAAAAGATGTGCAATACGAAATTGATCGAAGGTGCAGCCAATAAGTGTCGAGCTGCGTGGAACGTGGTTAAAGGTAACTTTAACCAACAATCCAGGAAAGAAATCTCATGTATTAAAGATAGACACACAAACCTATTGCACACTCCCCAAGCAATTGTTGAAGAGTTTAACGATTATTTTATTAATCTAAATAACGTACCCTTAAAAAACAATCCGTTTCCTGATAAGAAATCTACAAGTGCACTTACGCAAAGCATTTTTCTTTCACCAACTGACCCTTATGAAATACATAGAATAATTCGCTCACTTAAAAACACGCAGTCCACCGGGTACGATGAAATCCCGACCAAAATACTAAAAGAAATATCATCCATCTTGTCCATCCACTTATCGCATCTTATCAATTTATCTTTTGAGCAGGGTGTCTTCCCCACGACACTGAAAACATCAGTTGTCAAACCGATATTTAAAAAGGGTGATAAACTGGAACTAGGCAATCATAGACCTATAACATTAATTCCTGTCATAGCCAAGGTATACGAAAGAGCAATGTACAACAGAATGGAGTGCTTCTTTGAAAAACATAATATTCTGAAACCTGAGCAAAATGGTTTCAGGAAAAAAAAGTCGACCACATTAGCGTGCTTTAAACTAAACGACAAAATCACGGAATGCATTGATAACCGCGTACCGGTGGGGGTGCTATTTCTTGATATGTCCAAAGCCTTTGACACTGTATGTCACAGGAACCTATTGGACAAACTGGAAAAACAGGGAATACGAGGACCTGCTTATAATTGGGTCAAGAGTTACATATTTCAACGCGAACAATATACACAAATAGATAAAATTGAAAATAATTACCTAATATCATTTAAATCTAGCTCTAAAATAAATTCATATGGCGTGCCCCAAGGCAGTATCCTGGGGCCGCTGTTATTTCTAATTTATATAAATGATCTGACAGAATCAACTAGGCATGACTGTATCCTATTTGCAGACGATACAACAATAGTAGTCAAAGGTACAGATCCCGATAACTTCCAGTTGGATATAAATACAGCACTCGAAGATGTAGTCAGCTGGCTAAATAATAATAATTTAAAGATAAACTTAGATAAAACTAAATTCATGCAGTTCTCATCTTACAAGGGTAAAAAACAAAAACTAGACATTATGCAAAACGATATCAATGTCGAGGAAGTAAAAAGTACAGTATTTTTAGGCATAACTTTAGACTGCCATTGTAACTGGAAGGAGCATGTTGACAGGGTGTGCAGCAAGATAAACAAATTCGTTTTTGCTCTGTGGCGAATTAAACAAACTGTGTCTGAGAGTACAGCTCTAATGGCTTATCACGGCTATATTCAGTCAGTTTTGAGATACGGCATTCTTATGTGGGGAAACTCTGTCGATGCGCATCGAACTTTTGTAGCACAAAAAAAATGTATCAGAACTATGTCCGGGGTTGGACGCCGAGTGACATGTCGACCTCTATTTATAAAACTTAATCTACTCACGGTACCCAGCCTTTACATATACGAGGCAGCTGTGTTTGTAAAACTAAATCCTGAGCTGTTTAAATCGGCAGACAAGATATCAAACAGATCTCACAGACGGTACCAACTGGTGTTACCCAAACACAAGCTAGTTCTTAGGAAAAAGAGTGCATATAATATGTGTATCAAGATTTATAATAAAATTCCAGCAACGTATAAAACACTAACTAATTCCGAATTCAAAACAAAGTTGAACCGCCTCTTGTGTAATGTCTGCTTTTACAGTGTTGAAGAATTTTTTAACTATAAGTTTTGATCAGACATTTATCTTAACTAATATATTAATACTAGGGAAAATGTAATTGTAATTATAATGATAATAGTAGTAACATGACAATATACATAAATTTCTAATTGTAATTCTAATATTCTTGACATATTGTATAATAATAATTACCATTATAATTTAAGTTTTGACGGTCATTTTATCTAATACTAAATTAACCATATATTTGCACGACTTTATAAGTTAAAATGTTTGAAACTATAATATTTATAACATCATTTTTGTACAACATTTACTGCGAATAAATAATTCATTCATTCATTCATTCATTCATAAAAAAACCATAACATACATAGATAAGGGTATAAGGGTGCGACCACACCGCCGCTTAAAAAAAAGTGACGTTACGGAATCGCAACAAAATGTATGAAGAAACGGTGAGAAAACGTAACGCATACGACACGTCACTCCGTAACGCGGCGGTTTGGTCGCACCCTAAATCACCTCTTTATCCCTTACGGGGTATATAGAGCTTAAGTAACAAGACCTAAAGGCCACCTTAAGCATAATTGCCGGGGTATAGATGGAAAGGGGAATCACTAGGCTTCCACTTTTATGCTTTAGGCTATGACTTACATAACCGATGGGTAAATAATCCTGGATATCTAGCAAACCGGTACTCGAGCTATCGAGCATAAATCAACCTAATGGAACAGAATATTGGAACTAAAATGCCGTGATTCATTTGTCGGCGAATGAGAATAGTGTTAGTGCTTAGAAGCCAGTTTTTCTATTTGTATCGGGCGAGGCGTTATAGCGCGGGTCTGTACATAAAGACTGATATTGGGAGTTATTTGCTAAGAAAATCTGTAGCCTTCATTTTCTCCCGGAAAAAATCATAAAAATAGGCTCAGTTTTTCGGAATAGGCTTAGTTAGCTGTGAGATAAAAATTGATTGGTATTCCAAAGACCTATGCCGTTAGCCGCAGGTGGCTATTTCAGTTACATTATCTCGGAAAGAAGAGCGAGAAAACAGATATCGTGAGGTTTGTTGGTTTATCTATACAAATATATCAATAACAGTCTTTGAACTTGTAATTAATTACGGGCCTTGAAATAGTATACTGTTGGGAATAGCAAGGGATACGCAATTAAATCCTGTCTCGTTTAAAATACTCAATTAATCTGCTTTAGCTTTTATCCCCCTTTCACAGAATTATCGGGACATAATGTATACGTATATTGCTCCTTCCTTTACGTTGACGATTTATTACTATTTTCTATAATTCTAATCTCCCTATAGAATGTACCAGGTGCTTCTCTTTCAGCGCAGCACGGGTAGCACAAGAGCCTGAAAGAGCTGTATCATGCGCGAGATAGATAACACGTCTTTTCTTACAGCTTGTTCTAGAAAGAGACGGATAGTCTCTGGGGCACTTTTGTGCTAGTCGTGCAGATTGTAGATGTCGAAGCCCATTGGAGGAATGGGCGAAAATCTTATTACTCATGTTATAGGCGATACGGCTGGCAACCCATCTATTGTGATTCCCATTTCCACCCACAATCATGCTAAACGTGGCGTTTAGGTCTTATTATTTCCTCAGGCTCTGTCTACCCTGTAAGAGAAATAGATGAGATTTATGTATGTGTATAAATCTAAATTTATGGTTGCCGTTCTTGTTTGTTTAGCAACGCCTAAAAAAATTCAATAAGCCTCACGCGATTCAGCTAAAATAAAATAGCGGTTGCCGTCCACGTGGCGCACGCGTCACGCGCGATACATTAGTGTTCCGGGCATTATGAAGGGAGTCCGGACACGCCGTAAGCGGCGCCGAGACGTGACCCGCAACCCTAATGCAACTGGACCAAGTGGTATTCGAAGATGTCCGTGCGATGTAGCGGCGCACGAGTGAGATTGGCTCTACAGACCGACCGCTAAAATGAGTCCTCGCCTGGTCCCCACCCGCGCGGTGCAGGGACGCGGGGTGGGACAGCCGCGCGGGCCGAGAGCTCCGAGAGAGGTGCGGGCAGCAGGCACACTACCCGCCCGCACATCTCTCGGTCCCCTTTGTCGTCCCACCCCGGCTCCTGTGCCGCGCGGGTGAAGACTCATTTAAAGCAGTCGGTAGTTGGCTTACCTACCTGCATTGCACGGTCTCATCGTCTAAGGGAAGACGGGCCCAGCGTACGGGCCCTCCCCTTGGCGCGGTCCTGGCGGAAGCCGGGGCCACAGGGGGCATTTATGGGAAAACCCTAGTGGCATCCCGCTGCGTCCCCATCACACCGGACTGAGGCAACGCCGGAAAGGTTTTGTAAACCCCTTCGAGGGGGAGTTCCACATAACCCTAAACATTCCCGTGCCTAGGGCATCCAAGGTTTCCTCTCCGTTAAAAAAAGGTAGCGCATGCAAATTGTCTTGCGTCACTTTCTTGTTGCCTACCGTCACCTTGCCGCTGGCTACCCAAGGGTAGCGTGTCAATAGCAATATGTTATGTCCCTGTGGCTGCTTCTACAGGAAAAATCTCTATGAGTGAAAAACGAATTGCGTGTCAGCGATATCACTTGATCAGTGTAGAATAGAGCCCCTATCGTAACAACGGGAGGTTTTAAGCACCGCGGTGGAATGGTACGAGTTTTTTTGGAAATATAAACCTACTTTTGTACGTCAGAACGTCCGCAATGTCTTAAGCACTTTCATGGACGGTAGAAATATGTTTTCCTCTTTTTCTGTCAGTAAAGGTGTAGAGAAATATTATAAAGAAGCGTTGAATTTCGGGACATGAATTATAAATAGCTGTTTGTTAAATGGTACTAACAAATTCCGATAAAGAAAGTCAAATGTTATTATAGCAATATTTTTAAATTATATTGCATCTCTTCTTTTTATTTTTCTGTGTCTATCAAATGTGTGTAAATAAATGTCTCTTTCTCTCTGTTTTTCTCTCTTTTTTACATGGACACTTATTAAAATGTCATTTTTTTATATAGCCAAATGGTACTACATAACCATTAGAAAAATTAAGACATTCTAAGGTAAAAAAGACTGTTTATAAATTAAAACAAACATGTTCGCGGCTAAGGGGTGGCCCAAGGGCCACCCCGCCGCACATAAACCTAAATTAATCCAAATTAATCATAAGACTTTTTCGGCCTAGTGTAACAATTGCCATGTGAAAGATATTCCAAAAGTATAAAATCAAAATGATATTCGTCTTTATGAAAATTCGGCCAAATGAGAGGTTAGCATACAAAAATTTGCCAATTGTCAGTTGTCAAAGTGAACATTCGGTGAAACGTTGGTTGCCAAATGAAATTCGATCAAACAAAATTCGGCGACACCGGAAGACATGGTTTCGTTTGGCGATTTTTACTACGGAATCCTAAAAAGGATCAGGGATTATGACCTGTTGTGAACATCACTTTGATGGCCGCCATTGTTAGATCAAGTATGATGCTTCTTTGTACCATTTTTGCTTGTATATTCAATTCGTGTGACATGATATTTTCCTGTTCTTTTGCAGAGGTCGAAAAGTTGAAGAGATCAAAAATGTATAAATACACACTTCATGTCTTTATCCCTTACGGAGTAGACAGCGGGGTAGACAGAGCATAATGTAGCAAGACCTAAAGATCTAGGTACAGCCCTATTCATAAAAAGTTAGAGGCTCGCTATAGGCTCGCTATAGAACCGATGCAAAAAAAACATGATTCATGTTTATGAATAGTCAGTTAGCGCTAATCAGTCCATCAAGGCTCTGTTAAGTCTTCCAAAAGTTAGCGGACCGTAGACCCGACTTTATCTGTCTGCTAACTCACAAAATGGCCGCCACAAATGTGAACAGCTGATTTTGGCAAGAGCAAAACCATACGCAAGACAGTTTTTCTTGTTTTAAGTTTATCCCCTCCGGGAAAGGTAAAGGAAACTAGATCCACACTGCTTCGGCTGTCGTGTTAGTTGGGCTGAAGCGAGAAGAGAAGCAACTGGTACATTCTATGTTTTTTCTTCAGACCGGCATCGAAGGGCTATGCTGATATATTCCGATATAATATAAGACACCTTGTAAATTCTATCAAGTGGAAAGTTAGTGTAACAGCAGCCACTCGCAGTGGCAAGTTGCTCGTCTCGGCGCAGATTGCGAGCGTCCCCGACGCAACCAGATATAACCAGATATAACTGGATCAGAGTCTGGGACGCGACGGATCCCGTCTCTCCGGAGACCGATTTCCCTAATGTTGTTCGCGAAACTTCCATAGTATTTGAATATCTCATCATATTTCGATATATTTTTTCCCTCCATTTCCTCTTGGTACCGAGGTTACCAATGCTTAGGGTATATTTAGAAAATAAAGCCAGATGGAATTTTTGATGATTTACTTCGAAACGAGAAAAATATGGTTTAGTTAGTTATAGTATGTCTTCTTATACTTCTAACATACATACATACATACATACATACATAAATCACGTCTTTTTACCTTACGGGGTAGACAGAGTCCAAGGTAACAAGACCTAAAGGCCACGTTTAGCATGATTGTGGGCGTATAGGTGGAAAGGGGAATCAAAATAATGACGGGTCGCTATCCGCATCGCCTATAACATGATTCCTAAGATTTTGCCCATTTCCTCGGTGGTTTTTTATAATGTGCGCGGCATCTGCGCATCTACAACTTATTTCTTTTTCTTTTCGGTTGTCTGGTAGAGATCGCTACTAAGCGATAAAACCGCCTATTGTCTGCCTTGTTTTTATTTCTCTAATGTTGTTATTTTACTGATTTGTGGTGTTCATGAAGAATATTTGTAATGTATTGTACCAGCACGATAATCCAAGGACGCGATGAAGCTCCTCCGCACACACACGTTCACAACGACGAGACGCACACAGCGACCGTCAGCATCTCAGTAAGATATCGTGAAACCCAATTAATTTGCCTAAATGGCTAAAATAAACGAGCAGCTTTCTGCATGAGGGATAAATCTTACTCCGTGAGATGTATGCAAGGATTTATTTCAGAGAGAAACGCGAGGCCGCTCGCTCGGCCAGGTTTAAAGAATCGTTAAACTTAAGTAAGGGATGAGATACCTTTTGACACCTGACCCAGGGTCACGAGCATAGGTACAGCAGACAATCTAATAGAGAGGAAATGTCATGCAATTTGAATCTCATTAAGGTTAAGTCAGGCCGAAAATGGCGATTACTGCATTCTGATTGGCGAGCCGAAGGTCAAACAGGATTTTTACGATGTGCGCCATAGTCTAACTAATATTATAAATGCGAAAGTATGGATGGATAGATGGATGGATGGATGGATGGATGTATGAATGTTTGTTTGTTACTCAATCACGCCAGAACGGCCCAACGGATTTGGATGAAATTCGGCACATAGATAGAGAAAAGTCTGGAATAGCACATAGGATACTTTTTTTCCCGGAAAATTGCGTAGTTCCCGCGGGATAGCGATAAACGAATTCTTTGCAGACGAAGTCGATGGCAACAGCTAGTAAGTAATATTTTTATTGCCACCTTCAGTGTTTTCTGTCTGTAAGGGTGGCGACCCTTAGATTATACTCGTAACGCGCGACGAACCGATACGCTACGAGCGCCCTTCTTAGTTAGTAGAAATGTAGGAAGAAAAATGTTATTTAGTAGTTTAAAATGTTTATTGGAAATGTATAATGTTATGTTAAACTGTTGTTAGGTTGAATCACTAAAAGTAACTGAGCTAAATTATCTATAAATGTTTCTCAATAGAGAGTAAAGTCGTTGTGCGCTGACAGCAATATTTACTAATTTGGGTTACACGCGCAGAGCGCCTAGAATTAATGTACGCTGACCGTACATGCTGCCAGGACAGAAAAGAGTCCTTAATAAAGTATTGCAATGTACAATGTTAGATTACACTAAAAAATTGAGAAATAATCTTCAATTCCATTAAAGTTACATGTTGTATAAATGTCCTAATTATTTAGTAAAAGTAAAAATTATATATTAAAAAGTGGGTTATGGGGCCTAGCGTAAATTGGTTTCTTCCTCCTTGGTGTCTCTGGTAAGGGTCCCAACTCTATGTCTTCTGGATTGTTCGCTGGCATTCCTTGAGGCTTATTTCTGGTTGTCTTGCTGTCGTTCTGCGATACAGTACTGGGCTCTTGGTGACAGCGTCCTTTCCTTTTGATGCAAATGAAGCCGGTTACTATTAAGCCAAGGATGATGATCAGGCCCAGGTACGATACGATGTATTGGTGCACATCGTGTTTGGTTAGATCTTTCGGTAGCTCGCTGTGTTTGCTTAACTCTTTGATTTGTCCTTGTATCTCCGTGAAGGATTGTGAATGATCTTCTGTTATTCGAGTTAAGTGTTTCAGTGGTTGGAGCTTTGTAAGATTGTTGAGGTCATATGAAAGTGGGATGTATGACGTAGGGTTAATCAACAGCTTGCTCTGATATACGGTGTCAGTTTGTATTGTCGTGTCGTCTCTTTTTATGTTGCATCCTTGACCTACGTTTATGATGCCAGTCCCGTGTATGTCTTTCGACGTCATTAAATCGCCACATATAATTCGTAGCTGGCATTCGTCACAACATACGTAGATCCATGTATTGCGTCGATGTAACCCGATCCATTCATTCGCGCAGGTAGCTGTGCTGTACTCGCACGTTCCGTTGCCATTTAGGTAGTTACCTACTAAGAAGCTTAATTCGCATGGCACGTGACTTCGGCGCATGCTATGTACTGGTTTATTAAATGTACAAATGTATTTGTTTTCTTGAAGGATAACACATGACTGTAAATCTGGATGGTCTAGCTTGATGTAAAGATCTTTTAGTATGTTCACGGCTAAGTACTCAGATGACGGTTCTATTGTTAAGGATCGGCCGTTTACTATAGTTGGCAGTGGAATTATTTTATGAAGTTGAAACTGTATATCACTTGTAAGTGGCAAGTTGACTTCCATTATGAAATAGTTGTTTGTCACTCTTGCTTCTTCCACTGTGTCTATTCCAAATAACACATCATCCATGTAGAACTTCTCGTTTAAGATGGTTTTAGCCCTTGGATATTTGTCTCCTTCGTCTGTGGCGAGCTGTTTCAATGTTCTTTGTGCTAGATACGGGGCTGCTTTGGTACCATAAGTCACGGTGCATAGTTGATAAGATGCTAGAGGCTGCCTGGGCGACTCCCGCCAAACGATCTTCTGTAACGGCTGGTCATCTGGATGAACTGCGATGAATCGGAACATTTTTTCTAGATCAGCTGTGAACGCGTATCTATATTGTCTCCATTGTAATAAAAGTGTTTGTAGATCAGCCTGTAGGTTCGGGCCCCCTTCCATTAAATCGTTGAGGCTATATCCCGATGAGGTTTTTGCTGAAGCGTTGAATACTACCCTTAGCTTTGTTGTTACAGCCTCTTCTCGAATGACGACATGGTGAGGTAGGTAAAATTGTACTGCGTGTTCCTTAGTTGATTGTTTCATATGCCCAAGATCCTTATACTCCTGCATAAATTGATTGTAGTCGCCTGCGATATCCTTTCTCTTGTCCATGTTCTTCTCCAATTGTTTCAATATAGCTACTGCTCTTAGTTTCGAAGCTCCCAGTTCGGACTCAAATCCAAGCTTCATTGGCAACCTGACCTGGTATCTGCCATCAGCTAATCTGGTTGTTGTTTGTTGGTAGAGTTCCTCACATGCATCGTTCGGATTAATTGGTGTTGCGCTGTCACATAATTCCTCTTGTTCCCAAAATTTCGACAGATTGTCGGTGTTATTGAGGACCACGTGACAGTTAAATGTTTTGATCTTCCCACAGATCACCCAACCAAGATGGGTTTGTTGCGCTGTTATGTTGTTGTTGTTTCCTTTAATTAGGCCTTCCATTATTATGTCAGAGTAAATATCAGCACCTAAAAGGATATCAATTTCTCCTGGCAAATTAAATTGCGGGTCAGCCAACTTCAAGGTTGTAATCTGACTCCAGTTGTCTGTGTTTACCTGTCTGGCAGGCAGCTTACTTGTTAATTTGTTCATTATTAACGCCTTAGCGCTGAATGTGTACTCATTGTGTATAGATTGGCATAATAGTGTTACTTCCCCTTTGCATTTGTTTGACGGCTCCGCTCCTATGCCCGATATTACGGCATCATATTTCGTTCGTTTCAGTTTTAATTGTTGAGCCGCATTTTCTGTTATTAGTGTTAACTGCGATCCCTGATCCAGCAGGGCTCTGAATGTTACGAAGGTACCATCTAAAGTTCGCACCTTCAGCTGTGCCGTTGCTAAAAGCACATCATCTAGGTCACAGCTTGATAAATGCGCACCGAGCCGCTGACCCGGTTTTGATGTTGTTTGCGACACTTTTTGCATCGCATCGTGCAACAGTGTACTATGCCCCTTATTGCATGTCTTGCATTTATTTGTCGAATTGCATTCTTTGCCATTGTGGCTGTATAAGCAATTGTGACATACTTTCAACCTTTGCACTGTTCTCAATCTCATTTCAGGTGACAATTCTAGAAATTCACGGCACGTGTAAAGCCCGTGATCCTTGCTACAATTTGGGCAATTCCATCTGGCGGTATGATAGGCTTTGGAGGACTCATAAGTTTTCTCAGCGGTGACTGGCTTTCGACTGTTAAAGGCCGTCGGTTTTTTATTGTATGCATTGTAGTTGAAGAATTGTTGCGGTTTATTCATAACTGTTGAAGGACTGGAAGTGGCTCTAGATCCCTTGTTGCTTGTCTCCATTGCCATAAATTTTACCTCGAGGTACCCCAAAAATTCACTCAACGTGGGCAGTGATCTTGGTGCTTTTAGACTTTCAATGTATTGTTCAGTGGTTTCTTGGTCTAATTTTTGCACCAGAATGTGTACGATCAATGGGTCCCAGGTACTAACATCAATGTCCAAGTTAGTAATGGCGTTTAAACATTCCAGCGTAGTGTCGTGTAGTTTCCTAATTAGGGCAGCGTTCGGTCGTTGAATTGAGGGCTGGTTCAGCAAAGCGCTAGCGTAGTGCGTAAACAAAAGCCTGGTGTTATCGTACCTGTGCGTCAGGATATCCCAGCACGTCTCGTAGTTGTCGGCGCTTATGTTCAGATGCTGTACAAGTCTCTCAGCTTCCCCTCGCAATTTTGACTTCAAATGCTGCATTTTTTGTGTTGCTGAAATGTAGGGATTCAGATGCACCGTCTCCGAAAACAAATCTTTGAACGTAATCCAGCTCTCATAATGACCACTGAAGATAGGCAGCTCGACCTTCGGTGACGATTTCTCCTGATGAACGTTACTCATCACCTTTCTATTAATTTGTTCTCTTACCTCTTTGTACACTGTCTCCAATCGGTCATATTCTCTGTCGTACTTATTCATGTCTGTTATACTGTGCAACTTCCAGTACATTTTGTCAATAGTGTCCCACCGCGCTGTCAAAACTTTTAACTCGTCCTCTAACTGCCATTTTTCTGTAAGTTTTGTTATGTTCAGCTTTGCCACCTGTCTTTCAAAAGCCATGACATTCGATCGTTGTTCGTTAAGCTTCTCCTCAACTACTGAGCTACCCATGTCTTGGTTTTGTTCCATGCCCGAATGATCAGTCTTGTCACTAGACCCCTGACCACAGGCTAACAGAGCATTCTTGACCCTGATGTAAACGTCGCTTATCTTGTTGTAGACATTCTTCTCAAAGTACTCGCCCACACAATCCCCAGCCTCCATTATCCTAGCATGATTATTTGTAAATTCTTGCCACAAGATTTCCAGGCTAGAAAGCCTTCTCATCAGATAGCCCAGAGTAATGCGCGAAGGCCCATCCTTCTTAAAGTTGGTTTCCAAATGCACTATCTGGTCCGCTATCTCCGACTGTCTTACTATTAAAGTACTCATGTTGCCAAAAATGTTGAATGTTAAAAATTGTTCAAGTCAATGTGCACTTGCAAAGCAGTAAAATAAAACGATCTTACTTGTTGGCTCTGCTACCACCTGACGATGTTCTTGTTATGTTGATGCTGGTGTCGACTCGCCGTCGACGATGTTGATGTTGCTGCTGCCGAAGTAACTGCTACGACAGGTATGATGTTCCGTGGCTCCAAACCCTCAAAGCACTGGACACTCACGGCACTGGTTTGTTTTAATAGTTCGAAGGACCAATGTAAGGGTGGCGACCCTTAGATTATACTCGTAACGCGCGACGAACCGATACGCTACGAGCGCCCTTCTTAGTTAGTAGAAATGTAGGAAGAAAAATGTTATTTAGTAGTTTAAAATGTTTATTGGAAATGTATAATGTTATGTTAAACTGTTGTTAGGTTGAATCACTAAAAGTAACTGAGCTAAATTATCTATAAATGTTTCTCAATAGAGAGTAAAGTCGTTGTGCGCTGACAGCAATATTTACTAATTTGGGTTACACGCGCAGAGCGCCTAGAATTAATGTACGCTGACCGTACACTGTCATTATTTAATTGCTGCACTCTAAATATAAACGTATTCATGGTACTCGTGGTGTTTGTTCATTCATTAATCACAATAAATATTTTATTTGTAGGGTTCCGCAACTCGAAAGGAAAAAGCGGAACCCTTATAGGATCACTTTGTTGTCCGTCCGTCCGTCTGTCAAGACCCTTTTTCTCAGGAACGCGATACAGCCGTTTATGCCGCACCGCAAATTTTCGAAACTCGCAAGGGAATCAAAACCCACAGGCTACTTCCCGTGAACTTAGAATCTTGAAATTTGGTACGAAGCAACATTAGCACAGATAAAGGAAAAATAACGAAAGCCGTTATTTTTCCACAGGTTTGTACGGAACCCTCGGTGCGCGAATCCGACACGCACTTGGCCGGTTTTTTAATTCATAAAGGCAGTTCCTAATAGGTTTAGTATTACTACGTTACACCTTCAATCGATCGAATGCCTAACAAATTAACAAAGGAACCACCGTATTTTCACACTAATTTCATTGCGCTGCCGTAAAATTCAAACGTATTTGAATATTCAAGCGTAAAATTATGCCGAAATTAAAATCTAAAATAATGCTACTGAACGTGTTGATCAAAGTGCAAAACGTGATGTCTGTTTATCACAATTTCTCGACATTGAGCAAACGGGCGAAGCGGGTGGCGACTGTTCAGGTCGTCGTGTCGTCGCTGATATACCTAGCATCCCTAATACATTACAACATATACGCCTACGCCAAATTTTACGAGACCGACTTTATGTTATGCGTGTACATAATTGTTTATAACGTCTTTTCAACAGTTTTAATTGTGAGCAACTTCATTGTTAGTATCCGGCATTCGATTTCGTTCCAAATAATGATGTCGAGGATCGATCTCGTGCACGAATGCTGCAGCCATGAAGACGTGTACCCGCGAGAGCTGCGCAGCTTCGTCTTGCGCAGCATCAGGAACATCATTATACTGGTGGCCAGCAGCTTGTTAATGATATTTGCCATTTTAATCCCAACCCTCAAGACGATGTACTCGTATACCTTAGAACTACGAATCTTACTATCTGTACAAACCGTCTTAGTATTGTTGAGGGAGTGTCAGTTTTACGCGGAGTTGGTTATTTTTAACATTCTGATACACATCATTATTTTGGCGTTAAAACAAATGAACTTGACACTTATGAGATCAATGAAAACTAACAAATACAGCGTTGATGTTGGCGATGTTGATATTGATTGTGACGTCTTACGTGAAGAGTTACGCAGGTTCATCCCAATATTCGATTGTTTGACAGTCTGTTGTGACAAACTGAAGCAATGCTTCGGGATTCAAGTTGGTATTGCTGGAACCTGTTGGAACTGTCTTTACTTTGATGTACTTAAACGGATCGTTCACGTTTTCTCTTTTTTGCAGATTTCTTTCTCGCTATTCAATTTGACTCTATTCTACTTTTTTTTGGGCTATCGGGGCATTACTGCTTTTATTAAGGTGCGTGCATTTGAGATCCTGAAATCTATTTTAAAACTTACTATTTGCATAATATTAATATAATCCTGCTTACCTTTTGTCTACATTCTTCAACCAACTAATTCAAATTTTCTAGGATTTCAAAAAGATTGAAGGTTTATTACCTACAATTCTTCAGTTGATAAATTACATGGGTGCAATAACCTCAGTACTTTACGCTGGACAGCTCGCGGAAAATTCGATGAACGAACTCAGGAGGTCCTTGGCAAAGTTGTACAACCATCTTCTTCCAGGTGACTTTAGGTTTCTTCCTAATCATTTGTCTATATATTGTTGGAACTACGAAGAAAATACCACACAATGCCAGTTAAAATTAATGTACTTGTACGTAGCTGTCGATGTTAGTAAAATTATACTTCTGTTTACTAGTTCCAGGTTCCGAAGCTTCGGAGCTACGCAAGCCATTGAAAGACTTCCTGCGGCAGACGGCGGCGGCGCCGGTGGCGGTGCGGGTGCTGGCCAAGCTGCCGGTGCAGATGCCGCTGCTGCTGCACATACTCACCACCATCGTTTCCTATACCATTGTTTTTCTACAGTTCAATCATGTGGTTTAATAAACATTACTTTATTTAACCGTTAATATTGTAGAATCTTTGGACCTTATGGATGCTAAGCTCTGTCAATTAAATATTACACATAAAAAAATTAAACATTATGGCGTGGCCTTTGGATCTCGTTGCCCTGGGCTCTGACTACCCTTTGAGGGATAAAGACTAGATTTATGTTTGTATGCAAGTGAGTATTTTGTTTCTTTTTTTGTATGTAGGGGGTAATCTAACTAAACTAGCTATACAGAACTATACATAGAACCGATTTCAACAATTATTTAAGTACCACAGAGCTACGCTATGGCACCCGCGTTATCTGTGTTCCTCAGAAACAAAAATTTGGCGCAGGACGCAATCAAAGTCACAAATAACCGTTAGCGTAATAAACTTTGTGACTTTAAGCTGTTCTAACTTACGCTTCAAGTTAAAAAAAAGTTTATTGAATTGTTATTATTGGGTAAACTTATTTAATTAGTTTAACATGTTTATTTTAAATGTGAGTGGAAATAGGTGAAAGGTACTTTTATATTTATTTAGAATTCTTTAGTCGACCAAATATAGTCACAAATAGAAATAAACCAAATATAGACACAAAGAGCCACTTAAAATCGACTCTTTCAACAAAATGAGTACAAATATTCGACGAGTCATCGATCACTGTAGCATTACTTATTCAATAATTATTGCCCGTCTTAGAAATACCTAGCAGGTAAAAATTTATAAAAATAAAACTTATTTCATGTTATACTTAAGTTGATGACTGTAAATTTGTACGCCTCAAGGCATAACATAGCGGTCCGTACAAATTTGTAATAATGTACGAGGAAAATTTAAATTGATTGATTATTTTAAACAATCATTAATGGTTCACTTATTAATGAGTAATTTCCTAATGGTATTTCCATTGACAAGCTCAAATTACACTAACTTAATTGGTACCAAGCTACCAACTTACTAAGACGTAGTTATGGCAAAACTAAAATCAAAAATTAAGCTAGTGAATATCTTTATTGTTATAGAAAACGTGATGTGCGTTTATCGCAATTTCTCTACGTTAAGCGATCGCTCTCAGAAGCTGGCCACGCTGCGGGCCGTCGGCGCATTGCTCATGTACCTGGCGTCGTCTGCACATATCAATATATTTTTTTATAATATTTTCTACAAAGAAAATTTCATGTTATACGTGTATACTTCTCTTTATCACCTATTTACAACTATCATTACAATGGCGAATATAATTGTTGGCATCCGACAGTCAATTACTTTTAAAATTGTTATTTCGAAAATGGACGTCGTGCACGAGTATTGCAGCAACTCTAATGCAAGCACATATCCACAAGCTCTGCGCAAACTAACCGCTAGAAATATTGTCATCCTTATTATTATTATAACTTCAACCATTATAATGTTTTCTGGTATTTTATTTTCGTCATATTCAGAGTCATACGTTTCCGATTCGGGTCGGTTTATCATATTTGGAGCACAGATCATCCTAACGATGTGGAAAGAGACTCAATTTTATGTGGAAATTTTATTTTTTATCGTTTTTGTTGGCATTATTACTTTAGCGTTAAATCAAATTGACGCAACACTTACAACATCAATAAAAATCATTGATAAAAGACATGATGATCATATTTATTTATTTATTTATTAATAAAAACTTACAAAGTATAACAGTAATGACTAAGGCACTAAGTAAGACAAAACAGCAAAAATACAAAAATCCAAAAAATAAAGAATAAATCAAATAAAAAATCAAATACAAGAGGACGGACGAGCATCCATCACCTCACAAAACCTCAAACATTCCTCGCACACACTCCGCCATCGACCAGCAAATACGTCACACTCTGGAGCTGATGCGAGAAGGGCATTAACAAGGCGCAACGCGCGAACTAGCGGTGATTGGCTGCGAGCAACAGTACGCGCTGAGGGCACCGCCGCAAGAAGTTGTTTGCGCGGTCTAAAACTAAATTTAGTCTGAAGTGGAATGTGCAGGCGAGCTAGCTGTGCCACCAGATCGATACAGTCAGAGTCTCCACGCAAAACATTGCAGGCCATAGTCAGGAGAGCGTAGTTACGCCTTACCTCCAGAGAATTGAATCCCAGTATGCCAAGCAAGAATTTGGTTGGGTACAAGAAAGGATAGTAACCATATATCTTTTTATAAAGAAACTTAAGGAATGCTTTCTGAATTTTCTCCAGAAGCAAGACGTAACCAGACTCATGCGGATTCCACACAATGGAAGCAGCCTCCAACTTACTCCTGACCAGAGCAGTGTACACAAGCTTAATCGCTCCAGGGTCAGAAAAGTCTCGTGCATTTCGGACAACAAATCCTAGCCTCTGATAGCACGCGGTAGCAAGCGTCTTCATATGCTCATGAAAGCTGAGGTGTGCATCAAAGACTACGCCCAGATCTCGAACAGAGTCAACGCGAATTATAGGCACGGACCCAAGTTCATAGGTAGCAAAAATGGGACACCGAGCACGACTAAAGGTCATGACGGAACATTTGGACACGTTGAACAGAAGCCTATTCCGCATACTCCATTGGAACACACGATCAACATCAGCCTGTAGCGATCTACAGTCAGACTTCTGCTGAATGCCATAAATCAGTTTAAGGTCATCGGCATATAACAGGCAACTGGCGCACCTTGGTACCTCGGCCAAGTCGTTCACCATTATGCCAAAAAGCAAAGGGCCCAAGATCGAACCCTGGCTGACTCCAGATCTTGTATGATAGGCCTCTGACACAGAGCATCCATGTTGCACAAACTGTTGCCGATCGCGCAGATAACTGGCAAAAAACTTGAGAAGCAAAGGCGAAAAGCCAATGTCGCATAGCTTCCCAAGCAGGACATCGTTGTCCACACGATCGAAAGCTTTTTTAAAGTCAAAGTACAACACATCAACCTGTATCCCCTTATCCAAGTGTTCAGAAATGGAGTCAACAAGAGTCAGCAGGTTGGTCTCAACGGAACGCCTCGGCCTAAAACCATGCTGAGCTTCACAAAGGTAGGGTTTTATTTGCGCACCAACAAGCTTACTCAGAACAGACTCGAACAGTTTAGCGACCGAAGAGAGAATAGCTATGGGTCGATAACCCTCCACACTAGCAGCATCATGGGACTTAGGGATAGGTCTCACACGGGTGACCTTCCAGCGGTCAGGGTACACACCAGAAGAGAGGGCCAAATTGAAGATGTGTAGTATTGGACAGCCTAGCCATTCTATGCATCCCTTTAGTATGAACGCCGGGAACCTATCAGGGCCAGGGGAGCTTTGGGGTTTTAAGTCACCAATGGAAGAATCAATATCACCAATAGATATTTTATCGATATGAATGTAGTTGCTAGCCGGTTTTAGATCTTCGCAAATAACCCTATTGTAGTCAAGCTGGGGCACAGAGGGCAGAAAAACACTAGAGAAGAAATCAGCAAAAGCCTGAGCAGCCCCAGTGCCCTCATATTCTCTTCCTTCGTACGACACTCGAGGCAAAAAACCACGTTTCGACCTTAGACTACTTACATGTTGCCAAAACACACGCGGGTTTTTACCAATCTGGCTTTGGACATGTTGAATGTACACATCATACGCTTGAGAAGTCTGCAACTTTACATCTGCCCTTAGCCTAGAAAAACTAGCATACACTGCGTGGTCACCTGTACGCTTCCACACCCGATGAAGAGCAGCTTTATGCGAGACAGCCTTTATTAAATCAGCTGTGAACCAGACCGGATAGCGTCTACTACAATGAGGAAGTCTAGTCTTCCTAGGCACACAGGTGTCAAAAATATTATATAGCACATTATAAAATAGATCAACAGCGGCGTTGACATCGCGACACTCAAGAATTTCAGACCAGGACACTTCCTGAATTAATTGACGAAGGAGGACGTAGTCACCTTTAGGGAAGTTCCAATCCGAGACTTGAGTCAACATTGCTGGGCTGTGCTCTTCCCTGTTTATCCGCCTTATTCAAGAGCGGGACTACGATGCCCTCCTCAAACGACGCCTTACTCAAGGGGGGGTGGTAAGCATCACTATATGGGACCAGTCCTCCGTCCTCAACCTCATTGACACCCACAGAGCACGTAAGACCTCGCACCAGCACCACATCAAGCATTCCTCCAAACGCATTCAGTACATTATTATAGTCCTTTAAATCACAAACTGACGTAAAATAACCATAATAAGCTAAGATACTGACAGACGCATACCTAGGGTTCATGTTTAAGTCACCCACAATCATTACGACACCTTTAAGAGAAACCATAAGGGATTCAACTTTATGGAAGAAATGCATGTAGACATCATCAGATACATTGGGGGGAATATAAACAACACAGATATGGATAGTAGACTCCCCCACAGTGAAGGATGCCCACAAGTCCTCCCCGTCAGTTGTCTCCAAATCCCGTCGACGTCGCAGCGCGATGCCCGGCCTCGCGGCGAGCAGTACGCCTCCTCCATGGCGGCCGGTAGAACGATCGCGGCGCACCAAGTTCCAGTTACCACACAACAGTTCTGAGTCTTCGACCGACTCCGTCAACCATGACTCTGTGGTAGCAACGATGTCACTCTCGAGCAAAGGAAGCTGTAGCCGGAGGTGTTTAATTTTTGTGTTGAGGCCTCTGACATTTTGATATGTTACGCTGATGAAAGGGCCAATTGTGCGATTACCAGCAGTGTTATGCGTGGTTTTCTTTATTTTGGGTAGGTTTGCCGCTAGGCCTTCGAAAGAGCCACAATTTTACGCGAGCATTTTCCGGCCAGACATCCACAGACAAGCACTTGTCTAAGTAAGTTGCAGGTACCCCCAACTTATATGACTTGTAGTCTCCCCTGGACTTGAGCTCTTCCACCGTGCAGGTTCCATCCGGGCATAGATTCTGCAGATAGTCCCTTACCTCGTCGGCTCCCGACGCCATGTTCTACAGGTGGATATGTTTCCGGTATTCTACCGCTCTTAATGAAGTAACGGCGGGACCCGCAGTACCGCGCAAGGATATTTGACGTTTCTGCTTCCTCGCGCCCGCTTTTCGCCATTCACCTCCAGCCGATCCATCCGCGTCCTCCATCCGCGGCCCGTCGCTTCCACGATGACTTTGAAAGTCATTATCAGTAATTACAGCCTTCTTCGCCTTGCTTTGCCGTTCACCGTGACCAAGGCCCTCCGAGTCAAGCGTTTCCGCACTCCTACCATGATCCGTAGCCTCGCCACCGGAAAAAGACAGGGTCCGGGGCACGTGCGACTGCTCTAGATCAACCAGTCTCTTCCCTATTTCTTCGACTCGTCCGGTACATACCACAAGCGCCGAGTGATACCGGCCAATAGTGGCCACTGCGTCGGCAAGTTGTTCGGTTAAGTGCGTTATCTGCTCGCGGAGCAGCTGGATTTCAAGGTGGGGCGACGCAGCCTGCTCACGCTCCGGCTCATGGATGGTGAAAGTAGATGGCTTGGCTCCACTACCAGAAAGATTCCTCTGCGTGACATTCTTAAAATTCACTGGAGTACCCACCGGCGTTTCGCAATTTCGGCCTCCCTTTTTAGCAGCACAGGTACACTCCGGACACGCCCAAGTAGCCCTCTCCTCAGAAGATAGAGACTTATTTATTACACGCGTAGTGGTATAATTTACTGCATGTTGCCACCATGCACTGTAGGTACGCCTCTCCCAACAACAGCTCAGTGCGGCAGGCACAACAGATCATAACACTGTTGTTCAAATTTGCACTCATCATTTTGACGACCCGTACCGCAATAACGCCAGAGAGAAAGCTAATAGCAAGCAAGCAAGCGGGCGGACACTGAGGCGCAGCGCAACAAGCAGGCGTTCTAGGCACAAGACTTCGTAGCTAATGGGTGATAATAATAAGCGTAGCAGCACGGTGTAGCACCAGGCGTAGCACTTACGTAGCACCCACGGCGTAGCAGATCGAGTCGGACGAACGATTATTACTTGCACGTTGTGTATAGCTTCGGCCAATTTCGACGCCGCTACTCACTGACTTCGTGGCCCAGCGGTGCAGACGTTGGTCTATGATTCCGCGAACGTCGGATCGAATCCCCAAAAGAAAAACAAAAAAAAAAAAAAAAATGCAAATGAGGATTACGGCACGACAGACCCAAACTAGGTACGACCCTCCGTCTCACTCGGCGACAGCCCACGAGGATGGGCGTTAGGAGGTGACTGATAATGCCGAGTTCAGAGTTAATACTATCCTTTATTATACTATAGACTTACGCTTATATAGTAACATACTGGGAGAGTGTGTGTGGCACACTACACCTCCCCCCTTGAAAAAGAAAAAAAATAGGTACACAATTTAAAAAAAAAAAAAACTTAAGTATAAACTTACTAAGTACTAACAATTATTTGCTTATGTCTAAATTTGCACGCTTTGTTGACGAGATACAAAACAAAAGTAGGTAATACAAGATGCAGTTGTTTCGTTATTTAGTTTGTATCATGTGTCACTCTTGTAAAAAATATCTTTAATCTTTTAGTAATGTACAATATTTGTTTAAAATTTTGCTTAATATATTACTGTATTTCCTATCTTCTTAACTTCAGAGTCTTTTATTTAATATATCTTCTCAGTACTTAGTGGCCTTTCTTTTAATCTATTCTTTTATACACTTCTACTTTTATAATTTCTTTATCTTTCTTCAATAATACTTCTCCTTAGTGAGCAACTTTGGCTTCACTTTTTGGCATGGTGCACACTAAACATATTATTTATATGGTCGGCCGACCTTATTTCACATATTTATTTATTTAATCAGGATACAGGTATTTTTTATTTACTTTCGTGCGCGCACATACATTAAACCATTTATAACATAATACACAGGCAGTTCATTTAACACTTCCATACTTAATTTGCATTCCTTGTGTCCAAGAGTCCCCACGAGTGATAGCTCGACCGCCTCATGGTCGAAGTTCAAGGATTTCCTACCTGCCCTGTATCCTGGGTGCACCTTGCTACCAGCTCGCTCAACAGCGCATCTCGTGCTATACTGTTGATAACGACTGATATTTTCCTACTATTATTCTCACACAACCCATTACATAAATTCTCATTCATAAACTATACCTTGCTATACTTAAACTTTTCCTGTCTAACTCTTCGCATAATCCACTCTTCACAATCCAATCCAAAATACTAACATTTCCATTTAATTCACAATCAAATCATTTAATCTGCATCATTAAAATCCAATTCTCTCCCTTAACTGTAATCTTTACATACAAAATCCTTAAAAATTTGACTGACTACATTTTCAAATTTACCTATTTTTACTAATAATTTGAAATGACAGCTGGATGATCAGTCCAACGGCAATGACAAATTATTTTCGAATCATCCTTCTTATTCATCTGCAGTTAAATAAAAGGGACAATTTGTGTTTTATCAAAATTTCTGCAAAATAAAACAAATCTTAAAAAAAAACAATCCATAAAATTCAGCTTTCTTACTATCATTTCCTACTCATCTCCAAACTTTCTATAAAAAAATCATCACAAAAACTCCATAATAGCTAATATCTACTTCCGATCATTCAAAATAATTCTAAACCATTTCATTACTCAATAATATTAATGTCGTTCAAAGAGTGCACAGTAGTGTCTTACCTAAAGAAATTTGATCTGTAATAACAGACGCGGCATACCAATCCATTTCTGATGACCTGTATGAGATCATCCTACTTATGAACGTGTGAATCTAAACAATGCATTGCAATCTATTTTTAGATTGTGGACATAAAATTAAGTTATAAAATCAAAATATTCATTATCTATTAAAATTGTACTAAGTATTTCATTTTTAAATTCATCTGTATTTATTAATTGTTAAAAAAAACATTACCTTGATAAATACTTTAAAAAAAATTCGCAAATCGTCAAAATTTTGGAATAAAAAAATCAATCTCGTCAACAAGCGGCATAACTGTAAATAAAAACATTTTAATTAATTAATTAATAATAGTTATTTAATATAAAGTGATTACTTTGAAGCAAATTAAACCTAAAACTTTCTGTTGATATTGCTATCCTGGTCCATCATGTCCATCTTCTATCACCCTGCTGCATACTCATCCAAACCAAAACGACACCATCAACTCCCTGCTGCTCTCACGACTCCATCACCTCTCTCATCCATGACACCATCTACTACCCTGCTGCATCTTGATGTTTTCCTCTTCTTATCTTCAGGGCTCCAACTTCTCCAACTACTCCCGGCGGCTTTCTTTTAACTTCGTTTTTTTTTCCAAATATAGTCTTCATTTTCTTCTTTCAATTTTTTTTTGTTCTTCATGTATTTACGTATTTTATTCTTCACGTTTTAGTGTTTTTCCAGTATTTATTAATCGCATTTTCTTCCTTTTATATAATTTTCGTCTACTTTTAAACACATTACTTAGTAGTAATTATAGGATCATTTATTTTTATAAGTATCATACGATAGTAGTTATATTTAATATTATTATAGTTCTAAATTATTTTAATATAGTGTCTATTTCACTTGTCACTTCAGTTCACAATTTATTTGTCCCTCCTTTTTTTTCACTACCTATTTATTGTCTTTTCATTTAATTTTCAATCACTGGTGGCGCGGCGCGCCGCCAGTGCAGCGCCAAGGCCGCACTGGCAGGATCGCCATGTGAGGATGGGCGTTAGGAGGTGACTGATAATGCCGAGTTCAGAGTTAATACTATCCTTTATTATACTATAGACTTACGCTTATATAGTAACATACTGGGAGAGTGTGTGTGGCACACTACAAGTGTGCACAGGGAGGAGTTAACTCATTTAATCACTTCAAGAGTAAACGAGAATCGAAAACTCGAGCCACCAGCCAATCACAAACTTTGGCGAATAAAAAACAACTTTAAGTTAGACTTTAGCAATAAACACGTCTACACGCAACAGAGGCGAGCGACAAATTGTGAAACATTAAAGATGAATGTAGTACATTACGCCATAATCTACAAAAATGTGTTACAATATTCAATTGCCTAAAAGTCTGCAGCGATAAATTGAAGCAATGTTTCGGGTTTCAAGTAAGTGTTTCTTGTATCTATCTATCTTTACGTTGTGATTTGGATGAAGCCTTACTGAATCGTCATTTTTAACTTTACTACTCTTTGCAGGTGTCGTTAGCACTCTTCAATCTTACTTTTTTTTATATATTTTTAGCATATCGCGGCATTTGTATCATTCAGGTAACCTTTGATTTAAAAACTAAGACTTTGACATATTTCTTTTTACTGGAATTACTTCTTATAATTTACAGTAGTATCTTTTAAAATTATTCCGAAATATTTCAGCAGGTCGTTGGGTTTATCATCATCATCATATCAGCTATAGACCTCTAGTTGCCGCGATTGGAAGTGGCTTGCATTCACTGTGAACCAGCGACTTTAACCAGGTCATCAAGAGGTCATCCGTCTTCGTTGGTGGACGTCCTACGCTGCGCTTTTCGATCCGCGGTCTCCACTCAAAACCTTTCGGCCCCAACGAACATTCTGTTCTCCGTGCTATATGACCTGCCATTGCCACTTCAACGATCTAATTCACTTGGCTTTGTCGGTGACCCTTGTTCTTCTACGTATCTCCTCATTTCTTATTAGATCCCAAAGAGAAACCCCAAGCATAGCTGTCTCCATAGCTCGCAGAACAACTCTGAGGCTATTTACAAGGCCTATAGTGAAGCACAACGTCTCGGATCCATATGTCATCGCTGGCAACACATATTGGTCATTAAAGACTTTCGACTTCAGGCAATGAGGAATTTTGGACGAAAAAACAATGAACGCTGTCCATTCGAGTAGGATTCGACGATTGACCTCTTTCTCGAAGTTGGAC
The DNA here is from genome assembly GCA_963854515.1 of Pandemis heparana. NCBI lineage: Eukaryota > Metazoa > Arthropoda > Insecta > Lepidoptera > Tortricidae > Pandemis > Pandemis heparana. The sequence continues at coordinate 166,492 of OY978009.1, read as the reverse complement.
CTACCTAAATAAATGGTTGGTCCAAGGCCTACCTCGGACACTTAGTTGGGTTAGTTTGACCCTGTTAAGAATGTTTTTCAGGTTTTTATAATCTGACCCAAACACTTACTGAAATATTCGGGAAAATTTCTGAGAGACGTATTTATTTCATCGCTTCTTTTTAAGATTATGTATTGTTTGTAATATATCATGTGTTCTGATTCTAGCAATATAAATGGGACGATGGCGAGCTGATGACTGTTTTTCAGCTGATCAATTATACGGTCACTATGGTTTCGTTGCTTTATTGCGGGCAGTTGGCGCAAAATGCAATGAACAATCTGAAGAGATCTTTGACAAAGTTGTACGTCTGTCTGCTCGCGCGTGAGTTGTCAATATTTGCTTTTCAATAATGCTCAGTGATATCATTTAAGATTATTTATTCTTTGGTCCATTCTAATCATAAAAGTCAGAAAACTGTGCATTCTTTTTGTGAAGTAAATCTAATACTTATACTTATCATTCTATCTATTCATCTAAATTCAATCTTTTCGTAAGCTAATAGATACAACCAAAATGCCATACTGTAAGCTGGCGTGTGGTAGTTCCAGAGTGCGAAGCGTCGTCGCTGCGTGCGGGTGTGCGCGGGCTGCTGCGGCAGACGGCGGCGGCGCCGGTGGCGGTGCGGGTGCTGGCCAAGCTGCCGGTGCAGATGCCGCTGCTGCTGCACATACTCACCACCATCGTTTCCTATACTCTAGTTCTTTTGCAGTTCAACCACGTGGTTTAATTCATTTCTGGCGGTGACCAGTCCACTAGGTTCAGTATTTTTGTTGTTGCGTTCCCACTCTCCTTAGTTGCTTCCTTACGAATATGCTTAATGTTTATTAAGTACAAAATATATGCAACAGAAGGAATTTTTCTTTTTTACTCGTAGTGCAACTCACACTTGGCCGGTTTTGTTTGAAATGTGAATATTACGTGGATAGCATGTTTGAGAAATATAAACATAATGGATTAGAAAGGCGTTTATTTACCAATTCTTTTAAAGCTTCGGCAAATAAATTGATTGAAATTATGTTAAAATTGTAACATGTTATACAATTGTTTGAATAGACTTCATTTCTTTTATCGCGACCATTTAAATGTTATGTCCCCAACCCTTTGGACCTATTATTTTGGTTTTATTATTTTGTTTGCTATTAGACTTTACTGTCGTTTGTAAAATGGCAAACATTCGACCGTTATACATAATGAACTTTATGGAAAACGTTCTGTGTATTTATAGAAACATTCTCTCGTTCGGTTGTAATACAAAAAAAGTTATAACATTACGAATTATAGTTGTGACCGCCATTAATATTGTATCGTCCGTGGAGCAATCGCGCGTGAGCATCACGACAGTACTTGGCGGGCGTTTGGAAATATTAATTTACTTTTTAACTTATTTCAATGCACTAACAGTACTATCATTAATGGCCATATTTATTGGTGTTTGTAGAAGCAAGTCATACAGAACTATTATGTCTCAAATGCACAGCGCCCACGAGTTCTGTAGCCCGGGACACCAATACAAGGAATCCGTTAGGAAGTTAGCAACATTCACAATCCTGGCGCTGGCGTTTCTATTCTTGAACCTTATCGTTTCGATTTTAAATTTCATGTTGATAGATTTCCAAACAAGTTTCCTAATAGCTCTCCAAATGAGGGTGCAATTTTGTTTGATATCGTATCACGAATTTCGATTGTTCGTTGAACTGCTCACGTTCAGTATTTTTATTAGAATGACGAGTTTGTGTCTGAAACATGTCAACGCAACTTTAGTATCATTTCTCGAAAGTGTGTAAGTAGAATTTAATTATTGTTTACGTAATTATTTTGAAAAAATTACTTTCTGCCTAGTTTCTAGCGGCGCATTCTTTTGGCAATGATGGTCTTTCCGAATGCGCTGGTAATTTAAAAAAGACATGTATTAGAGCTCTTGGCGGTCTATTTGCAAAATGAAAAAAAGTGATTGGTTTTTGTTGTGGTTAGTAAGAGAAGCGACGCGGGCGCCGTCGGAGTGTTGTGCCGCGGGTTTCTGGGCACGCTCAGGGAGACGGTGCAGATGTACCAGCAGCTTTCCTCTTGCAGCTACCAACTGCATTCGTGCTTCGGCGCACAGGTAGTCATTTGTTTACATCAGAGGTTCCCAAACTCAAAGTGGTCTATGGAACAAAAGTTCCATAGACCACTTTCAAAAATTTGCTGGATCCGGTGGACCCCCTGCAGCTACATTACCTCTAATTTCTAAACTAAATCTCAAAAAAAAATTAAGATTAGCTCTATAATCTATGGAAACTTGCGTTGTTGCTGAGTTTCAACGATAAATTAAAAGTTTTCGAAAAAAATGGTTAGAATTAATTGCTTGATAGAGTTAATTATTTGAAAATAAAGTCGACTAAACAAATTTTCAATTAAATTATATTTTTGTGCGGCGAGTGACTCCATCCTACTTTACTTTCTTGAAATCTACAATGACTCACAGCACAAGAACCAATCAATTCTCACAAATTTTATTCAATTTTCATGCACCCCCGCTTGCGATTTTGGACCCCCATTTTTGTTCACGCCCAACGTAGACCCCCGTCGAGTCTTCCGTGGACCCCTTAGGGTCCACCTGGACCACTTTGGGAACTACTGGTTTACATGTTGCCATCATCAGCCTTTTCTTCTGTGACAGATGGAAAATATTTTTACGCTATGGGCAATTTCACCATGTTTACCCGGTTATACCCTTTTGTGTTTCTTGACTTAAAATAAATAAAGATGGTTACGAAAGGTACGTCTGGATCGCAACCATCATAGTCCTCGCCGATACTGCCGCCAAGCAGCAGTGCTTTATGTAAAATGTTTTATTGTTTCAGATGGTATTGACACTGTTCATACTGAGTATGTTCATTCTTCACTTTATTTACATGGCTACTCTCTACATAATAGAAAATGTAAGTAAACTACTCCAGCCATTGTACATAACGACATCAAAAACGAGTTCTTCTACTCACAGATCAATCCAATCATTTTGAAGCAAATTAAAACTAGAAACATATTTTCTAAAAACAATTCAATACAACCTAACATCTATTAATCTACTTAAGTAGCGGAGTAGCAAGATAAATATTTTGTGTTCATTGAAATGGACCTCTGCAAAGTAACGCCTGATTCAATAAAACCTAACAATCAATACATACAAATGAACAAGTACCTAAATTAAATTAAAGCTTGTAAAAAAAATGCCGGCGCGAATTCCCGGATTGACTTCTCCAATGTCAATCTCAGATCTCGATGTCAGCTATTTTATTGCTTTCAATCTTTTACGTATAGCTAGATACTTCTAGATTACTCTGAATACAATATTGGCTACAATTTATTGTTTTAAGTGTTTTAAGACATCGTTTCGGCTCGAGACTTCGAGAATCATTTAGCCCGCACCCTTTCGAGCAGATAATGTAAAGAAAGAAGGCATTTATTCCTCTTTGCATGACACACAAATATAAGAGCTTATACACAACTGCAATGTCCTTTATATGTACATATACCTATACTTAACCTTGTATATCTCGAGTAGATAATAATCGAGGTTAATATAACACCCATGCAGTGCCTTATTATTTGCATGCCTTGCTTACCATACTTTTCAAGCAATCATTAAAGGAAGGGTGCGTTCCCCAAATATGGAAGCAGGCATGGATTACTCCTGTACCTAAGGGCTCTGTCAGTAACAATATTGAGAAGTATAGACCAATATCTAAATTGTGTCAGTTTGGCAAAATTTTGGAAAAAATAGTTACTGACCAACTTTTTGCTACAGTGCGCCACCATATTATTCCAAATCAGCACGGGTTTTATAGAGGCCGTTCTGTTGATAGTAATTTGTTGACGCTTACTGATGAAATTTTGGAGGCGATGGATGATGGTTACTCTGTAGATGCTGTGTACACCGATTTTGCCAAAGCCTTTGATAAAATCTGTCATTTTACCTTATTACAGAAACTTTGGCAATTTGGTATACACGGTGATCTGTTTCGATGGGTCAAGTCTTATATCGAGAATAGGAGTCAGTCTGTCGTTCTTATGGGCTATACGTCACAGTGTAGGTCAGTCAGTTCTGGGGTTCCTCAAGGATCCCATCTGGGACCGTTACTTTTTACGCTATACATAAATGACATCATAAAACATATACAGCATTCAAATGTACTACTCTATGCAGATGATACCAAATTATTTAAAATTATTAAAAGTGTTAGAGATTGTGAAAGATTACAAGATGATCTAAATAATCTAATTAGCTATTGTGAATACAATAAACTCTTTTTAAATCTTGACAAATGTAATGTTATTACTTTCACAAGAAAGAAAAACTTTATAAATTACAATTATATGTTATCAAATAAACAGTTGAGTAGAGTTACACAGATTCGAGATCTTGGTGTCATTTTGGATGATCATTTGACTTTCAATCCTCACGTTGATAAAGTTTTATCTAAGTCATAATATAAGCAACTAGGTTTTATTTTGCGTATAGGTAAGCCATTTAAACATTCTTCGACTTACAAAATTCTATATAATAGCTTTGTTCGCAGTCACCTTGAATTTGCCTGTGCAGTTTGGAAACCATTTCACTCTGTACATATTAATTGAATAGAAAGGCTCCAAAAAAAATTTGTAAGGTCCCTCGATTTCAGAACAGGACATATTCATCAGGATTACACGGACTCGTGTAGACGCCATAACATTCAGACACTTAGTGGCCGCCGTGATTGCGTTGATGCTACCTTGCTCTTCAAAATTCTACACTGTCACTTAGAAGCCCCCACATTGTTACATAAGATTAATATTAGAGTTCCCCGTAGACGTGAGCGCCATTGTAGGAAAAAAAATCTTTTCTCGATACCCCGAGGTCGTACTTGCTATGCTCGAAATGCATTTATTAGGCGTGCTTGTAAGGGTTTTGATGATAATGAAATAATCAAGGACATTGATATATTCAACTGCACTTTAAGGTCATTAAAAGATGCGTTTAAGCAGGCTCTGTAGCTTGATAGTACTTCATAATACCTACTATTTTATTTATTTTTTATAATTATGATAGGTTTAGCTTATACAATGTAAAATACAGAACACTACGACTGCAAAGGTTACTGGCGAGATTCCTCTTAGGGGTTAGCCCACCATTGTAAGTCTGTTTGTCTTGTAACCGATGTTTCTCATGTGTTTTAGTATGGTAAAGATTGCATTGTTACATTACATTGTTGTGTGGACATTTCTACTACTTACCTACTTACTTCTTTGTCCTTTTACTGTGCCATGTACTTGTTATTATTTTCAACTAAGGAAACTATAGGTCTATTTTCACTCATTGTATCATGGTTATTTATGTACCTATACGACTGTTTGTTTCTTAAAAAATAAATAAAAAAATAAATAAAAAACAGATGATGTCGGAGATCGCCTTAACAATCGCATATATAAGTATAGTTACCTAAAATTAGTTTATTTAAAATGTTTTTTTTTTTCAGGATAATCGCGGAAACTTGGGTTTTTTTCTTGTGTTCGTGACTTATTTGACGGCCGTGGCAGTGTTGCTGCAATCCGGGCAAACAGTTCACAACGAAACGAAAAAACTGCGCAGAACCGTGGCGCGCATCAACAACTTCCTGTTATTGGGTAGGTAGTTTTTACATCTCATCATACTTTAGTAAAAAGGAACATAATTGTAAAATAGTAGTAAACTAAAACCCAACTACGACAAAAAACGACGCTGCCGGGCGCCGCATTAGATTTAGTAACACGTCATAATTAATTATTATAACCTTACTAGCTTCTCCCCGCGACTTCGTCCGCGTAGAATCAGACTTACATTAGGCAGCTACGACCTTTGACATGTTTATCACTATCCCGCGGGAACTATACAATTTTCCGGGATAAAAAGTAGCCTATGTGTGAATCTAGTTTACTAGCTATCTCCGTTCCAAATCTAATCCAAATCCATCCAGTCGTTTCAGCGTGAAGGAGGAACAAACATACACACTCAAAATCGTCACATCCATCCATCCATCCTCACAAATTTTCGCATTTATAATACTAGCTGTTTCCCGCGACTTCGTCTGCAAAGAATTCGTTTATCGCTATCCCGCGGGAATTTTCCGGGATAACAAGTAGCCTATGTGCTATTCCAGACTTTTCTCTATCTATGTGCCGAATTTCATCTAGATTCATTGGGCCGTTTTGGGGTGATTGAGTAACAAACAAACATCCATCTATCCATACTTTCGCATTTATAATATTAGTTAGATTAGTAGGATATCCAGCGGACGATCAAGGCATTTCTAACGATACATCAATCGTCCAGTTCTATTAAGTAGTTTACGAGCTATGAGGGAATGAACATACACACATAGTCTGTCAATATCATAACTCTCCTTTGGGTTTGCCGTAGTTGGGTAAAATATATGTTATGAATTACGTAACGTAACCCCCCACGCATTAATCGAGTAATCATAAAAAAAGAAATAATTCAATTTTACTCCAAAAATGCCTTACATCATTTTGGAAACGAGCCGATACTTTTCAAACCGCTGAACCGATTTTTACTAAACATGGCTAAGAATCACCCCAAGGAAATTGGCTTTCTGATAAAAAAATATCTATTTGAGAGCTACGATGCCACAGACAGACACACGCACACACAGCAGACATCGACCTCAAAACTTATAACACCCCTCTTTTTGCGTCGGGGGCTAATAACCATGGTGAGTAGGTGGAGATGGCAGGACAGGTATCCTATACTTAGATGTAGTTGTACAACGAAATGATAAATCTTTCAATCCTAATTCCCCATACATAATATAATGTATGTACCCATATTAGTAGAGGTACTACACAACCCCTCTTTCCGTTATGATTTTAATTGTATATTTTTTTCTAACTGTAACTGTAATTTTGATACCACTTTATGTGGGAAGTGACCAGTTATTTTTGCTCGTCATTATGGTTACTGGATGAGTGCTTTAATAGGTATAATTATTGCACTTACACAAAACTTTATAAGACGTTATTAGTTCCAGATGTATCGGAGTTCAGAAAAACATCAAAGGATTTCCATCTGAACATAATAACTTCGCCGATATGTTTCATGTTCTTCAGTAAGACACCCATTGAGATGCCTCTGTTCCTGCAGACACTATCTTTCGTCGTTATTAACACTATACTTGTTCTACAGTTCAATCATGTCTTATAGTTTCCTTTTTGTTCTGGATTTGCTACGGTTGGGCTAACAATCATTTTTAACCTTTGTTGCACGTTCATTTAGATTTGATCGATGTCACATATTAGTTATTTGGATTAATAATTTCGGTACTTTTAGTCACAGACGAGCAACGATGAATACCAGGGTATTAACCGCCATTGTTCTTTTTTTATAATTCTAATGGCGAACATAATATAAAATTACTCAAAAACGCTTATTTGATGAAGATTAAATCTAATAATGTCATTACAATAGTCAAAAGTCAAAAGTTTATTTTGCAAATAGGCCGCCGAGGGCTCTTTTACATGTCTTTTTTTGAATCTACCAGCGCATTCGGAAAGACCATCATTGCCAAGAAGAATGCGCCGCAAGAAACTTGGCAGAAAGTTATTTTTTCAAAATAAAATAGATTTACAATAGTACTTAAATTCTACTTAACTTACCTAATACAATTAATACATTTTATAAAAGGGATGTAAAAGGTCCCTAAGTTAAGTCCGTACCTTAAATTACATTGGTCTATAGTAGAGATGTATAGTCTCTACTGGTCAAAGCGAAACAAAATATGCGATAATGATAAGAAAGAGAAAGCAAAAGCAAAAAGTGAATAAAAATGTCAATAATACTATTACAGATACATAGGTAATTATAACTCGTCTGAATTGTAATTGGTAATATTTATAATGGTGCTTTGTCAATGCTTTAAAGGTGACACGTTATTCCATAATGGGCCTTAGCTATTTCTGAGGAAAAAATCTTCAAAGATAATAAGATAAAAGTTATCTGGCCGTGATTGCCTGTATACTAGGAACAAGGCTCGCTCGCGCGCGGATGATCTGTGTTTTTTGATGTATAATGTAATGATAATGGTAATAATTTCGAAATGGGACAGAAATGGGTCAATGTAACGGGCAGGACAGAAAAAAATGGGGTTTTCATTTCTTACAATTTTTATAACGCTAAAAGCAAACAGTATGAGTAAAAACTCAATTTCATTTATTGATGTGCGTGGAACGCCATAAACACTACTTGGTCGGTGCGGCGGCTCGGGCCGAGACGCGTATTTAAAAATGCTATCCGTCAATGTTATAGTTTCCATTGAAAGTATGATGGGAATATTTCGCAATTTTTCATCGTTTACAAGTAATTCTAAAAAAATGGCGTTTGCTTGGATAGCTGCTACTTTCCTCATATATCTTCCTGTTGGTGTGTACTCAGTGTACGAGTTGTTTGAAAAAGAGTGTCCATTAATGTGGAAATTAGTTCTTTCGACGCAAGTTTTCTTGCCAACTGGTGTTGTCTTGTTAGCCATGGCAAACGGGATTCGGTTTGCTGAGTCCTTCGAATATTTTAAGGCTATGATGGATCGTGTTCACAAAAAATATTGTACTGACAGCGTTGCCTACAAAGAATCAATTAAAACATTTTTGGTGATACTTCTATTAGCAATGTCTATTATTGTTTTTCATATGTTTCTATTTTTCAAACGATTACTAAGAGCTGTTAATGAATTTTCAAGCAGCTTTATCTTACTTGGGTGTTTGAATGTATTTCAACAATGGGTAGGTTACAGCAGAGAGTGCCTATTTACTATCGAATTTTATATTTTTAACGCTTACGTTAGAGTCATTCTTATATTTTTGACACACCTGAAGAATCATTTATTGAACATATCGAAGAGCGTCGATGATTTGGAGGGAGACGTCGACGCCATGATTTGTCAGCGATTTCAGGAGGATCTGGAAAAACTATCTTCAGCCTACAAATGCATAGCGGTGTGCAGCGATAAACTGAAACAGTATTTTGGAACGCAGGTAAGCGTTTGCATAAAATTTATGGTGCAAAATAAATATGAAACAAATAGGTACAATTGAAAAACACTGAGATACACTAAAATTAAAAACTAGACTTAAAAATAAAAATAAAAACTACCTATTTGCATTTGCATTAATTTTATTTTGCAAATGGGCCGCCAGGGGCTCTTTTACGTGTATTTTTTTGAAACTACCAGCGCATTCGGAACGACCATCATTGCCAAGAAGAATGCGCCGCAAGAAACTTGGCAGGAAGCCATTTTTTTCGCTTGTTCTCCGTACATAACTATTTTACATTACCAGGATATTCTAAGGTAAAACAAAAACTATTTCTAAATTAAATCAAACATGTTCGCGGCTTAGAGGTGACCCGAGGGCCACCCCCGCCGCACTTAAACCTAAATTAATCCAAATTAATCATCCTACGTTGGTTTTATAGTGCCTTAGGTACCTTGGTTATGTACGGGGAACAAGCAATTTTTTCAAATAATAAAATAAATTTACAACAATACTTAAATTCTACTTAACTTATATTAGTAGAGATGTGTAGTAAAATTTGACTACCAACGTGACGTTGTTTTCAGACCCTCCTATCGTTGGCCGTTTTTATACTGTATATAGTGGGACTGTCTTCTATTTGGATCTACAACATAAAAATAAATGTATGTATTCCGTACAATGATATTACATACAAACAGGGAGTAGATTATGTTACTACCGCGGCCGAGTTGAAGATTCATAAATGACCCAATTGTCTCATGTCGCAATCAGTTTTACCTCAAACAAGCCATAAATTAGTCCGTGACAGTCAATGTGACAGTTGACAGAGGGAACGTTTTTCAAACGCAATTTACTAGGAACGTAACATATCTATACTATGAAATATCATTGATTCCGTATTGAAAACACTAACACAGCGCGACTCAGTACTATGAATAAGAATTAGAATGGTTTATTAGCAGACAGAATACAACAAAAAAAACCGGCCAAGTGCGAGTCGGACTCGCGCACTTAGGGTTCCGTAGCAGAAATACTCTGTTGTGTGGGAGCCCCCTTAATTGTTATTATTATTTTGATTTTAGTATTTGTTGTTGTAGCCACAATAAAAGTACATAATCTGTGCAAATTTCAACTGTCTAGCTATTACGGTTCTTGAGATCTAGCTCGGCGAGTGGTAGCCATGAAAAAGGGCTAAAATATCTCATTTTTTTGTATGGGAGCCCCCTTAATTGACAACATTTCATATTTCTGAGCCTATAATTTTAATGGTTCTCTGTATTCTGTTTGAAAAGATGAACATGCTGACAGTTTAATTTTTTCGCTAGGGTTTTTATTTAATTTATAATTAATTTATTAATTTCTGCTTATTCTAAAAGGGCGTAACTCCGATACTATCACAGAATAGACACTTATCCTTTTGTCTTTTCTGTATAGAAAAAAATCTGACGTCAATTTCAAATTGTCAATGTCAGGCCTTATTCTCCGATATTCGATTTTCGAGGTTCGCTTCGTGCTGTTTCGCTCATACTAATATAGTCATTAACTTGAGAGTGAGAGAGTAGGTATGCAACGAACTTCAAAAATAGAATTTCAGAGTTGCCCCCCTTGTACTTTGAAGTTGTCATATACAAAATTATGGTTGCTTATTTTTTCTCGTGAAAAAGGCAAAGGTGTTTCACCTATCCTGTGGTAGTTTTGGTAAAATTAGGACATATTTTTAATTATTTTTTATTTTTTATAATAAGCGATATTAAAATTATATAAACATATTGCAGTGATTAGGAGGCAAAATGCTTTCGAACCATATATACATTTTCAGGTGTTATAAAAATGAAATGTTGTCAATTATTATTATTATTTTGTTTTTAGTACTTGTTGTTATAGCGGCAACAGAAATACACAATCTGTGAAAATTTCAACTGTCTAGCTATTACGGTTCTTGAGATACAGCCTGGTGACAGACGGACGGACGGCCGGAGGGACGGACGGACGGACGGACGGACAGACGGACGGACGGACAGCGAAGTCTTAGCAATAGGGTCCCGTTTTTACCCTTTGGGTACGGAACCCTAAAAAACAGACAGCGGAGGCTAAGGAGGGAGCGAAGCGGAGCAATAGCTCCGACCTTAACTTTCTGAACCTAACCTTTCAGAGTCGCTTCTGCTTCGACTAGTCTTGCTCACTCGCTTCGCTCGCTCGTTGCTTTCTGTAAACTGAAAATTCGTCTAATCGTATGCATGCCTAATGTATCATTAAATAAATGGAAAATTGGCTACGAAACAAAACACGTTCATGGGGCAAGTGAATGAGATGCAAAAAGTTTTTCAAACGAACGATACTTTTACCAAACGTGAAATGGTAAAAACAAAGCTTTACGAAACTTTTATTCGCGATAATAATTAGAATAGTTTTCAGACAACTGCAATTCGGTCAATGATTTTTAGTGTTCGAAATATTATGTACTGGATGTGAATGTTCTAAATTAATATGTTTTCCTTCAGGCGTCGATCTCCCTGGATGACGGCATTCCGATTGTCGTACTCTTCGCACATTTGACTATTTCTATAGTCGTGTTACTTCACGACGGACAAAGGATTAATAATGAAGCCAACGATCTCAAATGGAACATGGCTCTTCTCCACTTCAAGCTTCTGCAGAGTAAGATTACATGTGTGTCCGCAACCTAATCAATACACGGTCGCGTAAGATTTATTTGTACTGTACCTAATAATGCATCATGACGAATTAAACTAGCAAGCTAGATAGATCTATGATTCCGTCTCTATTTATTACTACGAAACAGACAGAGACGTCATCATAGGTAACTGACAGTTAAGGAGCGGAGAGACAGACCCTCAATCTTGCAGAACACAATAAGTCGAGTACAAATACGTATTCACCAGAGATGTTGTGGAAGCGAACTGGTGTTCGAGGAAAAGAAACAAAAGAGATAGAAAAGCAGCGCCGAGTGAGGCGACGAAAATGAAGTATTCCGATCCGATTGGTGAATTATTTCCTCACAGACCACTCCACTTTCTCGCGCATCCCTGGTGAATGGAGCAGCAAAGTGTCCACGTTACTTGTGTGACTAGTTCCAGGTCAGAACGCGACAAAGCTGAGGCAGTCAGTGAAGGCCATCCTCCGGCAGACGGCGGTGCAGCCGGTCGCCATCCGGCTGCTGAGCACCGCGCCGCTGCAGATGTCGGTGCTGCTGCTCGTGCTGTCCGAGGCCATCTCTTACACCATCATCACGCTGCAGTTCACTCACGTGGTGTAGTCGCTGATGTGGCCACTGCTTCAACCACCGACACATCAGAAGTGAGCTGCGGCTACTTTGGTGGAGCGTCAACTTTGTGAACCTCATTGAGCACGTTGCGACGTCGGACATTCACTTAACATTACAAATTTGTAGCAAACACATTTTTCTAACATTGTTAATGTTTTCGTTCACGTGAATTTATAAGTGAATTTCAATTGCAAAAACATAATTGACAACATTTCATATTTCTGAGCCTATAATATTAATGGTTCTCTGTATTTTGTTTGAAAAGATGAACATGCTGACAGTTTAATATTTTCGCTAGGGCTTGTATTTAATTTATAATTAATTTGTTAATTTGTGCTTATTCTAAAAGGGCGTAACTCCGATACTATCACAGAATACACACTTATCCCTTTGTCTTTTCTCTATAGAAAAAAAACTGACGTTAATTTCAAATTGTCAATGTCAGGCCCTATTCTTCAATATTCGATTTTCGAGGTTCGCTTCGTGCTGTTCCGCTCATACAAATAGTCATTATCTTGAGAGTGAGATTGAAGGTATGCAACGAATTTTGAAAACAGAATTTCAGAGTTGCCCCCCTTGTACTTTGAAGTTGTCAAAAATACAAAATTATGATCGCTTATTTTTTCTCGTGAAAAAGCAAAGGCGTTTCACCTATCCTGTGGTAGTTTTGGTAAAATTAGGACATATTTTGAATTAATTTTTATTTTTTATAATAAGCGATATTAAAATTATATAAACATATTGCAGTGATCAGGAGGCAAAATGCTTTCGAACCATATATACATTTTCAGGTGTTATAAAAATGAAATGTTGACAATTTACCAAAAGCATTTTACGAAGTTAAATTATGAGAATCAAACATCCAACCGCACGCAGCACCCGGTCGCTCGCAAGGACTTTGTGTGTAAACTTTATTGTAACTTTGGAAATAAATATGTATCGATAACATCAGATCTGCATAGTTTGTTTCTTTTATAGTGTCTAGAAAATTTATTTATTATATTAAAAAGAATAAAAATTAAATCAAATACTAGAGACTGACATGAAAACCCAGACAGATCATAATATCTCATTTTCAGGACTCCATTAATAATATTCTAAAACTTTGCATCATTAAAGTTTATTGAAACGAAGTTTTACATATACCTAACACATATCTTTGAAATCAACATTCCTGCAAACGTCTCTTTGTAAATACTTTGCGATAAAACAAAGCGCTGCTTAACGAAGTATCTCAGACAAATCTCAGAAGGCGAATTCAATTCTATTTATATTTACTCAGGATCAAACAAGCTTGACACTCACAAACAAAATGTACAGTCAACTTTTATAGTCTGACAAGAAATGAAACTGTTCCTCTGCTGTGTCTCTAAGGCTGCATTCGACCAAAGTTTTTATTCCAGGAATAACACTTTCCGATAGTAATCAAAACGCCATACTATTTTAACATTAAATAGTATCCGAGAGTAAGTGTTATTCCTGGAATAAACATTTTGGTCGAATCCAGCCTAAGCAACTCTCGCACGGGGTTTGATTGCTACGCTCTCGGAAAACCATAATTTTATTTTTCATTTTAACATATAAGTAGATATGATAATTATGAAAGTAGCTATAGGAATAAACTATTAATTCCATTCCCATTGTCATCCCGATTGAGTAAGCAATATATAGGGCAAAAATACTGTAATTCAGGGGGGTAAGACGTTGGGCCAGCTAATCAGAGTAGATGCCGCACTGGCTGGGAGATTTGTTTTTGGACAAATCGTATTATTTACACGGTAAAGGTTAACTCTGTACTGCCAGCCGTGTAAGGCATTAAAACACATCCCAGCGGGAATCCGGCGCGCCGCAGATAATCTGCGTAATGGATTACTCGCGAACCGTTAAAAATAGCGGAACCACGATAATGACGCGTTTCTCTTATCGTGTTTTTCCGCAGCCTGATAAAAACGCGGTGGTGTGAGTAAAGCTGTTTGAGCTGGAAGTGGTTGTCGCAACATACATCTCGGACTTTAAAACAGCACTCACGGAATATATATACACAAATCACAAAGGTTCCACACGTCATTTTTGTGACAGCATCTTGGCGTTTAACCATAAAAAACTATATGCAATATTTGCTTTTGTTTCGTTTAAATATGAACACGCGAAATTACTTTTTTGCCATTACGACCTTGAATACTAAAAAGGTAGGTAGGTATCTAATATAATCGTATTGGATAAGGCCGTGGTCGTGCCGAGGCCCTCGCCGCGTTGCAGTCGGCCCCTATAAAGGGGCCCCGTTCACGCGCCGCCAGGGACAGCTCCGAGCACGCACTTGCTAAAGTGCCGCTCGACAATTTACAACGCACCGCGGCCCAGAGACAAAGTGGCTCGCTTCATCATATTTTTATAGCGGCAATCCCGATTGACACATTCAGCTGATTCGTATCATTAGTGGGATTGCAAAAATAATGCACAAATAATTAACTTGTGAGTTTTATCTTTTTTTTTTCTTTTTTTTTTCGATTTGTAAATTACATTATATTTTTATGTCAAAACATAAGAAAGTCACAAAAAGATCGTCAATTGTAAATAAAATAAAAAAATAGAAATCAGAAATCCAATAATAATTACAATCAAAAAATAAATGTCAAATTCAATGTCAGTGATTACAAAATAAAAAATAAAATAAAACAGTATATAATAAAATTATGCAATAAAATGCGATAAAATGTCACACATTAAAAATAAATAAGAATGAAAAACAATATGGTACAAAGTACAAATGAACATTGAATGTCAGGAAAAATTCATTTCACTGTACTCTTTTACAGAGTACAATGATTTTTCCAAAAGAAGTATTTTTAATTGGCGGCCAAATGTCTCGTCCGAACATTCATTTTATCAATGTTTTTCTTATGCTTTGTACCTACAATCGAGGGCATAAATGGTAATACGTGTCACCGACCTTATTGTTTACGACATAAAAGTGAATAGATGTTTTTGACGTTTTGGTAACGTGCCTATATTAAATTTATACCCTTGAATGTATGTACTTTATCTTCATTTGGTAAGTTTTATTTGAGTTGGCGTGTATTGATTTCATAATTATTTCCTTCCAAGCTGGTCTGGGAACAAAAAAAAACGTAGAATGTACCAGCTACTACTTCTCTTCCCGCGCAAATGGTATAAGCCCATTGAGGGAATCGGCAAAAATCGTAAGAATCATGCTAAGCGTGGCCTTTAGGTCTTGTTAGGTACATTACAATACAATACAAATTAATACTCTTTATTGAACACCAGGAACCAGGAGGTTTAGGTACTTGGATAAAGACGTGATAATCATGTATTGTATTGTAAGCACATTGGAGGGGCGTTCAGTTTAAGATTGGTTTTACTCTAAGATACCAAGCAATTCAGGACGGCACTGCCCAAGGTCCCACCACCTACAGAAGAGGTGCAGCGTTTTCAAAGCTTTTTGCAATTAATTGCAATGGAAGCGGTTTTCCTTTGGCGCACCTGGCTGGCAACGCCAACTTTTTGCATAATTCGTTCAATCGAATGTGGCCCGCGGGAGGAACGAGAACTTTTCTTGTTTCCCTCGCACCGCTAAATAAATGTTTATGTCTTAAAATTTATACCAAATTATACTTTTTCTTTTCTCTAATTTATAATTCGCGAAACTCCGTGCCGGTGAGTCGGTTGTTTATAGCGTTGTAATGTTTTGTTAACAAAGAGGAAGTTCGTTTAAGTAATTTCCGTGGTCAATTAGCGTTTCCTTTTTTCTTGGTTTATTGTAATAATTATACCTACTTGGGGATTTTTCGCTTATTTTGCACTTTTTAAAGTTAGCAAAAATCATGGCGCAGTCGTAATGAAATAGGAACACTGACAAGTAATAAAGTTTAAAGTAAATTTTCCGGGATAAAAAGTATCCAATCTAATGCTATTTTCCATTTCTGTGTACCTAACCTAATTGTGGACCTTTGTTGTTCGTGAATAAATGATTTATTATTATTATTATTATGACTTAATCTGGGGTATCGGCTATCTCAGTTCCAAATTTTAATTAAATCCGTTCAGTCGTTTCAGCGCGACCCCCCCCCCCCCCCGACCCTTCGCGTTTTTATTATGTAAGTATATATGTGTATGTTATGTTACAAATTTAATATTCATTCCACGACGTTATTGTTTTTTTACTGAAGTAGTTCTCTCGACCCAAGTTGAAAAACACAGAGCTAAAGCGACACATCGTTAGCATGTTGGATTTGGGGACAGCGCCATCTCTCGGTGAGCGCGGAACTATTCTAAACAATTTATAAATTCTGTACTTATACCAAATTTCAACAAAATCGTTTGGGAGAGAGCCAGCCAATGGGGGGGGGGGGCACAATAGAGAGATCTCTCTCGAGGTAGATGTTATGCCTGGGGACCGAAGTCCGAAGGAAGAGAGAGAGTTGGAAGTTGTATTTATGCATCCGTGTTGAGAAACTTCGTTAACGCGATGTAGAACAATGTGACAGCTGAAAAGGTAACAGACAGACAGATAGACAGAGAATTACTTTCGCATTTATAATATTAGTAGGGATTATTGCTAATACCGTTCGAGCGCCTCCGCTAACCAGCCTCAGCTGATACAGGAGCCGTTATAAAGCTCTTGAGTCTGTTTAATCAATTAGTGCGGCATCTCGACTGCGATATTGAGTTCGCTGCACTCAGGCACGAAGCATAGAGGAATCATCAAATAGTGTGGCAATAAGGGCCAGTTGTGGCATCACATCAGTTTATTTCCACTTCTTAAATCTAACAGTTAGGCTCTTATCGGTGGAACAATTTCTATGTGGTCTTTCCAGGGCCTTTTCTTTGGTTCTCTATTGTTTGCCCGAATTTCATATAAACTAATTTCACATGCCCGAATTTCATTTGCCATAATTTTATATTCCATAACGATATATATGCCATAATAATCATTAGCCATATTTTCATTTGCCATAATTTTCAGGGGCCATAACGATACGTTTGCCATAAATTTCATTTTTCCTATTATCAGTTGTCCTAAAATCATTTGCCATAAAATTCAAACGCCATAATAATTATTTGCCATAAAAAACCCAGAATTTTGATTCTTGTAATAATAATAATAACTAATTTTAAAATGTTATTTTTTTACTACAGGTTGTATTAATTATCTACGTTTAACAGATGTGATGTCTAGAAAGCAAACATAAATATGAACTGAATGACCTTGAGGTGAAGTCGACGGAGCTCCTATTCCGCCTAGTTTTGGCGCTTCGCGCCTTGACACCATTCTAACTTAACCTAACCTATATATTAATTGACCAGGCATGTGGCTATTTAAGGGGGCTTTGCCCCCCGAGCCCCCCGAGCCCTAAGAGATGCCTCTATTTCAGCTCTGAGGGTTGCAAGAAACCTAACGAACCTACCGTGTTTCGGTAGCAGTAAATTTCAATAGCCTGGATCTGTTTTTCCTTAATTATGGCAAATGATTGTTATGGCATGAAATATTAGTGATTTTGAAAGTTATGGAAAGTAAAAATTATGGAAAGTGATATTATGGTATCTAATATTAGGGATGTTGAACATTATGACGTTTGAGTATTATGGCATTCAAAAATTATGACATGTGATATTAGGGCAATTGAAGGTTATAGCCAGTGACCATTATGGCAAATGAAATTAGTACAAATGAAATTATGGGAAATGGAGGGATCCCCTTTTCTTTGACTTTCTGATACGACAAGACTTCTACTTTCCAGTACATACCATGGTAATTCTAATTTTTTCACGTTCGTCTTTTTTAGGATTCCGTACTCAAAGGGTAATTAAACGGGTCTCTATTACTAAGACTTCGCTGTCCGTCCATCCGTCTGTCACCAGGCTGTATCTCAAGAACCGTAATAGCTAGACAGTTGAAATTTGCACAGATTGCGTATTTCTGTTGCCGCTATAACAACAAATACTAAAAACAAAATAATAATAATAATTAAGGGGGGCTTCCATACAACAGAGTATTTATGGTACGGAACCCTTCGTGCGCGAGTCCGACTCGCACTTGGCCGGTTTTTTTATCCTACATGGAACAAAGCCATTAAGCCATAGGTACTTTAGATTTTGGTGATATTTTTACATTTTATAAAAAACAATCGAGTTCTATTAACTATGCCACAAAACAACTAAACATTATCTAAACATATCGGTCATAATAGCTGCTTGATCAACGTACATGCCAATAACGGGCATTGGCCGCCTGGGCCCTATTTTATAAAGCTACAAGTAACAATTTACAAGCGGAAGTCTCTGTCTAACACATAGGGTCAGAAAGAGACTTCCGCTTGTAAATTGTAGCTTTATAAAATAGGGCCCTGTAGGTAATAGCCAATTTCATTTCAGCGTAATTTTATTTCGTATGAATTATAATAACACTAGCTGTTGCCATCGACTTCGTCTGCAAAGAATTCGTTTGTCGCTTTTCTGTGGGAATTTTCCGGGATAAAAAGTAGCCTATGTGCTATTCCAGACTTTACTCTATGTGCCGAATTTTATCCAGATTCGTTGGTCCGTTCTGGCGTGATTGAGTAACAAACAAACATCCATCCATCCATACTTTCGCATTTATAATACTAGCTGTTGCCAGCGACTTCATCTGCAAAGAATTCGTTTATCGCTATCCCGCGGGAACTACGCAATTTTCCGGGGTAAAAAGTAGCCTATGTGCTATAAGAAAAGTCTGGAGACTTTTCTCTATCTATGTGCCGAATTTTATCTAGATCCGTTGGGCCATTCTGGCGTGATTGAGTAACAAACAAACATCCACCCATCCATCCATTCATATAATATTAGTTAGATTCCCTCTCTATTAGGTTGTTTGCTCTATGAAATTCATGGGGTTAATGGGTGCCTCATAGCATGTTAATGGGCGAGGTGCTGCCGACCACCGAACTACACCATACACCACTTATTCATCAGCAACGAGCCCTGTATTTGGTTTCTGTCCATTTTGGACTGATGTGGTCGAGCCTCGGGTTACGATTATTAAAACAAACTGTATGTAGAAGCTTCGAATTATTGGTTCACGTCTTTATCCGTAACGGGGTAGACAGAGTTTATGGTAACGCCTAAAAGCGACGTTTAGGTTTTGGGCGTGGGTGGAAGAGGGAATCAAGATAGGTAGCTGGATCGCCTATAACGTGATGCCTAAGATTTTCGATCATTCCCTCGGTATAAGGGATGTATGTGTGTGTTCTATTTTACATTTTGTAAGCTGGCAAGTTTATTCTAGCAAACTATAGCACCTTTGTCCATTTGTTTTCATTTGCAACGCCTTAGATCGTCATCTTTCTATTTATTTCGCTTCCGTTTTTGTCATCTTAAATTAATAGTACCTATTTGCGTTGTTTTATGTTGAAGAGACAAATCATGAGTGACAACATTGAATCGGCGCGTCACCGTCGTGAAGCCACCCGAGTCAACGAGAGCGTGGCTGGCGGGGCCATAGAGCCAACCACCTAATAAAGTGGAAATGTCATATAATACAGGTGAAATAAAATTAAGCCAAGCCGAAATTGGCGATTACTGGATTCTGACTGTCCAGCCAAATGTCAAACAGGTCACTAGAATTGATCAAGCCGCTATTTTTTTATGTTAGAGAAGCCAGACAAACGAACTAGTCGATTACCTGATGTTAAATGATCACCACTGTCCATAGACACCCGCAACGCTTTACGCGATGCCAGTGCGTTGTCGGCCCTGCAGAAAATTGTACACTCGCCTCTTGAAGGCACCCAGATTTTGCAAGTTCGTCGCAAAAAACACCGCTTAAAATGCACCGTCGAGGACTGCCATTCATCAACATGATGTCGATGAAATAATCGCTTACGACGGGTGGATCTGAAATGGAACCCCGCAGCTGGAAAAAGGTCAAGGTCCTCTCAAAGAATCAAAGAGTTATTACGATTGATATGGATAGTTTAATATTTAGTCGTTGCATGGCATAGGTAGGTAGTGAAAGAAACTCGATTATTTTTCACTAGCTTCTGCCCGCGACTTCGTCCGCGTAGAATTAGCAATCGATATGATTATCGCTATCCCGCGGGAACTATACAATTTTTCGGGATAAAAAGTAGCCTATGTTTTAATCTAGGGTCACAGCTATCTTCGTACGAAATTTTATCCAAATCCGTCTAGTCGTTTTAGCGTGAAGAAGGAACAAACATACACACTCACTCACGTCGTCACATCGTCACAAACTTTCGCATTTATAATACATATTAGTACGATAAAAAAACAAAAAGCAAATACGTGAACAAAATTGTAATAACTTAATTGACTTTATTCCACGTAGAAGATAAAAGAAAAACGATTGCAAAAAAATTGTTTGTATGGTGAGGCATATGTCGAAAAAATAGGATGTGTTGCCATAATTTTATAGAACTTTTACTCTAATTGTATATTTCCTCTACGCGTTGAACTGTTATCTGCGTGCGTAGTGTCGTGACGCGCAACTTCTCTCGCGTTATTCTTTTGTTCTCGACCTGCTCGGCCCGTAATTGCGTCGCCTGATGAAATTCTCGCAATTCTCGACAATTCTAAATGAAATTTGCAGAATAAAAAAGGAATTGCTTATTACGTAGCACTTTAATCCGTTTAAACGTTATGTAACTCGGGGCGCTGACACACGCGGCCCCAGCTCGAAGCTTCTAATATAACTCTTATATCCAGCTCTTTTTCCACCGTCCTAATACAAAAGGACGCATGTCCAAAAAACAGATGTAGGGTCTGCTACACCACTCCTTAAACTGTCAGTGATCTATGATGACGTCTCTGTCTGTTTCGTAGTAATAAATAGAGACGGAATCATAGATAACTGTAGATAGACTGTAGGTATTAAGGAGTGGTGAAACAGGCCCTTAGTTTTTTTACATTTTTGGACAGATTAGACATCAATCTATCATAATTTCCTCAAAACCTATGAAACAGATATGCGTCCTTTATTAGGACGGCAGTTTTAACTTTTTCTGTGTACTTCTGTATTAAGACGCCATGGTAAGGCCCCACAGGAGTGCAATTAATCATTGTATATTTCATTGTATAACATTATTTAAGCATGCATCTCAAGCTTTTCGCCTTTAAGGAACTGATACGCACGCCTACCACAATAAGAAGTTAGTACAGTTTTAGCAGCTTATCTGATCAATAGGCTTATTGTCTAACTCGCTCGCGATCGCCATCGTGTTCATTTTGACTGTTCTTGTATGAATGTGACAGCTAGCTGATTTCGATGCCAATTGTGAGCCCATACATGAACTGTCAAAATGAAGACGATGACGATTGCGAGCGAGTTAGACAATAAGCCTACAGATTTGTGAACTGAATGACACATTCGAGTTTGTACAGTTTTCAATACTTACCACACTCATAAACGCTCGAGTATTAATACATACTGATTTCTGCCGATTCTGTAATTAATATGCTTTAACATGGTAATTAGGAAGTTAAACGGTCTGTTGACAGAGTTGAACCAACAGTTAGCGAAGCTAGAACGCGATATGATTGCCGCGAGAAAGTTACCGCACCCGGAACTATGTTCCGGTGAAATATTGCCGCGTCCGGGTTGCCCCGATGCGCCGGCAGCCGGTAGCGCGCGGTACCGGTCCACCGGTATCATGACCGGTTTCAAACGATCATAACCGGTATGATACCGGTTAGTTTCACCGTAATTCAGAAGATTTTTGACCCGTTTTCAAGTTGAATAGTTATCTGAGTGTCACAGAATATTAGTAAAATGAGGCAAAAGGGTCTACCTATTTATTTTGCAACAATTCCCTAAGTCCTCGCCTGGTAATAGTTTCGCATGTTTGTTCGTTGCGCGTGGAGGACGCATTAATCAAGTAATCAATGAGTATATAAAAAAATATACGTAAATTTAAAAAAAAAAACAATTTCGACGCCCCCCGCGAATAAACGTGTATTCCTCAAAACAACAACTTTACAGGAAAAATAAAAAACCGAAAATCTTGAATACCTCTTTACCTAATGGGTTTAGATTATAACAATGTATGGAGAAAACAATGGAAATTTATTATACAATATATTTATGACCTAAATTAAATTTTAATTCCATGAGTTTTCAAGAAAATGTGGAAAAACTATATTACTTTTTTATTCTTGTGAAACTTAATTCCTTTCTTCGATATCAAGAGACTTTACACTATTATTCGTGTTAAAACACTAAGCGATTGACTAGGTATTTGACCAATACACTAATTTATCGTAAGAAAATCGTTTTGATATTTATTCTTAATAAGCGTTTGCATGGATGTTCGTGTGATTTTTAATTAACATCAGTAATACCAATAGATTGTTATGATTTTGTTATGGGTTTTTGTATGGCATATTGATTTAGTATTATCGTTTTAATGATGTGTTGTGCATTAAGAAAAAACATTTATTATTCCTGGTGCATATTTTATACATGAAAAATAAGTGTAGTATTGTTATTGAAATTGTTAATAATAATGAATTACACTTTCTAAAATGAATTTGAACCATTTAGTAGCGTAAAAAATAGGTACTTAAAAAGTACTTAACAAAATTATAAACACAGATTTAATCCGTGATAACGAACATAAAAAATTAACACAAAATTTGTTTTTACTCCTTATAATTTTTTGATTAAAAAATAACATCACAATCGGTTTATTTTTAATCATAAAGTTACCTATATAAGTATAGATAATATAACAATAGGACGTTTTTTTTTCTGAAACAGACTAAAACTATTCTTCTTCGTCGCAGTCTCAGCAATCGTGTTTGATGAATTTTGAGATTCGTGTGTTGAGTCTACCATATTGCGACATATGAGCTGAAGATTGCAGCCTCATATCATGTGTCGGTCTTCTATGAATGATATTAGTGGAGAGCTCCTAAGGCCTAATCTAGCGCGGAGTCTTAAAGAACTGGGATCCCATGGTTTGGACAGCTTCCACCAGCACGTTGTTTAACTCGTCCGTTGTTTTGCATTCGGACGGGCACTGGAAGAGATTATGGAATGCGAGTTGGAAGTTTTTGGCGGTCTGGACATGGCAGGACTTGAACGGGAGAGCGGAAGACTATGTTAAGCCTATGTCGTATATCTCAAAACCTTTTTTTGAGAAATCAGGGCTTAAAGGTTTTATTTTTCCAATCTTTTGACAATCATTTAGAAGGATTCAAACACTGGTCAAAAAAGTAATGAAATAGATTTCTGATAGGCTAATAAACTGTCGGGAGAGTTTTATGTGTTTTGTAGACTGTATATTTTTTCAGAAACAAGCTATAACGGAGCCTGAACGCTCAACATCTATGTTAGAATGACTTTTTCAAACCTTGAATTCAATTTCACTTCGATGTGAATTCATTTTCCTAAGTCATGTAACTGGCGCTTCAGTAATTTAATACAACTTAAGATTCAGCATTTAACCGTAACACGCAATGGCAAAAACAGAGTTTATTTAACTAGTGAGACTGACCCGTACAACGAACTGATCCACAAAAATACTGTGGGTCGGTTAAAGAATCACATTCACATCGTAAAATAGGATTTAGGCTTGTTACGCTACGCGTATCTCATGTAGTTATCTTAATAATGATTATTCAATGTGCCTCTTACAATACGATAATCACTTCCGATTTTCACCATGCCTATCATAGCTGAATATTTGCTTTCTGGTCATCATAATAAAGACGATCTCAGTAGTGTATAATTGGGGGACCTGGATCAAACGAGATCCAGGATCCCCCAATCATACGTTATAATGATTACTGATCATGAATCAATACATTAATACATGTCAATCGAATTATCTGTTGAGCATATAATTACAGTACAATCCGATAATCAAGTGCTAGTTCAATCAAAAACTACTTCAATTAAATTCTAGTTCTAATACACTCTGAGCCAGAACCGCCACAAACACCATCGATCACAAATACTAGTCTTGTTTTATTTATGAACTTTGAATAGTGAAATAAAATGCACTGATATTATATTAATAACAAATACTCCGCATATCCTTTGAAATCTGGATAGTCAATATTTCCTTCACTCCATGTTATGCCACAGTTTTTCCTCATGCACCGCACCTGTTTTCGTTCTTCATCTGTTAACTTAGAATACGGGTACGGTGATTATATTAAACTATTTTGCGCATAATTTTCTGCAGCGAAGGCAAATTCCTTTATTATAAAATTATTCTCCTTCACCTTGAAGCCTTGCACGTCGACTATGTAAGTATTTGAATTCATGATACTTTCTTCGCAAACAAGAAGCAGTTCTACACAATAACGGTGGGGGATACTACTGATTGAAGCCTAGCGTATTGTTTGTATAAATAAATAAAGCACTAGCTAAACAACCAAGCTTTAGCTTACATTGTAAAACAGTGCTCCCCGTTTTCAATCACACAATGTTAATTACGTAAGTATTTGAATTCATATTAGTTTCTTCGAAAACAAGAAGCAGTTCTAGACTATGACGGTTGTGATACGACTGTTGAAGTCTAGCGTATTGTTCGTATAATAAACGATAATTATTATGCTCGAATTTCGCAGACGGTAATAAAATCAAATTATATCTTTAGGTTTATTCCTAACATTAGGAAGAAAGTAAACAAGGATTAAGTATTACATAATTTATTTATACAACATACATTTTTAAAGACACAAACATTATAATCAAATTGTTTATTATTATCCGCAGCGAATAAATAGAACACCATCATATCCTTCACAACACTACTATTTCTATACATAACATGCTCAGGTTTCTGTAACCACTCAGCGTAATGATTTAGAAACTTCCAATTAGATTGGTAGCAAGTCTATATAACATTTATCTATTTTAATTACTCGAGCTGCTACTCGTAATCCTGTGTAAAAGATTCGTGAACGTTTAGTTTTATAATAACTCTGAGTTATTAGCACACCAGAATAGTGCTCAGCGTTTAATATTTTGACATCATGACGACCATGAAGCTAACATTTATCAATGATAGCCTCGACGATATCTCCTATGCTGATATTCATTTTGATTATATACTTATTATAAAGCTGTTACGTTGACAAATATTGGTATTACACAAATATATAATATGATTGTTAATTTATTTACATAAAAATATTATTATCTACACACCACTTATTTAAACAAGATACATTTTTAAAAGCACATGTTTTGGATACGGTTAATACAATTATAAATGTCGGAAGAAATCAAATATTTCTCACTAAGTGTTTTTAAATTAGGACAATTAAAGTCTTCTAAATTGTATACATTGTCACTTTCTATTATCTTCTACCACTTTTTCAGTACCTTTTGTATAAATACGCTTATTTTTACAAAAGTTAAATATCAAACTCTTATAATTGAAGTATGACACATAGCCCTCATACCGTAATA
The DNA here is from genome assembly GCA_963854515.1 of Pandemis heparana. Lineage (NCBI taxonomy): Eukaryota > Metazoa > Arthropoda > Insecta > Lepidoptera > Tortricidae > Pandemis > Pandemis heparana. Next base: position 140,687 of record OY978009.1, on the reverse strand, counting down.
TTCCTCTGTTTCTCTCTATCCATGAGGCTTGCAACCGTTCTTTCTTAGTTAAATTATAAAATGGATAAGGCGGTTTAATCAACAACACAATGACACCTTTTTTGCAAATAATTGCTATTTCTTTAGGTATAAATGTATGAATCTGAATCTGAATCTGAATCTGATGGCATCAATCTATAGTAACAATTAAAACCCTGATCGATGATTAATACAGAAGCTTACCAGCATTTGGCAAACTTCGTCGTTGCTGCATGTAAAGAGTACAGAACCTGTACTCCCTCACGTTCGTAAGCAAGTACTGCTGATCTACAGGCTATTACGAAATTATTTTATTCATAATGTTAATCGTTCGAATTCATGTAACCAGCAGCTTAAGTCTTTTAACACAAAATATAGTATTGTATTTAAAAGCATACGAGATCCAGGACCCCTCCAATTATACATTATAATGATCACTGATCGTGAATCAATATATTTATACATGCCAATCGAATTATCTGTTGAGCATATAATTACAGTACAATCCGATAATCAAAAGCTAGTTCAATCAAAAACTACTTAACTTCAATTAAATTCTAGTTCTAATACACTCTGAGCCAGAACCGCCACAAACACCATCGATCACAAATACTAGTCTTGTTTTATTTATGAACTTTCAATATTGAAATAAAATGCTGCAATAATAATTAAAACCATTTATTTAACTATTAATAAGATTGTTATATTCTATGTATAACTGTCTAATACGCTTAAATTTTTTAAAGCATACCTTTTTTTTTGTTTAATACATTTAATATACGGATTGCCGACATTATTAAACATTTTATGCAATTCTTCAAAATTAAATATAAGATCACAATCAGAAGAAATTAAGATGCGCCAATCATCATTCAAATTAGTATTCGTCATTCAATTTCTTTATTCGAGAGATCGTTCATACTAACAATCATCTATTCAAAACATGTATTCAACATTCAACTTCGTCGTTCGAAAGATCGCAGTACAGTATTTATAGAATACTTCGCCATTACAATAACGTATAACTATTATAGGAGTCCGCTGATAGAGACTCCTCAATTCTATTGATAATATTTCGCACAGTCTGGTAAGTATCATCCGTCAAGACGTTTTACCGAGTATTGAGCACACAATCCGACTTCGCACTTACAGATTTGATCACTGTGATCAAATTTATCAGCATCAAATATTTCTATTCTGATTATTTTAGTAGCGACACCCCGGTTTGGTTTTTTGATGTATGAGTAAAGCATAGAATTTCTGGTTTTCTTTTACGAGCTAATCCCATCATTCGTGGTTCGGCCGAATGTTCTCGCGGCTGACTCGATGGAATAAAATTGAAGAGATGATCTTCCGTATCGTGAAAACCCGAATAAGCAATAATATTAATGTGAGTTTTATGTATAAGAGAGTTTATGGTTCGATTAAGACGTAGAATACTTTTTATCTGGAAATTACATAGTTGGAGCCTTTAGTAATAATTATGACTAATATTTAATTGAGAAATGGAAATAATAATTATAGCTTATTCACTAGAAAAAGTTAAATTGTTTCACTTTACTTACCAACATTTTCAGTGATAGAGAACCGCTCGCTTAGAAAATAAGTTATGAATTATTTCAGTGAATTTTTTTATAATTTATATTAATCGGAATGCTGGTCGTCAGAGTTCAAAATCGCCAATTTATTTCAAAGAGAGCTAACATTCCTTATAAGAAAAAATAATTATGCTGCGTCGGCAGTAAGATAACGCCGACTGTGTTTACAACTATGCTGCAAAGATAATACTCGTCTGTCTGTACGACACATTAATGTTATTTTTTCCATACTTCTTGTGAGCCAGCAAACTCGCGAGTGAAGACTAGTTTTATGTAGTTTATTCTAATACGAAAAGATGGTAGCGGATATTGACCAATATGTATATGAAGCTAGAAGTTATTTTCCAGCATGCTATTAACGTTTATGTATACGATGCACAAATGAAAATTAGATAGTATTTTGTATACACACATGATTTGAACATTATTTAAAGCATAACTCAGAGTTCCTGTGACCCACGGTTTGGTTCCTGTTTCTGACTACCTCCTCCCCTCCGATACTCTTACCGAGTTCAGTACAGTTCTTGAGTATGAAATCATATAAGTATTCTTTAAAACTTTTTATTTTATACATAAGTTTCATGTAGAACCATACTCGGAACAATATTCGAATCCATGAATCAGTCAATCAATCCAACAATCAATCAATTAATCCGGGTCTGAGCCCGAATCGGCGATACCTCTTGAGACGCGCGAAAATAAAAAAAGCAAGCACGCAAGAAGCATCAAAACGTAAATGTTTAATTTAAATGATGTATAGTGTAACTTTAGAACTTAGCTCGATAGATTCCGAATAATATTCTATAAGTACTCACTTGTTATTGATCACATTGTTTTAAATGAAAAGTTTTCTAATAAATACTGAATGATTTCTATGCTGAAGGCGTATAATACAAACATGAAATCGGGTTGTATAAAAACCTACATCAATCCTATTTACCTACTTCAAAACCTATATCATCGGGTTCGAGTTCGAATTCACGACAGACCCATCCCTCAAAACCGGATCACATTACATAGACCTAAAAAATATATAAGAGCAGTGAGATTGAGAAGGTGTTACCGGTTAACAGATGGCGTCAATCTATAGTAACAATTAAAACCCCGATCGATGATTAATAGAGACGTTTGCCAGCATTTGACAAGCTTCGTCATTGCTGCATGTAAAGAGTACAGAATCTGTATGTGTATTATGAATATTATTAACTATGTACTTCCTACTACTATTATAAAGGCGAAAGTTTGTAAGTATGGATGTATGGATGTATGGATGTTTGTTACTCTTTCACGCCAGTACGGCTTAACGGATCTGGATGAAATTTGGAACAGAGATAAATTATGGTCTGGAATAACACATAGGCTACTTTTTATCCTGGAAAATTGCGTAGTTCCCGCGGGATAGTGATAAACGAATTCTTTGCAGACGAAGTCGCGGGCATCAGCTAGTATTAAATAAAGCTATGCGTAAAGGTTATTACCCGCATTCGTTAGCAACTATCAACTATGTATGATTAGATCTTTAAAACTATGAAACGGATTTTGATGCTATTTCTTAATAGATAAGAGTCCTATTTTCAACAGATCTAACGCTTGCACAGTAGGCTGTTATGTTAAATGAGAAGATTACTACGCTTATAAAGCAGGAGTTACATAATTCTAGACATCATATATAATTTTCGATGACGATGGATCGAGGAACGTGTAAAACTTAAATGGGGATGTGTTATATTACAGACAAGAGCAATTGGAAACGAAAATAAGGTTTATGTGTGCATTATGCTCTCTATGATAAACCTGTCCATATTTATCATTCAGCACCGTCCAGCGCTGATCACGGGAGTGTATAACAAAGACAGACTATTAAACAGTGTAACGATGTCGTTTATATTTCCCATTAAGTGTTATATTAACAAGCGGTTAGATAGCTTGAAATTTAAAGACTTAAGAAAGTGTGAGGCTAACACTTATGGCAGACCGTGCCTCAATTACACCCAACTACGGAATAGGTATTGCGAGGAGCATCATCACCTGCTGAAATTAACCTGCGAGGCCTATCATTACATAGGCCGAGGGTATGAGGATATCTCGCAAAGTACTGTGGCATGGGTGGAGTTGAGTATGCGAAATGCATACGTTACTCGGTTCAACATCACCGCTGACTACGGACACAATCGATGGAAGGAGCATCTGACAGAGCTTGCTAGTCAGCAGCCGGAATATTCCGTATCGCATGAGGTTCTGGAAATGAGGAACTATTTCCTAGATGAAGTGTTTAAAGGCGATCCTGACCCGCAAGCTCGTGTATTTAGTGAATTAAACATTGACATTTGTGCTAGGATTAGGAACTATAGTATATCAGACTGGAGTGTAGACTATAATAACGAGCAACAAGCAGTTAATAGATATAATATTAATTTACACTATTTTAATACATGTATATTTAATCCGTTTAGTTCTATTACAAGATTTACACGACCAAAATCTTCTATCATATGATATGAAATGAAATGAAATATTTATTCGTAGTAAATGTTGTACAAAAAAAAAATTTAAAATAAAAAATAGAACCGCCTTCAATTCGCTACTTTAAAAATGTCAAATTAAAATTATTTTTCGGTAAGTGCTACCTAATTATTTATATGTTGAAGTCGGTGCCTCAGTCCGCCCCACTGTTATATTTATGTGTGATAAGCTTAGCAGAAGTGGATCTAGTCTATCTGCCTATTATAGTACCTATAAGTATATTTTTTTAAGTTCTCAATCATAGTCATATAATTATAATTCATTCAAATTTGTGCTTTTAAATACGATACTATATTTTGTGTTAAAAGACTAAAGCTAGTGGTTACATGAATTCGGTAATGTAAAATGAACAAACAGCTCGCTGTTCATTTTAACGCAATCATGTTTCAATAATGCGGATTTAATAAGGTATAAAATATCACTTCGAATCCCGCATAGGAAAGTCTAGAGTGTAAGGCATTTGATTTCCTAGGAAGGTTTAAGCGATATGTAGCAATTCTGTTTCTAACTGTTGTGCCAATTATTTCAATATGTTTACAAGCGGTTTCCGATGAACAATTTGATTTGTGCAAATTTGTTCTTAAATGAAATCTGTATTTATTTATAGCCATCTCAATCTGACAATGATCACATCGCATAAAAACATTGCTGAATGAGTCGAGGTAAGTAGGCGGAGCTGTAAACAAAAATATGATTTTATTGATAGTATTTAGTCATAGATTTATCTAATACATAGTACAGCGTGGTAATGCTGCGAGGGTGAGGGGGCACCTTTGTGCTGGGTATGTCGCGGGATGGATTATTCGACAAATTGTTTTCTTTTTGTGTATTTTTTTTTACATTGTTTTTGATACAATAAAATATTTTTTATTTTTGTCTTCTTTATTTTGCACAATAAAGAGTTTACATACATACATACATATTTTATACATAGTTAATAATAAAGGTATAAATTAATATTAACACTATGTTGGTAAACCCGCTCTATAATGCACTAATCATGAATAACATACCAATTTCGTGATCATTAAATACAATAAGAATAAAAAGAAAACATAAAAAATAAAACATTAATAGTAGTTGCTAATAAATATCGGAGTACAAGTTCTATATTCCCTACGAGTCAATGTAATAAAGTCTGATAAGTGCTGCCAAGCTGTAGTATTATCATCCGTCTGAGTTTTTATATTAACTATGGCTTGTCGACATCTATTAACAGGTAACATGTTTTGAATCTCGGAGCACTTGTAAACTTTTAGTTCAATAAAGTGCGAACCTGTTTTTGAATGATTCTCCTGTCGTGAAAACCCCTTGGCTAGTCTTCGCGTGATATAAGACCGTAATTTACTAGACGTGGGGATGATACTCGAGGATCGCTTCTCATCCTCGCTATCGCTTCCAAAAAGCTCCGTAGCAGTTGTGCGGTGTGGTTTCACAGCTACGGGATTAATTTTGACCTTCTTTTTTGAAGCACTTGAAGATGATTGTAGTGACTTTGCTTGGTTTTTCTTTTTTTCACTCGATTCAGTCGGTCTCGCAGCTTCATCTTCAGAGCTTGATGAAGAAACTACAGCTTTAGATGAATGTTTCAATCTGAAAAAATAAAAGTGATTGTTAAATTAAATCGAGCTAATAATATTTTTGCAGAGACTTAACTACACTAGCGGATATTCATTTAAAGGAATTAAAATATTGATTGGAACTGATTACATTTAAACGACATCATTCAATAATACAGAATAATCTTTAGTATCGACTCGAATCAAAAGATAAATTGAATACTTACGTTTTGCTATGCTTCCTCTTTCTTATCTCACGCGATTCGGTCTGCATTGTTGACTCGTCTTCCGATGGAAATAGTGTTTCGGCGTTGTTAGAGCGATACTTCGACCTGAAATAAATATTAAAACATTTTAACTATGGTATTTAAGTGGTCTATAATATTTGACCCTACTTATCGTTTTATAGTAAGTATTTAAATAAGGTAGAGGTATATTTAAAAAGCATCGTCATTCGTCTTGTTACATACAATTTACTAGCGCAAGCCTCCACGAAATTATAAAATTTTGCACTACTATAAGAATGACGCATAATAACACAACATCATTAAACTATTATTCTTTACCGCTATTCGAATGATCCATAATTTTATTGTTGATATTAATTTAAATTACTCTATTTAATAAACAGTATCATTTATATATTGAAACCTAGAATCGGTTAGCATAACTCTATCAAATTACAATATTTACACTACTATTCGAATGACGAATAATTTTATTGATAATATTAATTACTCCAATGTATAAAAAACAGCAACATTTAAATTATTAGACAACATAATTGAAGCTTCAAAGTAATTAACTCTTCTAGATTATCTATTCGAATAAATCAATAATAAATAAACATTCATCAGCTCAGAACCCACAACCTAGCTTCATAGGATGGGTACTAACGAATCGACTATTCGATCGTAATGATGCTTACACAATTTAATAAGTACATTTGGTTAATAAGATAGACACTTACATTTTTTGATGATGATCCTTCAGCTTAGGAGATGAGGAGATGGTTGTAGACGAGATAAATGATGCACTAGATTCGCTAATCAACCGCTTAAGTACGCTCTAATCCTCATGAATATCTTCCCTATACGGAAAGTATTTACATGATTTTAAAATAGGTCTTACCATGTATCAGCAGTAACCCTTTTAAGCGGTGTAATCTTAAACTTCTGCGTTAACGCTTAGTCTTAAAGGGGAACGATGATTTTGCATAGTTTAATACTATTGTTTTGCTTGGCCAATACAGATTTACTAACTAATATTACTTCACGATTGGTTTTAGTTTGTAACCTATTGTACGAAATAAAATAAAAACGTTTATTAGTTTTCATATACGGGACCAACAAACAGACATACTTACTTACCTCCAAATTCAGTGTATGTGCATACAAATGCAAACATTGCAAAACATTGAGACTCATTTAGCATAGACATCTTTCATATATGGTTAGGACTCATATTAACGATCAAACGTTTTTACTAACCGATATTAAACCTTGTGGTTTCTTTTTCATACTTAAAAAATAATATAAATAACAAAAAATCGGGAACATTTAACGATTAGTATTCATGCAATACACTGGTAAGCAGTTCAGTAATGTCGGTGAGTGTTTATTTTATTATACTCGTTATTATTTAATAATAATCGATATCCATGCCGATGAGCGGACAGCTGAGTGGTTAGAGAATCAGGCTACAAAGATTGAGGTTCCAGGATTCGATCCCGTTGAGACAGATATTATGTATGAAAAATATGAAAGTTTGTTCTTGAGCTTTGGGTGTTTAATAAATATGTAAAGTGTTTAGTATTTAAGTAGGTATATATTGCAAGGCTCCGACGTCGTAGCCAGGTCTACTTCAACTTATTTTAAACTTCTAGGTTAATGCGTGAGTAAGCATGGGTTCTTGCGCTCTGATCCAACTTTATCTTTCTTATTACCAATAAAATATAATTTTAAGCTTTTATCCGTACATTCAAACTCATGAACTATCATCTAGCTACATCACTCAAGCCTTCGGAGACAGCTGTTCAGGTAATGTCCTAGAAACACTTTGTTTCTTTCAATTTTAAATCAAGTTCTAAATCCAAATTAAGTACAAATATTAGCATTACCTACCAGCGAATAGATTTGTATATACAAACTTTTGTATATAAAAACTCAAGTTATCACAATATCTATCTATATAAGTATGTTTATCCGTCAGCTAGTAGCTGTAACGTAAGCTTAGCTTACTTTAGGCCTAGGTTAATCGGCATCAATTGTCTCTGATATTTATTTATATAGTAATAATCCAATGCAAGCTTTATTGTAATACTCGATTTTTAATGTTAATATCGTTTAGTCATGAATTATTTTGTTATCGATAAATTACGATTAATTGTTATCAGACATCGATTTTACTGACAATTATTTGGTTCAAAAATTTTGAATGTCTTTTCTTTACAGGATACAGAAGATTTCTTTAATTTTGTACCAGCGGATCAGCGTGCTACGCATGGAGCGGAACAAAGATCTACCACTCACGATGCCGCTTCTCGCGAGAGAACCAGAAGCGAACTACCATATTCTTCATACATAAAAAGAACTGTAAAACATGCGACAAAAATAATTAAAATTGAAATTTATGACGCCAAGAACCCACCGAAATCTGAACATTCAATATGTACTTGTGAAGCAGAAATCTGCGCCCAATATGTTGTGAAGGGTATATTATTTGATGACGTATATAGCGCAACTAAAGATATCATAAGTAAAATTCAGGATGATATGGATTTGAGAATAACTAAAATGTGCTAGTTAAGTATAATAATGTACTACTATATTGTCTACTTATTAAAAATAAAGCAGTTAATGTAATATGATATGTTTTATTTATAATAATTCAGATGGTTAACTATAACGTTAATAATCTTATATAATTACGAGTCTGAACGCTGAATAAATAAATTTAGACTTCAATTTAGAATTACGTAATTAAATTACTATTCAAGAATCAAATGAAATAAATAAGTTTCTGCGTAAGACACGTAATATAACATAGTCAGCATAGTAACTGGTAAGCAAGGTAGGTCTGTTGCATAGTGATGTGCAGCAGATTCTGCTCTAGGGTAGGCTGGATACTTTTCTGATGGAGCTTTCAGTCCAAATTGAATACCTAGTAGAATGGACAACGGTTATTTAGTCTCATGAAATATGCCTCACTGATGTTACACAATAATTATAACATATTACCTATTTAATATCTTACCCGTTTCGTGCTTCAAAAGCAGCTTATTGAATTATATTAAGCAATTTATCGTGAAACATATCGAAACCTTCCATTAAGTATTCTCTTCTTACAATAAATATATAAACAAAAATTATTGATTAAATAAAAAAAATAACAAAATTGAATCCCTGTTTCATATTATAGCATCGCTAGTGAAAGATGACGGCTTAAAAACTCGGTCTCACCTGAGCCGTTGTTTATACTACGTCTCAATGATTCGTCAAACAACTCGCCATTATCACGAATGCACTAGCTTGCATTTTCTCTATTGCTAATAAAGAATTAATATCGTAAGTATTTGAATGATAAATATGATTGTATAAAAAAATGTTGACTTAATATATATGTTTGCTCCATAACCAAAGACATCAGAGTGTACCTATTAGAACTAAAATTTAATTGAAGTAGTTTTTGATTGAAGTAGTATTTGATTATCGGATTGTACTATAATTATATGCTCAACAGATAATTCGATTGACATGTATAAATATATTGATTCATGATCAGTAATCATTATAACATATAATTGGGGGATCGATTTTAATTATAAATATCAGTGCATTTTATTTCACTATTCAAAGTTCGTAAATAAAGCAAGACTAGTATTTGTGATCGAGGGTGTTTGTGGCGGTTCTGGCTCAGAGTGTATTAGAACTAGAATTTAATTGAAGTAGTTTTTGATTGAACTAGCACTTGATTATCGGATTGTACTGTAATTATATGCTCAACAGATAATTCGATTGACATGTATTAATGTATTGATTCATGATCAGTAATCATTATAACGTATGATTGGGGGATCCTGGATCTCGTTTGATCCAGGTACCCCAATTATACACTACTGATCTCATTTTTGGTCGAGCCATCGGGGCTCATCTGAATTCACTACTTATAGCTTTTGGCAGAAGGAGTTTATCACTATAGAGTACCTTTCTCTTCTAAAAGTCAATCGGCCGCTGCGGGCTGTCTGCTGTCCAGTGCCCTTAGCTACACGACCCTACTACCAACACATCGCCATTCCGAGAGCCCACCTTAGCGTTGAAATCTCTCATAACAACGGTAAAATATGCTTCGGAGGTATACATGGCTTCAGAGATCTCCTCATAATAGCTTGCAAGTATTTCATTGCCAGGTTGTGTTGGTTTTGGCGCATTTAACTGTATGACTTCCAACTAATACTGCTCGAATATCGACTTTTACCACATTGCTAATGAAGGACTAGTGGATGAGAAAACCGAAACCACCTTGCGACTCACGGTGTTCATCCCGGAAGCAGAGCAAGTTGTTGGAACGCAATTTACTCAATAAGAGTCCAGCTATACTATCTTTTCATCGGTTCGAATCTTGTGTACGTTGCGTATGGCCAGTGCCAATGTCATTAGAGGATGGCAGCGGGGAATTACCCGGGGACTCCTTAGCAGCCCCTGCTCCATCGTTACGTGAACCGCTACCTAGGCCAAAGGTAGAAAAGCCACAGGAGATAAGTGGTTGTGTCTGTCATTATAAGATGGGGGCAGTTTGACATAATCTCTACGGTTGTAAGGTGTATTTGCACACTAAAACTTGAAAAAAATTTAACAACATTGGCTATTACACAACCAAATTGATTTACTTGCATATTGCATTACAAAAACGTACTTTAAAATAAATTACACGAATAAACGTGCAAGTAAGTTTACACAAGCTACAACATGCTTCGTACGATGATACACGTTTTTTATTGTTAAAGAAAGATGAGACATATGCTTAACAGTGGTTTATTTTATTTTTCGAGTGAATTCTGTATTAAAATGTTCCCTGGAATAAGCGTAGAAGTGACAATAACATAGGTTATTTATCATTATTTTTGCTTGAAAAAAATCTGGGAGGTGCCTTATAGGTAAAATAACGCATTTATGCAATAAAAAAAAATTTGTGTAAGTGCTCTTACACGTTTATTCGCGGGGGCCGTCGATTTTATGCCAACATTTTTGGAGAACTATTTACTATTCAAACTTATGACACCCCTCTTTTTACGTTGGGGGTTAAAGATGACCGACATCGTCACTGCGAGGTGTTTGCCGACGGGCTCAGATAGCCGGCAGCGAGCGAGCGCGATCAGCACGTGTCGTACCGGTTATCGCTGCTACGTGCGTGCTAACCGTTTACCGATAACCGGTTTAGAATATAATAGACACGTCATAACGGTATATTTTCTTATAAGAGTCTGGTGTCCTCGACTTTATTCACGTAGTCGTCACCTTTAAGGAGAATGACAAATCTAGAATTGTTGTAATATTTGGATGTCAACGTTATTTTCTCTTCGACGTCCGATTTTGTCGAAATTGAGTTTGTATGTTACTTTTCTTTCTTATTAGTATTACGAGAAACTAGACTATTTTAACAGGTAGGATAGCTGTCTTAGGTTCCGTGCTCTAGTTTTAAATATGTTTCAATCTGGGCAAGTTTTTAATTACGTAATGGGGTGTGTTTTTCTAGGAAACCCGAGCGCGGAAAATTTATATTACACGCGATGAGTTACACAGAAGTAGCTTATAAATAAAGTATTTAAATAAGGGAATGAGTAACCCGTAATTGAATCAGTTCGCGACGGAAATTCCCGAATGAAGTACATCGATTGTATGAAGTTGTTTGTGGAACAAAGTGCGGAGACAAGTTGTCTCATTAAGATTGTGAATATCATTAACTCGGAATAAACTGTTTGAGGAGTTGACGGGATTGCGCGAATTTCATAATTAGTGATAACGTTTTGTTGGAAACGTTCAAGTTATTTGTTAACTCAAATGCGAAATGGATGTTGGATTGAGAGACGAAAATAAAATTTCTGTGAACTGGGGCCTTACCTTACCATGACGTCTTAATGTTTTAGCTGTCACTTTTAGTATGAATCTGACAGTGATTGAACTTGAACTGAATCGCATTAAGAGTCATGGCTTACTTGCCCCTGAGCACAGAATATATAATAGTACTAACGTACAGAATGGCCACGCTTCGCCCCGCACCGATTCGAGTTACCCCACCCCTCAAGCGCAGTCTGCCGGAAAGCTGCTGGCAACTAGTAGGGCTCGCGACGCGATGTATGTCGGCCGCACGTCACAAGTTCGAGAACCTATCCTACCTAGTACTTCATTTTATAAAACATTAGAAAATTAATGCTTTCTGAAATTATCGCGATTAATACATGAAATAACTACAGAATCATTTGCTTAAGTTTGTTGTCGTACATTTATTGTAATTGAAAATAATAATGCTTAAATACACAGACAGACACATTTTAAATAAATAGATAACGATTAAGTACATTTATTTGCACACATCTAAGCCATATCTTCATTATAAGTACCTATATTTATGTCATTGGTAGTACTTATAGTATAGGTTTTTTGCGAAAGACAGCCCTGTGTATCTTACGCACACATTGACGCGTGTACAGACGACGTCGTGCCTGTGTTCATTTCAGAACGCGGATTTTGTACGTCGTGGCCGCCGTGTGCCCTGAGCCTCTAGTGTAAGTTTTATGCACGACAAACGTCTCGAACACGTTCGCGTTAACGTTTTAATTACTATGGAAAAATTAACAGCGCCACAAGCGGAACGAAACTACAACTAAAATTTCTCATAGTATTTGTCATTTTTTTTTTTTTTTTAAAAAGCCGTGGTAGCCTAGTGGTTTGACCTGTGGCCTCTCAAGCAGAGCGTCGTGGGTTCAAATCCCGGGCTCGCACCTCTGAGTTTTTCGGAATTTATGTGCGAAAATTACATTTGTAATTTGCCATGAGCTTTTCGGTGAAGGAAAACATCGTGAGGAAACCTGCACACATCTGCGAAGAAATTCAATGGTGTGTGTTAAGTTCCCAATCCGCACTGGGCGCGCGTGGGAACTATAGCCCAAACCCTCCAATACACGGAGGAGGCCTATGCCATGAGGCACGCCGAATAACGCGACAATTTAATAAATAAACGACAATAACAACAACATGTACTTACTGAAATTATAGCGAATTCGGAATAAAAAGGCTTAAATAAATAAATTTGTCATTTTACTGCAAACGCGTTCATGATGTATTTTGTGACTGAATACATAGTGGGCATAGTTGTTATGCCGTCTTGGAAGTACCACGTCGTGATTAATATTTGCGCAACATCGAATAAAGATTTGTATGCTACACCTACGCAAATTCTGGCCGTCGGTAAATTCGTACGTTTTTTATTCGCATTTTTCCGCCGCCCCGGGGGAAATCCGAAACACAACACCGCGGGCGAGACCACTGGCGTTCTCTAAGTATTTTCCCTGGAATATTTGTCCTGTATTCTTTTAAAAATGTGGTATGTACATTCGCCTCACACATAAATTAATTATCTAACATTATTTTGTTTTAAATTACGTTCGTCGTTGGTGCTTATTGCCTTATTCAACAATTTAATGTTAATAAATACTTAATACTTAGCAGACAATATTCTTTGAACAGCACTTAGGTGTTCTACGAAGGGATTTTTTTATTTGCCCAAGAGAATTCTCGCCAGACAAAGTCGCAGGCCACAGCTAGTAAAATAAATATGATAAAAATGTTAGTGACGAAACTTTCTTTAACTATTTAACAATGAACAATAAAATAATTCTTTGTTGAAACATAGCAGATAGTTTATGTAGACCTGGTTTTGACACTTTGAGAGGTTTAGTTTAGTTTGATGAAGGTTCGCTTGAATGAACTGTCTACAAAGTATCGCAGTTTGACGGACAACTTTAAACTACTCATCTACTAATTAATTAACATTTTTAAACTTCTATATACCTAAAATTCCTTCTTTTGCAGATACTGCTATCATCGCCAGCCTATATGGGAACACCCAAATACTCCGAAATATTTTATTCCGAATTTACTAATTTCGATTTTTAAAACTCCGTATTTACTCTTAAGAAATAAAATTCCGATTACTAAAAAACACGAAGTCTATTTAACCGAATTTCAAAAGCCGCGAACATGTTTGTTTTACTCCAATAATATACGGAGTTTTGAAAATCGGTATTTTAATAATCGGAATTCGTATTTTTGATATTTCGGATTATTATTCATTCGGACTTCTTATTGTTCGGTGTATTGAAATTCGGAATTTTGAAAATCGTGATTGTAGTAAACATTAGGCATTTAAAAATTTCGGATTTATAAAAATCGGAGTAATGAAAATTAGGAATACTTATATTCGGAGTTTTAAAACCGTCGGAATTATAATAATCGGAATTATGAAATTCGTGATTCCAAGAATCGGAATTTAATTTTTCGTATATATGTAGTGTACCCACCCAGTGCGGTTTGGGAACATACACACACAAGTTGTATGCAAGTTTCCTCAAGATGTTTTTCTTCACCGAAAAGCTGTGGTTTGACCTGTGGCCTCTCAAGCATAGTCGTGGGTACTAATCCCGGGCTCGCACCAGCACCACTAACTTGTTTTCCTTCACTGAAAAGCTCTTGGTCAGTTTCTAATGTAATTTCGTACATAAATTCTGAAAAACTCGACTTGCAGCCCGGGATTCGAACCCACAACTCTACTTGAGAGGCCATAAGTAACCACTAGGCTACCACAGCTTATTTGTGGTTATTTAATGCAAATAAAACTGTTTATGGCGTGTTGGCTATTTATTAGTCTTCCTTTGTTGACGAGGGATGACCTTTTGACCCACTTGTACTTTTGCAGTAAGTACTTAACTCAAATGCAAAGTTAAAGTTAAATGCCCAAACCAAATGATCAGACAAAGGGTTGATGATTAAAACCATTATATCGTAAACCTTCCCGGAACAGAACTTCAGAAACGAGATCTTAGTATTAGATTATAAATCAAGTTACCATTGTGGCCTATTGTGAGGCTATTGTGGATTTTCCTGCGGTTTAAAATCATTAAGTGGCTTTCAACATAAAACTACCGTAGGACTCAAACATAATTACAACAAACCGGATAACTCACGTATAAAAGCCGAAGGAATGCTCCGACACTTGTTTCGGACCATTCCGTAGTCCTTCATCAGAGAGCGCTCGCCCCAGCGGCAGAGAAATCACAGGCGAAACGAACACTGCGCGCCAACGCTCTGCTCGCGCGGCTACTCGGCGCACGACTACCCTCATTTTTATCGTCATTTCCATTTTCGGCCGAGTAGCCGCGCGAGCAGAGCGTTGGCGCGCAGTGTTCGTTTCGCTGCCCCGAGGACGAGCGCTCTCTGATGAAGGACTACGGAATAGTCCGAAACAATCCGGAGCATTCGTTCGGCTTTTATAAGTGAGTTATCCGGTTTGTTGTAATTATGATCATTAAGTGTGTTTCTCGGTGACCTGTTTTAATTGAATTCCTTTTCTCTGATGCAGCCTGAACTAAAGTTAGATTAGTTTGCGGAGTGCAATCTGGGGACGCGGGTTCCGAATCGATTAAGTGCACTGGCTGCTGAAAAAGACATTAAATATCCAGTTAGTGACTTGTAACGTTTTTGATTAAAACTTTGTCTTACTACTTACTAGCTGTTTTATTGAATTAGGCGTTACCTTACAACTTACCACACAAACACTTTGAAGACTGGATATTAGCCTAGTGGTTAGTGACCCTGACTATGAAGCTAGAGGTCCCGGGATGTTGTATGTGTTTAAGTATCTACATTATATAAGTATGTTTATCCGTTGGCTGGTACCCATCCCATAGTACAAGCTTTGCTTAGTTTGGGACTGGGTCAATTGGCGTAATTTGTCCCATTTTATTTATTTAATTATTTATTTGTTATTTACTGACGCGTTTCGATCCCTCTGCGGGATCATTTTCAAAGTGAGCACAACTGTTACACATGCAAACCAACGTCGTCGGAGTACGCCGCACAGGCTTGCGGTTATCTTGCACGTGAGTAGCGGAGTAGCAAGGTAAATATTTTTTGTTCATTACTAGCTGTTGTCCGCGACTCCGTCTGCGTAGAATTCGCTTATAGCTATCCCGCGGGAACTATGCAATTTTCTTTAACAAAAAATATCCTACGTCATTTCCCGGGACTCATACTATGTCTATACCAAATTCCAACCAAATCGGTTCAGCGGTTTAAGCGTGAGGTAACAGACAGGCAAACACACTTGTGCATTTTAAGTAAGAATAGCTAGATTACCTATTGATTAGTAGGTAATAGACGGATATTGATATTGATTGAATATTCATTTAAGTTTTTGAGTTCGATTTATTAAGCACAGGAAAAGAATAACACAATAAGAAGAATAAGAAATGCTAATAAACTAAGTAGACTAGGTAAAGAAACTTAATAAGTATTTAACATCTCGCATTGTTTCCGTTTGTCTAAAATGATTAATAAACATTATTTATTTTCACGGCAATCTAATCTAACTAATATTGTAAATGCGAAAGTATGGATGGATGGATGGATGGATGGATGGATGGATGTTTGTTTGTTACTCAATCACGCCAGAACGGCCCAACGGATCTGGATGAAATTCGGCACATAGATAGAGAAAAGTCTGGACTAGCACATAGGCTACTTTTTATCCCGGAAAATTGCGTAGTTCTCGCGGGATAGCGATAAACGAATTCGTTGCAGACGAAGGCGCTGGCAACAGCTAGTAGTCTATATTTTCGATTTGATATTCATAACCTTGATTAGGTATTATAATCACATGGCTATAGTTTATAACAATGTGAAATGCCTAGTACCTAATTTGCATAATAATTTACCTAACAAATTTACTTGTGAATAGACCTCAATATTCATGGACTGGCCGACTATCGAATAACATTTAGTCCTCCCCTCCCCGTTACAGAGTCTTCTCATAAATATGGAAATCCATTATTCCTAACATCGTTCTTGTATGAAATTCGGAATTACCCTTTCAGGTACGCTTCGGCATATTTCTATGGATAACGCGTCTGTTCAGAATTAGTATTCAAGCCCTGTTAAACGCTAACACGTAAATATTGGGACAATAACTGAAAGCGTCCCAGTAGACAGCAATGTACAAGTTGCAGAATTATCTCAAAAAAGCAAGAATGCTCTCGAAAGTTTTAAGAAACTCTCACGAGAATTTACAGTACGTTTCCCAAAAACAGGTGTTTATGTGTTTTTATTAAGTTTTCATTAGACAATAAGTTGAAACAAATAATAGTTTCAAGCTGTGACTCGTCGTGATCTCATTCGCTATTTAATTTAAATTTCTGAGTACATTTCCATTAAACAATTTCGCTACTTGACGACCGGATAGCCCAGTGGTTAGTGACCCTAACTGTGAAGCTAGAGGTCCCGGGTTCGAATCCCGGTAGGGGCAAACATTTGTATGATGAATACGAATGTTTGTGCCTGAGTCATGGATGTTGTATGTATTTATCTACATTATATAAGTATGTTTATCCGTTGCCTGGTACCCATAGTAGGTACAAGCTTTGCTTAGTTTGGGACTGGGACAATTGGTGTAATTTGTCTCATAATATTTTTTTTTTTTTTTTTTTTATTTACTTTGGTAACATTATCTCTTGGGTGCATTGCTTAAGGCTAAAGTAGACACTATGTTTTGAAGTAGACGGAAACATATTTGTGTCGCTTTTCACAGAGCTGTCCTAATTCATTAGGAAGTTCCTTATTACTCCATTCACATGCCTCGAACTTCTAACATTACTTATTGATGCTATAGAAGTGTATTTTGAATGGAATAGGAAGAAAAGTTGCCTATAAATTATTTTCAGTACTTACAAAAAGTCATAACCGAGTCTTTGACATTGAACTAAGTTGGGATTGAATCGCGAACGGGAAAGTTTAGTTGGACGTCTGTTGATATTTTCTGCGCAAAAAGTATGTCTTTGCTTTTGTATAAAACAATATTTTTTTCGTTTAAGCGACGTCAAAAGGAAAACTTTTGGCGCTTACTCTTAATTCCTTTACCTACTACTTAGATCTTCTGCTTCAAAACTGACAACACATTTCTCAAGTACTTACCATTTTTATAGTTTTATGAGCGGTATAAATGTTGCTTCCCTGTTGGTTTTTCATTTTTTAAAGCTGTGACGTCACTTATTTACGAACTCAATGGACTAGGTTAGTTAAAAACTAAACTAGTTTTCAAGTATACTCGATTTTTGAAAGCACTTGTGTATGAAAATACTACTCGAGAGTGACAAAAAATTGCGCTGGATTTCAAATACGTGTACCTAGATTAGAATTAAATAAATAGTACATAAATACATACATAAATCACGTCTTAATCCGTTATGGGGTAGACAGAGCCCAAGGTAATAAGGCCTAAAGGCCACGTTTAGCATAATTTTGTGGGCTCGTAGATGGAAAAGGGAATCAAAATAGTAATGGTTTGCTAGCCGCATCGCCTGTAACATGATTCCTAAGATTTTTGCCCATTCCCTAAACGGACTTTTACCATCTATCCGAGAAGAGAAGCAACTGGTACATTCTATGTTTTTTCTTTACTCCCAGACCAGCATGGAATGAATAACAGTTCTAATAAATTGATTCATCAAGTGGAAATTTGTATTTGAGCTGTAGTTTCGTAGCAATTACAGAGATTTAGGCACTTCTCCCACAGCCGGCGAGTAGCGAGAAGCGAGCGTTTTTTAGTATGGAAATTTTGTCGCTTTTGTCGCCGGGCGACAAAAGTTCCATACTAAAAAACACTCGCTTCTCGCTACTCGCCGGCTGTGGGACAAGTACCTTATCCCACATTAGTGATTTCTTATTAGAGGTTTTACCTAACCAGTCGGACGTAGTCTGTATAAGATTGAAGGTGAAATGGGGTGCTTTAGAGCGCCATGAGAAGTTTAATTAGTTTAGTTGTGTTCCTTGACATATTGGTTTGAACACGATCTGTAACATCATAACGTATTCGTCGTCGCGGACTTAGCGATGTCGCCTCGCCGCGCCTCCAGCTTACCCCGCTAAGCCCTCCAGCGTCGAGAGACTTGCGAAACAATTCATCAAGCCTGTATGTTCTGCATGTACAATATTCGTTTTAGAATTCTGAACAATTTATGTTGTGGAAGTTATTGTGTCGAGCTTAGTACACATACACACTTTTGCCAGCTGCTCTGCCGGGCATTACGTATATTCCTGATTATGAAAAAGGGTACTAATTACTCACAAAGAAACAAAGAACAGAAGAGTGATCCTACTATAACATTATAACTAACTGTGAAAGTTTGCGAGTGAGTGTGTATGTTTGTTCCTTCTTCACGCTGAAAATTAAATGACTGGACGGATCTGGATCAAATTTGGAACGGAGATAGCTGCAATATGCTACGCTAGATTAACGCAAAGGCTACTTTTTATCCCCGAAAATTACATAGTTCCCGTGGGATAACGATAAACATGTCAAATGTCGTAGCTTAAATTGTTGCAGAACATACTATCAACATAAAATAAATCTGACTCTACGCGCACGAAGTCGCAGGCAGAAGCTAGTAAAATACAAATTTCATTTCTATTCACTACTAGCTGTTGCCCGCGACTTTTGTTTGCTAAGAATTCGTATCCCGCGGGAACTACGCAATTTTCCGGATAAAAAGTAGCCTACGTCTTATTTCAGACCATAATCTATCTCTGTTACAAATTTCATCCAGATCCGTTAAGCCCTACTGGCGAGAAAGTACAACAAACATCGATACATCCTCACAAACTTTCGAATTTATAATATTAGTAGGATACTAGGATTGTAGAAGTCTAAGCTACTAGTAATATTAAGGATCCAAATCATCTACTTGTCTGTCTTAATAACGTCCACACGTGTTGGTTACCTACATAATATAACGTACAACTGTTGCGGTTACAGCTCGCAGAAGAGTACCCGGCAGCCGGAACGAAGCGGCTACGGATAAGTCAGCTAGCTTGGAAATAAAAAGGCATAGTGTAATTGAACATTTTATTAATAAAGAACAGGCTAGTAGCGGAGGGCGGCGGCGGCGAGCGCCAGCGCCAAGAGCGGCGCGCGCGCAGCCCCGCCCCGCGCCCCGCCGCCCTGGTGCAGCTCCGCCAGGCTCTCACCTGCAACAAACGAGAACCACTTGTACCATCAGACAAATATCTGCGCGGCTAGCATAAAAGGGCATGAGAGTTATGTCGCGCGCGACATAGACTACCCAGCTTTTTCTTATTGCTCGTTCTAGAAAGAGACGGGTAGCTCTCGTGCTAGCCAGGCTTTGTGAGCAGGGTAGGCAGCGGTTAGGTGAACCGCTGCCCTGGCGATCTCCCACTGCACAGTCTGCCACAGTATGCAACGCTAAAGCACACGGCGGCCACGACGTACAAAATCCGCGTTCTGAAATGAATACAGGCACGACGTCGTCTGTACACGCGTCAATGTGTGCGTAAGATACACAGGGCTGTCTATCGCAAAAACCTAGTACTATAAGTACTACCAATGACATAAATATACTAAAGATATGGCTTAGATGTGTGCAAATAAATGTACTTAATCGTTATCTATTTATTTAAACTTACTTAAAATGTGTCTGTCTGTGTATTTAAGCATTATTATTTTCAATTACAATAGATGTACGACAACAAACTTAAGCGAATGAATCTGTAGTTATTTCATGTATTAATCGCGATAATTTCAGAAAGCATTAATTTTCTAATGTTTTATAAAATGAAGTAGGTAGGATAGGTTCCCGAACTTGTGACGTGCGGCCGACATACATCGCGTCGCGAGCCCTACTAGTTGCCAGCAGCTTTCCGGCAGACTGCGCTTGAGGGGTGGGGTAACTCGAATAGGTGCGGGGCGGAGCGTGGCCATTCTGTATGTACGTTAGTACTATTATATATTCTGTGGCTAAAGTTAAAAATCCCTCTCCTTTTTTGGTACAATAAGATTTTTCAAAACCAGCCGTAGGCTGCAAGCCAGCATAATGAGTTGGTACCATGTCGTGACAATTTGTCCATATTTAATGATTCCTTGTTTTCAACTTCACATTATTGTTACGAACAATCTTCTTCTTTCTTTCCTAACTCGTTAATGATCAAGAGAAGTTTAAGCGTGAAATGTGTTAATGTTGTCACGTTACAGCTACTCCGTTGTTCTGCGAGTGTGCAATAACCCGTAAATGAAAAGTGCCGCGAAGACGGAGCGCCGCGGGAACATAAATCTCGTGTCGTTTATTTTCTAATAACACTGACATAGTATAATCGTTCAGTCACAATATTCTGTGTACAGCTGCCGGCGAAAGCAATTCCGGATAAAAAATGATGTGCTCAGCAATTTCATATGAAATCAGACGTTACGAGTCGAGCGGGAGCGGACGCTTGCGAAGCGCACTTTTTATTGGAGCTTTTACATCGGGATCAGACTTGAAAGCTCCGTCATAAAGCCACCCTAACACCAGGAAATGGGCTTTATTTCACAAAAATTCCATACACGTCTTGGCATCACTTGTGAATTAGGATGTTTTCGTGATAGATGTTTACTTATGTTTTTGAACTAAATAGCTTTGCAATCCTGTTAAACGTAGCCTTTAGGTCTTGTTACCTTAGGCTCTGTCTACCCCGTAAGGGATAAAGACGTGATTTATGTACCTATGTATGTATGTATAATAATTCTAAATGCGAACGTTTGTGAGTTAGTGAGTGAGTGCGTTTGTTTGTTCCTTCTTCACACTGAAACGACTGGACTGGACGTATTCGGATCAAATTTGGAACGGAAATAGCTGATCATCATATCAGCCGAAAGACGTCCACTGCTGGACATAGGCCTCCCCTGCGGCTCTCCACTCGGACCGGTCCTGTGCCTTCCGCATCCACCGCGATCCCGCGATCCTGATTAGGTCGTCGCTCCATCTTGTTGGAGGCCTACCGACAGCTCGTCTCCCTAGATAGCTGATACCCTAGATTAAAACAAAAGTCTTTTTTTATCCTTTAAAATTGCATAGTTCCCGCGGGATAACAAACAAATTGTTTACAGACGCGGGCTCCAACTATGTATTTCAAATATTGTTACGTGAACTCAACCAACGAGAAAACCGTGGTATAATTTGCCTTAGAATAAGGCTTTACAGCTTCAATCTCAAGTTTCGCGAATGTAGTTAATTTAGTGGTGCGTTGGCGCGTGTGGCAAGCCTCGCGTCGCGGCGGAATGCGGCGCGCACGCATGAAGGCCCCGGTAAATCATTGGGGGCGTGCGACGTGCTCGTGCGAAGATAATTCCTGGGTTTCCAAAGTTTGTTTCATACCGTCCCTCTCGCTCCCAAATTAATTGCTAAAGTGTGAGCGGAACGGCGCGAAACGGACATCGAAAATTGAATTTTAGAGAATAGGGCCTGGTTCTCTAAAAGGACAGAGTTAGCCAACGTTGTGCTCTTCGGGCAAGCATACATTTTATTATTGAACATTGGTTATCAATATGGATACTAGTTTGGCAATAGTACGCGTGAAATGCCTGTGTTGCCAATCTATATTTTTACTAAACCTATCAGCTGTCGACGGTATATCGACGATTTCTGGGACACCCTGGATACACATTAAAGCCAACAAACGGCCATATATGTATTCACCTGGTTTTAAGTGATCACCGCTGTCATAGCCTACAAAAAAGTGGTGTAACTTAAGTATCATCGTTCTACAAATCCGTTCTGTAGTAACAGCACAGCACCATCTAGCGGCAGTCAAGTGAACTAAACAGAAGTTACCTTTGATGACGTGCAGTATGACGACGGCGGGCGGCAGCGCGGGCGGCGGCGCGCGCGCCACGCTGCACGAGTAGCGGCCCGCGTCCGCGCCGCGCACGCG
This sequence comes from Pandemis heparana, assembly GCA_963854515.1. Classification (NCBI taxonomy): domain Eukaryota; kingdom Metazoa; phylum Arthropoda; class Insecta; order Lepidoptera; family Tortricidae; genus Pandemis; species Pandemis heparana. Next base: position 117,959 of record OY978009.1, on the reverse strand, counting down.
CGCCACGCGCAGCACCGAGTTGGCGCCGTTCGCGCCGAACTCCGTGCGGACACTACAACACACGCAGGTCATACAGTTGGAATAATGATGCATGGGACGAATAAAGAAAGAATGAGACATCGGCGGCAGACGGGCGAGTAAATTCGCGTACTTACGGCTCGACTTTACTCGCCTGTGTGTCAGTCTAAGTACGCGTACTTGTAGAGTAAAATATCTATAGGTAGTGATGGTCTTTCCGAATGCGCTGGTAGATTCAAAAAAGACATGTAAAAGTCGCATCTAAATCGGTCTAACGGTTCTCGAGATAAATGGGAACATACGTTTACGGACACAAACACACACAACCTGTCACCTAAACGCATATACCGGCTCCGTTCCGTCGTGGGTAAAAAGAGCCCTTGGCGGCCTATTTGCAAAATGAACTTTTGACTTTTTGACTTGCACCCTGCCCCCCGCCGCCCTCACCTGATGCCGCCGCGCGTGGTGTCGTCGTTCAGCAGCGTGTCGCGCCGGTACCACAGCAGCGAGGGCCCGCCCTCCATGCGCAGGCCGCGCACCTCGCAGCGCAACGCCACGGTGCTGCCGAGCTCGCACACCTGCTCCGCCACCGCGGCGCCCGCGCCGTCCACGATGCGGACAGACACTTCTGCCAGAACAACATTGGGTACATTATGGATGTTATGCTTCATAGCCGTTACCGAAAGAATCGGATAATCACTAATAAACCTAACTAAAAAACATAAGAAAGCGTCATAATTTCCATACGCACTCGTACTACGAGATGGCAGTAGTAAATTATGCTATTACATTGTCTATTACAATAGAAGTCTAAATTTCTCTTTTAAACATTGTAGTGCCTACTGACAAGACTCTTTCTTCCATGTCTTCATTTCGCTCTAATCCACCTCTAACCCAATAACACGCTATCCTAATTGAATAAAAACTTGTTTTTAACAGGTACGCCAAATTTCCAGAGAAAAGAAAAAGAAAAACCAAAGTAAACACAATTTCATTTGAACTCTTCCAAACTTAATGCGCCCCTTTTAACGACCACGAAAAAAATCGGTCGTCAAAATAAAGCAAGCGTTTATACCACGAACTCGTTGCTTTTGCAGCCGACGTCCTTAACTATCAAATTACTACCAGGAAATTCCAGACAAAGGCATTCAAAGCCCTTCAACACTTTGACACGTTGTTATTACAGTTGACAAATCACAAACCTGACGGTGCCCATAGAACTGAATCCCTTGATATTAAATTGAATTGATCTATCTCCCGAATACACGTATTTGAGGCTTGCGAAGCGAGATTGACAAGATTAACGCAATTTGTCTGTTTAGGATTAATTAGGTGTGTTAGGTTCGCGACAGCCGCTGGAGCCGGGCCTCAGACGTACTAATTACGAGCAAATTACTTAGTTAGTGTCTGAGTGCGCCTCTCGGATTGTTATTAATAAGTTTGTGAGCTAATTCATCGGTAGCAAGCGGGTATCAAAGTATTGTTCGTACGGCTTAAGATGCCGCTTATTTAAGAGCGACCTTCGCCGATCTAATAACTGGGTAAAACTATTTTATATCAAAAATAGTGTTTATTCAATTACAAATACTTAGGTTTTCTAAAAAGTATGGTCGAGGCAATATAATTAAAAAAAAGCGTTTGTTTCGATATTTCACTGACACTCTTCCCAAACGAATTCGATTTTAATTGGAAGTATTATGCAAATTGCACATAAGACAGCCAGATGTCGGGCGTCGGCTGTTACCTGGCACCCGCAGCGTGACCCTGGCGGTGCGCGGCGGGTGCGCCGACAGCTGGCAGTCGTAGAGCGCGGCGTCGGCGGGTCGCACCTCCCGCACCTGCAGCCGCCAGATGTCGGGCGTCGGCTGTTACCTGGCACCCGCAGCGTGACCCTGGCGGTGCGCGGCGGGTGCGCCGACAGCTGGCAGTCGTAGAGCGCGGCGTCGGCGGGTCGCACCTCCCGCACCTGCAGCCGCCAGATGTCGGGCGTCGGCTGTTACCTGGCACCCGCAGCGTGACCCTGGCGGTGCGCGGCGGGTGCGCCGACAGCTGGCAGTCGTAGAGCGCGGCGTCGGCGGGTCGCACCTCCCGCACCTGCAGCCGCCAGATGTCGGGCGTCGGCTGTTACCTGGCACCCGCAGCGTGACCCTGGCGGTGCGCGGCGGGTGCGCCGACAGCTGGCAGTCGTAGAGCGCGGCGTCGGCGGGTCGCACCTCCCGCACCTGCAGCCGCCAGATGTCGGGCGTCGGCTGTTACCTGGCACCCGCAGCGTGACCCTGGCGGTGCGCGGCGGGTGCGCCGACAGCTGGCAGTCGTAGAGCGCGGCGTCGGCGGGTCGCACCTCCCGCACCTGCAGCCGCCAGATGTCGGGCGTCGGCTGTTACCTGGCACCCGCAGCGTGACCCTGGCGGTGCGCGGCGGGTGCGCCGACAGCTGGCAGTCGTAGAGCGCGGCGTCGGCGGGTCGCACCTCCCGCACCTGCAGCCGCCAGATGTCGGGCGTCGGCTGTTACCTGGCACCCGCAGCGTGACCCTGGCGGTGCGCGGCGGGTGCGCCGACAGCTGGCAGTCGTAGAGCGCGGCGTCGGCGGGTCGCACCTCCCGCACCTGCAGCCGCCAGATGTCGGGCGTCGGCTGTTACCTGGCACTTGCAGCGTGACCCTGGCGGTGCGCGGCGGGTGCGCCGACAGCTGGCAGTCGTAGAGCGCGGCGTCGGCGGGCCGCACCTCCCGCACCTGCAGCCGCCAGATGTCAGGTGGGATGAAGCGGGCCGAGTACCTGCAACAACGACTTAGGTGTTGGTCGTTCTCACCCGCCACCCGTGGCATCAATGTGTTTGTAAATATTCGGGAGCAGTCGTCAGAGAGAAATATTTTCTACTAAGTTTCACTTGCTTAAACTTTCAAAAAGCACTGAACAAACGCAAAGATCGTCTTGCACCCATCATGCATGGTCAGGAAAAGAAGCCATAATGAATATTGTCCAACACGCGGGCACTCGTTTTATCCTTCGCCAATATCTGATCTGACTATCTTTTGTCTGAAAGAAATTGTATGTGCGATAGTAATTCCGAGTGGACTAAAGACAATTATAGTACTACTTATCGTGTTTTTACTCTAGAAACTGGAACTTTCACGCTTCATCAGATCTGATATTTGATTACTTTGTAACCCAACATCAAGCCTTAAGCTTTTTACTAGAAGTTCTAAAATCGTTTTCTCAAGTAAATAGAATGCAATTGAAAGGGGTCCTACCGGTCATCAGCGGTGTACTGCTGCGTGCCCGTGGTGAGCAGCTCCATCGGCTCCTGGTCTCCTTTCCGCCGCACCCAAGATACCTAACAAAACAATAACTAGCTGTATTAACATCAAGCATGATTGCGAGCGTATACATTGCCGGCACGTAAGTCTAGCGATGACGAGTCACGTGGAGGGGATCTGCGCACCCACGGATACCGTATTTTATACTTCTGCGCATACAAGGTCATCGCTAGACTTACGTGCCGGCACTTATATAAGTGGAAAGGGGAATCAAAATAATATGATGGCGGGTTTATAGCCACATCGTCTTTGACTCGATGGGCTTTTACCAATCAGCGCGGTAAGAGAAGCAAGTGGTACATTCTATGTTTTCATTTGCTCTCAAATCAGCAGGGAAGTTTACAAGGTTACAAGTAAGTAACGAACCAGTTTGTCGTGCAGCGCGTCCACCTTGCAGTCGAGGTGCGCCGTGGAGCCCACCAGCGCCTCCACCTCGGGCGCGGCCGCCGCGTAGATGCTGTTCCCCGCGCTCGCTCTAAACACGCTGACATCACACACAATTAGTTTTAAACAGGCAACAACAACGCACCACTTACATAATGCTCGGCGTCAATTATACTTCACTAGCTTTTTCATTCATTGACTTCATTTATTGACAAACTAGCTGTTGCCAGCGACTTCGTCTGCAAAGAATTCGTTTATCGCTGTCCCGCGGGAACTACGCAATTTTCCAGGATAAAAAGTAGCCTATGTGCTATTCCAGACTTTACTCTATCTATGTGCCGAATTTCATCCAGATCCGTTGGGCCGTTCTGGCGTGATTGAGTAACAAACAAACATCCATCCATCCATCCATCCATACTTTCGCATTTATAATATTAGTTAGATATCTTCGCTCGCGTGTACCAGGAGTTCAATTACGTTTTTTTGTCCGTTCCCGTAAGAATTTCGGGAAATGCTCTCATAATGCTCCCTACACTCCCCAAGGAACCCACTTGCCAAATTTCAGCTTTTTACGACCAGTAAAATGAAAAATCCCGTTTTTTCCCGGTCCCGTGGGAATTTTGGAAATTCCTCTCTCAATGCTTCTCTACACTCTCTAAACAACCTATATGCCAAGTTTCAGCTTTCTACGACCAGTAAAACAAAAAATCCCGTTATTTTCCGTTCCCGTGGGAATTTTGGAAAGTCTTCTCTTAATGCTTTCTTAAACTCACCAAGCAACCTACATGCCAAATTTCAACTTTCTACGTCCTGCAGTATAACAAAAAACCCGTTTTATCTTGTTCATTTCCGTCAAAATTTTGGGAAATCCTTTTGTAGTGCTCCCCTATACTCCCCAAGGAGCCTGAAGGCCAAATTTCAGTTTTCTGCGATCATTAAAACGAAAAATCGATTCCGTAGAACTGAATATAAATCCCGCTTTTTTCCTTATCCCGTTGGAATTTTCGAAAATCCTTAAAACTGTTTTTTACTATTGTAATCACCTACTTCTATGCCAAATTTACAGTCTAGTAATTATAGTTCAAAGGATTGCGTTGAACTGAATTATATAAATCCCGTTTTTTCCTTATCCCGTGAGATTTCCAAAAATCCTGAAATTATTTTCTTACTTTTGTAATCATCTACTTGTGTACGAAATTTGAAGTCTATATTTATTAAATATAGTTACTGAGATAAGGTCACTCGGAATCGAATATAATAAATCCCATTTTTTCCCGTTCCCGTGGAAATTTGTGTGTGTGTGTGTGTGTGTCAGGTAGGTATGTGTGTTGTTGTTTTCGGAATCAGCGACCCGATAAACCGTACAAACAAAACTACCCACTATAAATATAACCTAGATATACGAGTGCAAGCCTAGAGAGAGAGCTGAAATTTCGACTGAAGGTTCGCCTAATAGCGCAAAGGCGTACTAAAAATGGATTTTTAGAATTTCCCATGAGATATGAAGTTTTGCGCCGGGAGCAGGGCTGCGGGCGGAGGCCGCTACACCGTGTCTTCAAATTAATCCGGACTACAAAGTTTAGTCTAACCTAACACTCTTGATTGTAAAAGTTTTTTTTTTTTTTTAATATCTGCTGACAAAAGTGTAATCTTCATTTTCAATTAGCCCACTATCCAAAGTGAACGGCGTCAATGAGAGGGGTCACTTTATTTTAAATCAAAATGACGAGGAAAAACCTCTACAGGAGTGTTCTTGCAAACTAACCCAACCTGCAGAAATATTACTTACAAACAATGTTTAAGAGTTTGTGTATAATACTTATTCCGTTCGGGTACTCTTGACCTGGCCTTTTTCCAAAACGTCCCCAATTTGATCACGGAACGTCCGTCTAGGCCTTCCCCTCCCAACGCACCCATTCACACTCCCCATACATGAGCATGTATGAAGAGATTGATGAATGTGGATGAAGCGAAAGAGGTATGTCAGGATCGTAGCAAGTGGAACAAAGTAGTCTCTGCCTACCCGTGTGGGAAAGAGGCGTGACGATATGTATGTATGTATGTACTTATTCCGTTGGTAACAACTTATTTAAAATTAGTAGAATCTAGTGATAGTTTTTTCGTAAATGTGTCGACAGACCCCTCTTACTGCTAAATAATGTCATGGAATTTACGAGTAATAAAAGGCCCATGTTTAAACAAGGCCATTACTGAATATGAAATTCTTGTTTAACGATGTTAATGTGGAGTATAATATTCAAACTCTAATTAAAGTTAATGTACCTTTATTCCCGACCGAAAGCCGCACAAAGCTAATTTTTTGGATGTGTATTTTGTAAAGCAAACCCATTAAGTTAACCTCAGTTTTTGCAGTCATAGACAAATTCAATTTAGCTAACATCAATATGTACACGAATTGAGAGAAATTGTAACTACCTAATTAAATCAGACTCCGTTACTGTTTGTTAAATAATCAAAGGGAACAAGCTCGCAAACGTTGGCCGAGAATTTATTAACTTTGAGGGTTGATGAGCAGCGGAGAGTGCCGGACGATTCGTTATTGTATTGCTGAATTCGACACCAACTCTATCCAAATCCAAATTACAATTAAACTTCTTAGATTTGTTTGGAATTTCCGTTTGTCGTTGGAGAAAGTTTCTCCAGTGGCGACCACGAACAGAACCGCTAGTAGGACTGACGACATCGTGAGAGTATTGGCAATTGGTGAATGCAGGTGGGAAGTTGTCGTTTATTTGTGTTTTTCGTAGGGGGAGACATTTTGTTCAACATTGAACGTCTTCCAGCTGATAATAATGATAATATTTGCTTAGTTCAAAAACAGTTCAATGTCATGACTCATGAGTCAAAACCATGTTGTTCGGGAAAGTACTAAAAGATTACTTACCTACTGTTTTTAAAAACTTAATATTATCACAAAGAACACCATTTGTGCTCCTGTAGAAATCGGGATACATTTTCGCATAAATCACTGTCGGATTTGATTGATCGAGCACTCACCTATCGTTTTTGTGGTGCTGATGATGCGTGTTGGAGTAGGCGTCGAAGATGTAGTTGAGCAGCGGCGCGCTGGAGCCGGCCTCCCCCGGCCGCCGCCTCCGCTCCGCCAGCTGCGGCGGGCTCGGCGCTACTGCCGCCTCCGCCTCCGCCTCCGCCTGCACGCTCACAGCCCTCTTCCTCTTCTTATCTACCACCTTACGTACAACTATTTGAGCACCGTCTTTAACACTAACATTACTTTCGCCTCCATGGCGACTATCCGAATGTGTTTCATTAAAACCCCCGTTTAGATTATCTTCAGTGTCGAAACTAGATATGAGATTAAGACTGGAGTAATTAGAATTGTCTAGGCCCGTCTGGTTGTGTGTGCCCGGGATGGCGCGGAGCATTTCGTAAACTTTGTTGATAGTCGGCTGCGCGCGCTCCAGACGCGCCTGAGAATCATCGAAGGTTTCTGAAGAAGAGTCGGCGTCGGTGCCTGTAATTAAAAGTACGAATATTAGACGAATACTCGACTCGTTCCTTTGAACTGATTTAAAACATTTCAGATTCAGATTGAAGTGAACTAATTTGAACGGATAAGATCGTGTTTAATTGCCTTGAATTAATGTCAAGATGCTTTGAGATTTTACTGGAATAAATATAAAGGGACTAGTTGCTAACGCTGTTATTGAATACCAACGATAGTTTTTCCCGAAAAGGGATTGCAGAAATTGAAACAGGAATGTACGTTGATTAAAATGATTCCTTAAATATATATATATAGTCTGGGAAACGAAAGCGTGACCTGCTTTTTTTTAAGTTTTAATATGGCAACATTATTACTCTGTCAAAGGCAAGTCAAAGACTTTGGTTTGATTAGTCAGTATTTTGTGAACTCAATTATTTTTCATTTATAATTGCCGTAAAACAATAAAAAGTAATGTACGAAAGCTGCTACATACCATGATCAGTCAGTTCAAGCAAAAACAAGAGGAAAGAGAAGTTGTTTTCCAAGAGAAACAACAATGTTTACATGCGATGTCGGATTTTTTAGGTTTGGAGCTATTGACTATGTAATCTTAATCCTTGTTGGCTGATTATTTGATATATTAACAATAAGTATGATGATGATGATACCGTTGCTTAGGTATGTTTACAGATAATCTTGAAGATATTCAAGGAATCTGCGAAATGAAAAACAGTGAGTAATACCACATGTAATTTTTTTGAATTTGCCGCGTTTTCTCAGGTCACGCTTTCGTTTGCCAGACTCTAGTATATTCAGATTACATTTATTTTCTTGAGCAGGTGTTCCCAACAGCTTTATATAATATTTCTAATTCAGCTTTCACAAAGTCTGGAGTATAACTCAAACATATTAAAGTTTTTTTTGTGAACTCGTCAGAGTTTGATCGCCTTTATTTTTGTTCAATTCATCGTAATTTTATAACTCGTAGATTAAACATCGCGGAGGACTATTGAAATATAAACTGAGAGATTAATTTTCCATCAAGGAAGCTTTCGTGGCGGACATTTTGTATAAAATCCCTCGCTGAATTAATTTAGATGAAAAAGACACTTAAGAAACACCAGCTGAGGGGTCTCTGGTTATCAAATTCATTTTCCGAGTCGCGCTCTGCTGTTACGAAAAATATTTAGTAATTGCCTGCCATTTGCAGCCCTTTGCTGTGCTTTTAGCGTTTAATGATGGGCGCGGAAAATTACGTCCAAATATCGGATTAAATCCAATCCCTTAAAAAACTCAAGTCACTTATAAAACATGCTGCTACGGGAGGAAGGGACGAATTTTACGAAGAGAATGAACATAATAATATGAAATTATAAAAAAAAAACTGACACAGCAAAATGCAATGACATTAATTTTACACGAAATTATATAAATCGTGTTCTATAGACACTGTGTATACACACCAAAGAGTCCAGTAACGATTGCCCTATTGTTGGATATGCCAGGATAAAAAGGGTAAGGTTTATATGTGGCGAGTGCTGGTTAAATACGGGGCAGGGGGTTATCTGGACAGGGCAGAGGGCAACAAAGTATTAGATGGAGTTGACCTCGACAGGATAGCATGGTACCTAAGCACCGAGTATGGGGGATGGTTATCTTGTTGAAGCAAGACGGCCAGTAGATATGGGGAGAGGTTATTGTAAAACCGGTTGGCGAGCGCAGGGGGGTGTGGGGGGGAGTACCTCGACAAGGCAGGGCGGCGAGCGCGGCCAGCACAAGCGCCGCGGCAGCCGGCGCGGTCATGCTCGCTACATCCTCACCAACCTGTAACAAATCACAAATATCTAATGTTACAAATTTAATAATTAGGTATTCTAAATACGTACCGAGTTGTAATAAAAATGTATCTCAAACACGCACGCCACTATTATTGTTATTCTGAAGTAGTGTTAGCCTGATTTCTGAACGTTGCCTTGTAGCCTAATGCTATAGTCTGTGGTGTGACACAGATAGAGATTCCTGCGAGGCCCTTCCCGCGATGGTCGAATTAGAAGTAGCGTTGGTAGCGTTGTATTAATATCTTGGAAATAATATTATTCTTCAATACCGGTGATCAGTGCTTTAGGTTAGGTACAAAGGTGATCATTTTTTTTATTGTTAGAGTTCCATAAAATAAAAGGTATTTGATACGTAATCAAATACACGGGACACGTGTCCCGCTTAACCTTCAAAAGTCTAGCTTCTAGGTTTTAGAATACCACAGGTTTCAGACAGTTTTCTTAGGGCACGCCCTGGTTTTTGCGTCAAAGCTTTTTATTTACTCAAAGCCGGTCGGAGCTTTAATTTTAGCTTCATAAAACGTCTCAACTTTTTTCAGAACACTCATAGGAAAAGCTCTCATAAATATACAAAACTTTTTAGAATTCCGACTGACTCGCGCAGCGGAGACTTAAGAAAACATTTTCTTTTGGTAATAACTACTTGAAATACCTATTAGCGTGTTCGCAATCGCATATCAACGTACCTACCTAACCTTGTATTCAGTCTTAAAGACATTTCAAAATCTCTACCCCTCTGTCCATTATATTCAGGGGCCTTACCATTACCACGACGTCTTAACGCAATTCAACTCTGATCTTAGTCGGGACTGAGTCGCATTAAGACGTCATGATAAGGCCCCTGTTCAGCTATTTTGACAGGTCGTCTTAAAAATATTCTTAAATATTTCAGCAAGTGGATTGGTTGGTTTGATTTTTTTTTATAAAAACTGACAATCAAAGTCTTTCATCGTGAACACAAAATATTTACCTTGCTACTCCGCTACTTACGTGCAAGATAACCAAGCTTGCGCGAAATATATACGTTTTGCATGCAAGCCCTGCCTCCACTACTGCCACGCAAAACGCACACAAATCCCACAAACTTAATTAATCCTAACACCACACAAACACTGACGCGCGTTTCGATCCCTCTACGGGATCATTATCAAAGTTAGAGCACAACCGATGTACATGCGAACCAACGTCGTACTAATTTGTAAACCTAACCTTTGTGTGCGTTTTGTGTGGCAGTAGTGGAGGGAGGGCTTGCATGCAAAACGTATATATTTCGCACAAGCTTGGTTACTTTGCACGTAAGTGGCGGAGTAGCAAGGTAAATATTTTGTGTTCATTGAAATGGACCTCCGCAAAGTAACGCCTGATTCAATAAAATCTTTCATCGTGATTTTTGATTTAGAATTAGGTCACCTCTTTATGCCTAATTTGTTTACAATGCTGCTGAGAGGTGGTAATTGGTATTTCTCATTAATTTTACGACGATTACGATTACGAACGATTATTACGTCTTTTCATTCAAATCTTAAGCAAGTAACTGAAGACTGTAATTTTTTGACACTATTTTATTTTGTTTTGTTATTCTTCTTTTTGTGCCAGAAAACTCCGCTTACATGATTTACGTGATTATAAAACAAACTCTTCTGCCGCGTCTGTCTGCACGCGGTCAACTCAAAAACTATTGAACATCATGCGGTTTTCACCAATAGATACAGTGATCCATAAAGAAGGTTTAGGTACATAATTTGTCAAGGTTTCTTGTAAAGTGATTGAAACATGACGATAATCATGGCATCGCCGTGTTAGTATCAACATTGCGCCCGAACGGCGGGGATCATTAGTATTTCCTCTACGTGACCTCTTATTTTACACGAATTGCTTGGATTTCTCCCTAAGCGTCCTGAATGCGAAATAGGTTCAATAGGATCCTTAGGCATGCTAAGTGAAGTACCCTATTACCGATCGCCCTCCGCTGCCCCGGCTCGGGCCTTAAAGCCACTTGCGACGAACGTACGAATATCGCTCTCTAATCGAAGAAATACCCTCACCCGGGTAGGGATAAACATAGCGGATCAAGTCAGTGCCGTACGGCCATCGGTTCTACGAGAAAACTTCCACCCGGTGGAAAAATAGTGACGCGTTAATTATGTATGTATGTATGTAAACTCTTTATTGCACATAAAAATTTAAAAATACAGAAGTACACAGAAAATAGTACAAAGGCGAACTTATCCCTAAGAAGGGATCTCTTCCAGCTAACCTGGTAATTATATGTATAATAAGAGTTTTTAATGATTCACGGTTAAGTTCATTCGAAATATTATTGATCACGGGTAGACGGGTCTACCCGTGATCATGATGCATGCAACTGTATCGAAATATCGGGTGCTCAATAAAGGTAATCGCGGTTCACATCCCGTTTATAATATTTCGAGCGTTAATCATATCTCTACGGTTGCGGTACTTAACCATTTTAGCTGGTCACCCAATTTGAAGCCTGCGTCCCTAATGTTTCCTTTATAGTCCTGTGATAATAAAACATCATCATCATCATCATCACATAATAATAATAAAATGCACATAAAAGACACATCGAATCTTGAAATAGGCAAAATAATGAGGACCGAAGCTTTAAATTCAGGAATATATTTAAATAAATATATTTGTGTCATCGGCCTTATTGTTTATGACATAAATGTATACAGATGTTTTTGACGTCTTGGTAACGTACATAATATTTATGCCTTCAAGGGAAGAATGTACAGTCAACTGTACATTCTTCCCGGCTGAGACAAAAAAGTCCGAATATATCGATGGTCATGACAGGAACTTTGCTTTGATTGGAAAAGACCAATGCTCCGTTGCACCGGGAACCATACTCAAGCGCAGAAACCCCGAACAAAAACAAAAGTCCAAGATTACGCCGCCCATTAATAATACATCAAAAATTTAAACCTGTCGCGCAATAATTTTTAATAACTGCGTAACTTCAAATTCGCGAGCCCCGAAGCGGAACGACCAACTCTCCTAATATTTTATTCAAAACATTATTATCCTTCGGAGACGAGCTCGTAACTGCTGAGCTAAGCGCGGCATTAGCTTCCTGAAGCCATTACGCCAGAGCTGGTAACGAAGACAAATCACAGAAGGACCAAACTAACACATGGCGACCTTTTAACGAGTCTAAGGCGACCGCTAACTGCAGATAGAGTTAACGGTGTAGACAAAACCATTTCACTTGACCTTGCGGCCCTATTTAGATGCTGTGGTTACGGGCACTAGAGGCCACTCCGACATTCGATTTTCGAAGTTCGTATCATCCGTCGCTTTCACTTTCAAGTTAATGATTATTAGTGTAAGCGGCAAGGCACGAAACGAACTTCGAATATCGTATTCCGGAATATAAGGTGCTGTGTGAAAGGCTTATCGACACCGTTGCAGAGACAGATACAGACAAATTATTCCAAGTTGATCGTTTCCGTCTTTAGAAGGATTCAATCTTTGTTTCATCAATTTTGCTTCTCGAATTCTATGGCCGGGAATCGAACCTGAACTAACGACTTCCTAAAACTTACAATACAACGACTCTTCTTTGGACACCACAATAAATTGAAAACAGATTATAAGAAAATTATAAGCTAAGCAATATACGGCTTTATCGCTTTAACTTGGATGAGAAGAGATGAACGATTTAGTAATTGAAATTCCATTTAGCAGCTGCTATTCTGTTTGCAATTTTCCTGACATGCGATCAGGATGTAAAGCAAAAGAAAAGAGAAAACGATTGCCTTGTTTTTTTATGACAGTCGGGCCATTCACGATGTTTAGGGATCGGAATACGAGGCCATCAAACAGAACGTAGCAGATAACTTTGAACTAGATGTCCGTGCTACATGTTCTAGAAAGTTGTTTCGCTTCCAATTATTCTCATGTTGGTAGGAAAGTTCGGAATCCTTTGTTTCTATTTGCGAACCTGTCTATTCATTAAAGTCGTTCGTTACAAATAAAAGGAACTACATGCCACATGCTCAGTGTGGCGATTGCTGTTCAAGTATTTGCACTATTTGTTTACTATTTAAAACTCTATCATTGCTATTGTCTAGTTAGTTCACTCTGCAGTCTAGCGGAGTACGACAAATAAAGACCGGCATTGATATGGCGGCGTAAGTTTTTATGCCAACGGGGCTTTTCACATTTTTTAAGTAAAATGCTTTAATAGGGGAAATGCTTGAAGAATGTTTAATTTCTAAACGACTTCAAACACACAGAAAAATCCAAAATGTAAAGCTATGGCCTGGTCTGTAGTAGAATGTTCTACGGGAGTTTGTAATTGTGTACAGACACATCCGTTTTGTTGTAATTACAGACACATCATTCACACAGATGGCGCTTGGCGACAAAAAATCGCTTAGTAAAAAAAAAAACAGAGTATACAGAGTAGACATACTAATAATAATAATAGTCCTCCTCATCGGTTTCGACGACGGCGACCCTGACTACCAGAAAAATAAATATAAATTAAAATACAATAAAATAACAATTACACATTATATACAACAATTATTTACAATTTTCTATTATGAGCCCTAACGTGGCTCGCTAGACCGAACTTAGTTTTAAATACCCTATTACAGGAAATGCAATAGAGCTGGCCACGTGAATTGTAGGCATAGTTGTAGGAAAGCTTAGGTCTTTCTTTTTGAATTTGGCGTTTTGCACAATGACCTATTCGAAGCGCCTATTACACATACTAAAAAGCTAAAAGAGCAATGACCCTAACTTAAACCTAAAACTTAAACATAAAATTTGCCGGCCATAGTTTTCTGTCGGATTTTTCTGTGTTTTAGTTTTCAGTGTCGGTTAGAAATTTAATTTCTAACGGGTAAAACCGTAAAAATAAATATAAAAAAACAAGAAATAAAACTCTTGATTCATTTGATAGTGGAATCGGCCCAATGTGAATATCAACGTCAGATCTCGCACAATATTGAAGTAGGTACCCGCCGACGCGATTACTTTTTACTTATGCCTGTTTTTATTTATTCAAGCGGCCTGCTGTTTTCTTTCCGCTTCCTGTCAGCATAATGAAGCCTTATCGGCCACGTAAGCCTTACTCTGTGCATTTTAAGTTTTTGAGCGCCGCGGCCGCTGTTTAAAAGAAATAAATTAAGCGTCGCGGAGTTACTGTTAACGTGGGAATAAACAACAAGTTAAAAACTTGGCTGTTTATGCACCTTCTCAGCATGACCTGCTACTGCTATAGCCCACTTGAACTTTGGCTAAGCATTTTGTACGGACTATATTTGAATAATCTTGCATGTCGGTCTGGGAGCAAAGAAAAAACATAGAATATACCAGTTACTTCTCTTCCTGCTTAGAAGTTAAAAGCCCATCGAGGAAATGGGCCTTGGGAATCATGTTATAGATGGTCGATGCGGTTCCCATCACTATTATGATTCGTCTTTCCACATAAATACGCTCACAATCTTGTTAAATGTGGCCTTTAGGTGTTTGAACCTTAAGCTCTGTCTAAGTAAAGGATAAAGACGGGATTTATGTATGTATGTATATCTGAATAGGTACTCAATAAGCGGAATTCAGAGTAATTGCGACACATTATTTTTAATGTTATCTTATCATTGCGTATGAAAATATATACCAGACATATTCCCAAAACCACCAAAAATATCTTGTAAAAAAAAATCAAGTCTCGCAACTCAGTTCTTCTACCGTAAAAAGTAGTAGATACATGTAATACCAAGTCGGTTAATTTATTCAGTCTAGATACTAAAGATAATGTTATTGGTTAACCTAACACCGTCTTTATAATGACCATGTATTATCAATATTAAAAATCTTTTATGTTTTAAATAAATAGATTGACTTGGTATTCGCATTTTTCGCAATTGTATTTTATACAATTTTTCTCACAAGTAAGTCAGATAGTCAGGAAAAACAAGACATGGTTTAGGTTTAAATCTCCATTATTACTTATTCCGCGAAGTTGGATATTATGTTTGTATCTATCACCGAACTTGGCAGCGATTATCATAGTTATTGGTCTGATGATTTACTTATTAATGATGAACGTCGTAAGCAATGTTTGCAATTTGTTTTTGTGACTAAAGCTAGTCGGTTACGGAACATAGATTAACGTTAACAAAAAAGAAACAAACGAACGGAAACGGGAAACGCAAATGGAAATCCGAGATACGTGGAGGTAGCATAGTCACATTAATAACGTTTAAATCTAGGTCATAATGATGGATCCACCACACTCGCGTCTACTCGTACCCGAGCAAGATAAATGTGCCAGGATACCATGCAATTGTTTAGGTTGGCGCGACCGCAGCTCGGAAATATCCGATATTAACGAACTATTGGCTCTGAAATATGATCATGCGGTTTGGCGGTCGATATGTGCAAACAGAGGGCCAATATGTAGGTAATAGTAAGCTGTGAGCTGGACGAAATGCCTGGCTGGATATTTGCGAGGGAGAACCGCTTACATAACAAAACTTTAGGATGCAATAAAATTGTACTTTGAAACGCGTGTATTTGTTAGGTATGGATTTGTAAAGTTTTGTATCCATACGAAGAATTTGTTTAGCATGGAGGATTGGTTGCATGGTGCGACTTTGAAAATAACACCTATACGAAAAATGATTGTCAAAAGTGAAAACATTTTTTCATGCAGGAAAACTTGGCTAGGAATCCTCCACTCTGCGAGAGCGATACGTAATGACGGTGCTCACGTGTACATCACACGGTTCACTAGGTACCCTTTGTCTTGAGCAAACGCCCACGTTAACTGCGACTCAGATTAAAAATACCTTGTCCAGGGAAAACAAGTCGCAAAAAACCAACGCTGACTTTATACGAGTTTGCAATAAAAGTTCCATTTTGCCAAATAATATACAAATATCGGCGTGTTTGCACTCTCCCAGACAGCGGTGCGACAGTGACGCATCGGATCCTAAATTGGTTCGTGGACAGTTTATTTGTAACAAGTCGGTTTAAATTTATAATTGAATTCCTAATCACACTCTGGCATATTCGATTACTGGAGATACGCGTAGCCTCAAATCAACTGAGAAGTAAAGAAGGACAACAGATTTAAAAGATTCAGAATTAATAAAGGTAATCGCACGCGGTCTATATCCCGTTGATCCATAGTTGATCTCTGAAGTAAAGAAAGCTAAGCTGGTTTTAACCATGTGTGCGGAGGCCGGTAACTTTCTATAATTATTCGTAGTACCTCATTGCTTTATAAATAACTAAAAGCGTGGGGGTTACTATGACGCGTCTTAATGCGATTCGGTTTAGGTTCGCTCGCTGTCAGATCCATACTAAAAATGACAGCTAAAACCTGAACTGAGTCAGAATTAAGACGTCATGGTAAGGCCCCGTGGCATTGACTTTCACACTTTTTGATAATATTATTGTTGTTTTAGAATCTGTCATTAATTTGCTTATCTGTCTATAAAAAAAACAATCAGTGAGTGAACGTGGAGTGAACAATCAATCATCCCCTACCTCCCTACTCTTAGGGTTTAATATTTTTTTAAATTTCATATGGGACCACCTTCGGGAATATTTTTCTCGGACGAATTTGTAAAAAAAAAAAATACTTACGCGTTGAATTGAGAACCTCCCCCGTTAAAAATAAAATATTGTACTGCCGGTATGTTAACAAATCGACAAAACAATGTGAAACAATTTATAGAAGTATACCCTTAATTCTACGTTTTCTTTTTGACAAAAATTCCGCAGTAGGTACGAATGACGCGTTATTCACTGGACCGTTAATTTCCGCTTTATTCAAAAAGGATAATTTGTTTCGATGGTTAATGAAGCAAGAGTAAAACAAATATTATTGGAAACGTTTCTCATCGCTACGCAGGTACGCGCTCAGGAATCATTAAACGCGGGTGGATGATGTATATTGTATATACTTATTGTATATTGTATACATACATCATCAGTGTAAAACAAACAAGTTGTAATTACGAATATGTGACTGCGGACGCTTTTATTTTATTACTCGCGATGCTGGGCTTATAAGACGAGCTTTTGTGAAAACCTATAGGCAGCAAAAATCCGGTAAGAGCCAATATTTCTCTGGCAAGTTGACCCAACAACTGGAAATGCACTCCATCTCCCAAACCTCCGCAGCTAACCGTTGTTTATTTGAAACAGAATCAAACGCAACCAATGCCTCGGCCAGTTTACGACCGCGCAAAGAAACGGCAAATAGCCGGCAAACTTCCCTAACAGGCTTAGCCAACTTAGCCGCACTAAATTACACTTTCGGAATGCGAACCCTGCAGGGTTTAACTTTTAAATATATTTAAACTACAACCGCTACAAACCCCCGTTTGTTGTGTCGTGATTTATACCTCATTTATGTAAGAAAGTTTGCGAATGGAAAAGTTTTCTTACACTTTTGTGCAACGAGTTATTTATGGTTCGATTGGTCAGATCAATACGCAAGTTTTTGCCAAGAGAACATTGCTCATAACATTATTTATGTTGTGTACCTAAAACCTACTTAAGTGTCGTTCATTAGATTATATTGTACATTATTTTTGGAAACTTTACGGTACTAAAACGTGTACAATAGTGTGAAAACATTAAGACAACAAAAACGAATGTACACACAGCAAAGCTATTCGGTAAGCACCTTTGCATGCACGCGCCGCTTTAAACCTGCTTACCGAATAGCTTTGCTGTGTGTACTTATCAGGTTTTATGTCTCTTTTTTTTTTTTTTTTTATGTGAATAGGAAGGCAAACGAGCAAGTGGGTCACCTGATGGTAAGCGATCACCACTGCCCATGGACACCCGCAACCCCGGCTCTTAACCATGATTATGTATGGAATTTATACTAATATTAGAAGCATGAATAATTGTTATTCGAATATCATAACAATCTCTTGAACTTAAACCTTCGACAACCTGTCTAAATGGAGCATTGTAAAATTATTTGAACGTAAGCCTATTATGAATAATACCTAACAATAATGGCGGCCACATGTCTCCACGTGCTGAAGCTTATTTATTTAGAGACGTCACGCTTTTAACAATTGATTATTTGAAATGGGTTTATATTTAGCGGGAAGGGAATATAAAATGGAAACTGATTTAAATATAAATTCGTTTGTAAAGAAACAGTCGAAGCGCGGAGGCTGCGCGAGCTGCGGCGGCGCGTATCAGCGCGGTCTCTTCCACCGCCAATCTTTGCATACTCTGATTTCTTTATAGTCCCCACTTGAATTGGAAATATGTTACGTCTGTGCGACAGCGAGTGCACGAAGCAAAGTCGTGTAATGTCGTTCATTTAAGATAAAGAACAGTCTTGAAATTTTACAGTAAATTCTCTTGAAACCTTGATAAATGTTGTCGGAAATCAAGACTACTGCATTATTTAATTTGCGGCTGGATAGACTTTTAAGCAGTCGTGAGGCAGCTGTGTATTCGCATTCCGTTTAGCGTGATTAATAACAATGTACTTACTCCAAATAAACTTTCTAAACGAACTTAACTTAGCAATGATCCGTATAAAACAAGTGCGAAATAGTACGCAATAAAACACCACTAACATCCAAAGCTATCCTACATCAAACTACTCCCAATATTAATGTAGAAAACAAAACTTTAGCAAACCTTTTATGCTTTTAGTTTGTCCTTAAAACATCATGTAAATGAGATAGCGGTTAGCGTTACATCTCCTGCCCGGGATACCGATCTACATTAAATTTCCTACTCGTAAGTTGTACGAACACAATTACGCGCAGTCTGTACTCTGTAGGGCTCGATCGTAATCAGTTTATTAGGTTACTGTGCAATTCGGGGGCGCGGGAGCGGAAGCAGGAGCGGAAGCGGGCGCTGTAGAGGGAGCGGGACCAGCATGTAATATTGTAACGTGCCTGTTTCGTTACAACTTACATTGATGTTGGTGTACATACTGACAGCTACGATGTCGGATTTAGAGTAAGTACCTATGTTATTAAAGTTTATCAGATAAGTTGTGTACAATACACGAACATATTATTCAGCTTGAACATTAACACCAGACAACTGTACGTAAAGTCTCGTATTAGCTAGAAGTTGACTGTACTGTAATGAACTGTTTTAATGTCGAAGGTCGTCTCAAACTTCGTTGACGACTGTCGGCATGAAGCTGGCTTTCGGAGATTACAAACCGTCGTTATTTAGACTCGTTATGTTGACCGACTTCAAAAAAGGAGGGTTTCTCATTTCGACAGATTTATTTCTTGTATTTTTCAACAGTGTGAACTGATATTGATTACTTATTGGATTTTTATTCGACATTGTCACGTATAGGTACCTACACTTTTGTACGAACTTTAGCGAGTCAATAACAAGCAGACGGATCACTTGATAAAAACATTTACCATCTCCTATGGACACGACTGAAATTACCGGTGCATTACTGGCACTTCTTAGATTCAGGTAGAGTCGAAATTAATTAGAATAAAATAAACCCTGTAATAAACTAGTACATGAAATCGTAATAAATCGTATTACACATCAATCTAAATGAAGTAACAAAGTAGTTCCAGTAACATTTATTTCATTCGAGCCAATTAAAGTTACGTGGACGTCAATGCATATTCAATCGCAGATCAGAACATGAAAACAAAGGCCAAGCGTATTATGCGGACCGGACTCCGGGACGCGGCGCGGCAACGACAACCCTACACGAGAGCCGCCCGACACGATCATTCAAATATTTGTCCGACTCTCAACCTACATTATTACATACCTACGTAAGTCATTGTTCGAATAATTAATTTACACACCATTGTTGGAGAAATGCGGAATAAATAAAGGTGTTGTCTTCAATAAGGAGTAAGTACGCGGGCAAACGAGACTCCGGGAGAGAAGCATGAATTCATTAGACAAAGTTTTTGTCGAAAACACACGATGCGGTCGGAATTGTAATTCATTCGGCGAATGTTATTACGGGTTTATTCAAATTTGAACGACGATAACATCCTTGTTGAGGGCAAGCTGTGCGGAACAGTAGCTGTTTATTACTTCCAATAACGGAAAATAACAAAGACGCGGCGAATAACACGAACGAATAGGTTTCTGGACGTTCCAAATACGTTCTTTAGCCGTGAGTTAGGTTTGTCGCGATGTTTCTCCAAAATGTGTAAGTAAGAATGTACATACAAACATACATCACGTCTTTATCCCTTACGGGTTAGACAGAGCCTAAGGTAACAAGGACCTAAATGCCACGTTAAGCATGATCGTGGGTTTAAGGGGGATCAAAATAGTTTTGAGTGGCCAGCCGCTTCGCCTATAACATGATTTCTAAAATTATCGCTCTTTCCCTGGATGGGCTTTGACCATCTACGCGTGAAGAGAAGCAGCTGGTACATTGAATGTTTTTCCTTTATTTGTAAGAATAGAAAAAAGAAAAAATATAGAAAAAAGTATGCTTAGTTGGTTTGGTCACGTAGAGAGGATGGATGAAAGAAGATTAACTAAACAGATTTATATGGGGAGTGTGAATGGGTGCGTTGGGAGGGGAAGGCCTAGGCGAACGTTCCATGATCAAATTGGGGACGTTTAGGAAAAAGGCCAGGTCAAGAGTACCCGAAATCGACGAGCATGTATGAAGAGATTGATGAATGTAGATGAAGCGAAAGAGGTATGTCAGGATCGTAGCAAGTGGAACAAAGTAGTCTCTGCCTACCGCTGTGGGAAAGAGGCGTGACGATATGTATGTATGTATGTGTAAGAATAATAATTTTCCAAGAAGAACTCTGAAAGGATTACTCTGAAACATCTTCACAACATTGTACATCTCACATGATAAGATAGGTCAAAGCTACTAGGTAGGTACTGTCACCTCCCAGGCATGTTGAGCCACTTAGCATTTGTCTTAATTTTGCCGCATAATGAAATTCCTCATAAGCTTTGTGCTTGAAGCAAGTATGTTACGCCCTATTTGCATTATTATACGCCTTATTTGACAGATGGCAAGTGGCTTAACGTAAGTAAACACCGCCATTTATTACAAAATACATAAAACGGCCGTTTACACGCAGTTGTGAAGCCACTGACTTGTTTACACCCATTCTACATAACGTAATGTTATTGCAAATAGAGATCCATTAACGATATCAGTAAAAGTATTTACATTGCATCACGAGCGCGGCAGCTCTCGTATCACATCAATGTAACTTCCTGTTAGACAATACAGGACGTAAATATACGCCTGATACATATTTCTAACTGAGTATCGTGCCTGATGGCTGATGCCAAATATATCGCTTGAAAAGATGCGACATCGAGCCCGCTCACTGGGAAGATCACAGCGCAGCGTCCTGAATGGCGCAGGTTGGTGCAGAACAAAGTTCGCGAGTTCGAGGAGCAGACGCTAATGAAGACGATGTATTGAAAGCTCGCCAGCCGGTTGCCATTCGCTACCATTATGTCAACGTTGTGCCAGTACAGGTGGACTGCATTCCGGTTGCAACGTATTCGCCAACTGTCGACTACCCACATTTTCTATTCGCGGTCGGTGCAACTGTACTGTGCGCTAACTGCGATCGAAATGTATGGGACTGAGAGGCATTGTATGATAAGAACTTCGTAAAACGAATTCCGGAGTAGCTCCCCTCCCCCCCTGGTGCAAAGGCCGCTGATTTACCACATAAATAAATGCTATCGCTATGTGACGACGTGTATTTTGTAATTTGTTATGCACTTTGTAACTTCTTTGGTGAAATTCTTATTCTACTAAGTAAAATTTTCGATACAAAAAACACTTAATACCATTCTCTGCTAAAGGCTGTTAAAACGGCATGTCGTGCTAGCGGGACGTTGATGGCTTCCCTTCGCAACCGGCAGCCCGGGAGAGTCGTCCAGCGTCCGGCACGGCACGGCGCTCGGACACGAACCGGGTTAACTCCACCTCGCGTGTCACTATATCGCTCCGTGCCACCCGTGACGTCACAGTCCCAATCCCACGGAAAGATGGAGGATACCTCTAAGAGAATAGAATACCTTGAAGAGTGACTCAGGGTACAAAGTACTAATTATCTACAGGGTCTCTGAAAGTTGTTCCGGAATATTTCACTAAGCGGTTTAGTTGGACTAAATAGCCCTGTTAATGTTTTCAGGAGGAAAGGGATCCTATCTCCGTAACAGTAGAGATTTTAAATATGGCATGCCAGTATGTCATAACTGCTAAAAAATCATATCCGAATTTTTCAACCACCGGAAAGGTAATAAAGATTTAGGGTGCGACCACACCGCCGCTTAAAAAACGGTGACGTTACGGAATCGCAAAAAAATGTATGAAGAATCGGTGAGAAAACGTGACGCATACGACACGTCACTGCGTATACGCGGCGGTTTGGTCGCACCCTTAATATTTGAAGACATGAGTGAACAAAGGAAGTAGGTAAGTAAAGAAGCTAAGAAGTTCTGGATATTACATTAGATGATTAAGTTGACTAACTTCTTCCGACTTGAATGAACACTAATGTTAAACATTTTGATTGAATTAAGTACTTTCGCATTTATAACATTAGTAGGGATTATTGGAAGTCCACTTGCCTGGGCTCTTAATTCTGAGCGGACGAAGTCGCGAGTGACAGCTTGTTGTATTACTAAAGCAATTTATTAATTATTATCATCCAGATAAAGCGGAATAATTTGCATGATTTTAATTCTATCGCCACTCTCTCAGCGTAAAATAATTCAGGCCCACAATATTTATATGCCGCTACAGCCGCTATACATTATTGTATACGGATATCTGTTTAAGAAATATAACAGAGACAACGTGGAAGGGAAACATGACACGCTCCTTAGATAACATATACGCGGTCTAAGGCTCAAGCCAAACCGGAGGCGACGCGCCTACAACTATACAAGTACGTACCCACATGTAAGGTGTCGTAAATTAATCCAGAATATTCCAGCACGTGGTTGAGCTACTCGCAGTTTAATTGAACGCACTTGTACACAGCTGTACATTTCATGCGGGCGCAAATTTTTGTAACGGTTACTGCAGGTCTTAAAAACGCATAGAAGTTGCTTTCATCCTTTAGCTGCAGTAGTTCGGTTAATAAGTCCGGGCCCGAACTGTCACACTTTTAAGCCTCATTAGTTTGATTGTGACGTCAAACCGATCTAATGGGAATTGGAACGAGTCAAAAGTACATAGATGTAGCTAAATAAAAGTAGGTACTTACTCTTTTTTATATTATAACAAACAGCACGCTTTTATAGCTTCAATTTTTTGATGGGTTCACCGCTGGATAATCTTCCAAGCAAACGGCAACAGTTGTCAACAACAATAAAACCTGAGAAACATTTACAGGGTTGCTCACAGCATTCTAACCACCTGCCGCATTATTAAGGATTAATTTTGAGACACGTTGTGTTTCTTATCTCCTCACTAATAATACTCAGCGGCACAATTTCACCCAGCCTCCATACAAAATATAGGTGCATATTGCATACGTATGAGGGCAACATTTTGTTCCGCTGAGTATATTTGTTGGGGCTCACAGCGAGGCACAGCGTGCGATGTCATCGCCACAGGTTACCGTCCGTTTGATCGCCGGCGCGCGGCGGGCGGCGCTCCGCCCGTGTGGCCCCGGCCTCGGGCTGTGTACGCACGTGAGTATTGTTTTTGCGCCGGCATTCTGGTCCACGTAACTTTTTTCCGGTCATTACGTTGTGCGCCAGCCCTTTTTGCCGTTTCCTCTTTCTTATCGCCACGGCAACCGCTGCCCGAAGGCGAGCATCAAATTCCAATAACGAACCGGCTCTATGATTTTTACTCTCTGCTTCATTACGATGGAGTTTTTTCCACGTTTCATTAGCGAAGATTGATTTTGGAAGCCAAAAGAAACAATGAGACCTACATTGCCACGTTTTGATAAATCGTCATACTAGGTATTAGTAATAAAAGAGTAACGTGACAGAAAAAACACAACCTTACCTACTAGAGCTAGAGATTTGTAAGGCAGAACATGTCTTTTTGGATCGTAGAGGTGCGCTAAAAACGGATTTACAGCTATTAATATTTTGAAGTTTATGCAAGTCATAACAGTATCAAAATGAAAGAAGTTCTAATAAATTAAATTAGTCGTCTATATAGATGATTTAGCAAGGCTCTTGCTACCTGGTGCCGCGCAGTTCTGTGTGGAGTAGACTGAGTGATATAACTTTTTCTTTTCAGCAAACAATGGCAGTTTGATGAGCAGCGTTAGTCGCCGTACATTATTGCAGAAGCCCGATCCCAAATATACTAGTAAAGTTTTAAATGGTAACTAGGTTTTTCCTGGGACTTTGTCCGCGCAAGTGTACGAGCTACTTGCTCTCTCCCATCGAATAAAAGCAAAAACGAGCTAAGTCAGAGTCGGACACGTACTTGAATATTGTTCTGTACCACCGCACCAAAAATAAATCGAAGTAAATCACCCTTCAAGTAGTCAACTACTAGAATAGCTGAATAAAGTGAAACATTACTGATGGTGCCAAACCCAATAGATGCGTAGTAAGATATTTCACTTTTTATGTAGTGAGTAAGCAGGCGAGGCGGTGTTATTTCAGTCGCCAACCCTCCCACGTCTACAACTGTAACTTGATTTTCGAATGAACCGATAAATAAAATACAAAATACAAAATATTCATAGGCTTACTTGGAAACATATTTTATCGAAGGTTGATCTAGCTTAAAGTAACGGACGGATAAAAAAGGGGCAACTCAGAGTCTGGTTCGCACACCAAACGGTTCCGCACCTCAGTGCCAAATTAAATAAGCTGCTGATGTTTCTTGTTTTAAGAAACTGAATGAATTTAGAGCTGGTGTTTTTGTTATCATTTTTACAGCCTTTAAGCGGAGGTCACCAAATTCGGAATAGGTCAAATCCTGACTTTCCATTTTCTTATTTAGTTAGCTTCTGGGTACATCAGATTTTTGCTAAGTTGGATTCGGAGTGAGTCAGTTTCTAGATATATGTCTCATACTATATTAAGCAAATTCTTAGTCAGTTTTTTTCTGAGTAGGTGAGATTCTCAGTAGGTTACGGAGTTTATTATATAGTATATCATTGGTTTATTCGTATAGGTTAGATTTGGACGAGGACAGATTCAAACGAGAAAAATACAAATTCACGTTAGCCATTGTCATAGGTATTATCAACATACGTATTCGGATACATTTATTCAAAAACATAACAATAAATGTGTGCTATAGTCTCTTTGAGAGCAGTACGTGTGAAACATAAAAGAAACAGTGAATATAAAACCCACGCCGAAGGGCATTTACGAGTTATATTTTCTTTATGTCAGAAATATAAGTTTATAGCGTGGAAATTCGCGACATCGGCAATGCCCGAAACGTGCGAAGTGTCGGCAATACAATGTCATTATCGCTTTATTGTCGGTTCGGCAAGCGGCTTTTAGAGGCACCAGTCGGAAATGTAATCATGTGAACTACGCGGCGCCGGCGTGCAGCGCGCCCGGCGCGTCGCGCGTCCCTGCGACAGCCGACAGTGTTCAACTACAACGCGCGGTAGTGCCCCCGCCAACACGAAACCACAGAATATATAATAGTACTAACGTACAGAATGGCCACGCTCCGCCCCGCACCTATTCGAGTTACCCCACCCCTCAAGCGCAGTCTGCCGGAAAGCTGCTGGCAACTAGTAGGGCTCGCGACGCGATGTATGTCGGCCGCACGTCACAAGTTCGGGAACCTATCCTACCTACTTCATTTTATAAAACATTAGAAAATTAATGCTTTCTGAAATTATCGCGATTAATACATGAAATAACTACAGAATCATTCGCTTAAGTTTGTTGTCGTACATCTATTGTAATTCAAAATAATAATGCTTAAATACACAGACAGACACATTTTAAGTAAGTTTAAATAAATAGATAACGATTAAGTACATTTATTTGCACACATCTAAGCCATATCTTAAGTATATTTATGTCATTGGTAGTACTTATAGTACTAGGTTTTTGCAATAGACAGCCCTGTGTATCTTACGCACACATTGAAGCGTGTACAGACGACGTCGTGCCTGTGTTCATTTCAGAACGCGGATTTTGTACGTCGTGACCGCCGTGTGACGAAACCTAACTTTTTTCCAACCGTTTTATCGTATTTTCAAACCCTCATGACACCAGATAGCCCAATCTAGTCTTTACCAAATCCAAAAGGTCTGGAAAACCGAAACGTAGGGTACCTATCTACTTTCACTTGATGCTACGATCAAGTACCTATTTAATTTTATCCAGTAAAATGTGCTGTCACTAGAAATACTGCTTAAAAATGTCGGTCGTAGCTTTTCTTGTCAGAAATAACGTTAGTCATCATCCCTATCATCAATATTTCATAGACACAAAAGAGAGGGGTTGAAATGCGCGTAAATGGATCCTTCAGAGCGATCGAGTTCCAGCGCCTCGGCTGAGTGAAAGATAAAAGTAATGCGGCAGCCATTGGACGCACCGAAACGCAAAACAAATGAAACTAAAATAAATAAAAACACCTACTCGATTTCAGAGCACGTTTGTGTAACATTGCAGTGGCATGCAGCCGGATCAATGGGCTAATTTTTAATTTTCACTAAAACCATTTCAAATATTGACATTTGCATTCGATTCTCGAAATGTAAACGGACTCTTTTGTGTACTACATTTGTTTACATGCAATTGTTTAAAATAAACAGATAATGGTAACTATTTGATTTTATATTTCAGAAACTCAAATAGCTAGTGGCTCTGAAGCAGAATACTTAGGATAATCTGTGAATATTTGTGTTGGAAGAATTTATGATTCAAATATTCATATTCAACCAAATTCAGCCAAAACTAAGCAGGTATTTTAAAAAACAATCTCATTTTTTTTGAACTGCAGAAACTGACGTGATGATGAAAACAAACCTGTACAAGTACATAAATATATACTTTACTAAAACGTCAAAAACATCTATACACCTTTTTATACTACAAATGATAAGTTTTGATCAGGAGTAGGTACCTACCCGAAACCGACGAGCATGTATGAAGAGATTGATGAATGTGCATGAAGCGAAAGAGGTATGCAAGTAGAACAAAGTAGTCTCTGCCTACCTCTATGGGAAAGAGGCGTGACGTTACATATATATGATTGTATTGCCCTCCGAAGTTCGTTTGTCGCAGAACGCGAGGAGAGCTGACAGCTGGCTGTGACGAGCGTAACTTTCCGGCCCATATTTGAGATGAAAATTTCATGATGCTGTAAGAAGTTAGTTCCGCAAAGGTTCCGTGGTGTAAACAGCCTCGCGTGTTATTTACTTTCACGACTAAGATGTCGGGATTGCTAACGCAGTGCTGGTACAGCAGACGATATAATTATGTTAGGGAAAGAGTAGGTATTTATGCGAAGTAATTTTTAACATTTATGTTGATCTGGGAGCAAAGAAAAAACAGAATTCACCAGCTACTTCTCTTCTCGCGCAGATGGTAAAAGCCCATCGAGGGGCTGGGCGAAAATCTTAGGAATCATGTTTAGGGTGCGACCAAACCGTATGCGTCACGTTTTCTCACCGTTTCTTCATACATTTTGTTGTGATTCCGTAACGTCACCGTTTTTCAGCCACATCCGGATCGCCTATAAGTCGCACCCTTATAGGCGATCCGGATGCGGCTAACAACTCACCACTATTTTGATTCCCCTTTCCACCTATACGCCCATAATTATACTAAACGTGGTCTATAGGTGTTAACTTAGGCTCTGTCTACCCCGTAAGGGATATATAGACGTGATTTATGTATGTATGCGTGTATGTTTGTATAGTCAACATTGTGTATGGGGCTATATTATGTACGAGTATATACGACTGCAGTGCTCCGTTTCTCGCGAAGCTCAAAGTTACAAAGCTCAAACTATGTAGCAACATTGGTCAAAAACTCAACCATGATGGTGCGATCAGACCGCCGCTTAAAAACCGGTGACGTTACGGAATCGCAACAAAATGTATGAAGAAACGGTGAGAAAACGTGACGGATACGACACGTCACTTCGTATACGCGGCGGTGTGGTCGCACCTTGACTGAGTAATTTGGGCAATGTTGCTCATTTCAACTTGTAGCTTCGAAGAACCGGCCACATGTATTAATTAAGCATGTGCACATTATGCAGACCAGTAGTTCCCAAAGTGGTCCTGGTGGACCCCCAGGGGTCCACGGAAGTCTAGACGGGGGTCTATGTTGAGCGTGACCAAAAATGGGGGTCCACAATCGCAAGCGGGGGTGTAGGAAAATGAATTTGGTCGATAGTGAAGAACTAAAATGTTGGCTTGACTTCTCCTATCAATATGCCTTATAGGCCATAGGCAGATAATATTTTAAGAAGCTCAGCGACTGTTACTTGTAAAACTTGCATTTTCCATATTCAGTACAACGCGTCGAGACACACGGAAATATACTATATTTATTTTTACCACTCCGAATGGGACGTTTTCTGAATAAAACTTGTGAGAATTGATTGGTTCTTGTGCTGTGAGTCATTGTAGATTTCAAGAAAGTAAAGTAGGATGGAGTCACTCGCAGCACAAAAATTAAATTTAATTGAAAATTTGTTTAGTCGACTTTATTTTCAAATAATTAACTCTATCACGCAAAAAATTCTAACCAATTTTTTCGAAAACTGTTAATTTATCGTTGAAACTCAGCAACAACGCAAGTTTCCATAGCTATATAGCTAATCTTAAATTTTTTTTCGAGGTTTAGTTTAGAAATTAGTGGTAATGTAGCTGCAGGGGGTCCACCGAACGTAAAGTGGTCTATGGAACAAAAGAGTTTGGGAACCTCTGATGTAGACTGTACTATTTTATTGTCTGACCGTCTGATCTGCCACAGTTTTAAATGAATGCCACTGTTAATCACTTCCTGCGTCATTTCTGATTTACCATTACACGGGAAAGCCTGTTTGAACATCTGCAGGTTCGGAGCTTTCAGTTCGTGATTCTGATTTGCTCTTGATTGGTATTTTAACGTGGAAGTCAGCCTTGCCCCACCCCTAGCAACTATGTGTTGAGTAGTTGACTGTTTAAAGTAAGGGATAAATACGTGCCCTGTAATTTGGTGGTAAATTAGTCCTTGTGCCGCGGCTCGACCTTCGCGCAGCCGCGTCGTTACCCTATTCATATCGCTAGCGTGTAATTTTGTCATGCTGTATCAATTAGGTAACTTATTACATATGCAAAGGAAATTGGTACCTGTGAAAGTATTTCCTTGCCCACTATTTTATCCTTGATCAAATTTCAACAAGTGAAAATGTTTTGGGCGGTCGGAGAGCGAACTTAGTCGACAAAGAACCTGACCATAAAGCCTAATATGAAACTACGAATGTTTTTTCTTGAGTTTTGGTCGTAAATATTTAAGTACTTTATCAGATAATATAGATTCTATATAAGTATGTTTATCTGTTGCCTAGTATCCATATTACAAGCTCAAGATCATAATAACAAGTTCAAAAACACCAAACGTTTGGTAATGTTTAGAAAACAAAAATAATGAACAGAAATAATTTAACAGACGAAAACAATCTGGTGGTGCTGAAGAAACAATGCAAAAGCAAACAAATCTTTATTGCAAAAATACTCTTATTATCTTTTACATGTAAATAAACAGTTGTATTCGTGATCAAATTTTTTTATACGACAAGGAAAGCCTGAGGCAAGCGAGCACCACCACCCATGGACACCCGCAACACTAGAGGATTGCAGATGCGTCGCCAGCCTAGAGGGCTAGGATAGAATACCTCTTGTGCCAGTAATTTCACCGGCACATACAGAACGACAGAACAGTATGGGAAAGCTACAACTGCAGCACTGAGTTGAATTTATCCGCAAAGTTAATTGGAAAACTGATGCGCGAAGCATGGAACTTGTTAATATAAGCAAAGTGGAAAAATAGGTTCCGCGGTTTGGTGCGAGCGCACCGCATCGCGCGCCGGTGCTTTAATACAATATTGGAAACAGAACAACCTTTTAGCAACGGTTAAAACGCATCACCCACATTACATACATCAAGCTGTTCATTCATACTCGTTGCAATCATGCTCTTCCGTTTTGGAAACTCTTGACCTGACTTTTTGTCAAAATATCTCCAATTTGCTCACAGAACTTCCATTGGCGTCTACTGTTAAAAAAGGAACTTTACGCTAATACACTTAAATGATGCTGAATGTGATTGAATTGGCATCAAAACAAACAAGGTCATGTTTCATCTCAGGGAGATCTCTGTGTTAAGCGCCTTACACACGACCTCGGACCCGCCGCGCCCGCACACCTCAAACCACTTAAAAAACATGGCACACACATTATTTTCGTGGTTATCCGTCTCTAACTTTGAATATTTATCAAAGCAATTACATTCTGTGCTCACAAGGCTGTTTTGAAGAAATTTCTTTGGAATTCGCACGAAATACTTATTGAAGAGGTCGCTTTGGATGTTGAATAAAAAATGTTAAAAATATAAATCTTTTGTGAGAATACAATTAGTCATACTCAATTACTTCGAGCGTTATTCGGACTGTTTGCTAAATAAAAGAGCGGTCCAGAAACCGGCAGTAATTAGATGAAGGTACAGCGCTACTAAAGGTACCCTCTTGCTGGATTTAATTAAAGGCAGCTTGAAGATCAATATTTGTGAGTATTATGAAGTTCTCCTTCATTCAATTTATTTCCTTCATTTATTATGTGCGTACGAATGGCGAAATCCATGACCTAAATAAAAATAAATTAGGTGTTAGCCAAACGGAGGGATTGCCAATGCGTTTAAAAAATCCCTTTGAGTCCGTAATTTCCCCGACTGTCTTTCTCGCCGCTACGAAATACAGCAATGCAAGTAGGATTAGCTTCACATTTGATGGCTGGCAATACAGTGGCAGTCTCTGGGAACAGGCCCTCAGGTTTATTTTCTGTGCCATCTGTCACTCGCGCGCTGATACGGGAAACAAATGGCTCACTCGGACGCGGCGCCGGATGCGTTCGCGCCGGGAAATAGAAATGACGTATTAGCGCAACATCCGCTGGAAAATTTTGTCTCCGAACGAGCTGTTTATGTACACGACGTAACTCATTTCGTAAATTTTCATTTTCTTCTTCGGTTTTTACGAGAATATTATGAGACACTAGCTATTGTGCTCGGCGTCTCGTGCAACATTTATTTCGCGGGGACTGCGGCGGTTTCCTTGGTAGTAGGTATGTTTAGTGCCTTATAGAGGTAAAAGTGTGCTTCATAAGATTAGGTTCAGTAGTTTGAAAATACATAAAAGTCATGTAGATACATACCGACCTTGACGTAAACAGTAGGTACGTGTTAGCTGCCTAACGCTTCTTAAAAACTATCAATGGACAAGTTTTGCCAAAACAAAGGTTGTAAAGCGAAAACACCTACCTATGCGAAGTGGCGGTAGCATTATATGTATACTACATTATACGTCGTGCTAGAATCCTCGCGGGAGCGTGTCCAGAAGGCAACTGTTTTCGACTTCTGACTGATATCATAATGACAATCACTAAATTAAACCCGCGCTATATAATTTAAGGAACTTTGAGGGCTCGGAACTAAATTCGTCCCCGGGGGGTGATTTATGGTGACTCGAGTCCTGGAGCTCCAAACTTTCGCATGTTTTGCTACAAAATTAAAATAAAACTATACAAATTAAGAGCAGCACAAAATCTCTATTAAACATGATGTAGCCCGAAGTGACCCTGTGTGTCGTAACACAAGCAATAAAACCGTTGTTTTGAAGTAACGAATAAATTTTTTCTCCTTTTCGAGCGCTGAAAATTCAAAAATCACTTTCCCGTTCGCTACGCTTGAGAAGTGACAATCCGAAACGACGTATCTCCTTTGTGAGTACATTTCCAACTGAAACTTTACCGGCAACTACGTAAGGTTGAAATTCTAAATAGCCTTGCTGTAGAATGTTCCGTTTGGCCGCAACCCTTTCCTTTAGGTGTCGCTTCATGTCAACAGCTGCGTGAAGCGTGGCGCCCTACTTTTTGACATCACTCAAATAATTCCAACATTGACATAATAAAGGGATACAATTTTATTATAATTTTTTCAGCAAACACCGTCATACTTTCGAATAATATTGTTAAGAAATACGTATTTTTTCAACAAAGGTAGAAATAATAAAACTGTCAGTCTTCATTTGTTGTCGTAATTGCGAAGTCATTGATTTGCCGGTAGCTGCAAGTGACGTGATTCATGAATGTGTCGACGTCACCGTCAAGCGCTTGGTGATGCAACAAACTTGATGAACTTCTGCTTTTATTAGAAAAATTACGACGCTTTCACACAAAGCAATATTATAAACTAATTAGACGCAGAGAGGGAGTATGTTGATGGATGATGCTGATGATATTGGATTCAAACCAGAAAAGATTAGGACTGAACTAAAAAGATGTCCAAATATTATTAGTGATCGGTTGTGTGTTAGTGTGTCGAGGCGGCCGGCGACGGCGACGCGGCCGGTCCCGGCGGAGCCCGCCGTAAACATTTCCTCATTATTATACTGGCGGGGTACCGAATTTAGTATCTAATTTGTTTTTTCTTCGTATTTTTATTGCGCTAGACTCAGAAATAATATTCTTTGGGCGCGCTGTAATAAAATTTTCATTACATTTTAGGCAGTGACTTCATAACGCCTGGCGTTGTGTTCTCGCGCCGATAGATACGAGTCATTCCACATTTTATTATCATACTTTATATTGTTATACCAAATTTATATTTCTCAGATAAGTAAAATGAAGAAGGCCACCTTTTTTATTTATGCAGCGCAGCACACAAAGGCGGCATTTGTAACTCTATTGTTGCTGGAGGTGTCTCTGTTGTTAATGCCGTGAGATTTGACAATGACATTATGCACACAGTTATTAAAAGAGTAAATTAGTGTTAAAAAAACTAAATTGGAACTTCAATAACCTTTTCTGACCGAAATACAATAGTGTGTTCATTATTAACGTAGGTAACTAAATAAGTCACTAAGTAATTATTCAAAACATCAGATTATAAGTATCACAATTTGAATCATATTGCGTGCAATTTTCAACACTATTTACTAGGTATTAGGTATACGCCGATGATGCAAAAATATACAAAATGGTCACTAATTCTGACGATTGCCTTGAGTTACAAGCTGATATAAATTCACTTTTTGATTATTGTAATGCCAATCAGCTATTCCTAAACCCTGATAAATGTTTCGTTATAACATACTCACGAAAAAAGAATCTCATATTCCATGATTATACTTTAAACTGTACAAAAATAAATAGGGTTGACAAAGTTCGGGACCTGGGAGTGGTTATAAATGATAAATTGATTTTTAACACCCACATTGATAGTATTGTCCAAAGGGCTTACAAACAACTTGGTTTCATCCTACGAGTTTGTAAACCCTTTCGACAAGAGATTACCTATAAAATTTTATACTTCAGTCTAGTTCGATCAATTTTGGACTTTGACTGTATAATCTGGAGTCCTTTCTATAAATGTCACATTAATAGAATATATAGAAAGGAAGTTCTTAAATTGCACTAGACTACAGAATGGGCAGGGGTTATACCTCAAAGCTTTAAATCGCCATAATTTATTGTCTTTAGAAAAGCGACGCACTCAATTTGATATTGTGTTCCTCTTTAAAATAATTCATTGCCATGTTGACTCCCCCTCACTACTTGGTAATATTTAATTCAAAGTTCCTCGACGCAATGCACGACATCAAAAATTATTTTCAGTTCCTTTCTCACGCACTAAGTACTATTCTAACTCTTATTTCAGCCGTTGTCTAAAGTATTTTAACTAAATTTATGTCACATTGATATTATTGCTCATAGAAACTGTCTTAGTTTTAAGAACCGTGTTATTTGTCACTTAAATGTGTAGAAATCGCATGCACTTCTTGTCAATTTTCCATTTTTAGTATAACCTTATTATAGGTTAACTTATTTTCTTTAAGCATAGATTAGGTAGGTATTGCACCTGTTTTTACTTCAAATGCAATGCCATCTACTGCATCTACCGTTCCTATTTAACGATGTTCACTTTATTATTGTTATGGCACTCCAGGTCTACACTTTATTATGTCTTAATAATATGTTCAACTATGTGACTGTTTGTTGCCAAAATAAATAAAAAAAATAAAAAAATAAAATTACTATTCATATCCATTAGCTATTAATTTTAGTCAACTTTACTGATCTTTTTGTTACTTAAGTTTCGAACTAAGGACGCTGTGTTTTAAGTACAGTAAGTAAGTATGATAAATAGATATTTCTATGAATAGATAGGTATCAATTATACTTGTATGTGTTTTGCTCCTTGCCTAATAAAAGCTTAAGAGACTAATAGTGTTCGCGAGTGGCCGAGACTGAGAGGCATTTTTTTTAATGTGAATAGGAAGGCAAACGAGCAAGTGGGTCACCTGATGGTAAGCAATCACCACTGCCCATAGACACCCGCAACCCCGGAGGGATTGCAGATGCGTTGCCAACCAAGAGGACTTAGATGAAATGCGTCTTCTGCCCGTAATTTCCCCGGCTGTCTTACTCTCCACACCGGAACACAGCAGTGCAAGCACTGCTGCTTAGCGGCAGGATTAGCGAGTAAGATGGTGGTAGCGATCCGGACGGACCTTGCACAAGGCCCTACCACCCGCAAATCACAGCAATCACAGCAAAGCAGCAATTTGCCGGTCATTAGGCCACCGCCACCACTACTGGCAAAGCCGCGGCTCGCCCCGCGACTTTCCGTCTTCAATTATGCTAATACGATTCAAATTTAAGTTCTTTAGGCCAATTCGAAAGTTATTTATAATATACTTTTTTTAAGCAAACAGAGTATGAATCTTCACCACGTGAGTTGGTGAAACACATTATGCAA
This sequence comes from Pandemis heparana, assembly GCA_963854515.1. Taxonomy (NCBI): domain Eukaryota; kingdom Metazoa; phylum Arthropoda; class Insecta; order Lepidoptera; family Tortricidae; genus Pandemis; species Pandemis heparana. The sequence continues at coordinate 82,978 of OY978009.1, read as the reverse complement.
GATTAAAAAAAACTGTATTTTATTGACTCTAATTGTCTAGTTTTCATCGTGTTGAACTGAAAACCACTCCATATGTCTCCGGTGACTGCGGTGAAGTGTTTTGTAGTCAAGCTGTACTGCTTTCTGGAGTTCAATAAAGAATATTTTGTACTATATCGTAATTATGTGGTGTCGAACGGTATTTACACTTTGCAGAAAACGATTATCTAAGAGTACAAGGCAAGGTTTTATTATGTATTACTAAACACAATTATTTTTCCAAACAAAAGTGATCTAATTACTTATTAGTAATAATTATAATTAAGAATGAAGCTAAATAGGTTTAATACAAACTAAGATATAAATAGAGAAAAGATCAAAATCGTGCTCTGAAAATTACGAGGGCGGGAAGATAGCCAAAAGACTGAGCCGACCTTCTTACTTAAATATTCTCTTAAACAATGAAGTCTGTTAAAAAAGTTGCTCTAAAACTTCTTAATAACCTTTAGAACCCATAGAATGTTGAGAAAATTTTCGCTATCACGATTTTCACGATTACAATTATTTTGACGCAACGTCCGGGTCACAATACTTGTTTACATACTAAATGTAGCCCATTACACGGAATATTACAACGGATCGATTTATACCCCATCCAAAATCGGACTTTTGACAGTTTTGTCAATCTAAACCTTTATTCATCAGAATCCTTTCAGCTATCCCGCGCAGCTTTGTAGACTGGACTGATGAACTGACGCCTCGGCCATGCACTTCATTGTCCGGTATAAGCTGCATTTAGTCGCGCAAATTGGCTCTTTGACATCCTTCCCAAAAATACGAGTAGGGATGAAATGGAACTGCAGTCTGCATCACAGCGTCTGGCCGTTTTATCGAATAGCCAAAAGAACTGCGTTTTAAATACGAGTCGTGCGAGCAAATTGCGGGTGTCATGGAGCAGGAGGGCGAGTTTTGAAATCTCATTTCGTCTGTAGCGACCGAGATAACCTAGTAGTGTGACCTAAGGCCTCTGAAGCAAAGGGACGTGGATTCGAACCGGGCGCGCACGTCTAAGTTTTTCTAAATTTATATGCGATTACCTTTCGGTGAAGGAAAACATGGTGAGGCTATTACAACAGCTAAGCAATTCAATGGTGTAGGCTCGCGTGGGAACTAAAGCCCTCTCATTATGAAAGGCCTGTGCCCAGCAGTCAGTGAGACATAGGCTGAAAATCAATAATGATAATTCAAATTCAAAACTTTAAAGAAAGACCATCATTGCCAAGAAGAATGCGCCGCAAGAAACTTGGCAAAAGTCATTTTTTCAAAATAAAATACATTTACAATATAAGGTTAGCAGATAATAATCTGTAAAGCTAGTCGAAAGTGGTAAAAATTATGTTGAACTTAAAATAAGGGTAGAGTAAGTAGTATAGAAATTTACAGCTGTAAAGCATTGTGTCGACCAGTTACAATTTACAGCTGTAAAGCATTGTGTCGACCAGTTACAATTTACAGCTGTAAAGCATTGTGTCGACCAGTTACAATTTACAGCTGTAAAGCATTGTGTCGACCAGTTACAATTTACAGCTGTAAAGCATTGTGTCGACCAGTTACAATTCTTTACTCAAGCTGTATGTTTGCAATGCACAGATTCTTATCCCTTTCAAGTGGCATTTTCACATACGCGATCTCAAAAATCTGTTGTTGGAGAATCCCAAATTCATTGGCTGCTATGACCGGGGCCTGCGTGGGCTTCGCTGCCAAACTATATTATGCTCACAACATCTGTTCATAACACCCGAAACATTTCACCACTCTCTGATGTTCCTGGCATCATGTCCAACAGATGGCATCACAGATGCTTATTAGATATGATTATGAGGAATTTATAAAACAGTGGTGAAACAAGCCTTTGTTGCCTGCTTCTCTGTCACATACACTTATTCAATTACCTAAAAGAACATTTTAATGTTCTTGAAATTGTATTCTGGGATGAAGTTCCTTTTTTAAACCCAACGACCAAGTATTGACATAGGATGTGAGCTACGGTGTATTTCTTTCACATATGGCACGGCTTTTATGTATAACTAGCTGTTGCCAGCGACTTCGTCTGCAAAGAATTCGTTTATCGCTATCCCGCGGGAACTACGCAATTTTCCGGTATAAAAAGTAGCCTAAGTGCTATTCCAGACTTTTCTCTATGTGCCGAATTTCATCCAGATCCGTTGGGCCGTTCTGGAGTGATTGAGTAACAAACAAACATCCATCCATCCATCCATCCATCCATCCATCCATCCATCCATCCATCTTTCCATCCATCCATACTTTCGCATTTATAATATTAGTTAGATTCTGTCCCTGAATAAAATACAAATGAGCTCTCAGTTTAATTTCTACGATTTCTGTATACAATTGTTTGAATCCAATTGTTTGAAATCAAAGTCCAATTCTTTATATCATTTTGCCTTATGCTTTTGATAAAATAGATTTGATTAAATAAAGACTGCATCATAATTATTATGTTGATATCAGGCGCCTAACACAGCGTGAACTTAACAAAGACAGGCGAACAAGCCCTATTCTTCTTGAGAAAATGAATGATCACGTTATATTTCTTCTCAATTTCCAACGAAAATAAGTCTGATTGGTGAGGACAAGTATACCGTTGTATGATTTGACGCCAGCGACTGGATAAAGACAACATAATTCTGAATCAGTACTGATAGTAGTTTAGTGATCGCGCTGCGCGGGCGGTTGCGTCGGGGAGAGTTGTTTTATCGCGGCCGTTCTGTAAAAAAGGTTGTCGCCAACAGTCGTTGTGAAATTTAAATTTAAATGAAGCTCATACATAATTATAAGGCAAATCTGTCGATTTTCCAGCGAAATGAAGTAATTTGAGAGCTTTTCAGGTGGGATTCGGTTGCAAATCTTTCTGAATTTATTGCTTCGGAAAAAAGGAGGTTAAAAAAAGCAATTACTTCCGTTTGTCTGTTTTCGGCACCTCGGGACAGATTTACCGCCTCTTGTTGGGATTGCTACACCTATAGCTACCTACAGCTTACATTTAAACCTAATCTCATTGATTGAATCGAATAGTTGACAATTATTAAAACACTAGCTGTTGCCAGCGACTTCGTCTGCAAAAAATTTGTTTATCGCTATCCCGCGGGAACTACGCAATTTTCCGGGATAAAATGTACCCTATGTGCTATTCCAGACTTTTCTCTATCTACGTGCCAAATTTCATCCAGATACATTGGGCCGTTCTGGCGTGATTGAGTAACAAACAAAACAAACAAACATCCATCCATCCATCCATCCATCCATCCATCCATCCATCCATCCATCCATCCATCCATTCATCCATCCATCCATACTTTCGCATTTATAATATTAGTTAGATTACATTATGTACAGGGGCCTTACCATGACGTCCTAATTCCGACTCAGTTCAAGTTTTAGATGTCACTTTTAGTAATAAATCTGACAGCGAGCGAACCTAAACTGAAATGCATTAAGATGTCATGGTAAGGCCCCAGAAGATGCATTGCTTCAAATTCAATATTTACCTGACGCTACTGTGTAGGTTTTGTTCAGTATTTTCCTAAATATCACTAGGTATCGAGAAATAGATTCCGCCAGAGACTAAAAATATATTAGCGTTAATATAGTGGCTGAATGATGTGCTTCATCGCGAGGATATTCAAGTACATTTAGTTTTAAACATAAAACTGCCGCATCATAAAATGTGCTAAGCATTCATAAAATAGGTACCAAATTGGAATTAAAATCACCTCGGCTGAGAGTTCGGGAGTTTTTGTTATTCTGAGTTATAGAGATAAAACTTAGCTTATTATTGTTACATACATCTAACTAATCTAACTGCGAAAGTAGTATCTAATGCGAAAGTATGGATGGATGGATGGATGGATGTTTGTTTGTTACTCAATCACGCCAGAACGGCCCAAAGGATCTGAATGAAATTCGGCACACAGATAGAGAAAAGTCTGGAATAGCACATAAGCTACTTTTTATCCCGGAAAATTGCGTAGTTCCCGCGGGATAGCGATAAACGAATTCTTTGCAGACGAAGTCGCTGGCAACAGCTAGTACAATACAAATCACGTCTATACCCTTACAGCCTAGGGAACAAGATCTAAAGGCCACGTTTAGCATAATTGTGGGCGTATAGGTGGAAAGGTGAATCAAAATAATGATGGGCCGCTAGCCGCGTCGACTACAACATGATTCCTATGATCTCCGCCCACTCCCTCGACGGGCTTTCACCATCTCCGCGGAAAGAGAAGCAACTGGTATATTCTATGTTTTTTCTCTGCTCCCAGACCAGTATAATACCAGCATCTTCTAAGAAAACGTTATTAATTTCCGTCAAACTTTTTTTTTCAATATCCCCTTTTCAATACTTAAGTAATACCAAATTACTTAAAACTACATAATAGTAACTTTAAACGAACACGTAATAAATACTTTTGAAAATTCTACCAACTTACCACACAGTAAAATCACACACTTCCACAAAACACAGTTTATATTCGCACAAACTTCGAGCCGTGAACTTTGTAGACGGTCTACGTGGCGCTACGGGCTACGACACGCGTAGCGCGCTACGCAGCTCGACGGCGACTGAGTGGCAGCGGCAGCCGGTGCCACACTCAGCTACACTCCACGCTAGCTCGCGGCGCTCAGGACGGCTAGGTGCTCTCACATCAAACTAGCACCTTCACACTATACCTACTACCCCATCTATGCAAGTCTATGATGCGAATTGTAACTCAGTTGCGCATGTTTACATGGGTAGCGGTGATAGTGATAGCTTACCATCAGGTGATCCCATTGCTAGTTTATCTCCCTATCTGCACAAATAGTAGATTGTTCAACAAGGGAGGAAAAGAACCAATATCACACGAGGTAACTTGGCACCCGAGCATGCGAGGGTGCCAATATTTCGAGTGTGATATTGGTGTTTTTCCCGAGTTAAACACTCTATTTTTCATTTCAACTACAAGGAAAGTAAAAAAATATACATAAGTAAGTATATGAGAAAAAATGTATTAAATAAAAAATTAACTAAAATTAATTCAGACATTTGTACCGTTCATAAAGGAAAACGTCACGTTTTTCCAGGAATATTTACTCATTTTTTATTTATATTTTTATGTAAAGTTTTACCAAATGAAGAATGCTTTCGCGCCATATTCGAGCTCGGTTTTTCTAAACTAGTTGCATTGGCAGCAAATCAAGTTTTTTTTAAAACAGGTCAATGTGGTTATTGTCAATTATTTCAATATTTACCCATAAACAACATTTAAAATGTTTTATATAATGATTAGAGAAAAACTGTAGATAAAGTAGGTATTTTAGTCAGTTGAATTGAACCACGAGTTAAGCGGAATAAAGATGGCTGTGTGGACATATATACCATTGTCATTTACAATGTATTTTTTTCTTTTTTTTTTTTCTAAAACAGCATTAAATCTACATAATGTCTGTATAAAAATAAAGTAATGTAAATAAATCAATAAACATAATATTTGACTAAATAGCGTTATAAAATTTATAACCATTATTATTTATTTATTTATTTATTGCATTATAATCATGTCGTACATTAAGGTCTTACAAAATATAAATACATTATTAATTCCAGACACGAACCCTGCTAGGGCACAGCAATTTTTTATGTCTAACTTAAATAACTATGATATACAAGAGATAAAATAAATAATTAATACCACAATTTTTAAATACAATGTCAAAAAGAACAATAAAAATAAATAATTAATACCACAATTTTTAAATACAATGTCAAAAAGAACAATAAAAATAAATAATTAATACCACAATTTTTAAATACAATGTCGAAAAGAACAATATACAAATTAATTACACATTTTAAATTTTATAGTGACATGTCATTCAAGAATTCGTCTATTGAGTAATAACACTTATATTTGTAGGTAGTCTAACAATTTATGTATGTGTTGTCTATTTTAGATTCTCATCAGAGTACAGCACGCCGAAGGTACCGAACAACGGCTGATTAAAAACAAGCAGTGTCTTTTTCAACCTCGACATTGCAACCGCGACAGTATCGATGGAGCTATAACTATAAAAATTGAATTGAAATTGAATTGAATTGAGTAATAACACTTTTCAATTAGTAATTGTTTTAACTTCTGTTTAAATATGTCATCTTTCACTTCCTCTTTTATATGCTCTGGTATTTGGTTTGCTATTCTTATACATCGGTAATATGGTCCATTTTTGTACATAGCTAATTTTGACACAGGTAATTCTAACTTATTCTCATGTTGTCGTCTTTGCGATTTAACCACCCTTTTCGTAAATAAGTGTGAATTTTTCCTGACAAATAGTGCTACTTCTATTATGTATATTGAGGGTAGCGTGAGAATTTTAAGTCTTGTAAAATGTGGGCGGCAGCTATTTGGAACTGTTGTATTTGTTAGAATGCGGATACATTTCTTCTGCATTACAAAAAGCTGGTGAGCATCTGTACTTGCCCCCCAAAGTATCACACCATACTGTAGCCACGCGTGTGCATGCCCACTTAATTAAGAAAAAAACATGGATATGCCGTATTGCTTGGCTGAATGCGTATGTGTTTCATTGACTGCAAATGCCTTTATTTTTTTTAATTCATATCTACCCTTGGGAAGAAAATAATAGTTATCTCCCGTATGTCAGATATGATTTGCCTCACTTTCCGAGTATGAGAGATGAAAATACTTAACCTGGATAAAAATAAACAAAGATTGTCACACTGACTTGTGAGTGAATAACCTGATACCTAACCTAAAAATACCAGTAACCAGTTTTACTTTTGTTTATGCAAATAAAATGATCTTATCCTATCTTATCTTAATGCCATTTTAGATACAAGCTTCTTGCTGACTGTACTTTGTGTTGACTGTTCTTGTATTGTCACCCGTCCTACATAATGTGAACCAAATTTCAAGTCAATCGGACCAACCGTTGAAGAGTTCCCTCCTGCAGAGACGGTCCTGGCTGGACCATGAGAATTCTACTACCAGATTATTGTACTGTCACCTGACTTACACAAACACGCAAAATTTCAGCTCAATCGGATGATGATATCTGCTTTAAAATTGAGTGGCAAGATTCCACCCGGACAAACATACATTACATACATACATACGTGGCAAGGTAATATAAAGCTTGTAATAAAAAATAGTCCTTAATGTCATGCAAATGACCGTGAAATGGTAGATAAAAGACTTTCTTTATCGACTGTACGTTAATAAATGAAGAGAATCTCTTTCTTCTTATTCCCGTGGACTCCAAGTAGCTGCCAAGCACCAGCATTGCAGCAGATGTTCCTCACTCTGCTCTCTCTGGTAGGAGGGTGTGCTGATCCGTCAACTGGGAAGGAACACTCGATATCCTCAATCGCGAATAGATATGTATTTTGTTATTTCTATTTGAATTTAAACTCATTTATTGGTCTCTTGTTTATACAATATGCTGTTAGCTTGTGGTGGGATGTGTGAGCATTTTACCTCCAGCCGGGAGTCGAACCTTGGAGAACTAACTCAGGCAAAAGGTAGTCAAAGGTAAGGCAAACAACACTTTTGAGATAGCATCCATATTCGGGGGGGTAAATGTCTGTTTATTTAGTCGATTGACAACTATTATGTGCGTCGTGGCCGAGAAGCATTCGTTAACTTCAACATTATTCATCTTACTAACGGATGTAAACCAAAACACTTCCTAATCAAAAGAACTTTTCGCCAAAACCCGAAACGCCATCCCCAGTCCTCTAAATAACAAGCCTTTGGCCAAATCGAACGGAATTTCGCAGGAAAAGAGGAAAGTTGTGAAACCCTTGGAAATTAAATTATAGGGATGTTGTTTTCGTAGGTGAGGCCTGAGTGGCGTGAGTGGCGTGAGTGGCCCTTCCCACGAGTGGGCCGCGCTGAGGGACCTTGAACGGAGCTTCTTTGAGACCGAGATAAAGGTTTACGATCATCCTGCTCCCCGCACCCGCGCCCGTGCCCGCCGTGGCCTGCCCTTGGAAACAGAACAGATACATTCATTATTACCATGGAATCCTTTAATATATCAACTAGCTTTTGGAGTTGGTATTTTGGGTAGCTTATTTTTAGTGGCAGACATTCAAATAGAACCCTTAGTTAGGGTCTCGCATCTTCGTAGTAAAACCCCCATGTATAATTTTTTCATGCAATTCATTTTATTATACAACACGCATCGATGAAATAACTCTGACAATCAGTCTGGAATATGAAATTTCAGTAAACTGGATTTGTTTTATCAAACACTTTTCATTTCGGTGCTTTTAAACTTATTCATTGATAAAAACAATAAACAATGTTCTATTGCCTGTTTCCTTCTTGTTATTTGTATACTCGAGGGCACTGATTCATGGTTCGATAAACCTCACAAACTCTTTAAGGAAAACAATTTCCCGAAGCTTCCTTTCCTCCATCACAATGGTCCCGCGTACTCAGAGTCAACAGCCTTTTAGACCGCGAAGTGTTTTCCGAGGCTGTCGCCGTCCATTTGTTGACCTCCGCCGCGCGGGACACTCGGGACACTCGACGCTTGGGACACAACAACTCCCGCCGCCCAGGCGCTGTCCAGTCGCCATCAGATATATCGTAGCGGGCGAGGTCCTCAAATACTTCGGAGCAGCCTTAAATTTCAATAAATTAATTACAACTGTAAGGTTAATAACATCAGAACACGCAATTAGTCATAAATATAATAGCAGCGACTTTTCAATAAAATCGGGACGTCACAGATCGTCAAAGATATCGATGCAGACAGGCTGACCATAAAGATCGGAACATTTTTGGAAAATATACCTTAACTTTGTGACAAACAGTTTAAATTACGTTGTGTTTATAATAAAACTAGTTTTATAAAATAGAACTATACATGTTTTGACTTATAACAGCAGAAGAAGAAAAATTTTATTCTTAAAAAAAGTATAATAGCAATTTAGTGGCCAGTAACAATTTACACTTTATACAACAAAAAGGTTATATGTTACTAACACAGTGAATTATGCATGCAGACGCGTACACTATATAGGTGACATATCTTTCATTTTGGCATGACGTTTGAGCCTTATTTGTATTTTGTTTGGAATTCGAATCTATCATCATATACGTAAGGTTTATTTTCCACATATGTTCCGATATTTAAGATCAGCCTGACTGTGTCGATACCCTTGACGGTATGTGCTTCCTGATATTTTTAGCTCATTGAACGTCCCGAATTTATTGAAAAGTCGCTGCTCTTATATTTATGACGGATTGCGTGTTCCGATGTTATTAACCATATTTAGTGTAACGAATTTATTGAAATTTAATGCTGCTCCGAAATATTTGAGGACCTCGCCCGCTACGATATATCTGATGGCGACTGTCCACAATAACGACGCGGGATAAACCCAGGCATCGACAGCGGCTGAGCGGCGAGCCGTCCGCCCGCCGCCTCGCCATTACTCGCGACGACGGACATTCAATATAAAGTTGAGCTTGCAAAGCATTCGAATAAGTTAATTCCAGTAAAACATGCAAGAACTTTTTTATTGACATTATTTTCGAAGTCGTCCAAACTGCATATTTGTACAAAATTTTAAGTCAATTCAACTACAGGATGTGGGTGAAAATCAACTGTAAGATAACATAATTACACCAACTAACAAACAGATATAGCAAGTTAACCAAAGGCTTTTAGAAACAAGATCTCAAGACTCTCAGAAAAATATTACGTCAATTAATCCTACTATTTATTTCTAAGTGGAATGCCTAATAAACCCACTAAAGTAAACGTCTTGAAGTACGGTGGAAAATTTAAATTAAAATGACCTCTGTTTTTTTTTCAAGACATAGTTAAGACTAAAATATTTTCGTACATGGCCCAGTCCAGACTGCATCGTTTAACTCATAAGTGGTGGCCTGGTGGGTAAGGAGCCAGCATATTACGCTGTTTCTGATCCGTCGCTCATCGCATTTGCATCTCTTTCACACCGCCCATGTTAATACAACCAGCATCAGATAGCGGCAAACTGACGTTTTAACGACGTTTAACGTTCAGCGCCTTTACAAAGTGCAAGCGGGATGAAATGGCAGCCTTTTCCTCATCAATAACGCCTACACGAGAATATTTTATTTTGAGCTCCGGCCTCGACCCACCTTTTCCATGTATCACGGCAGTAACCGTTAAAGATTCCACTTGAACCATGAACCTTTTTAATTATACCTATGTTTCCCTTTCTGGAGTGACCACAGACCACAGACCGCATTACGCGTACGATAAGGAATGCCATTATTATGGCTAATATGTAACCAAGTATAATACGACTAGTTATAATAATGTAATTCACGATATTGGAACCTATTTAAGGCATATCTCAGAACGCCTGGAAGCGTATCAGGCGAGGTAATGAGATTGAATTCAGTGCAGCGACCGACACTCGGCGAGGTTGATAGCCTCTAGAGGCCAGTAATTTGTAATACGCGCCGCAGTGTCTCCATTGTAGGCTGTCGCTATACGACGCCGTGTGCTGTACATTATGACGGCCGGACCGCAACCAACAGTAAAGCTGGCAACAGTACGTCACTTGCAGTATCGAGTGTAACAGTTACTGCCGAGTTACAGAGTTGACGACCGGATAGCCCAGTGGTTACAGAACCTGACTATGAAGCTTGAGGTCCCGGGTTCGACAACCGGTCGGGGCAGATATTTGTATGAAAATACGCACGTTTGTTCTCGAGTCTTGGATGTTTAATATGTATTTATCTGTATAAGTATGTTTATCCGTTGTCTAGTACCCATGGATAACAAGCTTAGTTTGGGACTAGGTCAATTGTCTCAAGATATTTTTGTTATTATTATTATTATTATTTGCTCCCGTACCTACACAAAATGTAGGTTTAAGTTAAACTCCAAAGTCAATGGTTTTTATTTCATTAAAAGTTAATTAGGTACCATAGAATAAATAGGACGCGTGTCTATGCTGTTGGTTTTAGAAATGCGCGTGATTATTGTAATTTATTGCTAATATTAATTTAAATTGTTTCCTTTACTCACAAAAGTAGAGCGCCAGGTAAGCTAAATGACGGTGCGGTGTCCCGTACATCGAGAATGGAATGCTTAGCGCTACTCATTGGAAATAATCGCGTGTGAAGCGCGCGTGGCGTGCATAATTAATTGCATCCATGTAAGAGTCTCGAGTCTCGATACACCCTCTGCCGTGCAATAATACCTATGCCTCGTGTCATTGGTAGTTTGTGCACCACTTGCCGCACTCACAGAACTAATCACTACGTAGTATGAAACAAAGTCGCTTTCCGATGTCTGTCCTGTGTATGCTTACATCATTAAAACTACGCAATCGATTTTGATGCGGTTTTTTTAATAGATAAAATGATTCAAGAGGAAGGTTTATATTCACAAATACATGCATAATAATAGTAGTAGAGAAACACTGGTTGCACCCGTGCAAAGCCGGGGCGGGTCGCTAGTACTTGATAAGAGGAATAGAAATGTCCCGTAAGCTAAAAAAAACGAGTCACTTTATGTGTCTAAAAACATAATAATCTAAATTTCTGTTAGCTTTGCTGTTGCTCCGGTAGCATCTTTTTCACTAGTTTTCTGGTGAAATCACACGTAAACAAGGTCATAAAAAATGTGCACATTTGCGTTCTGTTGTATCACATCTAGCCATCGAATAGCCTTATACTAGCTTAAGCAACTTTTGTACGACTCTATTTTTAATAGCTTCAGGTTTGTTCGGATAAGTTTCGCCACAGTACCTACCATTAACATGAACCGTTACGAAGAATACAATTAAGCTCCACCGAAGAGCGTCCAGTTCACTGACAGCTATTTCCTGAGCATGGCCGTGATGATGGATGGAGCGCTGTCGTGCTTCTACTGCGGACTGGACGCGGCTCATTCCACAGAACTAATTACCGTAAACGCTACATTACGCTGACATAATACCGTATTAACGTCACTATAATGTAAAAACATGCTTCCCGCAAACCTAATTTCGGCTGATATGAAGAAGTCAGCCGATGTCATTACGAGGAATTAAGCGGCGAGTTATTAAACGTGACGGCGGATAAAGTGGCCTCGTAGATTGTTGCTACATCGGCTCGGCCATACTCATACCAGGTTTTGCTAATATTAATGGACTTTCCTGCCGACTGATCTTTTTTTTCAGTACCTACTTATTTGCTATGTCATTTAATTATTTTATGTGAAAAATGCGTCTAGTGCCCCATGTTCGAGGCAACAGGGGGTATGTAGGGCTCTCTCAGGGTGGGCATTCCCACTAAAAACTACACGCGTTCCTGACTAAATAGTCATAGTAGCACGTCACGGAAGTATGAATCATCCAATCTATCTTAACCAAACCCTACCAAACAAGTTAATCTGGCCTCTAGAAGTGGGTGAAATTAGACTTGTAAGAATTCGCTCTAACAAACAAACAAATACTTTGCAAAGCTTTGTAAAAATATTTTTAAATAACTCAATTAAATTTAACTGCATTTGGGTTTGTAAGTTTTCTGTATTCTCGTTAGTACTTAGTCTTGTTGGTGTTATGTGCGTAGTGTAGGGTGCTATTTGCGGTGTGTGGGAGTTGTTTACGGTGTGTAAGTGCTGCACGCGGTGTGTAAGTCCCTGTGCGGTGAGTAGGCGTCACGTGCTGCGTGCAGAGCGTTGTGTGCGGTGTGTAAGTACCGTATGCGGTGTGTAAGTATCGTGTGGTGTGTGTAGGCGTCACGTGCTGCGTGCAGAGCGTTGTGTGCGGTGTGTAAGTACCGTTTGCGGTGTGTAAGTATCGTGTGGTGTGTGTAGGTGTCGTGTGCGGTGTGTAAGTATAATGTGCGGTGTGTAGGCCGCCATTAGCGCGCCGTCTCGCCCGGAAGCCGCGCACCAACAAGATAACAATGTTCTCTAACTTATGAATGTAGATGCCGACCGCCGATACCACGGAAGTGTATCGATTTATAATTAGCTGGTCCAAGTTATTGTGTTATATAAACAATGTTCTTACTCCGTTCACTTCATATTTTCTCGTCGTCGTATTTAAATGACTACCTAATTACTATAGAATACGACAAGTATTCGTTGATACTAAGAAAGTTTCACAGGGATACTGCATTTAGCTCTACTAGACGTGTTAACTATTAGTTTGACTTTAAAGATAAAAACCTTTTACTTTTTTGGGCAAATAAAATATTTTAAATAATAAACCGTGAAAAAAATGCACTCTTGCCGTATAAGTTGTTATCCATTGGACGTTATTTTACTCAAAAATGTTAATCACAAAGTACATGAATGCTTTTTTTAACCGACTTCATTAATTATCATGGGAACACTAATTAGAAATTATTTATTTATCTGTTAATTTAATGTGTTTATTTATGTGTTGTTTTGTGATTGTCGTCAATAAACTTTTTTCTTTCTTTCTTTCAAAAATAAAAAATAACTATCCATATAAAATTGTATGAAAAGTATTCGATTATTTCTGCTCGTCAGTGCGGAGTCAAGGAATTTATTTCCTGACCATTTTAGAACATCTTCACATAAAACATCATAGCGACATCGCACTACTTAACAAGGAAAACCCGTTCCGACGCGCTTACTATAAAAAGGTTCCACGGTGGGTCAGGAATTAAATTCCTTGAGTGTATGTTCCCATCGAAATTTGTGGCTGAAAGTTTCGTCAACACACATCTTCAGTCACATGGTATTGGCAGCTGTCGCCCGCACCGTGTTTGGGCTCTACAGTCATCAGTTTTATTTGTTTAGGAGAAATAACGAGTTACACAACTGTACAAGCAACAAATCGTACAATCGTAGCAATTTACATGCAGTATTATATTAATCCAATTTAATTAAATAATCGGCGTCATTTATTTAAAGAACATCCCACCATCAATGTAAACATGTACACAAGGAAACAAAAAAGAATCGCCCACTAATGATTTCCGACGGATTTTGCTTATTTCAGGACGCAATGAGAAGGAAATTTATGTGATAAAAATAGAGGAAGCGAGCGACGCTTGTATCAAAGAAGTACTTATTCTGGCGAATTCGAGTCGACTTTCAACTCGATTAATCTCAAAAAGTCTCGTGTACAAAGCGAGGGGACTTCAAGCATCCGGGCTTTACGCCTACACACGACGTACACGTACAATTATATAGACATTTACTCACAAATTACCTACAGTAATTTATTTACCTATGAAATTTAAACAATTTGCAATACACTAAAGGCGAGGGCGACAAATATTATGCGACTTGAGGCTCAAACCGTGAGCTTTTTGGTGAAGTAAAACAATCCAAGTAAACCTGCGTACACCTGCGGAGTAATTCAATGGTGTGATGGTCCGGGAGCTGCCAGCACCACCAGCATACTTCTTGTTTAATAAGAAGTAAGAAGCCTGAGCTCTCCCGGTCAGCCTATCAGCCTCGTGCCACGACCTCGTCACACAGTAAAACCCAACCGCAGCGACGGGCGGCGGCGACTCCGGAATACGGTAACGACTCTAATCGATTTATTTCAAAACCGCGTCGCTCCAATTTTGCTCTCTTTAATATTTGAGGAGCTTCCGGATTCACTCTCAAACGCTTTTTATTCGAAACTCCATTGAGTGCCGGAGAGGAGAGATCCTTGATATGAGGAAGTTTGTTGCGCAAAGCTCCCACTTTGCGCATACTCTGAGTAAGCTCGCTAAAGCTCCGGCGCGTAAAATGCATGTGTTACAGAATATAAAAAGGAAATAAGTTAGCCTTTTTACGTTAGGTGTCATTATCCCGGCGAAAATAAACGTTTTTTAGTGCTGACGCAAAAAGAGGGTTGCTCAGCTTTGAAAGCTTTCCTGTGCTGTTTATGTTGTCGGCTTGTAACATAGGTGGGGGCTGCAGCGCCACACATTACTGAGCATTATTATAGGAAAGTACCTACTAATACACTGACGAACAAAAATAACGAGGTACTTTTCATACAATCTTTAGTCTGCTCGTCTATACATACATATAAATGTATTTACCTATAAAAAAATACTGTTACTATAAATTGACCATCGACTTGGATTTCTACATATTTATGCTGACAACGAACAATTCGGTGGCTGTTCGTAAAATTAAACACGTTCATTGGGTGTCTCTTAAATGAAACGGGGACTCTGAATAAAATAAAACTCGATAGCACAATACATACTTACCCAGTTCTATTGGATTGTCGCTGATTGCCGCGTCTCAATTATTTCGGGGCTCACTGCTGAGGAATATCAAAAAGACTGCTTGTATGGGAAAAATTATGCATAATGGAGGTGATGTCATTATAATTATGTCTAGGAAGGGAAAAATGATGCATTTCGGAGCTGGATGTCACTCATTTTCATGACTTAACTTCACTATATGACGGAGGTAGCAAAGTAAACATCAATATTTTTTATTTATTTATTTTATTTTATAAACCTATAAAAAGAAGTAAAAGTAAAGTAAAAGTAAAGTTTAAAGTAGTCTCTGCCTACCCCTATGGGAAAAAGGTGTGACTGTATGTATGTATAAAACTATTAAAAATTTTTTTTTTGAAATGTTACAGAAATGAGGATCGCGCGGCAATCACCGCGCGGCGCGGCGCCATCGCACTGTGATTAACTTCTATGCAAGCCTCGCCCACCAAATATCTATTAAGATAATCTCGCCTAAATGAATTGGTATTGTATCCGCGACGCCCAAGGTCGGACTAATCCTAACGACAGTTCGTTAAGTTGGTACACTTGTCGCGCAGTTTGATTTACGCTGGTAGGTTGGCACCGCCGGGCGGTAGCCGCCGTTTATCTCGTTTGCTAAAAGTATTTAATTTAGTGCTCTGCCCGACCGAATAACAATGAGTATGGATTTCAAGTTGGTAATTTATCGAGAATACGTAACTAATGGCCTTTGTTACACTCAGACAGTTCATAAATCAACGGCTTTGGGAACGAAATGACAGCAAACACTGTACTGTTGTACCTAGTACGATTTAACGTATTCAATATCAACACGTTTGCTAGTGCGTGACCTACACATGACTGTTGACAACACAATGTGTAAATCTCATAAGGGCATAGTGTAACAGCAGCATTAGTTGAATTTTATCTTTATGCGTCGATTAAATTAACCTACATACCTACGTAAACGCCATAACACTTATGTCAAACTAGCTTTTTCCCGCGACTTCGTCCGCGTAGACTTCATTTATTGACAAATAGCTTTGGCCCGCGTGTACCAGGAGTATTTAAATCCCGTTTTTTCCCGTTCCCTTAAGAATTTCGGGAAATGATCTTTTAATGCTCCCTACACTCCCCAAGGAACCCACTTGACAAATTTCAGCTTTCTACGACCAGTAAAATGAAAAAACCCGTTTTTCCCGTTCCCGTGGGAATTTTGGAGATTCCTCTCTTAATGCTCCTCTACACTCTCCAAACAACCTAACTGCCGAATTTAAGCGTTGTACAACCAGTAAAACGAAAAGTCGCGTTTTCCCGTTCCCGTGGGAATTTTGGAAAATTATCTTTTATAGCTTCTTTGCACTCATCAAGCAACCTACATGCCAAATTTCAGCTTTCTACGACCAGTAAAACAAATCACGTTATTTCCCGTTCCCGTGGGAATTTTGGAAAGTCCTCTCTAAATGTTTCTCTACAGTCCCCAAGCAACCTACATGTCAAATTTCAGCTTTCTACAACCAGTAAAACGAAAAGTCCCGTTTTTCCCGTTCCAGTGGGAATTTCGGAAAATTGTCTCTTAATGCTTCCTTACACTCGCCAAGCAACCTACATGCCGAATTTCAACTTTCTACGACCTGCAGTATATAACAAAAAATCCCGTTTTTTCCCGTTCATTTCCGTCAAAATTTTGGGAAATCCTTTTGTAGTGCTCCCCTATACTCCCCAAGGAACCTGAAGGCCAAATTTCAGTTTTCTACGATCATTAAAACGAAAAATCGATCCCGTAGAACTGAATAATACATCCCGTTTTTTCCTTATCCCGTTGGAATTTTCGAAAATCCTTAACCTTAAAACTGTTTTTTACTATTACACTCACTTACTTCTATGCCAAATTTGAAGTCTAGTAATTATAATTCATAGGATTTCGTTGTACTGCATATATAAATCCCGTTTTTTCCTTATCCCGTTGTGTACGAAATTTGAAGAGTCTATATTTATTAAGTATAGTTACCTATTGAGATAGGGTCACGCGGAATCGAATAATATAAATCTCGTTTTTTCCCGTTCCCCTGGAAATTAGTGTATGTGTGTGTGTGTGTGTGTGTCAGGTAGGTATGTGTGTTGTTGTTTTCTTAATCTGCGACCCGATAAACCGTACAAACAATACTACCCACTATAATATATAATAATTAACCCACGTTGATTTTCAGACTTTGTCATCCCCTATCCCCTTTTAGGGGTTGAATTTTCAAAAAACCTGAAACACGTGTTTACTCATTTATCGTTAGGAATACTCCTGTGAAGTTTCGAATAAAATAGTTTAACTAATCTTGTTTCCCCATACAAACTTTGGACCCCCATTTAACCCCTTTAGAGGTCGAATTTTGAAAAATCCTTTCTTAGTGCACCCCTAGACCTTATAAGGAACCTACGTGTCAAATTTGGAATCTCTAGAACCAGCGGTTTGGGCTGTGCGTTGATATGTCAGTCAGTCAGTCAGTCAGTCAGTCAGTCAGTCAATCAGTCAGTCAGTCAGTCAGTCAGTTTCTTCTTTTATATATATAGATGAAATTGTACGTTACATTGCTCCTAAGACAAACTTTAAAAAAATTATCTCGCTGCAATAATAAAAGGTACTAACAAAATATAATTCTCACGTGATTTGTATGATCGTTAACTACATCTGGATAAAATATATGCAAGCCTGAAATTTGCACACTGATTAGTAATAGTGATCCGCAAGTAGTTTGAGGTGTAACTAGTAACCAACTGGGCAAGGACGTGACTCTGTTGCAAAAACTATTAGTAACACGGTTTTTTGAGAATTCCTAAGATGTATACCTAAGCTCCATTCTGCCCTCGTAATGAAGAATGCAATAATTGCAAAAACACTGTTTCGAGTAAATAAATATATAAGGTTTTTTTGCACCTTTGAGCTATGTGAGATGAAATCAGAAAAGTTTCATATTATAAAAGCTTAAAACAGTACTTTCCGTCATAATTGTTTAGTTAATAGTGTGAAAAAATGTGAAAATAGGATTTTAAAGTTGACTACTGCAATTTATCAATGTACATTTGTTAGTATGACACGGAAATTACAAAATAAGAATGCAGCAATCATGTAGAATACTGCATTTCACCTTGGTTACATATTATTACTGTATTTCATATATTAGGAAGATGATTTAATTGAATTAGCATTCAAAGATGAACTGCAGTTAAATTTTCAAAAACCTATTATGAATTTCTTTTTATACAGTTTAGTAAAGAAAAATTGAATTAATTGAGAAAAAAATATATATATACTGATATATATTTTAACAGAAGATAGATACTAATTAGTAGAAATTTGTAACTACAAAAACAATTATGACTATATCAAAAGTGACAAACATACACTGAGCTACTAGTGTTTCTCGCAGTTTTGACGTATGCTACATGCCCAGCCTTTCGCTATGCTAAGTTAAATCGCAGCATTCGCACTTGCTGCGGTTCAGCTTAGCTTAGCGTTGTAGATCGTTTTAATTACGTTTTCTGTAATATGCAGTGAACGAGAAAGTACTGCATTATACTTTAGTATTTGATAAATATGATACATTATAAATTTGAAATTTATTGTTTTTTTTTAGCAAATGCTGCATTTTTGCTTACTAAAAAACTATGTTACAGGCTGTAAAAAAATATAAAAAAAATATACAAAGATAGATATCGAATCACTGGTGCCATTTTTCATAAAAAGTCAAAATCGTAATTTTGTCGATTACCTACTGCATTCTTCATTACGAGGGCAGCATTGTTATGAAGCGCAAACCAAAGTATGTTGCAGTAAAGTATCTGTGCATGACATGACGACACACAGCTCTCCGAGGCCGGGGATCAAACCCCGATCTTCTTAAATGTGTGCCGAGTCGGTGTTTAAGCAAATGAGTTCAGGTAGTTTAAGATTGAACGCTGCGACGGATGTATCCGTCTTCGGCGCTACAAACAGACGCCAAAACCGTCTGAATTCTAGTTTAGAACTTTCGATCGTGCAAACAAACTAAATGTCTAGAAAGTTACAGCCTTGTGTATTTCGAGTTTCCAACTAGTATTTGAGCTTGTAGTTTACCGCGTCGACATTTAGGACGATTGTAGTTAAAAAAAAACAATTCGTGTCGAAGGATACATTTGCCTAAACCGATGCTTTCCAGTGCAAGAGAACCTTCACTCAGATTTACCCTTTTATGCAATCTGATAGCAACAAAATTAGGACCGAGTATCGGGTGCCGCTGCCCCAGCGCTGCTCATGTAACTATGGAATAAAGTACAGTTATATTTTTTTTCGAGCATATCCAAACCCCGGCGACGTTTTACAGAAAAATAATAAAATAATATGTATTCCGTTTTCGTAAAACCACTCAGTTAAGGAAAAAATGCTTTTTAAAAATTAAAACGGGATCAAATGTGCAAAAGCACGTCACGCGCCGGCGCCGCCCGCAGCAGCCGCACAAATGACCTCCTAATGCTCTTTATCCTGGACGTGCACGGAATTACTTCGCTTTAAATAATATGTTACATAAATAATTAGTCGTATTACTCTTATAGTATTACTAGCTGTTGCCAGCGACTTCGTCTGCAAAGAATTTGTTTATTGCTATCCCGCGGGAACTACGCAATTTCTCGGGATAAAAAGTAGCCTATGTGCTATTCCAGACTTTTCTCTATCTATGTGCCGAATTTCATCCAGATCCGTTGGGCCGTTCTGGCGTGATTGAGTAACAAACAAACATCCATCCATCTATCCATCCATCCATACTTTCGCATTTATAATATTAGTTAGATTTTCAACCCAATTCTACTGCGTTGAGGAATGTTTATCGTACTGTGGCGTCTTTCTGCACTGTGTCTTACAATAAAATTAGTCTGCAAATTCCGTTTAAATGTTTCTCAGGATTTTTTTTATTGTGTTTGTCAAACTTTTCCATAATAGTACATTCGAAGCTATTAATTTTAACGCTTTTGTAAACAAGCCGGCGCTCCAAGTTCATTCCGGTGGACGTGATGCTTATTGCATACACTGAGTGATTGTGCGGGAATTTAGCTGAAGTTGGTTTGTTTACAAACGCGTTGAAATGACTGTATTAGGACGGAGAATACATTGTGATGTTCAAAGTCGTGTAGGTACCTACACAGCGTCAAAGAAATCATCGAAGTAACCCAACCACCTGCCCCCGAACAATTTAAAATAATATTCGCGAATAATTTTAAAACGCACATTATGTATAACGCCCCCTTACTGCTAAAACCGACTAACTGCATCAATGATAGTTTCGAGAAAAACGCATTTAAAGGTTTGAGTGGTACTTTCTCTAGTAAAACCTAACATTAATTGAAGTGTTTTTGTGTTTTTATTTAGATGATTTATCTGTAAGTAAAACAGTATGAGAAAATTCAGCCTATACCCAATATAAATAGGTAAAATCACGCTTTGAGTAAAAAAAGTGGCGCAGATAGTCGGTTTTGCTTGTAGGGGATGTGTAACGTTTCGAAATTAAGCGCCATTAAAGTCTGAAAATGTCCTTAGTCTGTTTTGTCACTTAGCTAATTTTAGAAACTGCACGGATCCAATGGGGCGAAGCGAGATCCTTTGTAGTGAGTGCAGTTATTTTGACTCTATTCTATTTGTATACATTATCATGGAGTTATATTTGCAAATCTGACCATTATTTGACTACAAAGCAACATTGAACATCAAACAAAACAAAGATGACAATTTTAATGAATATTTAACAACTAGCGAACAGCCCCGGCTTCGCGCAGTATAATATGCATGTATTATACATATAAACCTTCCTCTTGATTCACTCTATCTCTTAAAAAAACCGCATCAAAATCTGTTGCGTAGTTTTAAAGATTTAAGCATACATAGGGACATAGGGACAGAGAAAGCGACTTTGTTTTATACTATGTAGTGAAGTGATTTAACAATTAATATATTATGGGAACTAACCCAAAAAGTTCCTTGCCTGGCTTCTGCTCGCGACTTCGTCTGCGTAGAATTAGCAATTGACATGTTGATGGCTATCCCCCGGGAACTATTCTATTTTCCGGGATTAAAAAGTAGTCTATACCTATGTTTAAATCTAGGGTACCAGCTATGTTCGTTCCAAATTTTATCCAAATCCGTCCAGTCCAAGAAGGAACAAACATACACACTCACTCACTCACTCACATCGTCACATCGTCACAAACTTTCGCATTTATTAGTAGGATAATAGGATTAATATTATGGAAACTAACACAAAATGTTCCTTGTAACCACAGGGAGGAATTTAAAACCTAAAAAAGAAAACAATAACGTGTCTTCGAATAATCACAACCAGGAAGTTTTTGTTCATTATCTGATGGGTGGTACGGTTCAAAGAAAATAAACAGCTCATCTTTATCAAAACCTTTTATTTGGCACAATTCAAAAAAATAATCTTAATAATACTTATAACCGCTGTAAAGCGGGAAGTCTGAACTCTGCGAGAAATAAGACAAATTGGTACCTAAGTATTTTATTGTACAGAAAATAAACAAATAAAAAAAGCTACAAATGATGAGATACAAGTCTATATGAAACAGTAGTGTAGGTCGGTGGAGTTAATACTTACCTACGGTCTAATTCAATGGCCATCTGACGATTCGTGCTTATTATTAAAACCTGAAACGAAAACAATTTTGTTACTAAGGTACACGGTCAAGGCCGTGCGATTTGCTGTCATCTAACGCAACAAAAACAGAATCCTGAGACTTCAACGCTCACTTTTAATTGTTTGTACAATCTATTGCATTTAAATAAATATAATTAAGTAGCTTAAAACTATAATCTACACTCCTCAAAGTTCAGGTAGGTTATAAACAGTAATTTTTTTAATTTGTACTTACTTTTATTCGAATCATCGTCTCCAAGTACTGGATTTGAAAGTTATCGAGATCTTGAAGACATTATGTACGCATAAAGTATAGGAACTCATTAGAAAATAAATTCAAAACGGGATGCGCGCGCGCGTGTGCAGTCTCGATCAAGGTTGAAATGCGACTAGCTCAAGAGCTCAACCAAGTGCGGGCGGGGAGGGGCCGCTTACGCGCTCTTAAGCGGTTTTGCCTGTACCATAATTCTGCCGCCGATAGGAGAAACGTTACATTCAAAACCAACTATTCTACGGTTAGTTTGTTTTTGCAGTACAATATTTTTATCTGTGCAATAATTTAGTACAGGAAAAAAAGACTAAGGGTAGGTTTGATTGTTTTTTCAGACGTCCGAAATGCCTATTTGTTTTATATAGTTTACAACAAAAAACGATTATATATGTTTTAGTCGCTTTATGCAGTAATAAAATTGCTATTTTATTCTTTAACATGCACTTAGTAGCTTTTGCTAGTTACTTATTTCTGAAAATCACCAATAACCTACCTTAAGCTGGAGGCTAAATCAAGAACGGAGCGACGTATCAAAAAACGGGTTTTACCACCAGAAAGAGCTCGGAAAGCGTATTCTAACGGTACTTCTAACTCATTTTTGCCAAAAAGGGAGGTTAGTCGGTTTTAGAAGTAAGGGGGCGTAAGTAGGTAGGTAATAAACGTATAAAATATAAATACGTATAAAAACATCGTTGTAGATAATTAAGCCGGGTAAGCAGCTGAACTTGGCTTCAGGCGCTGAACACTTGGCTGCTTTCTTAATTTTGCAGCAGACAAAGCGTTTGCAAAATCAGACGTGGTTTTCAGGAAGGCGAATGAATTATTCAAGTTGCTGCCAGGCGGCCAACTTCTGTTTTTAATTAAGTTTTGCTTCTGTCACAGGCGTTGACAAATAAATAGCAGCGGGTTGCGCAAGTTTTGTTGCCGCCGCTGCTTAGTGCGAGTGCGGGTGCGGGCTGGCGGGCTGACGGCCCAGGACTGCAGGACTGCAGGCAGTGGAGCCCTACACCCCGGCGTAAAGGATGTAACGTAGAATAACATTACGCTGAAAAAATAAAAACCCCCCACGCATTAACCGATAAAAAGTAATTCAGTTGTAGGTATGCCAAAAATGTCAGACATTTTGGAAAAAGAGCTGATACTCTTTAAACTAGTAAGTAAATGCTTCATTGTACAAATATAAAGAAACAGACACAAATCACAAGTGAGAGACGTCGAAGTCAAATTGATATTATAGCTCCCCTCTTTTTGCGCCGGGGTTAAGACGGGAGCGATGGCGCCGCGGGCCCTGGCCTGACGGTGTACACGGCGCCGGTGTATTCCGCGGCGCGATACTTAAAGTGGTTTGTTAAGGTTTTTTTACTAAAAAAAACGTGGAGGAGGGTGTGGTCTCTCTATTGTGGCCTAAAACAAAGCCAAACAAACTATATCCCTGAATAACGTTGTAAATATCTTAATATTGTGCGTAGGCAAAATAATTGACGCGCCAAGTCGGCTCGCACTTGGCCGGTTTCTTACTTTTTACAGTATAAACGAGAAAAAAAACAAAATTTAACGTCTGGAGGGAAGGGAAGGGACGACCGGGGGGCAGAAAACGGAAATGATTTGTGAGTGGATTTTATCAAAACGCTGCTAACGGCCCTCATCAAGGGCTCTTCACACTCGGCCTCGGGTTAATTCGCGGGGCCAATCATTTGCAGCCCCCCCCCCCGGAGACCCGACAGCATTGTGTAGGTAACATACATTCGGATAACATTTAACAAGGAATACAAAACTATACAATTGACTCTGTAACAACTCTATTTCACGCTATGTAATCATTTTTATTATTACAAGTCATTACAAGCTTTATATTAACTTGCAACGTATGTATGTCTGTACATTTTTATGTTTGCCCGGGTGGAATATTGCGACTCAATTTTGAAGCAGTTATGTTCGTCCGATTGAGCTGAAATTTTGCATACTTGTCTTGTGTAAGTCAGATGACAATACAATAATCTGGTAGTGGAGTTCTGCTGTTGCCCGCGGCTCCGTCTGCGATGCATTCGCTTATCGCTATCCCGCGGAAACGATGCTATTTTCTCCGGGACTGTAACTATCTCTGTACCAAATTTCAATAAAATCGGTTTAGCCGTTTTGCCTTGAAAGAGCAACAAACAGCCAAATAGTTTTGAAGATTTTTAGATATAAGTTTTTTTTTGAAGTGTTGAACGTTATGGAATTATTCAGAATTAAAGTTACTAATTTTTTTTATGCGGTGGGTACACACATGGGTACAGTCAAGTGTAATTAGAATCGAACGGAGCGCGGGGCCGTTACGTTACGGTGAAGACGGACTGTAACTAAATTATTTATGAAATTTAATTACACGCTGTGAATATAAAAATGTTCATAAAATGCTAAACTTGATAAATAATGGAGCAATAAAGCAATATTTGCGTGGAATATAAAGGAGTTTGAGCAGTTTGTATTCAAAGGCTGTAGAGAAATATCGACGGAGCGTATTTCTGGAATTATCTTAAGTTGCATCGTTAATGTGGCCGCCGCGCCGGGATCACCACCGTCCCAGCTGCTCGCAGCTCGCGCGCGCCGGCGCCGCGGAGGTGTCATGCGTACCTACTGTCCTTGGGCATTGTTTATTCGATGCTTTTTGATATCTGATTATGTACTACCTCATTATTTAGCGGTCGAACGCATCCGCGCGGCACTCTGTAGAGAGTGCAGAGACACGACGGCTTTTTACTGAACATCTCGAGATTATTATTAGTATTTATAAACACACCGTGGCTATTATGGCAGTCTTCTTTAATTATGCATTCATTATTCGAAAATTATTCGGCTGCTGGCGGTACACAAATACAAAAGTTGGTTGCCGTTACGAAAGTTTTACAGAAAAACAAAACAAATTAGGAAATCCTAACAAAACCGAGCCTGTCAAAACACGCAGGATATCTACCAAGCAGGTATGCCATAAGTCTTTCAAATGTAGAATAGAATAGAATAGAAAAAGTTTATTTGCTCAGAATACGTACATATAGATCTTATTAAACAATTATTGCGAACCAGTATTCAGTCGACGAATCAACATGCAAATTTATTACAAATTTAAAACTTAAGTATACCTAACTACAAAGAGTTAACCAAGTATGCCTTTCACGTACTATGTGCAGACTTGTGTTGCACAAACAAAAGATTATTTAGAAAAAAAAAAAAGAAACATTACATTATAATTATATAAAATTATAAATTGACTATTTAAATATTTATAAAATTCGAGTTACTTACTATACTTTGACAAATCTAAGTACTCCTTAACACTATAAAAACAATTCTCATTCAACCAATGTCAACTTTTTCTTAAAATCTAAGCCCTGCAAAATTTTTAATTCGTCCGGAAGACTGTTAAACACTAAAATTGACATATTGAACGCATTTCTCCTATACATATCCGCATGGCATGGTGGCTGACGAAGAAGATTCTTATATTGCGCTCTCTGGTGTCTCACAGAAACATCTGCTCGCCTTTCAAAATTTTGTGAGTGTGATTGAGTTATCAAACAAGCATTTTTTATGTACAGGCAGGATGTAAGTGTAAAGCTGCATTCCTTTTAATAAGTTTTAATGGCGGAGAAATCATATGTCGTACACCCTAATGCACACACGCCACAGATCACACAATGCTACTCACGCAACCTAATACGTGATCTTTATCACTGTGCCTTGTCAATTTCACGCGCCCGCGCCCGCCGCTAAACACAACAACACCATAACATTCCTTCTTTTTATAATCTGAGATTTTATCCAAATGTGGAGGCCGATTACATCCGTAATGGTGCGGGTTGAGAGCGTGTTGCAGCAACAGCGCGCGCGCCGCGAGCGTGTTGCAGCAACGCGCGAGAGCGCCGCCCACACGCCCGCGGTAATGGGCGCAACATGCCGCAACGCGTTTTTTACGGAACCCATTATAATAACAAGCGCCGCAGTAACACTGGCCCGTCCAAATCTACTCCAAAGTATTCGGTTAAGCAAGAAGGAGTTAAGAGATGACACTCAAAGGCTACAGGCCCTACGCTACGTGATCACATTGGACTCTAACCGATAAGATCGTAGTTTCTGAAACTTATCAGGATAAATTAGATAAGTAAGCCATTAAGATATCTATGTAAACTTATTAGTTTTAAAAGTGTTTAGTACCTACCTATTACCTAATGATATTTTTACTTTCCCCATAAGTAACATTTTCCCAAGTAAACAAAAAGGAGACAGTAGCTCCAAATCGCTTGCGATGTTGTGTGTGATTGTGATGAAGTCACATCACAATCACACACTCTAACAATTTAGCTTTACTTTTCCGATTTTTATTCTAATTTTCAGTCTCGTTTAGAAATTTAAGATTTTTTTTACCATTTCGAGGTATAACTTTCTTCATTTATCACTAAAAACTAGAACCTAGTTCCACGACACGTCGCACAGACGTCGCGCAGGCCGGTGTTACTCCAGGCCCGCGCTGCCTTTATGAACACTTACACTAGATCTTTATAAAGAGGCTCCGGAAGCGCCGGGAAGTTGCGGCCTCCTGTTATCAACAAGTAGACTCTGGATAAACGAGATAATTACAACAGAATGATTATAGAAGATCCCTACATACCAAAACTAAATAGGTTTACCTAAAAAAAAAACCTTTATTCTTTTAAGCTTTACGAAGAGAAAAAAGAAAATTAAAACCGTTTAAAAATTGAACAATTTAGTGTGTCGAATCTAACTAACTAAATGACTAGCAGCTACCCTGTGAAAAGCATAACAAAATAACTGCCTGTATTTGTTGGAGATTTATTGTTGTTAAAAACTTTTTTAAAAAGGTAACTTCAAGCTTATAAATACTTGTCAATAAAACTTGATAAGATTGTTTGTCATTGTTTTCTAAAGCGTCCTAGAAAATTATACCGAGACCTACTTACTCAGAAAAAATAAATAAAAGCATCACCTTCGTAAAATGTTGGTACAGTAGCACACAATCTGTCTACATAAACCGATTTAGTCACCGAATGGAATCATCATTGTACTGTTAAAGTCGAGCCACATTAAAGGCGCCGCTCCCGCCCCACCCCCTCCCGCACCCCCGCACCCCCGCACCCCCGCACCAGCCTCCGCCGTGCAGCGCGCGTGCAATAACGGGCCTATGACAAACACGCCTTTGATCTTCAAAACAAATTACTTTAAAAGGAACCTTATTTAGGTAAAGGAATCCGTGCATTTGATACCCGCGCGGAGACGGCCTTTCAATAAAGCAACTCGAGACACGCACTCGCATGTAAATATCCCATCCCTTGAAGCGGGGCAGCGACGGGAGGAAATCGCGAATCGTAAAATTCAGCGATCAGCGCTGCCGTGGTATAACTAAAATGCCGTTAACTGACATCCGGGCGATTTTCAACTTTGAATGGTACAGTAATAAGAAAAAAAATCTCTATCGACCTATATTCGCGGTTTTTTGATATGTTGAATAGTTTCGGAAATAATTTTAGTAAAAATGCCGTTATTTACCTCTTTTTCTCATTTGTAATAAGCATAACTGCCGTTAAGTAACATTGCGAGTTAATATAGCCGTTAAGGTTCATTAAGTTACATTTTTGTTTTATTTTTTCCGATGATTCCTTCACTAGATTGCCGTTATTCGATCTTTTGCACACTGTAAAGCGGTTAAAGTACTTTAACTATTTTATTGTCATTATTTTTTTACAATTTTGTGAAGCTACCACTAGACTTAAATGTGATTAAAGCGACTTAACGGCATTATAGATTAACATTTGGGACACTTATCTTTTGACTTTGTGTACGTTATGAGCCAGTAACGGCATTTTAAAATAAAACTAAAAATAGTTTTGTCTTGAAAATTAGACTAAAGTGCCGTTATCTCACAATAACACGCTATAATGCCGTTAAGGTATACTTAGCGGCATTTTAGTTAATTATCCTTGAGAAATTAGAAACATAAATGATTCAATAAAACGAAAAAAGGGTTTTTTCATATAATTAAATTATATTTACAATATGATAGAAATACACTTAAAAAGTATTTTACTTGATAATTTTTTTGGTGCTTTTAGGTCTCAAATCGGTGTTGTCATCGAGAAGTTACATAGGGTTAAATTTTTACTGCATTTTTCGCTCTTAACTCTAAATTGGGTTTAGGTAGATAACGGCATTATAGATATACCACGGCAGAGCGGCAGCCGCGATGCACAAGTGCGCAAGGTGCGAGCGGAGCGGGCGAGCGGAGCGGGCGAGCGGAGCGGGCGAGCGGAGCGGGCGAGCGGAGCGGGCGAAGTGTGTTGAGGCGAAGCGGAGTGAGCGAGCGCAATGGGTGGGTTCCGGCTTTTGAACCGGCTCAAAGAAAATGAGGTGGACGATGAAAAATACTTAATATCCTCAAAGTATGTTGTCGGAACTACTAAGTAGGTACTAGGTAGAGCGGTGCGTGTGGTGCTCGTGGCTCGTGGCTCGCGCCGCGCGCGTCCCGGGCCTGTGTTTTATGGCTAACCGGCGGCGATAAAACCCGCAATGCTGCGTTCTTTAGCAGAATTCTTAAACGGTAAGACGTGTAATGTGTCCACATTAGGTACTTCGTTAGTGTAGAGCTCTGTGCCGTGTGCTGTGCATTACCGCTTCGTTCGCAATAACGTAATACACACCATGTTGATAGCTAGCTTATATTACTGAACAACAAAGTCGACCAATGAACGTAACGTAAAATCGTACCCTAGGTAAACCTATAAACCTCAAAAAAAACTTTTTCTCAAGCATGCTCGGAAATGTACGCGTTAATGTCGCGAAATGAAGCCAAGAAGTTTCACATTTACGGCCTAGGCCAAGAAGTAATGTGGTGCGGTCGGCGGGTGCGGTCGGCGCGGCGCGGCGGCGCGGGGCGGGGCGCGGGGAACATGGCGCGAGCAATAGTTTGTTCAAATGGCATGTTTCAAAAATTAAAATGCGGCTAATTAAACAATTTTTACTTGATTTCCTCGCATTGCTTGAGAAAAGCACTATACAATCCTCGGCCGGAAACAGGGATTGCAGGACTCGCTTTATCCGGTCTCGTCTACGACTCGGCCGTGTACCCCAATCTCGTCCTGCAATCCCTTACTTCACGGCCTCTGCAGTAATGTACTATTAATTTATTTATTTATTTATAAATTTGTTACACAGCATTACAGTTTAACAACTAATACACTGTGAAAACTACAAACTTAGGTCTAGTTAGGGTCTATGGTAATGTACATACATTAAGTAGGAACGCTAGATGGCCTGTCATCCCTGATCTCGCAAAACAGTAACAATTGTGACTCGCAAAAACAAGTAGGCTGAAGTTACGCCGTACCTCTAAGGAATTAAATCCCAGGGTGCCCAGAAGGAAACTAGAGGGATAGAGAAATGGGTAATATCCAAAAACTTTTTTGTACAGTATTCTTAAGAAGGCCTTTTGTACCTTCTCCAGGAGCAAGGTGTACGTCGACTCATACGGGTTCCATACAATGGCAGCTGCTTCCAACTTGCTTCTGACTAAGGCGTTGCATAAGATCAGATAAGATAAGATTGTATGAGATTAATACAGTCTTAACTTTGATTCCCACTGTAATTTGTAATAAAGTATTCACCTTTTTGTTGGTTACCTACTTAAGTAGCGTCCGTCTTATTTACTCGCTAACTGAAGCGGAATTACCATTTCGTAAATTGACTCGTTGTCGATGTGCTCGCGGCCCGCGGCGCCGCTCCATAACACACATAAAACGAGCCGGGACACGCGACCGCCAACAGCAAATTGATCACGGCTCCATAAACAAGGGTTTCGTTATATTTCCGCGAAGCTATGGCTCAGTGTACAGCTTTGGTTCCTGACCTACCGTAGGACGTTCTCACAGTAAACATCACTTGATTTCCCTTGTCAATTCAACGTAACGTGCGACGCTCAAGTCTTTAGCTGATAATGATTCGGGTACAAATACAACCATTCATACATCGTACGAATACCGGGATTCGAACCTGGGACCTCTAGCTTCATAGTCTGGGTCAAAACCACTATTGGCTATTCTGCCGTCCAAAACGCCATACCATGAGGTTGACGGAAAATATTACCTTACATACCTATATTAATTCCTCACTTTACGTCAGCGGAATGAACACTAAAACACCATTATTGAATACGTTTAATAAGCGTTTAATGCTAGCATTTTTTCGGCGTAGGTACTTGTGCAAATACATCCACGCCAAATTACAGCTTCCTTCTACTTACTCGTAGCAATGAGGAAGGAACAACCTACGGCTATATGGAGTGGCCCTATTGTACTATATATACATTTGGTATGCAAATTATGTGTAAGATCGATATAAGAATTAAAAAACACGTATTATATCTTTCTTTCTAAGGTGTCTTGGCATATGAAAACAAAGACGGCATGACATTTATTTTTTCTATACTCGCCAATGGTCTGTCATTATGAGCAGTTTTCATTTCCGGCTGCCATCCGCCATCTTATGCGACAGAGGTTTTGTGGTACGTGAGCTGTCAGGTGAACTGTTAATACGGAGTTTTTTGGTGATGTCAGTGTTATAAAGTTACTTTTAAAATTGTTTTTATGCAGTGGACATCAAGTGATGCAAACACAATATGCCTAAGTGTTCCATAAAACAGTGCTCTTGTCGGAAAACGAGAAATCAACCAAATTTGCCTCTTCATAGGTTAGTAGCCGTTTTTTCATCAAATAGGGCCATTTCATGGTAATATTTACTTAGTGATAATTAATTTTCATAAGCTTTTATCGTTTCTATCAAAGAGATGTTGATTTTTCGCCATTTATTGTTGTATTTTTGGTTGCATTGTATTTACTAAATTTGACAGTCTTCTTTAGTGTTGTACTGAATATCGACATACGTAGAACTGAAATAACTGTAAATTTCGTCCATGGGTTACAGGTTCCCGAAAAATGATGCATTACGGCGGAAGTGGTTGGACGTCATAGGTGCAGATAGTATAAATCCAACAACCAGTAATCAGTTAACAGAAAAGAACAGATTTGTGGAAATCGAAGAAGATGAATCTAATTTGTATGATGAATACGTAGGAGCTATGTCGAATGAAATAAATAATTACGATGATAGCGTGCTGGAGTACATAGCCAGATTCGTTTGTCGGAAACTTTCTAAGTGTTTAAAATGTGACCTTTGTTTGTCGTAAGAGGTTGCATCCGTGCTGAGCTCGCAACGTCGCATTTTTAGTGATTTTTTGCGATTATTTCACAGAAATTGAATGAAAGTATCAAATATCCTTCTGTAGTGCATTTCGTTTTTATTGTATTAATGTGTCTAATGCAATAATTGATCGTGATGAACATTTATTTTCTTATTAAACGAGATATAGTATTTTATCCCTTGATTTGTGGTATTCAATAAAGAGTATTTGTATTGTATTGTATTGTAAATGGCGTTTTATACGTTGTTGTTGTTTTATTTAGTTAGTACAAGGTAACTAATCACATGCTAATTAATTAGTGCAAGTCTCTGAAACAAGCATAGCTTTCTTTTGTGCGCTCGGCTACATAATACCTTTACGGTGTTAAAAAAATCCTGTACGATAGTAAAATTTAACCCACTAACATTTAAGGCTACTGTTAATAATACGATACAAGTGGAAAACAATGAAATTAAAATAAAATGAATTGACAATCCTTAACTCTTTTCGATTATTTTTCCGATAGATACACATAAATATTTATTTTTTCTTAAATCTTCAATATTTCAGCAAATACGAGATGCCTCTATTCCTTATAATTTCCAAAGGAATGTTACATTACCAATCTCCTTGCGCCTTCTTCGTTTCATTTAGCATTAGAAAGAAGTAAGCGATCTTGACGTGTCTTTTTATTGAAAAACACTTTTGAAAAATAAGTCACAGCAAATATATATATTAATTAGCAAGGAAATATGGTCATTTACATACTTTTGGTTTTATAATTAGTTTAGTAATAGTTAGGTACTATTTTTTTATAAGTGTTTTTAAATAAAATGATACGTCAAGATCGCTTACTTCTTTCTAATGGTAAAAAAAACAAAGTATATATATATCTAGTCAAAGTAATTGTGAATAAAGCGAATTTAAAACTGTTTTTTCCCAAAAAGAAACCATTGCTGCTCAAAATATTAGCCGCTAAAAATTCGATTATCGATATCAAATATTTTGGTTTCGATATCACATCCCTTGAGCGCCATTTTATGCGACATCTTTAGGTATGCACGCGTATTTTGTAGGTATTTCCAGTCCATAGGTTTAATAGGTCTGTGACTCGTAGTCGTAGGCTCTGCGAACTGTGTAATTATAACGTAAATGTTTTTAAACCAGTAATTATAGGCAAGTCACCCACGCTAGTCGCAGCACACAGAATAAGTAAACAACAATTCTAAAACACATTTTAATAAATATAACTCCAACAATTTCTACTCATCCTCATCATGATTTTATCGTCCGATTTATCGGCCCCTACCCCCTGCATACCAAATTTCATGAAAATAGTTGGAGCCGTTTCCGAGATTCAGATTATTATATTTACACAAGAAATGCTCATTTAAAGGTACCTATCAGACAAAGTGTTTATTATATAATTAAATTGATCAGTTATTTCTATGCGCTATTATTAATTATTGTTACAGTCTATAAACAAAACACGCCTACCGTAAAAACAAGCGACAATCACAGTCCTACCAGCGACATCCAATGTCCATTAGTTTTTTTCTTTTCCATACGCTAAGAGCTAGTGGCGTAGGTAATATTATTAATCAGGTATTCAGCCTACAACATTATTGCATAAGTACATTAAATTTAATCATAATATTTTAGTAGCATCACAATACTAGTACTACTAGTACTGTACAAGTGTACATAGATGCCTTTTTTTTTTTTTTTTAATAAGCCTTTTTTATTCCGAATTCGCTACAAATTCGGTAAGTACATGTTGTTGTTGTTAGTCGTATTATTATTATTATATATATTTTTTTTTTTATTAAATTGTCGCGAAATTCGGCGTGCCTCATGGCATAGGCCTCCTCCGTGTATTGGAGGGTTTGGGCTATAGTTCCCACGCGCGCCCAGTGCGGATTGGGAACTTAACACACACCATTGAATTTCTTCGCAGATGTGTGCAGGTTTCCTCACGATGTTTTCCTTCACCGAAAAGCTCATGGCAAATTACAAATGTAATTTTCGCACATAAATTCCGAAAAATTCAGAGGTGCGAGCCCGGGATTTGAACCCACGACGCTCTGCTTGAGAGGCCACAGGTCAAACCACTAGGCTACCACGGCTTTTTTACCGAATGTAGTTAGTCACTGGACGTTATTCATTCCATGTTGTCAGTGCAAATATAAAAAAACTGTACTATTAAAAATTTTAAGAACAGTAATTTAGCCTTGCATCACTTTGGAAAGGAGCTGATATTCTACAAACTGCTGGACCGTTTAAGGGTTCCGTACCTCAAAAGGAAAAAACGGAACCCTTATAGGATCACTTTGTTGTCCGTCCGTCCGTCTGTCGAGACCCTTTTCCTCAGGAACGCGTGGAGGTATCTAGCTGATATGTCGCAAGGGAATCAAAACCTACAGGGTACTTCCCGTGAACTCAGAATCTTGAATTTTTAATAGAAAACTACCGAAGATTCGAAACTGTCGGACCTTTTTCGACGAAATAAAATATGTATGTATGTCTGTTTATATTATATCAGTGACCAATATAAAGTGACCCCACACTGCGTACATTTTGCTTTGAGATGAGAGCTATGATGCCACAGAGAAACAGACACACCAAAAAACACACACACAGAGAGAGAGAGAGAGAAAGAGAGATAGAGATATCGAAGTCAAACTTATAGGTAACATCTGTCTTTTTGCGTCGGGTCGGGGGTTAAAAAATGAAGAACTACCTAATATTTTTGTCGACGTTGCCAAAGCTATTGAATTACAAGCATCTATTTTTTTTTGTTTAATCATATTAATTGTGGCCATGATTTATTACGATTAGTTTTACATAATTCTAACCTAATACACCCCCTTGCAAAAAAAACGGGCACCCATGGTTTTTGTATTTTATGGGCATAAAAGCTTACTTTCTAAACTTTAATGCCTAAAATGTGGAAAACCATATTAGGTGCCCGATTGTTTTGCAAGATTTATATTGTTGTATTTAAGAAATCCCAAAAACTTATGTTAGTAAGTAATTATTTTTCCGTATCGTGAATCGTCGTTATCTCTTGGACTATCATTTATTTCATTTTGTCTCGGTGAAAATGTATTTCGTAAGTCTACTTTAGTTTTTGTGGTCGCAAAAAGAAGTAAACTAAATGTAACACTAAGGACTAATGGACGCGTCCGCGGCCCCATTACTCTGCTTGTACCGATGTTGCGTGCTCGACACGTCACGAACAACCTCTGCACTTAGTTTTATATAATTCAATAATAAAAATAATTATGTGTGTGAATAATTCAATGAAAATTAAATCAAAATTTTAAAAACGCTTTGGCCTCCGTCCTCTAGACGACGTGTCCGAACTGCAGCAGCACGATGGTGTAGGAGAGCGCGGAGGAGCAGATGGTGAGCAGCAGGCTCATGCCAAGCGTGGCACGCGCCGCCACGCGCACGCGCAGCCGCCGCGCGCTCGCCGCGCGCCCCGCGCCCCGCACCGCGCGCCGCAGCTCGCCCGCCTCCGCGCCCGCTGCAACACAACACGCGCTGTAGCAGCGAGGGCGCCGCGCCGTCCCGCGGCGGCGCGCCCGCTACTCACTGGTCAGCAGCGTGCTGTGCAGCGCGGCCAGCGTGGCGGCGAGGCGCTGCGCAGCGCCGCGCGCGCGTTGCCCGGCGCGGCACAGCACCGCCACCGCCAGCGTGTAGTTCACCAGCAGCAGCATCGACATGCCCGCGCTGCCCGGAGCCTGCGACAGCGACAATACAGCTGGCCGTGGAGTGGGGATAAAGTGACAGGCGATCGGCAGAGCAGCCAAGGCTAATATGGCAGCGCCGAAAGCTCGCATCGACTGACCGTGTAGTACCTACATTCTCACTTATTCGTGCAAGTGCTCCGCGGTACTTGTGGGTGTTTGCTTTCTTTACCCCGTAAGGGATAAAGACGTGATTTATGTATGTGTATGTATGTATTTATCGTTCTCATTTCTCAATTATTAAGTTAAGATTAAGAACGCAATTTTAATACGCTAAGTTGAATAATTTCCTGAAAATTTGCTGTTAAATGCCTAAAAAAGTTACACTTGCCTCGCGATTTCATAAAACCATACAATGTTTTTTTTTTAGCTTACCTTTGACAAAGTCGTTGCTACACAATTGTAACTTAAGCCAATCAGGTAAACCATTAGGATGAACAACGAAAACGTTATCTGAAACACAGTTTACAGAAATGATTTTTAACAACTAGAAAAATCAAGAATAGTAACACGAGTCTTTAACGTGTCAAGCACCTGAAAGCCGAAGCAGTGTTCGATCCCGTCGGCGCAGGCGGCCACGCGCGCGTAGACGAGCGTCCACTGGTCCAGGTCGCGCCGCAGCCGCGCGCGCGCCGCCGCGTCCAGCGCGCGCGCCGCCGCCACGCGCTCCCGGAAACACAACAACCGAGCGTTCAGGCGCGACAACATTATAGTTATCGCTCTGATGAAAACATTGAACGTGAGAAATTCAAATTGAAAGCGTATTTCCCTCCAAAACGAGAGCATCGTGTGTATAATCCCGGAATAAGTAATATAAAGTGTATGACTGTGAACGGAGTGCACCCATTGATACACGTTGGTGATAAACGAAACGAGGTAAAAAAATATTAAAATGCCGATGACGACGAACGTTCCCCTTCTCAAATTGTTGATTCTCTTGTTGTAGTCGCGGTCGCGGCAGCAGTAGTAGTGGACGCAGCCGACGTCGGCGAGCAGCAGCTGGAAGCGGCGCGTGCGGCGCGCGGCGTGCAGCGCGGCGGCCGCGGCGTTGGCGGTCGTGGCCAGCGTGAACACGTACATGAAGGGCAGGCTGGCGCGCACCGCCGCGTCGCGCGAGCCGCACGTCGAGCGCACCAGCTCGATGCAACCACCCACGTTCAAAATCAACATCAGCGCTATCCGCACTATGGCAACTCTGTACCAAAACTTGCTCAACACGGCTAAATTTCTGTATATACAAAATACGTTCTCTATAGTTATCAGAATATCAATCAATTTATATTTTATCATTTTAGTGGCTGTGCGGGTGGTGGGACTGGTGGGTGCTGCTCGGCCACTTCCCGCGACTGGATTAAATGTGTTCTTAATGTAATTGGAAACACGTACTGGCCGCGCAGCTTGTGCTCGAGCATGCGCTATTAAGTAAATGAAGATTGAGCGGCATTTCGTCTTTGTCGTAACCTACTTAGAAAGATGATTAAAGGAAATGCTTTTTAAGATACTACTAGGACTGACTAGTTGGAGAGGCACCATAAGAAGAAATATGTCTGAAAGTCTGCTAATCGTCTGCCTCTAGCCTGAAACTTTTAGTCACTATTTTAAACACCCATGACGAGAAGAAGTAAGCGGGCGCAATTCTTGATGGCGGTAACTCAAGTTTTAGTTGATACAACAATATCCGTGTTTAATAGTAGGTAAGTACTGTAACGTACTTTACTATTTTTATTTAGAAAAGGAAGAAACTATCAGCTTTTTCACAGCAAATGCAAAATCAAATTTGTTCGCTGTGTTGGCACTTGTATTCTGCATAATCAATTGTAAATTTAAATACTTAGCCTCGCGCGGCGAACCAACACCAACACTGATCAAAAAAATCAATAAAATACTTTTAAATAAATTGACATCATTGCTGCGGTGCTGCCTTCGTCCGACATGTTTTGAGCTATCATCATAAGTTTAGTGATTACTTCAAGTGGGTCTCTTTATAATATTACACTAAATTGCAGCCAAATACAAGACTTATATTGATTAAATTAAATTTAATTTAATATGAACGATGATGAGCGACAGCCGAGCCGATCATTAAAATAAATATTAAGTAGCTGTGGCCCTTCCGCCATGCCGCAAGTCAACAGTTTTACAAGTCTAAAGAAATAGGTTGAGCAACATTGGTCAAATTAAACAGGCAAGCGCGGTCCTTTACTTGAAGTCGAACTGAAACATTCCCGACAATCTATTACGAAATTGCTAATTTAAAATTTCAGGCTACAAAATCAGATTTTTTTGGCGCAAGAGCAATTTCGAAAAATAATTTTCCGAAAACCACTAGATGTAAACTTTTCAAATTCTGATAGATTATAGTTCTACCCCAGCACTATTCACCACCAAAATTTGGTGAAGATAGGAAAAGGGATATAGCCGTTACAAATATCCAAATAGTAAAAGTTTTACTAATACCTGCTGTTTTACCTGCTATGGGTGGTGTAGGGGTATAGCACGCGTCACGGAATGACGAAGACCCGGGTTCGATTCTCGGCCATAGCTTTACTTTTCGGATTTTTCTATGTGTTCTAATTTTCAGTGTCGTTTAGAATTTTTTTTAGTTTTACTAATTTTTGCTTATATCCGTTCAAAAAACCGACAAAATAAGCCAAATCGTCGTTTTAAGATGTGATCGAGTGATTAAAAGGGAAGCCAAAGGTAATTTGCATCTACTCTTCGATGATCTCTGAAATCTATCAAGAAGCCGTCGAATAAGGAAGAAATTTTGCTATTTTTCGAGTCATAATTAGATAAAAAGTCGAATAACTAAAGATAGCATTAATTTACATGTACAAAACTAATGTGAAAAGGTAAATTGTCGCGCCTTTAACTTTTCGGAAAGATTTGCGTCTCTAAAAACAAGAAATTTGGTTATTATTTCAAGAAAACTGTATAAATACCTATCGACCGAGGTGATGTAGCCAAGCGTTTGACTGGTGGGTGGGAGTGGCGGGCCAATTTTTTTCGCGATTTTAGCTATTATAAAAATTGAAATAGATGCGGAATTGACGTAGCATTACGAATATGTGATTATAACAAGAAATTTACATCGAAAAAGGAGTGAAAAAAAT
Source organism: Pandemis heparana (assembly GCA_963854515.1). NCBI lineage: Eukaryota > Metazoa > Arthropoda > Insecta > Lepidoptera > Tortricidae > Pandemis > Pandemis heparana. The sequence continues at coordinate 44,697 of OY978009.1, read as the reverse complement.
AATTTGTATTTTTTTTTTTCATCTTTCTAGCAATAAAATTAAAATAAATTCAAACCTAACAAATTGGAACCTGACGAATTTGAACCCAACAAATAAAGTAAAACAGAACGAATTTGAAAATTTACAAAACCTAAGCAACATGAACTTAACAAATTTAAACCTATTCGATTTCAACCTAACAAATTGAAACCTAACCAAACCTGTAACTAAATTGGCACCTAACCAACTTGAATCTAACAAATTTGAACCTAATTGACTTCTACCTTAAAACAATTGAAACCTAACCAATTGGAATTCAACAAATTTGGAGCTAATCGATTTGTATTTTACCTATCAAATTGAAACCTAACTGAATTTGAACCTAATCGATTACTACCTCGCAAATGGAAACCTAACCAACTTGAACCTAACCAAAATGAACCTAATTGATTACTACTACCTAACACGCACATCAAAAGTTTACTGTCATAATTTTATTGTATTGTACAGACTTTTGAACCGCGGTTTTAAAGCAGTTGTCCTAAACCAATGATGCTGAAATTTAAGTGAGCATACTTGTCTTGTGTAACATTGATTGCGATAAAATAATCTGAAACTCAGTTCATATATATGAACAGGCCAGGCCTTATACTCCGAAATTCAATTTTCGGAGTTCGTTTCGTGCCGTTCCGCTCTCACTAATAGACTAATAATTTGAGAGTGAGAGGGACGGTGTGATACGAGCTTCGAAAATCGAATTTCGGAGTACCCCCCCCAGGATCGTCTCCGAACTCTTCAATGGATTCTTTGGTATTAATCTGGAAATGGTTTTGACCCCACCCCAATGAAATCTAACAAATTCAAACCTAAAAAATATAAACACACCAAATTTGAACCAGCCAATTATTAAACTTAACCAAATAAAACCTAATAAAATAAGAAACTAATCAACTCAAAGCTATTACCAATTTGAACCAATTTTTTTTTTTTTTTTTCACGGGAGTTTGTAATTGTGTCGTACTGACACATCATTCAAACAGATGACGCTTAGCGACAAATATTCGCATCGTAACAAGGTCACGTGACAGTTGGTAACACATAGAAAAATTCGCCAGGGCCACCCGCGCCATTGAGAGAGGTGTCGCAACGCTTCGACTCCCCCCCCCCCCAGACTTGCAGGACCGTGTAATGCGAGCAAGGGGCCCCCGCCCCCCGCCCGCTGATCCCACTAGGGGTTCATTCGGGCAGTAAACTGCCGCCGCCTTCGCCCCGTGCGTCTGCGCCGGAACGGGGGCGCGTGTACGTCCTCCTCGCGCTCCCGTTCCTCGGCCTCCTTTTCAAGCATTACTGCTTCACGAAAGGAGGCCACCTCCTCCCAGGACTCGTCGCCCCCAAGCATAGCCTCGACTACACTGTGGAGCGACAAGTCCGTCCGTCCGAGCACGACCACGAGCTGGCCGCGCTCATACGCCCAGCAGGGACACTCCTCCATTGTGTGCTAGGCCGTATCGTTAAGTGCACCGCAGTTGTAGCACTGCGCGCTGGCCTCCCTGCCGATACGATGCAGGTAATGGCTGAAACAGCCGTGACCTGTCAATACCTGGACGAGCCTAGCTGATAGAGACCCGCCCTGCCGGTCCAACCATTGATCCATCAAGGGGAGGATTGCCGCTATGGTCCTCGTTCCATACCGGCAACCCGCCGGCTCATTTTCCCAGCGGTCGCTCATCTTCCTCTGGGCCTGTCGTTTTTTTTTTTTTTTTTTTTTTTTTTTTTTTTTTTTTTTTTTCAATGCCCTTCCAGGGCTATTCATATATTGTATACTAGCGTTGCCAGCGACTTCGTCTGCAAAGAATTCATTTATCGCTAACCCGTGGGAATTTTCCGGGATAAAAAGTAGACTATGTGCTATTCCAGACTTTTCCCTATCTATGTGCCAAATTCCATCCAGATTCGTTGGGCCATTCTGGCGTGATTGAGTAACAAACTTACATACATCCATCCATCTATCCATCCATCCATCCATCCATCCATCCATACTTTCGCATTTATAATATATTGTTTTTTTTTTTTTTTTTTTTTTTTTTTTTTTTTTTTTTTTTCTATATATATATAAACAAACGAAATATTAAATATTAAAAGTATCTACACGGAACCAAAAGATCATCAAAAGTAACTACCTATCTACCGGATAAAATGTAAGGTTCAAAATTGGGTCGGTCCAAATTGGTTAGGTTCAATTTGGTTTGGTTAGGTTAGGTTAGGTTAGGTTAGGTTAGGTTAGGTTAGGTTAGGTTTCCCCGTCCCGAGGATCATCCCCGTCCCGAGGATCATCCCCGTCCCGAGGATCTCCCCGTCCCGAGGATCAACGTCCCCGTCCCGAGGATCAACGTCCCCGTCCCGAGGATCAACGAGGACGAGTGGATGATGCTGGTCGACCGTCTCCGGGTCTGTAAGAAGGCCCCGGGGCCGGACGGGGTACCGGCTAGGGTGATACCCATCGTGCTGAAGCACCTGGGGGGGCGCCTCAGAGACCTCTATGACGAGTGTCTGGAGGTGGGGCACTTCCCCCAAATCTGGAAGGAAGGGAGGCTGGTGTTGATCCCCAAGCCGGGACGTGCGTCGGACTCGCCCTCTGGGCATCGGCCTATCGTCCTCCTGGACGAGGCAGGCAAGTCCTTGGAGCGCCTGATTGCCTGCCGAATTCAAAGGCATCTGCGGGAGGTGGGCCCTAACATGTCGGACCGGCAGTTCGGGTTTCGAGCTGGCCGGTCAACAATGGACGCGATAGGGGAGCTGAGGGACTGCTGCGACCTGGCAGCCAGCGAAGGGGAGGGAGTGGTGGCGGTGTCCCTTGACATTGCCAACGCTTTTGGCACCCTCCCCTACTCGGTGATCAACGAGTCCCTCCGGTATCACCGAGTACCGGAATACTTGCGGAGGATCGTAGGGCACTACCTCGTGGGACGGGTAGTGCTCTACGATCACGGTGGAAGGCGGAGGAGCCGGCCTATGGCCTGTGGCGTGCCCCAGGGTTCCGTACTCGGCCCCCTGCTATGGAACCTGGGGTTCGATTGGGTATTGCGTGGCGTGCAGCTTCCCCGCATGGCTACGATCTGCTACGCCGACGACACGCTCGTGGTCGTGCGGGGAAGGGACATGGGGGAGACCCTGCGCAGGGCGACGGTTGCGGCCGAGTTGGTCGTCGACCGCATCGGGGCGCTCGGCCTGGAAGTGGCTGTGGCGAAGACGGACGCCATGGTCTTCGGGGCCCCCCGTTGGCGAATCCCGGCCAACACAGTGCTCCCGATCAGAGGCGAAGCTGTCCAGGTCAAGGCCAACATGAAGTATCTTGGTCTTGTCCTGGACAGGAAGTGGAAGTTCGAGGAGCACTTCGCTCGGCTTGCTCCTCGCCTAGTGGGCACTGCCTCAGCCCTGGCCAGGCTGATGCCGAATGTGGGCGGCCCAAACGCGCCCTGTAGACGCCTGTTTGCTGGAGTGGTGCGTAGTATGGCGCTCTATGGGGCGCCAATCTGGGCGGAAAGACTGTCGGCCAAGACGAGAGCCCTCCTCCGACGGCCGCAGAGGGTGTGCGCCATCCGTATCGTAAGGGCCTACGTTACGGTGGCGCACATGGCCGCCTGCCTGCTGGCCCGCACTCCCCCGTGGGACATTGACGCCTGCGTCATGGCGGAATCCTACAAGGAGCAGCGGGCAGCCCAAGCGAGAGGCGAAAGGCCGGCGCCTCAAGAGCTGCTGCACGCCCGCCGCATGACTGCGCGCAGAATGCGCGACCGGTGGAAGAGCGAGCTGGAGGACTGCCGCTATGGAACGCGCACTATAGCGGCACTCCTCCCCTCGCTTGACCTGTGGCTCGATAGAGAGTTTGGTACGCTCACCTACCATCTCGTACAAATCCTATCGGGCCACGGGTGTTTCGGTGCCTACCTCCACCGGATAGGCAGAGAGGCCAGCGCGCAGTGCTGGAACTGCGGCGCGGCGGAGGATACTGCCCAGCACACGCTCGAGGAGTGTCCCTGCTGGGAGTATGAGCGTCGCCAACTCGTGGCGGCCATTGGGCGACGGGACTTGTCACTCCACAGCATAGTGCAAGCTATGCTGGATAGGGGTGACGAGTCCTGGGAGGAGGTGGCTTCCTTTTGAGAGTGCATAATGCTCCAAAAGGAAGCCGAGGAACGGGAGCGCGAGGAGTGCGTCCATGCGCCCCCGTTCCGGCGCAGACGAACGGGGCGAAGGCGGCGGCAGTTTGCTGCCCGCTTGAACCCCTAGTGGGACCAGCGGGCGGGGGGCGGGGGCCCCTCGCTCGCATTGCACGGTCCTGCACGTCTGGGGGGGGAGTCGAAGCGTTGCGACTCCTCCCTCCTTGGCGCGGGTGGCCCTGGCGAAAGCCGGGGCAGCCGGGGGGCGTCGTCGGCTCGAATCTTCGGGATCCCACGGCGCCTTCCTAAACCCGGCGGGCGGACAATGCCGTAGTGTTTTTAGTGGGTATGCTCCCCCCTCCCCTTTCCGCAGGGAAAGAGGTCGGGGGAGAGAGTCCCACATAACCCCCGGGCCCCCCCGGGCTCTGGGGTACTCGTAAAGAGTTTTCACTACGTTAAAAAAAAAAAAAAAAAAAAAAAAGGTTAGGTTAGGTTAGGTTAGGTTAGGTTAGGTTAGGTTAGGTTAGGTTAGGTTAGGTTAGGTTGAAGGCAAAAGTTGATGTTACTTAGCGGTTAGCCTTGCGATTTGCGGAATATTTTGATTGTAGTGGATAGTAAACGACCTTGGCTTTCTTCCCCTACTTCGATCTTCTTCCTAACTTGTGATTTGGCTTTGTTATTAACGGATTTCTGATTTTGCACTTTGTAAAAATAAATGCAAACATTTTGCTAACTTTTACTATTTGACGTCTAATAACTTCCATACCCGTGGACCTACCCCCACCAAATTTTTGTGGTGGGTAGAGTTGGGGCTGAAGTTATTACCCTGTTAATTAGCATCGTTAGCAATAAGCGGTTTCCGAGTTATGAATTTTTGAAAAACGCTTTGCGCCTGCACTTTTCTTCATAATAGCGCCTAAGAAAGTGTCAGGGCAATCTTTTCGAAAATTCATAACTCAGTCAGTTGACGTCCAAAAATTCTGTTTTTGGCGTCAATAGATAGGGCTCGTCGAGCACAATATTTTCGGCTTGAGTTGTGGGTGGGTATCTCCGTCGTGAACGGAGATACGAATTTCTTAAATTTCACCGATTTAACACCTTTCGGTGAAATTTTCGGCTTAGTGTGCGTATATGAGAGGAGGCTTGTGGGAACTCGCACAACCAAAAATTTATATTTTTGGCCGGGGAAAAAGGGGGAAATTTCGATTTTCTTCGGAAAAATCCCAGAGTGGTCTCGAACGTTAGGGGTGGCTTAGCCCTATCGTTTTGAACCACTTTCTGGACCCGAACCTCCCGGGAAAAGGGGGAAATTGAGGCAAAGCCTTAATTTCCTCTTTGACCCCTGGTATTTTTAGGGGACCTGCCCCATCAAGGGGCAAATTATTCTTTCAGTTTTTTCTGCTCTCCCATTGAGGGGGAAGAGTGGAAAATGGCAGACAGCGGTGGCGATGGGTTTTCGGACGCCATGGAGTTGGTGTCCGACCCAATTAAGAGGGTGATTATGGAGGGAACCTCTATTGGGGAGGGTGCGTTCTCCCCAAAAGCAAAAAGCTCAGTCAGAGGGCGCACGCCTGCAGGGTTCGGAGCTTACTCTGGGCTGGCTGCCGCCAAGGCCAAACTGCGGAACTACGACAACGAGGACTTTCGCTCCCAGGCGGACAAAATTAAATCCTTCCGCCTGGAGTTCCCAGCACTGCGCTCCCTCTCGCAAGGGAACAGGAAAGGCATTAAGAGGGATCGGAGCCCCGTTCGCCCCGTAACGATGGTCGACGCGTCCGAGGACGAGGACGAGGACGACTCCCGCCACCAGCAGCCTAGCGGGCGCAGCCCGGCTTCGGAGAATGACCGTTTGGTGTCCGAAGAAGCCGGGGCAGTAGAGTGTGCTCGCAAGGCGGCATCCCTTGTGCTTTCCGAAGCTGCCAAATCGGGCAACTTAAACGGAGTGGTGCGGAAGAACATAAACGCGGCCTGCCGAGAGATTCTCCAGTGCATGGAGGCTCTCGACGGCCGCGTTGAGAGCGAAGAGATCCGCAAGCTCAAGGCGGACAACAAGAGGATGCGGGAGCAGCTGGCCTTACTCACGGAGGAGACCAAGGCGCTGCGCACCGCATTCTCAGAGCGGCGGGGGAACGCCCAACCAGCGATCCCGGGACTCCCTGATGGACTGCAAGAGGCATTGGCAGTCCATTCCAGGGAGCTGTTCCTCAGCTTGGGGAACATGATAAATGCTCGTCTTGAGGCAGTGGAGGCACGCCTGCCTCCGGAGCCTATCGTGCGCCCGTCGCTGGCAGCGGACAGGGCCAGCCGAGCGCAAGAGCCCCCAAAGGCAAAGCAGAACAAGAAGGCTGGGGGGGGCCGTTCCGCCAGCCAACCCGAATCCAGACCGCAGACACAAACAGTGAATGAGCCGAAAACAAGAACTCAGCCCAAGACCCTCTCGAAGGCTCAGTCAAAAGCGCAGCCGAAAGCCCAGCCAAGGGCCCAGCCCAAGGCCCAGCAAAGAGTAACTCAACAGGAGGATTCGAGGCCCTCCACCTCCGCGACAGCGCCAAGGACTACCACGCAGTTCTCCTGGACGGAGGTAGTGAAACGCAAGTCCAAGAAGGCCCCGCAAGCCGAACCTAAAACTGCGGGGAAAAAGCCAGCAAGAGGTGTCAAGCTGACTGCCCCGAGAAGCTCAGCAGTGGTTATCACGCTGAAGCCGGAAGCCAAAGTCTCGTACCTGGAGACAATGCAGAAAGCCACTGCGTCACTCCGACTTGCGGATGTCGGACTCGAGAGTGTGCGTATTCGAAAGTCGGCGACAGGGGCTCGCTTGATTGAAGTTCCAGGAGCGGACAGCGCCCGCATCGCAGATGACCTTGCTGCGAAGATTGAGAGCATAGTAGGCGATGTGGCCACTGTCAACAGGCCAGTCAAGACGGCGGACCTCCGAGTTACTGGCTTTGACGAGTCGGTAACTTCGGAGGACGTTAGAACCGCAGTTGTACTGAAAGGAAGCTGTGCAACCGACCAAGTTAAGGTGGGCCCGATCCGATTCTTGGCAAACGGTACTGGATCGGTTCTAGTACGATGCCCGGTAACATCTGCCAAGAGCCTTACGCAAATGGGAAAACTGTTGGTGGGCTGGTCATCGGCAAAGGTAACGGCCCTTGAGCCCCAACCCATGAGGTGTTACCGCTGCATGGGAACGGGCCACACAAGAGCGAGGTGCCCATCAGCGGTAGAAAGGGGGGAACTATGCTTCCGGTGCTCGAGGCCTGGACATAAAGCCGCGGACTGCACTGCGGAACCGTTCTGCGCGGTGTGCCACCACGCCAAGAAGCCAGCGGGTCACGTGATGGGAGGACACTCATGTGTTCCCCCCCCCACAAAGGGACGCGACGAAGGGCAAAAGAGCCCTTCTAGCCTCGCGGCTCCCCAAAGGGGAACAAATGAGGAAGAAAGCATGGATGTCTAAATGCCAGTACACCAGCATCTAGACATCCTGCAGGGCAACCTAAACCACTCCGCCCGCGCTCAAGACCTGCTCATGCAGGTCATGGCGGAGTGGGGGCTGGCTATGGCGGTGGTTGCGGAGCCTTATTTCGCTCCCCCTCAACCCAATTGGGCTGGGGACACAGACGGGACAGTGGCGGTGGTAGTGCCCACGGCTGGCCAGTTCCCTCCCCTCTCCCTAATGGAGAATGGGCCAGGGTATGTGGTGGTGAAATGGGGTGGAGTTGCCGTCGTCGGGGTGTACTTCTCCCCCAATAAGCCACTGTCCGACTTTGAGGCCTTCCTCGAAAATTTAGGACGGGTAGTCGGAAGGGCTGCCCCGGCGCAGGTAATAGTGATGGGGGATCTCAACGCCAAGAGCGCCGCGTGGGGTTCCCCCGTCACAGACCTAAAAGGGGCTGCGCTTGGAGACTGGGTGGTGGCTACTGGGCTACAGGTCCTAAACCAGGGCAACGCCAACACGTGTGTGCGTCGGCAGGGGGGGTCCATCGTGGACGTAACGTTCGCGACCCCCGCCCTAGCCACACGGATTGCGGACTGGCGCGTCCTGGGGGACGTGGAGACCCTCTCCGACCATTTGTACATTCGGATGAGGGTCTCCGCCTCGCCGCTGCCGCAGTCGCAGCCGCCAGCGAGTGGGAGGACGAGCTTCCCGCGGTGGGTGATCACCCATTTCGACGCGGGAATGGCGGAGGAGGCCGCAGTGGTGGAAACGTGGTGTGCCCCCCCAGCTAACACCTTGGGGGTGGATGAGAAGGCGGTTCGTTTTCGCGAATCGCTCACTGCGGTCTGCGACGCCGCCATGCCTCGGTTCCGAAAAATGCCGGCCAAGCCGAGGGTATACTGGTGGTCGGATGAGATTGCAGCTCTCCGAGCCACCAGCAACCGCGCTCGCCGAGCTTACACCCACTGCAGGCGGAGACGGCAGCACACGGCTGAGGAAGAGGAGCGCCTTCACAGGGCCTTGAAGGACGCAAAGGAGGCCCTCCAAATTGCCATAGCTAAGGCCAAGGATGCGGCTCACGAGGAGTTCCTGGCCACTCTTGACAAGGATCCCTGGGGGCGCCCGTATAAAATGGTGCGGAACAAGATGAAGCGCGCACCCCCCATGGATTCCTTGGAGCCGGAACTCCTCAACAGGGTTGTGGAGGCCTTGTTCCCAGCGGCGCCGGACTTTGACCCTCCAAGGATGTCGGCTCCTTCGGAGGAGTCCATCGAGCATGAAGTCCCAAGAAGGGTAAATGACGACGAATGGATGATGGTCGTTGACCGGCTCAGAGTCTGTAAAAAGTCCCCAGGGCCAGACGGAGTACCGGCAAGGGTTGTAGCCGTCGCCCTAAAGCATCTGGGGGGGCGCCTCAGAGACCTTTACGATGAGTGTTTGGAGGTGGGGCGCTTCCCCAAAGCGTGGAAAGAAGGGCGGCTGGTTTTGATACCGAAACCCGGACGCTCGCCGGACTCGCCCTCGGGTCACCGACCCATAGTTCTTCTGGACGAAGTCGGGAAGGCCCTGGAGCGGATAATCGCGTCCCGAATCCGCACACATATGCGGCAGGAGGGCCCGGATTTGTCGGACCGGCAGTTCGGCTTCAGGGCTGGCCGGTCGACAATAGACGCGCTGCAGACGCTCAAAGACTGCTGCGATCTAGCGACTAGCAAAGGGGAGGGAGTGGTGGCGGTATCTCTTGATATCGCCAACGCTTTTGGCACCCTCCCTTATGCAGTAATCAAGGAGTCCCTCCGGTACTACCGCCTACCGGAGTACCTGCAGAGGATCGTGGGGCACTACCTTGAGGGGAGGGTAGTGCTCTGCGACCAAGGTGGCAGGCGCAAGAGTTGGCCCATGGCCTGCGGCGTGCCCCAGGGTTCCGTACTCGGCCCCCTGCTGTGGAACCTGGGGTTCGATTGGGTAATCCGTGGTGTGCAGCTTCCCCGCATGGCCACGATTTGTTACGCCGATGACACCCTCGTGGTCGTGCGGGGGAAGGAAGTCGACGAAACCCTTCGTCGGGCGACGGTCGCAACCGAGCTGGTTGTAGACCGCATTAGGGCGCTCGGTCTAGAGGTGGCCGTCCACAAAACTGACGCCATGGTGTTTGGGGCCCCGAGATGGCGCATCCCGGCTGGGACAATACTCCCTATACGAGGTGAATCTGTCCAGGTCAAGGCCAACATGAAGTATCTTGGCCTTGTCCTGGACAGAAAGTGGGACTTCCATGAACACTTTGTGAGGCTTGGCCCCAAATTGATTGGAACTGCGTCGGCACTGGCTAAACTGATGCCAAACGAAGGAGGTCCGGGAGCCTTGTGTAGAAGGCTCTACACAAACGTGGTCCGCAGCATGGCACTTTATGGGGCGCCAATATGGGCAGATCGGCTGAAGGAGCGAACGAAGGCCCTGCTCCGAAGGCCTCAGAGGGTGTGTGCCATCCGTGTTATAAAGGCGTATGTCACGGTGGCGCACATGGCTGCCTGCCTGATAGCCGGGACTCCGCCATGGGATATAGACGCCTCCACCATGGCGGAGACATATAGGGAGCAGAAGGCTGCCTTGGCGAGAGGGGAACGGCCGGCCCCGCAGGAGCTCCTACACGCCCGCCGAAATGCCGCAAGGCGTATGAGGGATAGATGGAAGCACGAGCTGGAGGGTTCCCGCTATGGAACGAGGACCATAGCGGCAATCCTCCCCTCGATAGACTCATGGCTGGACCGACAGGGCGGGTCGCTGACGTATAGACTCGTCCAGGTCCTAACAGGCCATGGGTGCTTCGGCCATTATTTGCACCGCATTGGCAGGGAGGCCACTGCGGAATGCTATAACTGTGGCGCCCCGGACGACACGGCCCAGCATACGCTGGAGGAATGTCCCTGCTGGGACTATGAGCGTGGGCAGCTCATGGCGGCCCTCGGATGTACGGACTTGTCGCTCCACAGCATAGTCGAGGCTATGCTTGGGGGTGACGAGTCCTGGGAGGAGGTGGCCTCCTTTTGTGAAGCAATAATGCTCCAGAAGGAGGCCGAGGAACGGGAGCGCGAGGAGGACGTCCATGCGCCCCCGTTCCGGCGCAGACGAGTGGGGCGAAGGCGGCGGCAGTTTGCTGCCCGCCTGAACCCCTAGTGGGACCAGCGGGCGGGGGGCGGGGGCCCCTCGCTCGCATTGCACGGTCCTACACGTCTGGGGGGGGAGTCGAAGCATTGCGACTCCTCCCTCCTTGGTGCGGGTGGCCCTGGCGAAAGCCGGGGCAGCCGGGGGGCGTCGTCGGCTCGAATCTTCGGGATCCCACGGCGCCTTCCTAAACCCGGCAAGCGGACAATGCCGCAGTGTTTTTAGTGGGTATGCTCCCCCCTCCCCTCTCCGCAGGGAGAGAGGACGGGGGAGAGAGTCCCACATAACCCCCGGGTCCCCCCGGGCCCTGGGGTACTCGTAAAGAGTTTTCACTGCGTTAAAAAAAAAAAAAAAAAAAAAAAAAGGTTAGGTTAGGTTAGGTTAGGTTAGGTTAGGTTAGGTTAGGTTAGGTTAGGTTAGGTTAGGTTAGGTTAGGTTAGGTTAGGTTAGGTTAGGTTAGGTTCCCCCCCGATGGGTATCCACCTTGCCGTGGTGGGGGGGCTCACCGTCGCATGCCTTGTGTCCGGCCTGCGGCGGTGCCAAGAGGTACCCTGAGGTGGGCCGCTTTCGGTACCCCTCTGACCCAGCAGAGGGGACTGGGAAGCGGCAGCGTTTAGGCGCGGGGGTTGCCCCTTTGGGGCGTGGTGGGCGGCCATGACGGCTGTCGGGAGTGCGGTGGCTCTGAGGGCCATCGCTCTCTAAGGGGACAGTGGTAGAAGCATTAGCTTCTACCAAGAGGGGACTGAGCGTCGGCAGATCCGGCTGCTTGGACACAAGTTCCCTCAGGGAAGGGCGCTTAGGCGCAGGATGGGGAGGGTAAAAGTCCCTGCGCGATCCCGTAAGCCAAAGCGGTGGTGGTACGCGGCGGTGATGCGGTGAATAGCGCGGGTCGACTTTTACGTGGTGGGGATGCTCCGGGGGCCTCCTGGAGGAAAAGTATCCTGGGGACTGAGTTCCCTGGGTGACCTAAGGGTTGATGCCCTTAGGTCTTTTCCGGGTCCCAGTGAGGCGAGCTATCCCCGCCCCTCTCAGTGGGACATCGGGTGGCGGATCGGGGGATCCGTCGCTCACTTCAGATGTCCCGAGGTTGTAAGGCGCTCCAGGTGTTTCCGGAGTGCCTTAGCCGGAGTCCGTGGGGTATAAGCCCCACAGAGGTGGGCCCGAAAGGGCAACACGCGGGGTAGAGTGCCGCGGATGCCGGATCCCGCTCCCGTAGCCTCTACCCGCGCGTACAGTGGAAACACCGGTGAGTTTTTAATGGGTAGGCCCCCACTAGGGGGGAGAGTCCCATACACCCCCCGCGTCTTCCCCCAAGGCGCGGGGATAGTGCGTAATCTGCATTTTCTCACCGAATCAAAAAAAAAAAAAAAAAAAAAAAAAAAAAGGTTAGGTTAGGTTAGGTTAGGTTAGGTTAGGTTAGGTTAGGTTAGGTTAGGTTAGGTTAGGTTAGGTTAGGTTAGGTTAGGTTAGGTTAGGTTAGGTTAGGTTAGGTTAGGTTAGGTTAGGTTAGGTTAGGTTAGGTTAGGTTAGGTTAGGTTAGGTTAGGTTAGGTTAGGTTAGGTTAGGTTAGGTTAGGTTAGGTTAGGTTAGGTTAGGTTAGGTTAGGTTAGGTTAGGTTAGGTTAGGTTAGGTTAGGTTAGGTTAGGTTAGGTTAGGTTAGGTTAGGTTAGGTTAGGTTAGGTTAGGTTAGGTTAGGTTAGGTTAGGTTAGGTTAGGTTAGGTTAGGTTAGGTTAGGTTAGGTTAGGTTAGGTTAGGTTAGGTTAGGTTAGGTTAGGTTAGGTTAGGTTAGGTTAGGTTAGGTTAGGTTAGGTTAGGTTAGGTTAGGTTAGGTTAGGTTAGGTTAGGTTAGGTTAGGTTAGGTTAGGTTAGGTTAGGTTAGGTTAGGTTAGGTTAGGTTAGGTTAGGTTAGGTTAGGTTAGGTTAGGTTAGGTTAGGTTAGGTTAGGTTAGGTTAGGTTAGGTTAGGTTAGGTTAGGTTAGGTTAGGTTAGGTTAGGTTAGGTTAGGTTAGGTTAGGTTAGGTTAGGTTAGGTTAGGTTAGGTTAGGTTAGGTTAGGTTAGGTTAGGTTTTTTTTTTTTTTTTTTGGTTATCCCGACTTCAGAAGGAAGCTCGCTCTACCTCGACCGGTTTATTTGGTGCCAGTATTGGTTATGCCCAAACACACTTTTATCCAATGTTGCACCATTCCCGGTCTAGGCCAAGCCAGCTCCCTCCATACAAGGCTCGGGTCACCTCTTGTCGTTATCCCGGGTTTATTGTTATCCCGGGATTTTTACTGTCATGCATTAAAAAACTGTTTTACTGGGGGTTTTATTTATTATTTTTGTTGAGAGGAGGGGGAGAGGAAAAGGGGAGGAATACTTAACTACCCGCCGGGTCTTACATTATTTACTTATTGGCCCAGCGGGGTGCAGGGGTTGGTCATTTGATGTTTTCCCTTCTGGTTACTTCATTGACCAACCCCTACCCGAGTGTTAACTTAGACACTATATTTACTCTAGGAAAAGGTACTTTGAGGGAAGACCTGACGTATGCTTACTATTATTAACTTAGTTTAACGTTTTCTTTTGTGGTGGAAGGGTAGGCCGGAGATCTTTTATTGGCCTTTTGTGACAGTTCTTGGTCATCTTTTCGGGTGGGGCTACCCTTGGCGCTGGTTTTGCTGTTTTCGCTCGTCTCCTAGCGCTGCCCGTCTTTTCGTGACCGCTTCCACCATTTTCTTAGCTTATAACATAATTAATTTTAACCATTTATTGGGGATTTTAAAACATAAGTGGCAATAACCAATTTAGGGAAATTTAAACAATTTTAACTAAGTGGGGGGGAAAGGGAAGCCAGGCCCGGGCGGCGCGTCGTTGATATAATCTCAGACCCGCCCGGGCCTCGCCTCTCATTGGGTGGGAAAGCATACGTCAGGAAACTTAAACTACTTAAGTACATTTTGATGGTCATTTTAAAGCTAGTGCAATAGGGCAAACAAAATAAATGAAAATGAAAACAATATAAATTAAAGAACACAATTTAACTAAGACATGCAAAATGAAAAGTAAAAATAAACAAAAGTGTAAAATTTGGTACATTGTCGTTTTTAACTTAAGAATTGGGTTAGTTACTAAATACTACTTTATTGTGGACCCATTGGACTTCGCGACGCGACGCATTATTCGCCTCGCGAAGTCCAAGAAGCCCTCCCTAGCTAGGTTGTCCCCGATCAGTATCCCCAGGTTTTTCTCGGTGATTGCCATTCCCGTCTTGTGCTCGCAGTCGAGTCTCTCGTTGTCGAATCTGGGGCACTGTGTCAGCACATGCTGCACAGTTTCCTCAGACTCGTCATCGCAAACACAAAACGGGGATGGGGCCAATTTAAACCTATGGAGATACTGCCGGAGACCCCCGTGTCCAGTCAAGATTTGGGCTAAAAGGTTGTCAACGTGCACTTTGCCGAGGATCTTTTTGGCGCTTTTAACGTTGTTGAAGAAAAGTTTTGTGAGCGCTCCCGTCTCTGACTCGGTGTATCTGCGCTGCCACTCGCTGATGGTCTGCTGCCTGATGGTGCGCTTTGCGAAGGATATCGGAAATTTATCGTATGCTGGGGACTCCCTATTCCGAAGCGCAGCGTTCTTGGCCAACTCGTCAGCTCTCTCGTTCCCTACAATGCCAGCGTGTGCCTTGATCCAGCATAGTCTGATGTCGGTGCCGGCTTCGCTGGCAGATTGCAGGTCCCGGTGAATGTTGCCCGCTATTGGATTTAGTGTAGCGGGATAGCTGACGCACTGTAGAGATGACCTCGAGTCGCTGAGGATGGTTACTCTCCCGCCTTCCCTCGCCGTCAGTTCCACCGCCCTGCTGATCGCCACCATCTCCGCCTGGAATACCGTGCAGTAGGGTTCCAACCTGAAACCCTGACTTCGGATTTCTCTTCCATCCTTCCAGATTGAGACGGCTCCGCCAACTCTCCCCTCGATCTTGCTCCCGTCCGTGTAGACCGTTATCATGCCGCTCGCCTCTACCTGCAGGGCTTCCTCTTGGGTTGTGATGAGATCGAACCCAAGGGTCTCCCGCTCTGCTGGATGCGGCATGTCTATTGGCCTTCTTCTTGGCTGGAGTTCGCGGTCCGGCAAATCCTCCAGCGGACGTCCCCTCTTGACTTCATAGAGCAGGAAATTTTCTTTGGCTCTCAGATCGAGGGGCAAGATGCCTGCTATCAGCGTGCTCGCTGTTAGGGAAACAGTGCGGTGGGACTTAGCAATTTTGATGGCGAAAGATCTCGTGACCCTGTCCAGCCTCTTCCTGACGTGTACCCGGTTCAGGACCACCCCCCAGGCCCCGGCTGCGTACAACATAGTGGGTTCGACCACGGTGACGTAGATGGTGCGTAGAATCTCGGGATTAAGGCCCCATTGTGCTCTAGCCATTCTGGCCACGACCTTGTAGAGTGCGACTGCCTTGGCTGTGACTCTTTCTAGATGTTGTCCAAACCCGAGATTCCGGTCGATGGTGAGCCCGAGCAGGTGGACGCTGTCGGAGATTTCTATGGGGACATTCGCGATGTTGAAGAGAGGCTTCTCGTACTTAAGACGCTTTGTAATGATGGTACATTGCGTCTTATGCGGTGCGAACTTCATTCTATTCCGCTGTCCCCAGTCCGTGATCTCCTTAAGCGCCGTATTGACCACTCTCTCGAGCTCCGTAGTAGTTTTGGCAGCTGCTACTACCACTATGTCGTCCGCAAAAGCCTGGACCTCCGCCTCAAGTTGCTCCGCCTTTTGTAGAAGTGGGTCGAGTTGCACATTCCACAGAAGGGGTCCTCCTATCGATCCCTGGATGCAGCCTCGCGCCGTTGTCGCGGTGACCTCTGCTCCCAGGTAGTTCAAGGCGATGGTCCTGTCCTCCAGGTAGCTGCACACCATGCGGAAGGTTCCGAGCTCTTCCACCTTGCCCGAAAGCTCCCGCACTATGGCTGGCCACCACGCGCCGTCGAAGGCTCCCTCGATGTCCAGGGACACGATGGCGACGATTTTCTTTTCCTTGAGGCCACCTCTGACATATGTGATGACGTCATACAACGCGTCCTCCGTGCTTTTCTGTGGCATGAATCCGTACTGCTTCGGACTAAGTTTCCGCTCCCTGTACAACCCCCAAGCGATCCGGTTGAAGATCATCTTCTCGAGGATTTTTCCTGGTACAGGGAGTAGTCCGATAGGGCGGTGGGATTTAGGGCTGGCGTACGTGTCTTTCCCAGGCTTCGGTATGACACGTATCCACGCCTTTTTCCAGATCTTAGGAAAATAGCCGACCCTTAGGCACGCGTTGTATATCGCCAGCATTACTGGCGTTGCTCTAAATGCTTGGCAGCATATGTCAGAGGTGAATCCGTCGACTCCCGGCGCCTTCTTCGGACTCATCCCCCCCAATACGGCTACTGCTTCCTCTTCCGTAAAGGGGCGGACGGTCATAGGCTCCAGGCGTGTTTGGGTCCTCCAGGTCTCCGCCTCTCTCCTGCACGCCTCCTGCTCCGGTGTGTCCTCGCTCGGATCGTCCTCTGGGAAAAAGGTCTTGACGAGCAGCTCCGCGGACTCCGTTGCGGTTAGTGTGCCTCCGTTCGCAGGGTTTTTCAGGAGGGTCTCCTGGCTGGTAGTCGGCTTCATACAGTTTTTGATGACTCTGTATGAAGTGTGCCAGATGTCCTCCTTCTGCTGCTGCGAACAGAACCCCTTCCAGCTTGCCGTGATGGCGCTCTCGATAGCCTTCTTGTAGATGTCCCGGGCTGCCAAGTACTCCTGGCATACGAAGTTTCTTCTCCCCGGGTTGGCCACCGATATGCGCCGCCTCAGCCTCCTGGTTTCCCGCTTCAGGTCCTCCAGTTCGGCGGTCCACCACGTCGTCCCCCTACCCCGCGCCCCCCTCTTGACCCTCGGGATTGCGTCCTTGCAAGCCCCAGCAACGCTCTCCGTGAACTCAATCACTGTGCGCTCCAGCTCCTCCGGCTCCGCGATGGTCTCTACCTTCTCCGAGGATATGTTGGCTTCCTGTAGTGCGCGCCTTAGCGATTCCGAAAAGCGCGCCCAATTTGCCTTTGTGGTGTTGAATATCCTCGTTGACTGGCTTTTCTCCTCCGCAGTGCTGGGTCCCACCTCGATCACGAATTCCAGTCTTCGGTGGTCGGAGAGTCCCGCGTCGTCCTCGTTGACCCTCCAGTTCTTGATTTGCCCCAGCATAGCCCCTGAGCACACAGTGACGTCCACGATGCTGGAGTAAAGTTTCCCCCCCCGATGAGTGTAGAAGGTTGGCACCGATCCCGAGTTCACCACCTCCAGGCCCGCCTCAGAAAAGAAGTCCACCAGATCCGACCCTCTCCGATCCTCCGCGCGGCATCCCCACCAGTGACTTGTGGCGTTGACGTCTCCCGCTACGATGATGTTGGTCGTTGTGGCAGTCTCTAAGGCCCCCTTGAGATGACGTAGATGTTGGTCCATTGGCCGGTCTCCCTCCAAGTACACGCTGACAACCATTATTTTAATACCATTAAAAGAGATCAATGCAGGCACGATGTTTTTTGTCATACGACTGGAGTCTATACTTACCTGGATGTTGTGGTCGAGGATCACCACAGCAGACTTGACCGGGCCGTCGCCCTGGGTCTGCTGTAGGACGGGGTAAGAGGCGGTGAGGATCCCACTGGAGCCCACGTAGGGTTCCTGTAAGATCAGCACCGCCACCCCTCCCCTCTCCGCGTCGTTGACGAGCTCCTTCGTCGCTGCATAGCCCCTCCCCAAATTCGCCTGCACTACCCTAAGTTGTTTAGGCCTCGTGTTCCCCGGGGTGCCCTTAGCAGTACCGGACCTGTGAGCGCGCTATGCGGTCCCACTTCCTCCACTCGGGACAGTCCGTACTGTAGGCAGGGTGACTTATTTCGACGTTTCCCCCCAGTTTAACACAGTTAGTGCACTTTGGTTGGGCCTCCCGGGCTTTGCAGGCTTTGGTGTCGTGCTTTTCAGCACAATAACCACACGCCTGCTCCGCCGTACACCCCCTCGCAAAGTGCCCATACCCCATGCACCTGAAGCATCTGACAACGGGAGATTGGTCCCGGGCTAGCAGACACTGGTAGCCAAGCCTCACCTTTTGGTCGCGGAGACGTTCCCAGGTTTCCGGGCTAACCTCAATGATGACATTTGTCATCTCTGAAGTCCGCCCCCTAGTACGCCTCACGACCCTGATGTCGGCTCCGCCACCAGACCCTGCCCCCAGGAGCTCCCTGTTTTGCTTCCGCAGCGCGTCAGGTATCTGGGGGTCCTTTATATCCCCGGCCACACCCACGAGACAGATGAGGGGTTTCCTCATGCTGGGAGCGCTCACCTGAATGCTTGCGCACTTTTGGTGGATTGCCCCCCGCATGACCTCCCTGTCTGCCTCCGAAGCTAGGCCGAGGACGGCCTTTTGATTTCTAAGTCCCCTGACGAAGTCAACCCCAACCCCCATTTCCGAGGCCTTCACTCTCTCCTTTAGGGTTCTGATGATGGACGCGCTGGTCTCCCTGGGATCCTTCGACTCCAGAATTAGGGGGAAGCTGGGTTTCGGTGGTTCCGGTTTGGCACCCCCGCTCTCCAGCCTCCTCCTCCTTCTAGCAGCCGATTTGGACTCGACCTCAACCCAAGGTAGTTCTTTCCTTGAGTCGGGGCCGCGCTCCATGGTTCCCTGGCTGACCAGCTCGTCCATTAGCGTCATTCCCCCCGCAGTTTTCGAGTGTGCGGCAAATGCAGACGCCGACTGGACTTCCTCCCTTAATTCCGCGAATCCGTTTACTGTCACGGTATGCAGTCTCTCCACCACTGATCTCACCTTCTCCTCAGTGGTTCGGATGACTCCGACTGCCTCCGCGACGGCCTCCGGCGCGCTACCCACCCGCTTCACCTCCTCCGCCATTTGGCCGATGTTATGGCCCATTACCCCGAGGCGCTCCTCAATTAGGCCTCTCTGTTCCGCTGTTGCTTTGTTGTTTGCTGAGGCGGACACCATCTCTGCTCCTAGGGCTGAGCTCGAGAGCGAAAGCTCTCTAATCTCTGCCCGAAGCTTGGCGATCTCAAGCACGAGCTCACGGCGCTCCAACCGCTCTCCCTCCTGGGGTCCTTTGCGGTTTTCGTCCCTTAGCCCTTCCAAAGCTTGGAGGATCTGCCTTTGGAGATGGCTGTCCGCCTCCTTTGGCTTCTTTTGTTCTGCGCCGCCCAGCAATGCCTTCCACGGTCCGGTGGTTGGCAGCCTTTCCAGGGCATCTCCGAAATCGGACGCGATCACTTGCCTTTGGGCCTTCACCTCTCCGGCGATGTTTTTTAATGCCGTTAAGGTAACTTCCCGGGCCTCCCGCTCCGCCTCTACCATTGCCGTCAGCCTCGCCGAGTGGGCCTGCTCAGTGACGTGCAGCCGCTTCACGAAAGCTGCTTTCTCCCTGTGGAGTTCGGTCATGTGGCGCGTTCTGGAGTCCGCCAGCCTCAGTACCATTTCGTACAAGGCATGGAGGGACTCCACCATCGCCTCTCTGACCGTCCTCTTTAGGTTTCCCGAGCTCTCTAAAGCGGCCTTCGCGTTCTGCAAAATTTCATTTGCTTTCTGCGGCAGCTCACTAATCAGGCCCCCCCCGCAGATAACCGACGAACACACCGAGCGGTCGTCAAACAAACCCGAGTTGTCCTGGGCTTGTTCCGGGTCAGCTGGCTCGCTGGCTAACCTAGTCCTGTTCCGGGTTTCTGCCGCCTCGGCCTCCCGGATCTGAGTCTTTATCCTCAGCAACGCCGATTCCGACCTGGACTCAGAGTTGGCCCTCAGCCTCTTATGTAGCGGGTAGCTCTGGGAGGGCGTCGACGCAGCGTTTGGAGTTTTCGCGCCGCTCTCATTTATGGACTCCTCAGCTTGAGGAGTTTGTGAGATTGGCGCCTCCTTAGGCCTCCCGTCCAAAACGCCCTCCCCGCCTCCCGCCCCTTTGGCGAGTTCCTCCTTGGAGTAAGTGTACTCCTGCTCTCCGGTCTGCTTTGCAGTCTCCCGGCTTTGGTGCCCGTCCCCGCTGTTTGAGGCTTCACTCCTGTCTTCGGCCTCATCGTCGTCGATCATAATGACCTCGACGTCCGCGGGGGGTGGCGTCCTAGGAGCAGTTTGTACCTCCTGCTCTGATTCTGGTTCCGATCCGGACGTTGTTGGCGCGACTTTTCCGGGGTCGCTAGCGCTCTGCGCTCCCTTCTCACCCCTCTTCCTTTTTGGAGCGGTGTTCCCTTTCTCCGAGCCGCCTCCTACGCACTTCCGTGCAGCTGGCGGCTCCACTTTCCTCTTGGCGGCGAGTGTCGCGGGCATACGGAGCCGAATCCCCTTTCCCACAACCTTTCCCGCCTCTCCCCCCTCCCTTTGTGACATCCTGTTTCCCCTAAGGCCGATTTTTTACTTTTCCGGACAAAAAGTTCCGGGTCCGGAAAAAGTGTCCGGCAGCCTATTGGGTCGTGTAGAGGAGGTCGCGCCGAGCTCGGCGTTGGGTCGCACGTCCCTCTAGGACGCCTGGTTCGCCCGCTATGGCGATTCCAAATCTGACTTTGACAGTTCGAGAACTGTCAAAACCAAACTAAAACCGCCGCTGCAGCCCTCCCAGACGTCGTAGAAGATCGCGGTTTTCGACTGACACTGGTTTCCCAAGGTCCCGGTTCCGTTCCTATCACTTTCCGGACAAAAAATTCCGGGTCCGGAAAGTGTCCGGAAACAATCGGACACTGTAGGGAAGCTCACGCCGGACTCGGCGTTGGGTCGCACGTCTCTCTAGGACGCCTGGTTCTCCCGCTATAGCGATCTGAAATCCGACTCTGACAGTTCGAGAACTGTCAAGTCAAACCTAAAACCGCCGCTGCAGCCCTTCCAGTCGTCGTAGAAAGTCGCGGTTTTTGGCTCTCCTAGGTTCCCCGAGGTCCCGGTTCCGTTTCCACCACCTCCCGGACAAAAAATTCCGGGTCCGGAAAGTGTCCGGAAACAGTCGGACACTGTAGAGGAGCTCGCGCCGGACTCGGCGTTGTGTCGCACGTCTCTCTAAGACACCCGGTTCCTCCGCTACAGGGCTCCAAAGTTCAACTTTGACAGTTGAGAACTGTCAAAGTCAAAATTCAAACCCCGATTGCAGCGGCCCCAGACGTCGCAGAGACACGCGGTTTCCTTCCCCAAGCTGCCCCCCCTTGTCTCCCCGATTTGAGTTGTGAACTTTCCGGAAAAAATTTTCAAAAATTTTTCCAAAATTTTTTGAGTTTTTCCGGAAAGTTCCCAAACCAGCCGATAGAGTACCCCAGACTTCCCCGGAGAGACCCCAAGCTCGACCCCCGTCGACCCACTGGTTCCCCTAAAAATTTACCCTAAAATTTTCCAAGATGGCGTCCGCGCCAAACCAAAATCGCGCGTCCCGGCGAACCAGAGGTCGTAGGGACTCGCGGTTTTGGATGCAGACCTAAACCCAGGGGTCCAGAACCCGTTTCCGGAACTTCCGGGTGACCGGATATCCGGACTCGGATTTTGACCCGGGTGCAAAGCGACACCCCAGACAGACTCCCCAGTGAAAACCGCAGCCTCCTACGACTCTCCTAGCCCGAGATCCGTCAGGATCGAGACTTGAAGGAAACCAGAGGTGGTCTCCAACAATTCAAAGATCGAGAGATCTCGGTCCCCTGAAGTCGCAGAGACACGCGGTTTTCTCCGGTGTGATCTGTGTGGGATGACGTCTCGCCCCAGATGACGTCCTGAATTTTCCTGTTTCCAGAACTGGGAGAAGCGGGAATTTTCGCGGTTTTGGCCGCCACAAGCCCAATTCTTAACCTAAAAATACCCAAAAAATTTTAACCTAAAGCTCCAGACGGGCCCCACAATCTGGCGCTCTCAGATGTTCCCGGGCTCGTCTCCTTCCCCCCCCGCGTGTTTTGGGAAAAACCGGGTCACCTCTTTTTCACCCCCTTCCCGTTGGCGCGCGGGGGCGTGTGAGGTATCAAAAGATAGGTCTTGAAGAGACCTATCTAACAGTATTTTAAAAATGGGGGGTTGCCGATCGTTTTAGGGAGTTATTTAATTTTGAAAAGTTGAATTTTGAAAAATTTCCGGTTTTTCCCCGATATCTCGGTCCACCGTTCGAATTAAGGGATGGGGTTTTTTGCGGGTTGTAAGGCTTCCTTTGCCGCACCTACCGACGTATCGCACGGTGTCCTAACGTTTGTTTTGGACAAAACACGTGTACACGTGGTTTTTGGTTTTTTGATTCCCAACCCCTCAATTCGCCCCCAAAAAATCTGATTTTTTGGGGGAAGATGGAGCAAGATAAGGCCCTCCGAATGGCCAAAAGAAAAGTAGTACTTACAGCGATTCCCAAGGCAGCGCACGCAGTTTTGTGCGGGAAAAAGCAGTTTTAACCTCAAAAATTGAGGTCTTTGAATGCTAAGTCCCTGG